>CM019720.1:60307810-61007810 GCA_009760885.1 Achatina immaculata
AATCCCAGGTACTTCTCTTGTAATTTTCCTTTCTCTCACGTCTCACTAAAGTGCTTTGTCTACGATTTTTTCGAGGTCTAATCCTACAAAATTTGTTCTCTTATTTTAAGAGATATTCATATCGTTCAGTTAGAAAATGGTCATGGATATTTATGGAAACTATGGTAAAATTTACGGCGAGTGCACAGAAAATCTGGGTAGCAAATTTATCATCAAATGAAAGACTTTCTCGAATTATAAATGTTTCAACAGTGATTTAAAAAGAAAGAAAGAAAAAAAAAAGAACTCACTATGCTTCGTCAGTCTCTTAATATATCTTTGTACAGCATTTTGTAGAAGTTGAAAGATGTTAAAGAAGCAAATTCATGTTACACACTAAAACGGGTAGTATTTCTGTTAATGGTTTGCACTCGCATTATTACTAACGCATCAACTATTAATGAGACCGGATTCTGGCGGACGGACTGGATCAAGATCGTGGATGATTGTTCCAGAGAAGGGACAGCAGACCGAACTAGCGAGAAATAGAGAAGGGACAGCAGACAGAACTAGCGAGAAATAGAGAAGGGACAGCAGACAGAACTAGCGAGAGAAACGACATGCTCTGCCTTTCCGGAAGCAGGGCTTATGTGTTTAGTTTCGCCTGACTACCGAAACTAGGTCTCGACGTCTTCTTAAATGATGGTGGAGCCTTTCGGTGAAGTATTTATCTCTCCCCCAACCCACCCACCCACACACTAATGCCCTTCGCAACGGCATTCAGTTACACAAAGAACTCAGTTCCGTATTTTCAGGTATTCTTTCACCTTCTGACAGGTGTTTCGCTTGTCCAAAGAACTCTGTGATACCCTGGAGATGCTTATAATGTTGACTGAGATGTGTGTGTGTGTGTGTGTGTATGGGTGGGTGGGTGTGGGTGGGAGGGGGGTGGAGGGGAGAGAATAAGAGTTGGAGCAAGTTCCTCAGGAGGTCGTAGTGTCCCTGATCCTATGAAATTTGAATGTTTGTACCGCTCTTCTTCTTTTTCCTCGCTTCTTTACCAGCGGCGGTTTTGTCTGTCGCAGTAATTAAAGTTCTTGGAGATTAATTTTGTTTAGGGTTAGATTTTTGCTTAGAGTTAGAATGTTGCTTAAAGTTAGATTATTACTTAGTTAGATTATTATTTAGAGTTAGATTTTTGTTTTGAGTTAGATTTTTGCTTAGATTTCGATTTTTGCTTAGATTTAGATTTTTGCTTTGTGTTAGATTTTTTTTATTTGAGTTAGACTTTTGGTTAGATTTAGAGTTTTGCTTTGAGGTAGATTTTTGCTTAGATTTAGAGTTTTGCTTTGAGTTAGATTTTTGCTTAGATTTAGATTTTTGCTTTGAGTTAGATTTTTGCTTAGATTTAGATTTTTGCTTTGAGTTAGATTTTTGCTTAGATTTAGATTTTTGCTTTCAGTTAGATTTTTGCTTTGAGTTAGATTTATTTTTAGATTTAGATTTTTGCTTTCAGTTAGATTTTTTCTTTGAGTTAGACTTTTGCTTAGATTTAGATTTTTGCTTTGAGGTAGATTTTTTCTTAGGTTTAGATGTATGCTTAGAGTTAGATTTTTGCTTTCAGTTAGATTATTACTTAAATTTAGATTTTTGCTTTGAGATAGATTATTACTTAGATTTAGATTTTTTGCTTTGAGTAAGATTTTTGCTTAGATTTAGATTTTTGCTGAAAATTAGTTTTTTGTTTAGATTAGATTTTCTGCAGAATTCTTAACTGTTCCGTGGCACAAAATAAGTTCTGAAAATAGCTGTATGCGATATGAATATTCAACCGATTAGCACCAATTTGCCCGAACTGGTTATGGAAACTGCATGGAAGAGATGAATCATTAAAAGGAAAAAAAAATAATTGGTTAATGCTTGTGGTGTAATGGTTAGTGCACTCGCTTGCCGATCGGAAAGGTCCCTGATTCGATTTCGCAATCTGGCAGAATTTTTTTTTCCAGAGCCTTTAAAAAAAATGGGTACCTGGGATGGAAAAACAAAGGTAGGGTGGACAGGTGCTGGCATCCTTACCCTCATTGTATCTCCATTATTGGTTAGCAGTGATCCAAGATATTCAAAACTCTCCATTTCTTCCAATTTTCCCTCATTAATACATATTTCAGCTGCCTTGTTTATTTTGGCAGTTGTCATCAGTTTAGTTTTCTTTGCATTAAGATAGAGGTTTTGATCTTGGCTATTCTTACGGACTGACATAATTAGTTTTTCCATTCATTTTTATGTTGTGGACGGTAAAACTGTGTCATCAGCATATCCAATCTCTGGTATTTCATAACCTCCAATTGTTCTGTTTCAAGGATCTTTTAATTGCTCAAATACGGTGATTGGCTGTCTGCTTTACAAAGGATGGTAAGTTCCAGCACTACCTCGTTCCAGAATTTTCCAAAGGGCCTCGCAGAATCTCTATGTTAATCGTGCCCGATGTCCAGTATCTGGGAAAGCTGCATGTAACGAGGCATTTGAGGGTAGTAGATTTAAGCAAACAGTTTTCATTATTTTAAACAGTATTAGTGTAAAAATCAGTCCGACTAGATTTATGAGAAAACAGAAGTTAATGCATTACGGAAGCCTGCATGGGAGAACTGACTGATATTTGAAACTGAAAAGTACGAGATATGCAGTGGAGATTTTGAAGAATGTCATTGTAACTAATGCAGCCAGCGTTTGCACGAATGCATTCGGTTTGTAAGTTTCTTACCAGACAAGCCAACCTTATTTTTGTGAGCGGGGATTATAATCATTTCCATATGAAGGCCTGATTTACCTTAGAAAGTTCAGATTTGTTTTGACATCAAAATATGAAATCCTGTACGCTCACAGATAAGAGATTTCTTGATATTCCATCCACGCACGTCTGTAGCACACTGATAACACACCAGCTGATGTAATGACAGACTCTGCTTAAATGCCTGGTTATCTTCATTTCCCGGAGGAGCTCTCTTTTTTTAAACTGTTGGTGCTCCACTGTGTCATATTTTATCATTTTTGTCTTATTCTTTATACTGTCTCCCTGAGAGAGAGAGAGAGAGAGAGACAGACAGACAGACAGACAGACAGACAGACAGACAGACAGAGAATGACCGTATTGGATGGATGAAAAAGTGTAAATGTCATCAGAGCTGGTAAAAATGTTAGTCAAGACCCAATCCTACTACCCACAGCTTGCAAAGAGTTCAGGTTCGACATGTGCCTCATGGTGAAGATGGTTTCCGATAATTTCGTGAGCGTCGACACCATATAGTGATGTACACGATGATAATCCGTGTAACCCGTGATAAATGTGTATAATTTATATATTGGTATATATATGTGCATGTGGTGTACATGGTAAAGTAACAAAACAGAATCCCATCACATCCACGCCTTTTCTTACCCATGTCCGAGACATTGGCCATCAACAAGTGCTCTCCTATTGTTTCTGTCTTGGGATCCTTCTTCTACCCATCTCCAGGTGTAGTCCATCTTTTTTTTTATCTCTGCTTCGAGACTCCTTTGCAGGGTGTTTCTAGGTCTTCTTTGTTTCCTCTTACCCTAGGGATTCAGATAAGAACCTGCCGGGTTATGTTGCTTTCCGAGCGTATGTCATAACCATCTCCAGTGTCTTTTCAATATCATTTCTTTTACTTTAACACGACAATATATCACATTCTTGTACATTCTATATTCTGAACTTCCTATCATAAGGAATAAGGAATCTCCGTGCTTTTCTTTGGGAGAATTCATGAATTACACCAGCAAAAAAAAAAAATCAAGCTACTTTACCCTGTTTCATCTGTATCGACATTTCATGAATCTTCTTTAAAAATATTGATACTTTGTACCGCGTCCTTCGAGATTCTCTTTACAGTGTCAATATTCTTTATCCTTTTACCTCCATTTGGGTTAGTAGGCCCAGTCAAAATCTTAGGCCCTTGTCTGACTTGGCCTGTTAAGGATACTCTGCTCATAATTCTCAGGAGTAAACAATATAAACCTAAAAATTCAGCATAGGTCCTTCTCTTGAAGCAGAATTAGAAACACTGTATCGAAACTTTTTTAAAAAATTAGCTATTTTTTTTATGCTGGACACGTTCTGACCCGACAAGTTCCGGAAACAGAGCATGATATACCTGGTGATTTGTGGCGGAACTGGAGAAGTCTTTATCAGCCAAGGCTCGGCATGCACTTCGTCCAAGAAAATCTGTGCTCGCACACAGCCAATCAATGCAACGTTACAAGAAAAACCGTCGGTTAGTTTAAAATATGTAGGAATGAAATCATGCTTTTTGCACGTGGAGTTTTTGAAACGTGCAAAAGAATGTCCAGAATCCTTGTAATCACAGTCAGCATTTTCTCCTTACATTCATGCGTCAGGATATAGAACATTTCATCAGTTCAAGGCCGATATCATAATTTCTAAGAAATGGCCACATGGCCATGATTTTATATATGAACATTTGGGTGCCCACGGGGGTGAAGACACTGTTAGATTAGGCAATCAGCGACCCATAGCTGATATGCTAGCGTCAGGGCCAGCGACCCATAGCTGATATGCTGGCGTCATGGCCAGCGAACCATAGCTGACCAAGACCCTATTCCACCTTTCCGTTGGTACACCCAGTAACAAGCCTGGCTAACGGGCCAGGGATCGCCATAGTCCTCATGGTGGTGGAGTCTGCTAAAGAAGCATTACACACCCCACCCACCTGCTTTTTAGCTGTACTCCGGGACTGAAAAAGTAGCTGTCATAACCTGCTCCCACTCCGATACAATGTTGTGCCTCAACATATTCGCAGCGTCGGCTGCAAAGAACACTAGCTCACAGTTGCAGGGAGATTGTACAAGTATATGTTGGGTGCCCAAGGCATATGGGGCTACCGCAAAGATTTTCCACATAAACCCGTCCTTCACCCTCCCCTTCTCCCCCGCCCTTCCCCAGGTGAGCCACCTCTGCTACAAAACACCCTCTCTGTTGTTATTCTCCATGTCTCCTTTGGTCAACCTTTTCTCCTGTTTCCCTGAGGTATCTTATTATGAAACGTTTCAATGTGTTGTGGCATTGTAATACCACTTATTCTCATCTGGAAGGTGTGCACGGATTACTACTAAAATTTTCGCTTTTTTTGTGTGCTCTTTTTGCTGTCCCATCCATATTCAGTAGTTGCGGGAATATTCGTTGCCCATTAACACACTAACATCCGCTTGTATAACGTATGCAGGTACCGAATTTCGCCATGCAAGCGTACGCCCTCAGGTTTAAGAAAGCAGTTGACCTTAGAGTCAGGCAGCGCCTCCAAGACAAATTTTAGAAGCCACTACAAAAACTCCACTCCCCTCCTACCACACCCACTTGTTTTTTTTCTCTTCAACCATTACAGGCCCACCTCTACAACAAGGACAACCCTTTGGGCCCCGGAGCAATGCACCAGCTGGGCCCTTACTCTCTGTGGCCCTGGTGTTACCGTACCTGTATTTGGAATGACTGGAGCGTAATGCAACCCAAAACTACATTAATACTTTTCTGACAGTTTTTAGTTTTTACGGTCTTGAAGATCTGCTGGTTCAGAAAGCTTGCTACCATTGGAGGAAGGTACTGGGCTGCTTACTCGCTTTTTAAAAATCAGACACGATTTTCCTACCCTCGACCACGCCCACCTACATCTGCACTCTATATCAGCAGTTCTCAACATTTTTTTTACGGTCACAGACATGTGAAGTGAATGATAATCTGCTGCAGCTACCTTACACTCCTACCCCCATCTCTTCCCCACAGGATAGTGTTATATACATACATTTCCATACATTTCCAGTACTGTACCCAATGAAAACCTGGACCCCCACATAACCTTTCCTAGAACCAAGGTTAAAAGCCGATACTCTACATCAAGGCTTCTCAATCTTTTGTTTTTTAGCCGCATTCTAAACCAGCAATATAGTCAATAAGATGGATGGATGGATGGATGGATGGATGGATGGATGGATGGATGGATAGACAGACAGACAGACAGACAGACAGACAGATAGATAGATAGATAGATAGATAGATAGATAGATAGATAGATAGATAGATAGATAGACAGACAGATAGATAGATAGATAGATAGATAGATAGATAGACAGACAGACAGATAGATAGATAGATAGATAGATAGATAGATAGATAGATAGATAGATAGATAGATAGATAGATAGACAGACAGATAGAGATAGATAGATAGATAGATAGATAGATAGATAGATAGATAGATAGATAGATAGATAGATAGATAGATAGATAGATAGATAGACAGACAGACAGACAGATAGATAGATAGATAGATAGATAGATAGATAGATAGATAGATAGATAGATAGATAGATAGATAGATAGATAGATAGATAGATAGATAGAAGAAATTTCCATGCCCCCAGGAACAGAAATGGCGAAAAAAAAGATGTTTAGAAACACTGAAATTCTAAACTAAAATAACTAATACTCTTCAGTTCCTTTAACATGACGTGCTATTGCCGCTAATCACACATATATTTTATGCATAATGTCATTATATATATATACATAATCCAGTAAAGTGTTCCTCAAAACTTGTTCAAAGGCTTTCTTGATGTTGTATCTAATTTAAGTGCCGTGCCGCATGGCGTAGGCGATCATTTCTCTCCACAGTTCCCTGTCTTTAGACTTAATTATGAGATCCGCCTGTGACTTTCTTCCTAGTCACACTGAGAGTCCATCCAGTAACCTCTCTCTCTCTCTCTCAGCTTCAATGTTAGTTATGTTTGTTATATGAACAGCATATTTGTAGAATGTCTGGAATAGAGTGAAAGATGTATGATAAAGGGCAGAATGTCAGACGGGCCTGCGTGCCCAGTTCTTAACCCTTTTGAAATAAAGATCAATCAATCAATCAATCAATCTCTCTCTCTCTCTCTTTGTATGTGTGTGTGTGCGTGTGTTTTCCTCTGTCTCTTCTTCCCTCAATTTTTTCAGTTGCCAAAGTGTGTTCCAATTTTCCTATTCTCAGGAAATGTCCTATAAATCTCGCTTGTCTGCCTCTGATCTTTGCTATAAATTTGTTTTTTTAGCTCCAGACTCTCTTAAGACTTCTTCATTTGTTTTCTTGGCTGTCAACATTCTTCTTATAAAGCACATCTCCATGGCCTACATTTCTTGCTGTACTCTCTTATTCATAGACCATGCTTCACACCCATAAAACAAAATTGGCTCCATGTAACATTTAAGTATTCGGAATCTTGTTTCCACTGATATGGATCTTGACGTTGTATAACACTGCAGAAAGTTCCGTAGTTGAGCACTGTATTTTGCCGAACAGAGCTCGCCGAAGATCATGCGGATGTTCCAAATGATTTCCTTGTCTTCGATGATAACCTTTTAAGTTGAAAAAATCTACCCCCCCCCCCCCACCTTTTCCCCTTCAACCCGACCCATCCTCAAAGACTAATTCCCCCCTCCGTGTCTTGTTTCCCATATTTTCAGATCTTCCATTAATATAACATCTTTACCTGATGAAGGAGGGATCGTTGGAATCTTTTCTTGTCACATGACGACAGTTTCCAAGCCGACAAGTAAAGCTTCCGTTAACAGACATAACTATCGCGCACCATCCCAGCCCGCCCCCTCCCAATCTTCCTTTTTTTCTCGCGCCCCAAATCCTAAAATCATCATTAGGTCACAGGTACCGATTTTTCACTCTTAACATGCATCAGTCTGTAAGAGGACTCCATAAATCGGAAACCATAACGGGGCGCGTGCCTGGAATGTTATGCGCCACAGGAAAGTAATCACGCTACATTCCAAATTTCTCATATTAGAACCAGTATTTACAGCGTACAAAATATAAATACTGTTCATAATCTGGCGCTTGCTTGGCTGAGTGGTTAGACTCTCCGTTTACTAATCCAATAGTACCGGTTTCAAGTCTCAGCAGTAGGGATTTTTTTTTTCCTGGAACCACCACACCAAAAAAAAAAAAAAAAAAGGGGGGGCCCCGGGGTCCATCCAGCCTCTAAAAATAGGTACCAGAGAAGTCTCAGAAGGTAAATGGCGGCCAGGCGTGATCCCCCTGACCACATCTTACTTTCATGAGCCCAAGATCTTGGAAATAGGAGCCTAACACCATATCCAGTTTACCTTAATGGCATGGAAGGGGGGATCTTACCTTTCCTTTATCTTTCATAATCTGATCCCTAAAACTTGTGTTGTTGTTGCTGTTGTTGTTATTGTTGTTGTTGTTGTTTCATAAATGCCTTTGAATGTAAATGCTACAGAAGAGTTCTTCAAATATCATGGACACAAAAAAAGAACAAATATATCCATACTACAAGAACTTAATATTGAAGAAGGCTGGCTAGTAAAGAGGATTAAACAGAAAAAACTTAAATATTTTAGACACATTAAACGTCCTGATAATCTAGAGAAAACCGTCTTGGAATTGTACATAACGGGAAAAAGAAAGAGAGGAAGACCAAAGCGAAGATGGCTCCAAGACATCGTTGATGATCTGTGAATGGACGCATCAGTAGCAGGCCATCTTGCTCACAACCGAGAGGCCTACAGGAGAGCTGTTAGGGAGGCAAAGTTCCACAAGGGACATGCAAATAACTGACTGACTGTTGTTGTTGTTGTTGCTGCTGTTGTTGTTGTTGTTGTTTAAACCAGATGGTTTTACAACGTTTTTTAAAACGACTTTCTTGTAAGGTTGGTCATTTATTATTACTTGTCACGTGCATCGAAATAGCTGCCTGCAACATAAAACAGTTTTATAACATTTTTGACCATATCTCAAGTCTCATAATCAACTCCAAGTCCTTCTGAGAGTTTTCCTCCAGAGTTTTATTTCCAAAGAATTTTACTTCTCCGGCTCTCTTCTCTCTCTTCTCTTCTCTCTCTGTCTTTCTCTTATCTCTCTCTTTTTCTCTTTCTCTTCTCTCTCTTTCTCTTCTCTCTTTCTCTTATCTCTCTCTCTTTCTCTTCCCTCTCTCTTCTCTTCCCTCTTTCTCTTCTCTCTCTTTCTCTTTTCTTTTTCTCTTCTCTCTCTCTCTTTCTATTCTCTCTTTCTATTCTCTCTCTTTCTCTTTTCTCTTCCTCTTCTCTCTCTCTCTTTCTCTTCTCTCTTCCTTTTCTCTCTTTTTCTCTTCCCTCTCTCTTTCTCTTTTCTCTTTCTCTTCTCTCTCTCTTTCTCTTCTCTCTTTCTATTCTCTCTCTTTCTCTTCCCTCTCTCTTTCTCTTCTCTCTCTCTTCTCTCTCTTTCTCTTCTCTTTCTATTCTCTCTCTTTCTCTTCCCTCTCTCTTTCTCTTTTCTCTTTCTCTTCTCTCTTTCTCTTCTCTCTCTTTCTCTTCTCTCTTTCTATTCTCTCTCTTTCTCTTTCCTTTCTTTTTCTATTCTCTCTCTTTATCTTTTCTCTTTCTCTTCTCTCTCTCTTTCTCTTCTCTTTCTATTCTCTCTCTTTCTCTTCTCTCTCTTTCTCTTCTCTCTCTTTCTCTTCTCTCTCTTTCTCTTCTCTCTTTCTCTTTTCTCTTCTCTCTTCTCTCTCTGTCTCTCAATCTGTGTGTGTTTTGTTTTTAATGTATGGCCACAAATCTTACTTTTGTGGTTCAACTTTTTGTGTTTTTTTTTAAATAATAAATTTATGATTCCATTTTTTAGTAGTTTATGTTCATCCAGTCAGTTAAAAAGTAGCATTTTTTATGCTCTATATACTAAAAAGGAATTCCCTAAAAATATATACTCCATATAAAATTTATTCCGTCTAATATATTCGTGTTAAAAAAACTTTCCAAATGAGGTTTAACAAAAAATAAATAAATAAATAAAAGCTCACTTTCTTTGAAGGTGAGAATCGATTTATTGTACCCTTTAACTTATTTTCGCCAGCGCTTCTTTCTCTACATTTTGTATAACTGAACTATACCACCTTTCGCTCTTCCTATTTTGGTGCATATAAGAATGACACAAACAATTTCATTGTAATCAAGTATACTGTAACGAATATGGCGCACACATGGACTATAAGGAGAAAAATATAAATCTGAACCTTAAGTGCCCAGGGCACATGGGGCTTCCCCAAGGGTTTTCCACAAATGCCTGTCCTTTGGCTTTTTTTTCCTGCTCTTGCCCGGGTGAGCCCTCTAATTCTCAATACCCTCCATGTCTCTTTTGGTCTACCCTTACTTCTGTTCCCCTGTGGTGTCCATCTTAGTGCTATTATTGATAGTGAGTTGTCAGTCAATCGGAGCACATGTCCCAACCATCGCCAGCGTCTTTTCTCAGTAATTGCTGTCAGTGGCTTAATCTGCATCTCTGCCAACAAGATGTTATTTCTTACTGTGTTTGGCCAAATTATTCTTCTAATTCTTCGTAAACATTTAGTCTGGAAAGAATTCAGCTTGTTTTCTATAGTTTTGGTGACTTTCCAACATTTACTTCCATAGAGTTGTACTCATAGAACATTATTCTTAAATATCTCGATTTTCGTCTTCATGTCTAGTTTTTTTTAGATTTCAGTATCGTCCGCAGCATTGCAAAAGCCTGACATATATATATATATATATCCGACGAAGTCCAATATATATATATATATATATATATATATATATATATCCGACGTAGTCCAAACTCCATATATGTATATATATCCGACGTAGTCCAAACTCCATATGTATATATATATATTATATCCGACGTAGTCCAAACTCCATATATATATATATCCGACGTACTCCAAACTCCATATATATATATATATATATCCGACGTAGTCCAAACTCCATATATATATATCCGACGTAGTCCAAACTCCATATATATATATATATCCGACGTAGTCCAAACTCCATATATATATATATATTTTTTTTTTTTTTGAGGGGGGGGGTCCTTGAGTGGAGTTAGAGAGTAGGGAAGAATACAATACTTTATCAATAGCCTCCGCCGCTACCGGAACTATAAGGATACTTGCCCCTGTTAGTCAGGCCGGGGATGTTACTAGAGGTTCTAAAGGAGAGAGGGGAAGGCTATGTCTCGCTGTCCCTTGGCGCAGGCACATACACTGAATAAATAACCTAAAAAGCAGTTTGCGTGTCAGCCCAGGTGGTGAAAGTAACAATCTTCCAGCGGTTAATATCATTAAATAAAGTCTGCGCTATCAGCATCTGTGTTGTAAATCCGATTAAAATTACTGCAGCCCTGTACAGTGTTTTCAAACCATGGTTGTTTAGAAGTCTGTTCTCATTCGAGAGAAACTGGAAAAAAAAACTTCCAATTCTGTTCTTTAAGATCCGTTTCAAACAGGTCTGAAATTCAGTCTTAACTCTGTTTCAGGCACTTTACAGGACGGGTCAAATCTCCCGTTTCGTTACGAGCCTTACATCTCCTGCCGGCTCTCCAGTAACCCCACATCTTCTTACGATTGTGACCATTTATGTCAAATGTCTGCACTTTGTTTTAGTAGCCGAAGCTCCTTTTATGTTGTCCATTTCTTTTTTTTTCATGCAGTCATTTTTTGGGTACGATCAGTTTGGCTTTTTTTTTTTTAACTTTTAGAATTTGACTCCACGAACATTTTTTTTTTTTTAAAGGATGAGAGCAAGGAAAATAAATGCTAAAAAATCATTACGAAAAACTCCAAATTCTTAACATCTGTCGAATTATTTCAACATTTCATTTAAAACAAACCACACACCAGGTAAAACCCTGCAACAATGCTGTTCACCAGATGCTGTCCATCTTCGTCTATATAGATAATGAACACCCAAGTTTAGGGGGGGGGGGTTCCCCTGGGGCGTTGGCAACCCTGCTCCAAAATCTTTTAGAGACACGGGGGCTTGCAGACGTTACGTATCCCAGGTATTCGAGTTTCCTGGTTACGTGTGCTATTTCATTACCTGGATCATTCCCCCACTCCATTCCACTCCCACTCGCACACATACATCTCTGGCAACCACTCATTGTTTTAAACGTTCCGTTACGGGTCCGTACATCGACAAGCCTTGAGAAAATTGACGGCGTTGAAGTTCTCGTGGAGGCAATTAAATTGGAATTTTTGTAACCACCGGGTGGCACGGGAGGTTGCGGTAAACGATGTATGGAGGTTTGTGGGTTGTTACGTTTTAACCTCCGCTCGGGTGGGAGACAAGGGGGTTAACTCTGGGAAAGTACAGGCACGTGACGTCTGATCCGTTGATGCTAATAAAGTAAAAGAGGTCAGACAAGGATATGAACAAGAGAAAGAGGAAAAAAGAAGAATATGAACAAAGAGAGAAATAGAGAAGAATATGAACAAAGAGAGAATAGAGAAGAATATGAACAAAGAGAGGAATGGAGAAGAATATGAACAAAGAGAGAATAGAGAAGAATATGAACAAAGAGAGAATAGAGAAGAATATGAACAAAGAGAGGAATGGAGAAGAATATGAACAAAGAGAGAAATAGAGAAGAATATGAACAAAGAGAGAATAGAGAAGAATATGAACAAAGAGAGGAATGGAGAAGAATATGAACAAAGAGAGAAATAAAGAAGAATATGAAGTAAGAGAGAAATAGAGAAGAATATGAACAAAGAGAGTAATAGAGAAGAATATGAACAAAGAGAAGAATAAAGAAGAATATGAACAAAGGGAGAACAGAAAAGAGTATGAACAGAGAGAGGAATAGAGAAGAATATGAACAAAGAGAGAATAGAGAAGAATATAAACAATGAGAGGAATAGAGAAGAATATGAACAAAGGGAGAATAGAGAAGAGTATGAACAAAGAATGTATGAAAGATCTTTATTTTAAAAGGGTGAGGAATTGGGCACGCAGGCCCGTCTTACATTCTGCACTTTAAGAGAGAAATAGAGAAGAATATGAACAAAGAGAGATCAGAAAAAATATGAACAAAGAAAGGCAATTTGAATTGAAAATCAAAGCATCACAGAGATACATCATATTATTTCTCTCTCTCTTTCTCCCTCTCTCTCTCTCTCTTTCTCTCTCTCTCTCTCTCTCTCTCTCTCTCTGCTTAGAATTCATCGCACCGAGTGCCATGCCAACTTCTGTTTGTTTCTTAATTTCGCAGTTCGCTATGCCAGTCTTATTCTTATCAGTTATCCGTTTAATTTTATACTCCCGTCTGCAGCACCGGAACACCTATTAGGCTCAGCAGGATTAATCCTGCTAGGGCCCGAAATGGCGGAGGGGCCTGACGTCAAACACAAATACACACACAAACACATTATAAAAGCAGAGCAGACTTTGAAAACGATTAATAAAGTAATCATTAAATTCGAGGAAAAGAAAAGGCTGACAGTGACGTATCTGTTGTCGTCCTTGGTCGTGTGATACAAAGTCAAATAGTAATAGCAGAGATCATAACTAGAGAGGAATCAGGCCATATTTTTCAGGAGATGGACGGTGTAGAGATCGTAACTAGAGAGTAACCAGGCCATATATATCAGGAGATGGACGGTGTAGAGATCGTAACTAGAGAGTAATCAGGCGATATATATCAGGAGATGGACGGTGTAGAGATCGTAACTAGAGAGTAATCAGGCCATATATATATCAGGAGATGGACGGTGTAGGTAGAGACCTGGAATGAGGGTAAATCTTTTGCCATGTAACACTGACATTCAACACCTACCCCCCCCCCCCCCCCCGTTAGTCTTGTTCAGAAGTAAAGAAGTAAGCGGATCACACAGAGTTAAGCAACATAAGAACACTGAGATTCACTTTATCTTAATGAAAAATGTATATTTCTCCCCCCCCCCCCCAAATAAATAAAAAAACTCACCCCAGATTGCCTATCAGACAGCTGCAGGCCCAGTTTACAGAAGAATTTTTGTTTTAACTGCAAGAAATGTGTCTTCTAAAATGTTGCCGTCGGTGTTAAAAATTTTCAACACTGTGCAAATATTTTGTCCAAAATAAAAAATGTGTGCAGATGTGCGTCCTGGCGTCAATTTACAGAGTATAATTTAAAATTCTTGTAAAAGAATACTAAAATCAGAAGAAAGTCGTAGAACAAACTCATGTAGTGCTATCGTATTTGTCATCAGCGCTACTATAGTACACAGTAAAATAATGAAATCGAAAAATACAAATAGCAAATTTCACATTATTTTTGCACACAACTGATAAGCATGCACTGCCGCGCACCTTAAAGGGAACATTTACTGAAAGACACCGAAATGAAAAGTGAGCTCTGCCATTAGTTTATGATTTATATATTTTTTTTCACTTGTTGCTTGCTACAGATCAGTAAGAAAAGGTTAGCCCACTACAACCACAGTCAAATCAAAGGATAATTTATTGATGTTTTTTTTTCTTCTTTTGATGAATGATATCTAAAGATAGTCAGGCATTTACTGATGTTTTTTTTTCTTCTTTTGATGAATGATATCTAAAGATAGTCAGGCGTATGTAGATTGAATAGAAAGTTGTCTGCAATATAGGGGTGTTGCATCAGCTGGAACTTCACAGAACGGCTGTATTAGACAGAAATCATCAAGAACATTACTCCGCACTCTGCCCATATATATATATATATATATATATATAGCTAATTGCATTTAGATTTAGGTCAGCAACCTTAGGGTAGACAGTTCACAATGTATAATTCAGCATCACGACTTGCCGGATTAGTTCGGAACTGCAAGGATTATGATTACAATTACCTTGCTCAGCCTCCTGATATTTTCTAGCCCTCCCGGAGAATTCTGCTAGGCTGTTTGAAAATTAATGGCGTCCCCGTTTCAGACGATCTCATGGTCCCGTACGTGAAATATACATGTATGTAAACGTTTTTTTCCCCTCTTTCTAGTTTTTTTTTCCTCGCGATGGTGGTCGATGATAATATTGTTGAAATTTTGGGTCTTTGTTTCAAGTTCTCGTTCTGTTGCTGTATTCTTTTTTCATGGAATCTTCTAATCTTTCCGACTTCATGAGTTAGCAGACAAAGAAAAGGGATCAAGTACGTATTCTTGCTCAGAATCAGAATGATGCATTATAGCAATGCAGCATTATATTTAGTTTATGTAGTGTTGGTTGTGTGTTTATGTTTAGTTTGTGTAATGTTGGCGGGTGTTTATGTTTATTTTGGATTCATATTCCGATTTGTTTATAGAAGAATATGAACAACCAGCGTGTGGCTACCTATCTATCTATCTATCTATCTATCTATCTATCTATCTATCTATCTATCTATCTATCTATCTATCTATCTATCTATCTATCTATCTATCTATCTATCTATCTATCTATCTGTCTGTCTGTCTGTCTGTCTGTCTGTCTGTCTATCTATCTATCTATCTATCTATCTATCTGTCTGTCTGTCTGTCTGTCTGTCTGTCTGTCTGTCTGCCTGCCTGCCTGCCTGTCTGTCTGTAACCGTCTCTGTCTATTTAACTGTCTGTCTGTCTGTCTACATGCCTGTTTGTCTATTCATACACACATACATACATACATACATACATACACACATACATACATACATACATACATACATAATACATATATACATACATACATACATACGCAATGCACTTCTATTATCTCCCTGTAACTGCGAGCTGTTGTTCTCTGTAGCCGACGCTGTGAAGGTGTTGAAGCACAGCATCGTGTCGGCGTGGGAGCAGGTTATGACTGCTATTTTTTCAGTCCCGGAGAACAGTTAAAAACAGGCGGTGTGCAATGTATGGACACCATGGGGACAGTGACGATCCCTGTCCCGTTAGCCAGGCTAGGCCTGTTACTGGGGGTACCAACGAAGAGGTGTGACAGGGTCTTGGTCAGCTATGGTTCGCTAACCATGACGCTAGCATATCAGCTATGGGTCGCTGACTGCCTAATCTGACAGCGTCTTCAGCTCCATACGTACGCAATAAACATACATACAAACATACATACGTACCTACGTAATACATGCATACATTCATACAAACACATATACAAACGTATAAACATACATTCATACATGCATACTTACGTATATATGTACGTACATACAGTATTCTGTGTACAAGCATAGAAGAGGTTCAGTACGAGAGGGAGAGAGAGAGAAAGAGAGAGAGACAGAAAGAGAGAGAGAGACAGAAAGAGAGAGAGAGAGAGACAGAAAGAGAGAATGAAAAATTGGGAATATACAGAAAAGAAACTTTCTTGTTCGAGAAGCGTCTTTCCTCCTCCTCCTCCTCCTTCTTCTTCTTCCTCTCTCTCTCTCTCTCTCTCTCTCTCTCTTTCATTATTTTCGTGTAACGTCATTTCTGCGCGTCATTTAGCGTGAAACACTAGACAAGCCGCTAACAAAATGCTTCAAATGTTGATAGGCTCATACGTAAAGGCGTTACCTGTAGGCATTTTTAGGTTAAATGTTTTCTGTGTGTGGGGCGGGGAGGGAAGGGGTGTGTCTGTCAGACATCGTGGGCGTTTCCTTGTGTTACATCAATCCAGAATATCACCAGCAACAAACATATTGAAACTATGGTGAACTGCTTCATTCTTGTCGATGAGACCAAAGTTATCACGATCTTATGTAAAAGATGATGTTTTGTAGGAGGCTGCAAAATTTCTAGAAAAGTAGATAATAGATCGATGACCTGTCTGTTTAATCCCAAACTTTTATGAAGTCTCCATCACCTCATTGGCTGTTGAAGTGTCCACTATATAAACCGAATAAACTATAATTTAAAGCATGATTAATGAAGAATGCAGTCTACACATAAATAAACCATAATTCTGAGCATAATTAATGAAGACTTAAATCTATACACATATAAACCATAATTTTAAGCATGATCAATGAAGACTTCAATCTATAAACTCATTAATCCCTCTGTCTCCTCCTACACGCTGACTTGGGCGTGATTACAGTAAAGATGACAAAATTATCCAATTAGATTTGTTCGAACACCATAGTTCATCCTGTATGTACAACGTTTTCAAGTGTGTTGAGTTAATGACGATTGTTCGAGAAGATGTGTTGCCCTTTCGGTGGTTATTCCGCGTCTGCAGCAAATTTCTACACGTTATCATATTTTTTTTTAATGATGAAGGTCAGTGGTTCAAAGCCTTCGACAGAGTCAGGCACAAACAGATGATATAATGTTTAAAATAGGTTAATGTTGATGGCAAAGACATCAGAATAATAAGCGAGTTATATTGGGAACAGGTACCAGGTGTGAGGTCCAACACAAACTACTCAACACCAATGGATATAAAGAGAGGGGTCAGACAAGGATGTGTCCTCTCTCTCTCTCTCTCTCTCTCTTTTTTTTGGATATGTTTTTACTAATTTAATTTGTATTTTTGTACTAAATCAAGTGTGTGGGAAGAATGAAAGATGGAG
Organism: Achatina immaculata; assembly: GCA_009760885.1. Classification (NCBI taxonomy): domain Eukaryota; kingdom Metazoa; phylum Mollusca; class Gastropoda; order Stylommatophora; family Achatinidae; genus Lissachatina; species Lissachatina immaculata. Next base: position 60,325,171 of record CM019720.1, read on the forward strand.
TGATGAAGGGCAGAATGTAAGACGGGCCTGCGTGCCCAATTCTTTACCCTTGAAAAATAAAGATTATTCATTCATTTATTCTCTCTCTCTTTCTCTCTCTCTCTCTCTCTCTCTCTCTCTCTCTGTGCGTGCTTGTTTAAACTTTATACAGAGAAGGTGTTCAAAGAAACTAGTGAGATGCCTGGACTATTAAAGGAATAGCAATCAATAACCTAAGATATGCAAATGACACCGTGCTGATGGCAGAGAGCCAAAAAGACCCACAGAATCTAATTACACGAATAAACGACAAAAGTCAAAAGTAGGAACTGGAAATAAATATCAGAGAGACAAATGTCATTGTAATCACCAGAGAAGAAACAAAGCCAGCCGTAAATATAAAAATAAATGAAGAATGACTTGAACATGTGAAAAGCTTCATGTATTTGGGGCACATGATAACAGAGAATGGAAAATGTGAAACGGAAATTAACAGAAGAATAGGAATGGCAAAAAATGCCTCCAATAGAATGAAGAAGATCCTTATGTCACAACAAACATCGCAGCAATTGAGAGTACGTGTGGTGAAATGCTATATGCACTCAATATTCCTTTGTGGCATACAAGCCTTACCGTAAACGAGACAACACTGAAAATGGAAACTGAGGCCCTTGAAATATTGATATGACTTTGACTTTTCCAATCCCCGGGTTTACGAGTGTTCACTCTTTTTCCCCTCGTGCCAGATAATGAAACGTACAGGTCCTCTTCATCTGTTCTGCATCTCCATACAGAGTGTTGGTGACTGGGGAATTTGGTGGTATCAAGTTCTTCCGAAGATCCTTCAGTGCACTGCAGTCCAGCAAGTGGTGCTTAACAGTTTCTTCTTCTTGTCTGTTGCAGTGCATGCAGTATAGCGTGTGGTCAGTGCTCACTCTGTGTAAGTGCTTACTGAGGGTGTTGTGTCCTCTTCGCAACTTGAAGATTGTGTATTGGTCTCTATGACACAAGCTGTTGATGTGGTCTCCGGGGTTAGGCTTTGGCAGGTGTGTATGTAGGGATCTTCCAGTTGAATTACTGGCCCAGCTGTCCATCCACTGCTGCTTGCAGTGCCGTGCCGACTGGCGTTGGCTATTATGGTTCTCCAGTACACGATCCTTCATGCAGGCCATCAGCTCAGTTGGTGATCTCCTCTCACACCATCCCGTCAGACTGTCCAGTATCATTTCTCTTGGTGTTCCTCTTGATCTTCTTCCTTCTATTTTTCCTGTTGTTATAATATTTTCAATGCCCCCTCTTCTCATTGCATGTCCTATGAAAGTACATTGTCTCTCTCTCTTATCTTTTTGACAAGATTTTGTGTCTCTCCAGCTCTTCTCATACATGTTTAGCTGTTCTCATATTGGTGGGGGCGTGGAGCTATGACATGGTGGCTCCCTTGGAGCACTTGTGTTAAGAGCACACTTATCTTAACATAATCTTTGTGAAACAGGGAACATCAGATCTGGTTGCTTAAAAAGCTCTGACCTGCTCCTGTAGCCCAGAAACCTGTAGCAATCAACACCAGTTGTTATTCTTATTGTTATGAAGTGTAATGTCACCCTCGTATAAGGCAGAATTTTTAGGGAACAGAACTTTCTATAAAAGAAAGAGGGAACACAGAACTGAGAAATCTGCTAGTAGCCTCTTGTTTATTATAAAAGTGTCAGAAAAATCACACAAAATGCTATATACGCTAAGAAAACCCACTTGCCTGTGGGAAAATGATAAGCACAAATACCCCTCCTAGGATAGAAGGCCCTCCGGCTTTTGACATTGCACACCCATCAATAGGTGGAGCTGAGATCTTGGCCTGGGCTGGTCGGGATGGTGGATGGATGGGGACATGGAGATCACTTGCGGAGATAAGGAAAATCTGATGGAAACTGATGAATCCAGAACTTGACAAGCTTATGGGTCTCTACTACAATGGCTATCAGAATGAGGCAAACAAAGCAGCCTGCAGGCTATAGGTGGCGGGGAACGGACATCGCTGAAGCGCCATCGGATCCCTCATCCCAAAGTCGCAGTGTCTCTGTGAAACTGTCTCAAGCCTTCAGGCGGGACGGTGTTACATTCATGGCCTGATCTCAGCTTCTCGCTGGAAAGGCCTCCTGCGTATGAAAGAAAGACTTAGGACAAAAACCCCAGTATGAAATGTCAGAAGAATAGGGGGTATCCCGTGGACAGAAAAAAAAAGAAATGCTAAACCAGCTAGAAGTGAAAAGAGAAAGGTTGAAAATCATAAAGACAAGACAACTAAGATACTTTGGGCACGTCACAAAGACCCTTTTTGAGGGAAAGATCACAGGGAAAAGAACAAGAGAACGACAACGACATAGATGGGTGGACAACATCAAGAGATGGACAAGAACCAGCTTGGCCGAGTGCTCTACGAAGACGACGAACAGAGCAGAGTGAAGATTCATTGCAGAGACGGCATGAAATGGTGATGATGATGATGGTGAGACAATTTACCAGATAAATATAAAAATGACTTGAAATTCTTCCTCATAGGCTTAGACATCTCCAAGGGGAACATACATACTGAAAGTCTCTGTGCTAGGCAGAAATGTACGGTTACAGTAGCATACTGCTTGACCAGTGTACTACACAGCAACACTAAGCAGTAACTGCTAAAGAAGTACTTCGCAATTGTGTGAACCGCTTCCCAGATAGCAACTGGTTTAAACTGCTTTTCTATCTCAACTGATTAAATCTGGGAATATGCAGTGTGTAAAAAAGAACGGGCATATTTTAACAGTTTGAGAACCACTGGACACCCAATTTGATAACAGCAAAAAAAGACCACATGTTTATTATGGAGAAAATGGGCGGTGATAAGCGAGGATATGGAAAATATTGAATATACAGATGAACAAACCGCTCCTGCCCCCGACGAGAACTAGTTCGCCATATATGGAAGGAGTGGGCAACTCTCACTGTCAGACAGGATAGCAGATATACAACATGATGTAATATAGAGCCACCTTACAGTCTCAATGAAAGTTTCCATGGATCCACAAGAAAAACAGCACATAACAAAATGTCGGACTTAACAAGTCCTGCTAAGTCTCAAAAGAGAGCTATTTTCACATTATTCAGTTTACATCTCTATGATAGACAACTGTAGCAACATAAAAAACACAGGTGGATCCATGAAAAAGCTGATAGCTTAACGTTCACATCTTTCTACTCCTATCACAAATTCAGCTATAAAAAATCACGACGATCCATATCTCACAAATGACTGACTGACCGTACGAAAAACTCACACTAAAAAAACCCTTTTACCTAAAATTTTCAGTGCTTAAATATAATCTACAATTTCTACTCATGTTACTTCGAACCCGTTAATGTTATATGTATGCGGAGCATGGGCAGTAACCAAAAGTACTCATAACCTACTGGAAGCAGCAGAGATGTGGTTCCTAAGAAGAAAGATGAGAATATCATGAACAGCCAAGAAAACAAATGAAGAGGTTCTAATTGAGGCTGGGCAATTTTTTTTAAAAAATTATGCCAAACATTAGAACACAACAGTCCACATTAGTAGGACATATTGTGAGAAGAGGCAAAGTGGAACACCTAGTGACAACAGGAAAACTGGAGGGGTAAAGAGACAGAGAAAGACAATGAAGCAAGATACCTGACTTAATAAAAGAGTCGAATGGAGGACTGTCAAACACACTTCTTACAGAAAGAGCAAAGGACAGGTGGCTGTGGAAATCAATGACAGGGAACACATGACTGGTATGAACCAGATCTTGTAATTGTACTTGTACGAACTACCTGTAACTGCAAGCTGTTGTTCTTTGCAGCCGATGCTGTAGAGATGTTGTGGCACAGCATCGTATCGGCGTGGGAGCGGGTTATGGCGGCTACTTTTTCAGTCCCGGAGTACAGCTAAAAAGCAGGGGGTGTGCAATGCTTTTTTAGCAGACTCCACCACCATGGGGACTATGGCGATTCTTGCCCCGTTAGCCAGGCTAGGCCTGTTACTGGGGGTATCATGGAGAGGTGGGACAGGGTCTTCGTCAGCAATGGGTCGCTAACCCTGACGCTGGCATATCAGCTATGGGTCGCTGATTAACTTATCGGGCGTCTTCACCCCCGCATATAGATAGATAGATAGATAGATAGATAGATAGATAGATAGATAGATAGATAGATAGATAGATAGATAGATAGATAGATAGATAGATAGATAGATAGATAGAGATAGATAGATAGATAGATAGATTGATTGACACTGTTAGCAGATAAACGTCAGAAATGTCTGTGCTACCATGACCAAGATCAGAAAAGTCTGCTTCTAGCAGGACAAAAAGGTCCAAGATTCTGTAGTGTTAGTACAGAAAAATGGCAATGCAGCTTCTTAAAAACAACTTCCATTATGTTTTTATTGCTTGCAGAAACTGTGGTTAAAAACTCAGTGTTACTTCGAACCCGTTAATGTTATATGTATGCGGAGCATGGGCAGTAACCAAAAGTACTCATAACCTACTGGAAGCAGCAGAGATGTGGTTCCTAAGAAGAAAGATGAGAATATCATGAACAGCCAAGAAAACAAATGAAGAGGTTCTAATTGAGGCTGGGCAATTTTTTTTTTAAAATTATGCCAAACATTAGAACACAACAGTCCAGATTAGTAGGACATATTGTGAGAAGAGGCAAAGTGGAACACCTAGTGACAACAGGAAAACTGGAGGGGTAAAGGGACAGAGAAAGACAATGAAGCAAGATACCTGACTTAATAAAAGAGTGGAATGGAGGACTGTCAAACACACTTCTTACAGAAAGAGCAAAGGACAGGTGGCTGTGGAAATCAATGACAGGGAACACATGACTGGTATGAACCAGATCTTGTAATTGTACTTGTACGAACTACCTGTAACTGCAAGCTGTTGTTCTTTGCAGCCGATGCTGTAGAGATGTTGTGGCACAGCATCGTATCGGCGTGGGAGCGGGTTATGGCGGCTACTTTTTCAGTCCCGGAGTACAGCTAAAAAGCAGGGAGTGTGCAATGCTTTTTTAGCAGACTCCATCACCATGGGGACTATGGCGATTCTTGCCCCGTTAGCCAGGCTAGGCCTGTTACTGGGGGTATCATGGAGAGGTGGGACAGGGTCTTCGTCAGCAATGGGTCGCTAACCCTGACGCTGGCATATCAGCTATGGGTCGCTGATTAACTTATCGGGCGTCTTCACCCCCGCATATAGATAGATAGATAGATAGATAGATAGATAGATAGATAGATAGATAGATAGATAGATAGATAGATAGATAGATAGATAGATAGATAGATAGATAGATAGATAGATAGATAGATAGATAGATTGACATTGTTAGCAGATAAACGTCAGAAATTTCCATGCTGCCAGGAGCAGAAACGGCAGAAATGTCCGTGCTACTTATAGCAACAGCGTCAAGAATGCCTGTGTGCTAGCAGTAACAATATCAAAACTGTGCAGCATTCAGTCACAAAGTGGGAAACGTCCCACAAAAAGCAACATTGTTAGAAAACATGCTTTTTTTTGTTGCTGAAAGCAGCCGTTTTACGAGATCTTAATGTGAATGGGGTTCTGTGCGAACGAAAAGCTGGATAAATATGATTCGAATATGTGAAAACAATCAGGCAATACAGAAGAGTAAACAGCGCTCTAGCTTAGCTCAGTGTTTTCGAATAATTCGCCATCTTTTCTACACTCTTTACCTCCGCAACAAATTTCCCACAGAAATATAGCCTTTTTTTTATACAGACGAGGGGCAGTAGATACGGCGAAAGGGAAAGAGCGGGTTTATAGTAAGATAAAATTTCCAAACCAAATATTTCCAAGACAACAACAAAAAAATAAAATAGCGAACACATTCTTTGGTTACAAATTACTTTGTTATAGCAACAGAGTTGCCAAATCTTAGATTCTCATAGAGACATCAGGAGAGATGTACCGTTAGCTTTAGAAACAGGAGAACTCTTCTGTTGTTGTTTTTTTTTCCCTTTTCCTCAACGCACAAGTAGCTACGTTTCCCGTAAGACAATATGAGAGAAAGAAGCGCTTCATTGCTCGCTTACCTCACGTACATCAGAATGCTCGCTTGCATTGTTTGTATGTTGTTGCTTCCATTATCTGTACCAATCTTTCGTGTTTTTCAAAACTTGCTTCTTTATTTTATCTTATTTTTGTATATGACAGTCGCAGTATTCTACAGAAGGTAATCCATTATATATATATATATATATATATCATCATCAGTCCTCTGTATTCCCAATGGAACATAAGGCATGAACAGAAGTTCTCCAGTCAAGCCTGTCTTGAGCAAGTCGGGATACCTCAGACCATGTCTTTCTGTCTTTCTTTAGTTCTTCCTGTATAATGTGTCCCCATGTCCCCAATGGCATGTTCCTCTTTCTTCCACCTTGAGGGAGTATATTCTATTATTTTCTTATCTTTTGGATAATACTTGCGCTCCTTCAATACCTCCATTCAAAGGAAATGAGCAGATGGGTAGTGGGCTGGGCTACTGCGGATTTCTTAAACTTTCAGGGTAGATCTAAGAAACAGATTAAAAAAAAACAAACCTCTGTTATTTGTCCTCGGCCAGCACTGATAGGTGTAGCAGTAACCTATTTACATTCAGTTCATATTACTTCATCAAGTCCATAACTTATTATTCTGATTGATGTAACATGAAAAATGTACATGTTTTCTCTCTGCTGCAAATGGAGCTTCTCGTGTTTGTTCATTGGAGTTCTGCGCTGTATTCAATCGAGGACATTTATTCTGCGCGTTATTTTCCCCCTAGAGCTCTTGCGGGTGGCCTCTCTTGTCGTGTTCGCAGCGCAATAATTGTAGTCTTTATTCTTCGTTTGCCCTTCTGTAGCATACTAAGACTGTCATAAACTTGTTTCTTTGCTTTTCTGTAATATTTTAAGAAGATTTTTCTGAAATTATTTCTTTGCTTTTCTGTAAGACTTTAAGAAGATTTTCCTGAAATTATTTATTTGCTTTTCTGCAAGGTTCAGAGAAGAATTAATGTTCTAAAGATTAATGTGTGCGTACAGAATTTCGCTTCCTAAAAAAACAAAGCAAGCAGATACTGCTGTATAAACGAAATATGCCTTTAATTAGAACCCATTCCTTTCTCCTTTGCGTTCAATCGTTTATGCCATGAGAAATCTGGAGCAACAGTTTACGTCCGGATCTTCGAGAGATTCTCAGAGTTTCTGCCCCAGGTTTAAAGCCCATATATGAGCCTGACTGCGTGTTTCGGAAAAAAAAATAGACTGACCAAACTTAGGTGTTCAAGATAATCTCAACTCAAGATGTAGTCTCGACCTCATGGCGGGATCTATTTGAAATAAACATGTTACAAATGTAACATAAACAAAACATATTGTGATAATGCATCATGCAAAACGTTGAACAAGAGCGAATATGTAACATATTTGATGTCAAATTTTCAAACAAAGATAGTCCTCTCTTTCCGATGGGGTTCCGTTCCAACGAGTGTGCGGAAAACGAAGTGGGCGTAAAGCGAATTGTATAGGAGTAAGTATACATAACATACAAAAGACAGTCGTATTTTAAAACGTAAAAATGAAAACTAGAGTGACCGTATAATGCGTACACAAATCTTAAAATGAGTAGTTTTACATTAAATAAGAACTGTATACTAAAAACTAACTGCAAATTTACGATAAAAAGTGTATTATTTGAAAGAATCCACGGTTGGAAAAATGAATCGTCGTAAGGCGGGGATTATTTATACTGTTATACTGATCATCGATCAACTTTTTTTCACAAGATCATTAGAAGTCTCTATGTCTTGTTCACTCAGAGATATAGCTTAGAAGAGCAATCGTTGGAAGTGTTGCTTGGAAGTGCAGTTCTGAAAAAGTAGCTTAGAAAAGCCATCTTTTGAAGTGTATGATTCACATTCAATCGAATCAGACTTTAAAAGTCCACTGCTTCTATTCATTTTCAGAAAACATCAATGATTCATATGATTCTTCTTCTTCTTTTTCTTGGAAGTGCGAGCTTGTGTTCTTTGCAGCCGATGCAATGAAGATGTTGAGGGCACATCATAGTGTCGGCTTGGAAGTGGGTAACGCGGATATTTTTTCAATCCCTGAGTGTAGCTGAAAAGCAGGGGGTGTGTGCAACACTTTCTTAGCAGACTCCACCACCACAGAGACTGAAACGTTAGCCAGGCTAGACCTGTTACTGGGGGTACAGGGAAAATGGGCCATGGTTATGAATGGTTCGCCAGCTATGATTCTAGCATGTCAGCTGTAGTTCGCTGATTAACAAATCGGACAGTGTCTTCATCCATATGGCAATACACATAACAAACGAAGCAATTACGGTATTTTATTCGTGTCTTCTCTTGTCTTGTGTTATCTCCCTGTAACTGTGAGCTAGTGTTCTTTGCAGCCGATGCTGTGAAGATGTTGAGGCACAACATAGTATCGGCGTGGGAGCGGGTTATGGCAGATACTTTTTCAGTCCCGGAATACAGCTAAAAAAGCAGGGGGTGTGTGCAATGCTTCTTTAGTAGACTCCACCACCATGGGGACTATGGCGATCCCTGCCCCGTTAGCCAGATTAGACCTGTTACTGGAGGCACCAACGGAGAGATGTGACAGGGTCTTGGTCAGCTATGGTTCGCTAACCCTGACGCCAGCACATTACCCATGTGTCGCTGATGGCCTAATCGAACAGCGTCTTCATTCCCCCCGCGGTATTTTATTATATAAAGCTATTTTTAATTCAGTTTAAACAGGCAGTTCAGAATATTTCTTCTTACCTTTCGAGTCCAGAAAAGAACTTCGTTTGACCTTTGGATTTGAATTGACCTACCAATATGTATTATTGTATTTATGATTCGGATACACTATTCGGCTGTAATGTAGTTATGATTCAGATTCTACTTCTATGTTTTAATGTATTTACGATTCAGATGCTCTATTCTGTTTAACATTCTTATGATTCAGATGTACTATTGGGATTTGCCGTATTTATTATCTCCGGTCCACAACTTGATTTTACGTTTGTTATTCTGACTTCGTATTTGGTTTTAGCGTTTTTATGATTCATGTTTCAAACCAACCGCTCAATGTTACCGTTCTTATAACCCAAACGTACTATTATGTTTTATCATATTTATGATTCGGATATGCTATTCTGTTTTAACGTATTTATGATACGTTATATATTATTCTGTTTTAACGTATTTATGATACATTATATATTATTCTGTTTTAACGTATTTATGATACCTTATATATTATTCTGTTTTAACGTATTTATGACTCCTGTGTGCTATTGTTTTAACGTATTTATGATTCTTATATACTATTCTGTTTTAACGCATTTATGTTTCGTATATGCTATTATGTTTTAACGTGTTCATGCTTAAAGTCTAAAACTCGTATTTTTCAATTTAAAGACTGCTGTTTTACTATATTTATGATTAAACATACTACTTTGTTTTTTTACCGTGACATTCTGAAGTGATAAAGTGTGCTCGCAGTCTGCAACGTCCTGTATGTAACCTGAAGATGATTTGTTGTTTGAGTGAGAGTTGCGGCACCTGGTCGTTGTGATGGTTAGCCCAAAACATGTCACCACACCACCACCACCCCCACCCCCCGGCCTGCATATGTGGGGCAGGTAGTCAGACTCAGAGCAGATCTTGCAGCTCTGTCCCCACCCACCCCTCACCCTTTCCTAACTAAGAAGCTAAACCAGGCACTGACCAGAGAGAGAGAGAGAGAGAGAGAGAGAGAGAGAGAGAGAGCAGCTCTGGAAGACAAATTCTGAAGTACAAAGCATGACCCCCAGAAAAGACTGCGTAGTTTGTCCGGACCAAAAATATAGAGGTCTGTGGCTAGAACTATGTAACACAGAAGAGTGCACAAAATATAGACGTCAGAGGCTTAGAACTATGTAACACAGAAGAGTGCACAAAATATAGACGTCAGAGGCTTAGAACTATGTAACACAGAAGAGTGCACAAAATATAGACGTCAGAGGCTTAGAACTATGGAACACAGAAGAGGGCACAAAATATAGATGTCGGAGGCTTAGAACTATGTAACAGAAGAGGGCACAAAATATAGATGTCTGGGGCTTACAACTACGGAACGCAGAAAAGGACACAAAATATAGATGTCTGGGGCTTAGAACCATGGGACGCAGATGAGGGCACAAAATATAGACGTCTGAGACTTAGAACTGTGGAACACAGATGAGGGCACAAAATATAGACATCTGAGACTTAGAACTGTGGAACACAGATGAGGGCACAAAATATAGACATCTGAGACTTAGAACTGTGGAACACAGATGAGGGCACAAAATATAGACATCTGAGACTTAGAACTGTGGAACGCAGATGAGGGCACAAAATATAGACATCTGAGACTTAGAACTGTGGAACACAGATGAGGGCACAAAATATAGACGTCTGAAACTTAGAACTGTGGAACACAGATGAGGGCACAAAATATAGACGTCTGAGGCTGAGAACTGTGGAACACAGATGAGGGCACAAAATATAGACGTCTGAGACTTAGAACTGTGGGACGTAGAAGAGGGCACAAAATATAGACGTCTGAGGCTTAGAACTATGGGAAGCAGAAGAGGGAAAAATTAATTCGTGACCCACTTCTCGGTTTTACAATGCTTTCTAAACGATTACTCATGAATCCTTACTCATTTGTATTTCTTTTTCTAACCGCCCGGTTCTAAAAAAAAATGTTCCCACTGCACTTTCATTTCATCCCTACCGTCCTTATAAGTTGCTTCTGCTTTTATCTGGTCTTTTCATAGCCCTGCGATACTCTGAACCTCTTGTGGTCCTCTCGAGGATCTTGTGTGGTCCTTTCGGGGACCACACAGGAGACCACAGGACTTAACGAGGACCGCAGGCGTAAACTCAGTAGGATCGCAGGGCGGTCTTGGTGGTAGAAGCGAACGAAGAAGAAGAAGAAGATCTGGTCTTTTCAAAAAGTTCAGTCCGTGTTTCGTTCTTTCAGCTTTACAAAGATCCCTTTTACATAAATTCTTTTAAAAAATATCTCAGAAACTTAATTTAAGAGAGGGCAACCCAACCAAAGAGACATAGATTTAGGAAGATATAAAATATCAATTCTACATCTTTCATGAAAGTCACAAGAATGAAAGCCATCTTGAACAGGTGGAATCTTGGGAATATGGAAACTAGTTTTCTGAAGGAAAAAAAAAGAATTGTAGGAAACAACTGATTAAAATGGAAAGCTGCAGCTCTTTGTTCTTGATTCGATTAGAAAGGGGGGACAAAACCGGGTTGAAGAGTGCAGCCGATAGTGCAATTTAACATTACATTTGTTTCGTTTCTAAACCACTCAATATTTTGTCGTGTTCGCACTTCCAAAATAATTACTGTCTCCTTGCGATAAACAGCCAAGTAATTAAAACATCGACTGCTGTTCTGGTAATATATTTTGCTAATTAACCGTAAAAATAGTCCTTGAATTCAAATTTGCCCCGTCGCACCGATGTTCAAGGATTCCTGCGGGCAGAAAAGCCAAATGAAATTATCGGCGAATGTCTGCAGCAAGCACTTTCAAATGTGCACCCTGGCAAATTAAATTAAAGGGCGGCCTCAGTTTTATTTTGTTTTGTTTCGTTTTTCTTCAGTTATCCATTTCCTTCTTTTTTTTGTGTGTGTTTTTAAAGATACTATCTGTTTCCGAAATGATCATTTATTTTCCATTCATCTCTGTTATTCTTTTCTCGGTTATAGACCTTCCTCTGTTCTGAGAGTTGAAGATCTGTGTGTTCTTGTCGCCAAAACCTTAACTATCCTCCGCGTCCAAATCTTGGCGGCTGCCCTCCGCTGTGATGATGCCCAATTCAAGTGCCGTGCCGCGTGGCGTAGGCGATCATTTCTTTCCACAATTCTCTGTCTTTAGACTTGATTATGAGATCCGCCGGTGACTTTCTTCCTAGCCACACTGACAACCCATAGAGTAACTTCTCTCTCTGTCTTCCTCTGTCTCTTCTTCCTTTAATTTTTCCAGTTGCCACAGTATGTTCCAATTTTCCTATTCTCAGGAAATGTCCTATAAACCTCGCTTGTCTGCCTCTGATCTCTGTTATAATTTGCTATAATTTGCTTTTTAACTCCAGCCTCTCTTAAGATTTCTTCATTGGTTTTCTTGATTGTCCATGGTACCTTCAACATCCTTCTTATAAACCACATCTCCATGGCCTCCATTTCTCGCTGTACTCTCTTATTCATAGACCATGCTTCACACCCATAAAACAAAATTGGCTCGATGTAACATTTAAGTACTCTGAATCTTGTCTCCATTGATACGGATCTGTTGCACAAGATGTTTCTTATTTTCTGGAATGCTGACTTGGCCTAGGCATGTCTGCTTTTTATTTCGTTGTGACATTTCTCATCAGCTGTTACAATTGTTCCTAAGTTGGTGCAACGAAAACCACAGTGTCACGCAATGCCGCTTCTGTGACCCACCAAGAGTATAGGCCCAAGCCCCATGATGCTCTGAGCTTCCATCCTAAATGAGACTATCGCGAGAACCACAGGAGTAAATTCAGTAGGATCATGGGGCAATCTTGATGGTAGAAGCGAATGAAGAAGTTCCTAAGTACTTGAATCTATAAACTTGTTTCAGATTTGTGCCATCAATGGTAATGCTACATTTTGGTGGTGTTCTTTTCTTTGAGATGACCATCACTTCATTCTTCTTTTTGTTCAGGCTGAGACCTTTATTTTTACTTTCACGAACCACGACGTCCAGAAGAGCGTGTAGCTCCCCTTCACATTTAGCAATCAGGACTGTGTCGTCCGCATATCTTAAGTTGTTAAGGTTGTACCCACCAGTTGATATTCCTGGCATGTTCTCTATATTTCTCATTATGTTTTCGCTGTACAAGGAGAAGAGGTCAGGAGATAAAATACATCCTTGTCTCACCCCCAACTGTATGTCGTGGAATGCTTCTATTTGGTTCTCAACCTTCATTGCTGCTGATTGCTGCCAATATATGTTTTTGATAAGTTTCATATCTTTACCGTGATGATGCCCACGATATAGAAATCAGTAAATCCTTTTTTCCCCTACGTGGTGGAGCTTACAGAACAGCATACTTAAATTATTTTTGCAGTAGGTTTACTATAAATGAAGAGGGCGAAATACGATCAAATTACGTAAACAAGAAGGAAAAATCGGACAAATTTCATACATGAAAAGGCAAAATGAGGACAAATCGCTAAAATAAAGAGGCAAAATACGGAAAATTACGTAAATGAAAAAGAAAAATATGAACAAATGGCATGACTGCCTTGTCTGCAGCACCGAGCCGCAATGGCTCGGAAAGCTGAATGAATGATTGAAAATGAATGAAAAAAAATGTAAATATCTGCTTTTTAAAACATCGTGTCTGACACTGTTCATTGCTGACGATGGTCAATGATGACGTGTCATATGAGACACTAGCTCATCGCAGGCACGTCATGTCAGACTCTGGTAATTGACGACACGTCATTTCAGACAACGATTATTGCTGGACATGTCATATTTGACACTGTTCGTTGCTGACTGCCGATCATTGCTGACAGGTCATGCTGGCACTACTCATGTCTGACAGGTCTTGGCCAACATCGATCCTGGCTGACAAGAACATGAAGCCTGCATTAAAAAACAATCAGAAGTAATAACAGCATCTTCCGTCTAAGACTTGATGGATCTGATTCTACTGTTTCTTTGAGGTGGCTGTATTTAGATGAGCATGGCCTGTCGTCTGAGAGGATATGGGTTCGGAGACCCACTACCTGTGCCATTAAGAATCAATCACATCAATGGGAGAGGGGAGGGGGAAGTTATCTCACCTAATACTTTCTCCAGGTAGATGTTGCTATGCCGGCTGGCGAGATGAGACTGATCAGCGAGATACTGAAGCTGAATATCTAACTCCTTTGTCTTTTGCGCATGCGCAAATCATTACCCACTTTAACAGATGTCACTGTGTTTGTCCGACATATTTCACCCATGTTCTAAAAATACATGCAGACCCTTCCGTATTATCTATCCACACTTGATCTGGCCAGACTGTCAAGGTGAGGTTTCTTAAACATGGCAAGTAAGTTCTTGAGATAAACAGGAGGGAAAAAACTATCTAAAGGAAAAATTTTCTAGAAAATATATTTTTAACGTCTTTGAATTCTGAGAATGTAATCACGGGGTTGTTGGGTGCGTGAAAGGGATTTGTGTTTAATTTAAGAGATAGGAATGAGGGCCATACTTTCATTTAGTTTCACTTTTGCTCGATGGATATTGTTTGACGACAGAGGGAAACAGAATCATCAAGGCATTGCTTCGAAGAATGGGCTTCGCTGACGGTGTCATGCTGTTTGTGAGAAGAGAACGAAGATGGCTGGACGAAACGGATGGGTTTGTCCATAACACTTGTGAACAAAAGTTAGTTTAAGACCGTGTTGTCATCAGCGCTTGTGAACAAAAGTTAATTTAAGACCGTGTTGTCATCAGCGCTTGTGAACAAAAGTTAGTTTAAGACCGTGTTGTCATCAGCGCTTGTGAACAAAAGTTGGCTTAAGACTCCCTTGTATCAACAAGCTGAACCCGTCGTCAAAACATGGTATTACCCGCATACTACAGTCTTATCAACTACCTATATTCCTCGTAGCGAAGAGTTCCAGAGAAAATTCTTCACGAGGTTCAATTCGGGCCTGAAGGTAACACCACTGTTATTTATTCTCCCGTCGATATACACCGTTTGCGCAATCTTAGCGAAAACATAAGTTGCCGCTTTGCTATGAAACTGAACCTAGAAGGATAACAATGGCCATGACGACTTTAAAATGGCAAAGATAGAAATTTTTTTCCAAATAGGAAACAACGAGCCTTTCGTACAGTAAAGTAAAAGGATATAGTGTTGTATGGTTGGACCTCGAAAAGAATCATAAACAAAGCACTTTTAGTCGTGAGAGAAAATGAAATGACAAGACTTGGGGACTTGAACCACGGACTCCGGTAGGACGAGCAACTGTCTAGCAACGGGAGAACAGCGCACTAATAAACTTCGCTATCGTGCACCGCTTTTTTTTTTTTTTGAGGTCCAGTCATATTACACTGTTTTCTATAACTAAACGAACAGTCAAAAGCGTTGAATTTGTTGTATTCTTCTACAGATGTAACATTGAAATCTGAACTTGAATGTATGATGCTAACTGTATGCAGAATATAAAAGGTAAAATTCCCGTCTCCATATCATTAAGGCATATTGGGGATACGGTGTTGGGCCTGTATTTTCCATGACATTCAGTACGTGAACGTGTGATGTGGTCAGTATCACGCCTGGCCGCTTTACCTTCCCAGATTTCTCTGGTATCCATTTTTAGAGGCTGGGTCAACCCCAGGACCTTTTTTGGTGTGTACCAGAAAAAAATCCCACTGCTGGGACTGAACTCGATACCACAGAATATACGAGGGGTGATTGATAAGTTCTCGGCAAAAGGTACAACAGATTATTTGTGGACAACTTGTTTGGGGTATTTCTCAAAATAGACATCTTGCAAGTTTATGCACTTAGTCCAGCGATCCTGGAGCATACGTACGGATCCCTTCTTTGTAAAAGTCAGCATCTTGTGCCAGTAGAAAGTGGTCTACAGCATGAATGACGTCATCATCTGAAGCAAATTTGCGACCACTGAGCTCCTTTTTGAGTTTAGTAAACAGGTAATAGTCCGAAGGGGCCAAATCTGGGGAATGAGGAGGATGTTCAAGAAGCTGGAATCCGCATTCATGAATGGCAGCCATTGCCACTGCCAACTTGTGAATTAGATCATTGTCTTGATGAAAGATAACTCCTCTCGTCAATTTCCCTCGATGCTTTTCCTTCAATCTGATCCGTAGCTGCTTCACAAGATTATCGTAATAGGTCCCGGTGACCGTTCTGCCCTTTTGAAGATAGTCTACCAATAGCACATCTTCTGAATCCTGAAAGATGGAAGCCATCATTTTGCCTGCAGACAGAACCACTCTTGCTTTCTTTGAAGGTGGGAATCCATGATGTTTCGACTGTTTTAACTGTCTTTGGTTTCTGGTTGAAAATGATGAACCCAAGTCTCATCCATAGTCATAAATTGCTGAAGAAACTTTTCAGGATCTGCATAAAAATGGCCAAGATTGTGTCTTGACATGTTGAGACGCTGTTGTTTGTGATCAGCTGCAAGAGGTTTCTGGACCCATCGAGCAGAGACCTTTGCTGTTTGAAGATGATTGTGAATAATGGCATGAACACCTTCCTGGGAGATTCCCAACTCAGTAGCAATGTACCGCTCAGTTAGTCGTCGATCCTCCATTATCATGTCATGGATTCTGCCGGCGATTTCATCAGTGGTTACCGTTCTTGGTCTTCCTAAACGGGGATTATCTTCCAGACTCCCCTTACATGTTTGAATGGGGCTGCCCATTTCTTCACTATGCTGTAAGAAGGGGCACTCTCTCCTAGAGTTTGTACCATATCCTCATGGATCTCCTTCGATGATAAACCCTTGATGCAGAGGTAGCGAATGACTGCTCGATGAGAAATTTTATCCATCATCTCAATTTCTGCCACCCTTACCACTCCAGTAGCCTGTAAAAAAATTGGCTGCAGTTAATTTCTGGAAGCTTGGGTGTTTAATCTTACATTACCTTGATCTACAAATGTACCTAATACCAACTGTGTGTTTAAAGTATTTGTACCTTATGCCGAGAACTTATCAATAACCCCTCGCATGTTGAATAACTTTAAAAAACCATTAATATCACCCTCCTCCTCTCCTGCTCCCTCTCCTCCCACCTCTGATGCAGATGTTGTACTCTGGACTATGACTGATGTTCAGAATTGTTTCATACACTGTCACTCATCACTTTTCCATCACATCGGATTCAGCTTATTCAATAAACCCTGGTGTCACCAGTCGACGGGCTTAGCCTGGACGAGGAGAGTCAGGTAGAGAACCCAGGCCATTTCCGAACTTCCTACTCCACTCATAAACTTGCTGCAGTTGTGGGTATGCATCACCGACCATGCTGAACCTTCCTTCGCGGATGAAGTTAGATAGTTCTCACAACCTCCTACTGCTCAAAACATGAATGGCATTGACGTGTGTGTCTCTAGCGGCCATCGTTAAGCCGCTACTATGACGTAATGTAGCTCGTTGGCCATGTGCTGACACCTACAGGACGTTTCTTACGTCATCAGTAACGTCGCTGCCAGCTTACATGACGTTGGGACCTTTTAACCGAAAAGGTTATCTCTGCTTCTCTTGTAACTACACCCATTGTAACAGTGGGGTTTTTTTTTGGGGGGGGAGGGAGGGAATTTTTTTGTGGTTGGTACAAATTTGTAAAATATATCCATACTACAAGAACTAAATATTGAAGAATGCTGGCTAGTAAAGAGGATTAAACAAAAAAAACTTAAATATTTTGGACACATTAAACGTCATGATACTCTAGAGAAGACCGTCTTGGAAGGGTACTTAATGGGAAAAAGAAAGAGAGGAAGACCAAGGCGAAGATGGTCGCAAAACATTGTTGATGATCTGAAAATAGATACATCAGCAGCAGGGAATCTTGCTTACAACCGAGCGGCCTACAAGAGTGCTGTTAGGGAGGCAAAGTTCCGCAAGGGACATGCAAATGACTGATTGACTGACAACTTTGTAACAGAAGATACTGCTGCTGTCAGTGTGGCAAATGGCTATGACATGCTTCTAAATCTATACAGATACCATGTATAGATTAACAACATTGGAAGACACCAGACAAGTGTACATAATCCTTCGCGTTGTGTTAGAAACTGACCAAATATTACGAACAATTAGAACTGAAACTGCAACATTTCCGTGTTGTGATAAGGAGAATCCGAAAAGACATAACTGAACAGCCAAACATGTTTTAAAAGTCCAACATTTGTAAGGCAAATTCAACCGAAACTTCTTCTTCTTCGTTCACTTCTACCACCAAGCCCGACCCGTGATCCTTCTGACTTTACTCCTGTTGTCCTCGATAGGTCCTGTGGTCCCCGAGAAGGCCACACGAGATCCCCGAGAGGATTACAAGAGGTTCAGAGTATCGCAGGGCTTGAGCCTGTATTCTTGGTGGGTCTCAGAAGCGGGATTGCGTGACACCGTGGTTTTCGTTGCACCAGTTTAATCTAGAGTTGGACTTTCTCACCGGAAAACCTCGACGTGTTTTGTATATCATTATATCCCCGCCAGGTGAGAGGTGGTTGCCCATCCAGCCTAGAGTTGGACTTTCTCACCAGAAAACCTCGACGTGTTTTGGATATCAGTATATCCTAGCCGGGTGAGAGATGGTTGCCCATCTAGTCCAGCGTTGGACTTTCTCACCGGAAAACCTCAGCGTGATTAGAATATGCATATATCCCCGTCGGGTGAGAGGTGGTTGCCTATCTAGACTGCATTGGTCCAGTGTCTCCGACTTCAGCATTTTGAAGTCGTGGCCGCTACCCTTCCTAGTTGTGACCAGGACGGAGCTTCTGTCCAGGATTACGAATCCTCGCCACTAGTAAGTTTCACCCCTGGGTTGAGCCGGTTTAGGCATATTTCACCAGTATGGGTATATATCGGACGTGGCCGGCCTCTGGAGCAGAGGTGTCGTGGTGTGAGTAGCTCTCGCCGCGAGAGTACTGGACATACCGATTAAACTTCACCGTGTCCTTTCCATCACCTTTTCACAGCGGCGCCGCCCGGTAACCCTAATCGCATTTTCGCATTTTCTTCATTGGCCGGGAGGAGTTTCACTCCACGCGCGGCAGCCGATAATCTCGCCAGCAGTGTCTTAATTTAACCCCTGGGTTAAGCCGATTTAGGCAATCTGTCCCAGTATTGATGTATATAGGACGTGGCCGGCCTCTAGAGCAGAGGTGCTGTGATTTGAGTAGTTCTGACCTCGATACTACTGATTACTGCACTTAATCCTTTCCTTTACCTTTTTTCCACGACGGCGCTGCACGGCACCTCTAATAGCATCTTTCTTCATTGCCCGGGAGGAGTTTCACCCCACACACGGCAGCTGAAAAATCTCGCCAGCAACGGGTTTTAAATAAGAGTTTTCCTTCTCCTAGATGAGCTACCAAACATGACTCTCATCTACCCGAAGTGTCTTGTTTTCAGGCACCAGATATTCGCCTTCGCCCCTTCCCCTGTCAGTTTGAACAGTTCTGCCACGAGAAGGCCAGGAGCTGGACTTGACTGTCAGAGGCTATTTGAGACGCACGCCTTGGAGACATTTAATTGGAGTGAGAGCGTATCCCCTACCCCACCTCCGGTTATAACAGTCCTTAGAATCCAACCGAAAAACTTCGGAAAGAGCAGGCAGGATTTAGGAAAGGAAGATCATGCATAGACCACATATTTGTACTTAGACAAATATTAGAACAGGCAAATGAGTGGCATAGCACAACATATGCATTGTTCATAGATTTTGAGAAAGCCTCTGACAGTGTCAACAGAGATGCACTGTGGAAAATCCTAAGATGGCATGGCCTCCCCCATAAGATAGTAAATGTAATCAAAGCCCTATATGAGGGTTTTCAGTGCAAAGTGATCTGTGGAGAACATACCTCCAGCAGCTTTAGGGTACAAACAGGAGTGAAACAGGGATGTGTACTATCACCAACATTATTTATCTTGGCAGTAGACTGGTTAATGAAGGAGTCAACATCAGACAAACGCAGAGGATTACAATGGACCCTTGACACAGTGCTGGAGGACCTTGACTTTGCGGACGACATTTGTCTATTATCAAGCAGTCACAAAGATATGCAAGATAAAATAAACAAGCTAACTCAGAATGCAAACAACATAGGACTAAAGATCAACGTAGGAAAGACAAAGTTAATGAAGCAAAATGTGAACAACAGAAATGTACTCAGAGTAGATAACAAGTTAGTGGAGGAGGTCAACGAATTTCTATACCTTGGCAGTAGAGTAGTAGAAAATGGAGACACCACAGAGGACATCAACAGCAGACTTACTAGAGCAAACCAGGCTTTTGCAGTGTTGCAGACTATATGGAAATAAAAAAAACTAAGCATCAATATGAAAATCAGGATATTTAAGAGTAATGTTCTGAGTGTACTACTCTATGGAAGTGAATGCTAGGAAAATCACCAAAACCATAGAAAACAAGTTAAATTCTTTCCAGACTAAATGTTTACGAAGAATTAGAAAAATGTTTTGGCCAAACACCATAAGAAATAACATCTTATTGGCAGAAATGCAGATGAAGCCACTGACAGCACTTATTGAGGAAAGACGCTGGCGATGGTTGGGACATGTGCTCCGAATGACTGACCACTCACTACCAAAAATAGCACTAAGATGGACACCACAGGGGAACAGAAGTAAAGGTAGACCAAAAGAGACACGGAGAAGAACAGAAAGGATGTTGAGCAATAGAGGGCTCACCTGGGCAAGAGCAGAAAAAAAAGCGAAGGACAGGCATTTGTGGAAAACCCTTGCGGAAGCCCCATGTGCCCTGGGCACTTAAAGTTCAGAGAGAGAGAGGAGAGAGAGAATCCAACCGAAACAACTAGTTTAATTTACGCGACATGATGATGATGGATTCCAGTGAAATGGACATGAAATATGAAGTATCACATATCAAACTACTCGAAATCACATGAAGAAAACAGTTCAATACCGCTAGTAGACAAAACCACATCCGCCGTCATAGAAACTGCACAAGAAAGCAGTCACAACTGAAACTACATTCTTACCATAACTACAAGCTTACCGCCATGACTCAACACAAGGCATCCTCTCTTGAGCAAGGCAAACTCTCAACTATCCAAAAATCCACACAGGTCAAAACAGTTTTCAGAAAAATATTCACCCTTCCACGAGATTTCATAAGGAAACTTCTCGAACTCCCCAGAAGTTGTTACGAAAGTCACAGTCGATACTGTATCGTTTTAGCGCCCCCCCCCCCCCCCCCCCCAAAAAAAAATGCCCCCAAAATATTCATCACTGTTTGTTCCCTTATATTGTAACAACTGGACGTATAATTTCTTTTACAGTTTTAAGGTTTTCATTTTGATTAACCCCGCATATGGTTTTATTCTTTACTTTGGCAGCTCTAATTTTAAATTACCCAATAGGCTTCATGTTATTTCCTGGTTTAAAAAAGGCATATATATTTGTTTATTTATTTAATATCTAGCGTTGAGACTTCTGTTTGGCAAACAAAGGGTTAATTAGGGTTGAAAACGATGACCGTGTCTTTATCGTTGTAAAATTATGAAAACTACATTCGCCAGGACAGCTAGCGGACTTCAGAAACCTAAAGCTGTTTTTTATGTGAGAATCTGAAATTGTTGTATATTCGAAATGTTTGGAATTATTCGTCATTTCAGTAATGCGGACAGCATTCAAGCAACTTGGATGACTGAACTAGTTTGTCTTTACTAGACAGGTGATGCTTCTCCCATGTTGATCCAACTTGACTTCTTTCACGATCTGGCAAAGACAAAACGAGATGCATCGTTCTGGAAAATCAAATGAGGTTGCGTGAATTGTCTGAAGATCTGATTTTTTTTCTCTCTGTCAATTGTTTTATTGTGTCTCCTTTTGTTATTTTCTTTCGAAATAATCCATTCACGTAATCTCTGAATCTCCGAAAACGCCATTTTGACAGGCACAGATTGTAAGTTGCCGTGCAACTGTCTTTAACATTTTCACAATAAAGTAAGACAGCACATAATCGTATGGTTAGACCTAGAGAAAAATCGTAAACAAGGCACTTTTTAGACACGAGAGAAAGAAAAATGGGTGGAGAATTACCTGGGACTCGATCCCCGTACTTCGTTAGGATGAGCAACCGTCTATGAGGGTGCTAAATGGAAAAGTTGATTAATGCGCTGTTCTCTCGTGGCTTTATTGTGCGAAAGCCTTGTTGTTTCCTGTTCGTGAAAATTTTGTGTCCTTAAAATGTTGAATACTTCCCATATTTGTTATCCATAAGTTACTACTAAGTTTAATTTTCGGTGAAAAAATAAGGTTCTGCGGATTTACTTATTCATATGTGATAACTGGTGGTCTGATTGGCTGAGTGGTTAGCGATCGGTCTTCTAGCCCTACAGTACAGGGCTCAAGTCCCAGTAGTGGGGATTTTTTCTGGGACCGCGACACCAAAAAAAAAAAAAAAGCTTCGGGGTCAACACAACCTCTAAAATGGGTACTAGAGAGATCTGAGAAGGTAAATGCGGCCAGGCCTGATATTGATCACATCAGACTTTCATGTGCCGAAAGTCTTGGAAATACGGTCCTAACACCGTGTCGCCAATATGCCTTACTGGCGTGGAAATGGGGATTTTACCTTATATGCGAGAATTAGAATTCCGTGGATGTTGTGTTATAACATTATTATTGTGGTCTTTTGATTCCCAACTGCTTATTCACATCATAGGATGAGACTACCGCAAACGCTTTGGCTGTAACTCCAACATCTTTCACTCTAGCTTTCATTTCGACCAAGGGTATGCTCAAGCCGATGTATTGAACGTTCTTGAACATGTACCGCTCCTTTCTACCTTGGGTTCAATTAGGACCGCTTTTCGCGTGAATATTCTGCATCCTATTAACAGTTGGTTCAGTGCGTTTTGTTGCGTCTCAACTCTGCAAGCATGTGTTATCATTGTTTCAGAATATATTGCGTCATAGAAGTATCCAGTTTCCATTTCTTACATCTGGATTGACTGGGGCGCGCCTTTAGAACCCACTCTTCTCATCGGCAAGCTCACCCGCTAACCCCTGGTAAAAGCTTATATGGCTAAAAGAGCGCAGGTGAAGGCGACACATTATGGTGAGCAAGCGTGCAGGAATAAGCTTAGGTTTCTGTAGAGAACCGGGCAAAGCACAGGGAATAACAGCGTGTGTCTCTAATGAAGCTTATTTCGTTGAGTATCAGTTCCCACGCTCAGCTCCGCAGACCCCTGGGTGTCGGTATGAAACCATGTGAGATCCCACAAGGAAGCTTACATTTTCTAAGTACTTTTATTTATGTACGTCTGAGATAGCATATTGGAACTTATGGGCTTAAATTCTACCCATAAATTCTTATAATACGAATACTCAGAAGGCTTTTAATATAGTAGCAAGTGACAGAGGAGTTGGAGGGGAGGGGGGGGGTGCTGGAACGTCGTAGATGATCATTGAAGGGCAGCGACCTGAAAAAGCTTGGGCTTAGTACAAAAAGGACGAGATAATGCAGAAAGAGAAAAAGGAGTAGAAACAAAATTATAAAGAGGCGGCACAAATTCCCTTCATATTAGCCGCGGCTTTCGGGGAAAGCTTCACAAATGTATTAACACCTGTCTTAAGACCCTGAGGGCAAGGGGCCAGGTAAGGAATGCTATCTCTGATTGCTGAGAGATAAGAACGGTAGCATCTCGCATGTCTGCTGGTCTGGTCTGGCAGTAATTCTCACGCGTCCTGAAAGGTGGAATCCCCTTGTAGGAAATATTCTTATCTGCTATAGCTCGCCCCATTTTTTCTTTGTTTTGTTGTGTACTCTGTCTGGAAAACTCGAGTAGGGAGGAAAATTGCATAGGGTGCAAGATTGGACAGGTGAGCCGTGAAGAAGATTGGTGAAAGTTATGTAATGAGCACCCATCACCTTCTCAGTTCTCACGAACACTGATGGGCGTTTCTTTTGCCTACGAGTTCCCGACAGAAGAAAATGGAAAATGAGGAACAGTTTAGACTTTGTCAGAATTATTTTTCGTTTTTTAGTACAGCCATTTTGTTAAAAAATG
Organism: Achatina immaculata; assembly: GCA_009760885.1. Lineage (NCBI taxonomy): Eukaryota > Metazoa > Mollusca > Gastropoda > Stylommatophora > Achatinidae > Lissachatina > Lissachatina immaculata. Next base: position 60,349,056 of record CM019720.1, read on the forward strand.
TCACTCAGAAAACATTCCGCTGAGCCTTTTCTTTTCTTTTTTAAATTTTCTTTCATAAATTTGCAGAAGCCAGGATGTATTCAAGAGCGACCGAAACTGTTGGTAATTTCCGTGTCTCGGTTTGAGAATGTTGTCCCTGGAATGTATGGCCGATTTTTCTAATTTGTTCGCGATTATCTGTCTTTTTCGACTTATATCTTATATGTTATATCCTTCCCGTGCCGTTAAACGTCACATAGGGGTCGCAAAGTAGTTCGCCAATTTTTCCTGTCTTTGGCGAGTCTTTCAACCTCATCAAAGGATTTTATGCCTGTTAATTTGGCCTCTCTTAACAATGTCCTCTTCAGAGTTTCACGCGGTCTGCCTCTTTTTCTTTGGCCTGTTGTGTTCCACTTGATAGCTTTTTTTCGACTGCTTATTACTTATTATCTATTTCTGTAATACTTCTCCAAGATGAGGGTCTCCAAGCCGCTCACAGAAACATATCACCATCAATAACCACACTGAGTAAAAGAATATTTTGGCCAAACACCGTAAGAAATAACATCTTGTTGGCAGAAATGCAGATGAAGCCACTGACAACAATTTCTGAGGAAAGACGCTGGCGATGGTTGGGACATGTGCTCCGGATGACTGATGACTGACTACCAAATATACCACTAAGATGGACACCACAGGGGAGCAGAAATAAAGTTAGACCAACGGAGATATGGAGAAGAAGAACAGAGAGGATGTTGACCAATAGAGGGATCGCCTGGACAAAAGCGGGAAAAAGGCAAAGGACATGCATTTGTGGAAGACCCTTGTGGAGGCCCCATGTGCCTTGGACACTTAAGGTTCAGAAAGAGAGAGAGAGAGAGAGAGAGACGCAATGAGCGGCCGCGGAGTACACTGCATGGAGTGCAATAGTCATAAAGAGAAGACTGCAAACTACTGAACTGCAATTCATTGAAAGTTCTTGGAAATACCACCTAATACCAGCAAACTGCTTCATCACAAACATTTTATACGGAGATACAGAACAAGTGAAAAAAAGATCTGCACTAAGGAAAAAGAGTGAAATTGCGTAAATCTTGGAACAAGAAAGAAAAGTCAAAAAGTCCGAATGAAAATCTTAAATCGCATATGCCGCTATTGTGCGTCTGTAGAGGTGCGCTTACAAAGTTGGCAGTGCCACATCTAGTTTAATATATACAGATGTCAGAAAAACATCATCATCATCATCATCGCCATCATCATCATCATCATCATGTGCCTTGTCATTATAACTGTCGCGCTTGTCCCACAGATCATGATCCTTGAGGCTTTCCGTCATCTCAGTCGGTGACCTACTGTTACGATGCCGAGTTAGCCTGCCCACCATCTTCCCGCGTATTTTTTCTATTGCCATTACCTTCTTAAGTCCTCTTTTTCTGGTATAAGACTCAGTGAATGAGGAAAAAAACCTAGAAACCTTACATCACTGAGGAAATTTGAACAGAAAATGCTCCTTTTTAGAGAAAATATTAATCTTGATGAAAATTCACTGGTCGTTGCTCAAGAAACGGAAATGGGTATTAACACCTCCGTCGTGCGGTGCGTAACCTCAGTGCTTCTAACGAGAACTGTGGCACTGCAATGTAAATCATGGACCTCGGAGCCTAGGATCATTGCCCTCCCCCCCCCCCCCAAGGATTGCCTCAAGGCTCTCCACTGTCACCAGTGCTTTTTCAACGTATACACTGCCAGAATTTCACAACCGCACCAGACTGGCCTTGGCCGAACACTCACATATGCTGATGTCATCCTCACATATACACATGGCAACTGCAGAGAGAAAGAAAGAAAGAGAGAGAGAGAGAGAGAGAGAGAGGATATTTGCCAACATTCAGAAAAATATTGGCCATATCATGGGTTGGCATGAGGACAATAAGGCAGTGTCAAACCCCAACAAGGCAATGTTAAATCCCAACAAAGCAATGTTAAACCCCAACAAAGCAAAATCCTGTGATGCTCATTAGATAAAGGTCTGCAAGACCACCCTTCCAGCAGTGCGGTGCCAAGGCGAATATATCGAGAGGAGACAAGTTTTTGAAATACCTTGGGATAGTGCTCAACAGGACGCCCTCTTTCAATCACCACGTGGAGGTGATCATTCAGAAAGCAAAGAAAGGGCTCGGTGCAGTGAAGACCATGAAAGGTGCTGGTCTGCCACAGTGGACACTCTTCCTGCTAATCATCGTTGGTGACGTCTGTGGTTGAGCATCCCCTCGTCTCTCTGACTGTCCACGACTCAGATAATCAAGCTCGAAAGAATCCAAAATGAGGCCATGGGAGCAGTTCAGGTGTGCACCAAGGACACTCCTATCACAGTTATGTGCTACTTCCTGGATACGTCCAGTATAAAAGTATGTCACATGCACGCGCAAGTGAAGACATATCTCAGGATTGCCGGCACGGCAAACCGGCACTCCACTACCAGAGATGAACTCAGCAAAAGACAAGCGCATCAAGCGAAGGAGGTCGTGGATGGCAGAGGCAGAAGAGACACTGTCAGCAGTCTGCGGCCCAAAGCAGATTCCCCCTAGAATGGGCTAACGTCTAAACTATGCAAAATCTAATTAAGTTTGAGACCCAGCTCTGCCGGGATCAGGGTACAACAGAAGCCCGGGTGTAGGAGCAGATTCAGCATCACTCCACACCAAATGACCCTGTTGATCTTCACAGACAGGTCAGTGGGACGAGGCCACAAAAGTGGATGGGCCCGTGTTGTCTACTGCAACGGCAGAATGGTTGCGAGTAAATCAGAAGCTTATGTAACCACCACTTCGAGCATGAGAATGAAGGTGCAAGCTGCATCAGAAGCAATTTCCTGGTTTGTGGAGCAGGACAACTCACATGGGGTCATTGTGATAGATTCCAAAAGCATGTTACGGGGAATCGATAGACATTTCTTCCGGCGGGAGTGGGTCCAGCATATACTGGCCTATTGGTTATCCAGTCTGACGTGGATCTACTGCCGGGATGATGCGAGAGTCAGAGGCAGTGAGAGACCGGGCAGGCTGGCAGGCACGGCATCAATCCAGGGCACCCTAAAAATGGACAAGGAGGAGATTGCAAGAGCCACCTTGAATAGGCTGCGTATGAAGGACGACATTGGTCTGAATAACAGCATTCACATGAGAAGGATGATCGAATTGGGGGAGAAGGGGGGGGGAGTGGACGTTTTTTCTGAATGAAGTGGTTTAGCGCGCATTATCCACAACCAGCGTGTGACTGGCTCCATCAGCAGGCGCTCGCTTCGGTGAGTGTTGGAAATGAAGGCGGAGCACGTATGGGAATGCCCGGAATGCAAGGATGCCAGTCACTAATTACAGAGTGGAGATTACAGATAAGAAACGTCCCTGTATTGACCACATAAATTTAGTTCTGTGAACAGACTAAGATGAAAAAAAGTTTTATGAAGTGTGTCAAGATGAGTGAAGCAGCTGACTTGACGAATTAAATTAAATCTCGACGGACGACAGCAATCTCCTGTTCGACAGATTCAAGACAGGGCTTGGGCCAGCTACATCAGCTCGACGCTCAGGGCAGCGAGACATCTTGACGAATTCAAATTACAAATTTAATAATACTGCCCGATAATGATGATGAAAATCTCTGTGTTTATACATGATAATGACCTCAAACCATTCAAACTGTTAGTAGAAGAATAAAGGAAGAACAACTACGCTTGTAAACAGCGCTAAACGTCAGTGGTTTCTGCGCTCATACGACAGGATCTAAAAGACGTGATCCATCTCCCTCTATTTCCAGCCAGGCCATGATAAAAAGCGAAAAAAAAAAAACTCTGTTCTACATGGGAGTCAGGACAGGACGGCTCTCCTTCCAAGTGTTAGGCGCAGACTAAAAGTATCATGCTTTCATAAGCCAAAACCACCGGACAAACTTTCCTGACAGTTCCCGTATTTTGAGAAAACCACTCACTACCACGTGAATTTGTGAATCTCGAAAAGTCTGCAGGCCTAATCAACTCGAGGGAGTGTTCATCCAATAACTTTAGGAAAATAAAAAGGGAATTAATCTTTTACAACTAAAGACAGGGGAGACAACCCCTGAAAATAAATAATCTGTTACATTGTGAGATATATAACACGCAGTTATAAGCTTACTCAGTTTAATTTACACTCTCAGTCAGTCATTTGCATGTCCCTTGCGGAACTTTGCCTCACTACCAGCTCTCCTGTAGGCCTCTCGGTTGTAAGCAAAATGCCCGGCTGCTGATACATCCATTTGCAGATTATCAACGATGTCCTGCAGCCATCTTTGCCTTGGTCTTCCTCTCTTTCTTTTTCCCATTATGTACCATTCCAAGACGGTCTTCTCTAGATTATCATGACGTTTAATGTGTCCAAAATATTTAAGTTTTCTCTTCAATATTAAGTTCTTGTAGTATGGACATATTTGTTCTTTTCTGTGTCCATGATATTTGAAGAACTCTTCTGTAGCATTTACATTCAAAGGCATTTATGTGTTTTTCAGCTGCCCTGCCAAGTATCTAAGTCTCACAGGCATATGTTGCGATGAAAAAGATGCATGCCCTTAAAAAAATCTTATTTTTGTATTTCCGTCTGTTCCTCTTCACAGCTTCTTTAGTTGTTTTACTTTTTGAAGAGCGATAGATGTCATCCTTTTAATTTTCCTCATTGTATCTCCATTATTAGTTTGCAGTGATCCAAGATATTCAAAACTCTCCACTTCGTCCAATTTTTCCTCATTGATACATATTTCAGTTGCCTTATTTGTTTTTTCAGTTGTCATCAATTTAGTTTTCTTCACATTAAGATAGAGGTTTTTCTCTCACTATTCTTACGGACTGACATAATTAGTTTTTTCCATTTCTTTTTTTTTGTTTTGTTTTTTTTTTTTGTTATGGACAGTAATACTGTGTCATCAGCATATCTAATTTCTGGTGTTTCATAACCTCCAATTTTTATGGCATCGTAATATTCTTTGTCTACATCTTTTCTAATATTCCTCATTATATTTTCAGTATACAAGTTAAGTACGTAAGGCGACAATATGCACCCCTGACGGACCTTTTGTTTTATTTCAAACCCCGTTGTTGTTTCATCATTTATTCTTACTGTTGCCTGTTGGTCTAGATACAGCAGTGATATTAATTGTATCACTTGTGTTGGAAATCCCATTTTTTCCATTATTTCCAAAAGTTTCTGGTGATGTACGTAATCAAATGCCTTTTGAGTAGTCTATAAAAGATAAATATAGATTCACATTAAATTCTCTGCATTTCACTATTATTAATCTTATACTGAATATATGGTCTCTTGATCCTCTTCCTTTCCTGAAACCAGCTTGGACTATATTGACTTCTTCTATTTTCTTACGAAGTCTACATTTTCTTAATATTAGATTATTAAAAAATATTAACAGCTTTCCTTCATTAATGAGCACTTATTTTCATGTTTTGTGTGTTTCTGAGTGGTTCTTTGGAGGTGAAAGTGTCATTTTTACTTTGAAACGACAAACTGCCGATATATCTGTGAATTTTTCAAACTGTCTTTTGCACTTGGTCTTTTTCTTTCACAAAATGAAGATATCTGCAGAAAATAGGGGCGTATGGCCAACACAGAGATGAGGAAAATGAACATATATTGGCCCACGTGATGAGAAGAAACAATGAAATTATATATATATATATATATATATATATATATATATATATACTGGCGAAGTGGTTAGTGTCTCATGGTGAAGGTCGGGGGTTCGTTTCCTGCCGGGGGGGGGGGCACCCCAGTCACCCAGCTGTAGAAATGGGTACCCGAATTCTTGTGGAGTTGGGAAAGGAAAGGCGGTCAGGCGTGATACTGACCATATCACCCTCTAGTGTGCTGACAGGTCAAGGAAAATATGGGCACTAACACCATACTCCCTATGTGCCTCTAAGACATGACAGGATTACTTTACCTTTTTTTACCTATATATATATAAAAGAGGTCGATCACGTGAAACTCTAAAGAGAATATTGTTGGTAGTGGGCATAAGATCCGCTGACGATGTTGGAAAAACTCGCCGACAGCAGAAAAACTACGATGCAGGCCCTATGTGACGTTCAACAGCACAGGAAGCATGCCGTAAAGTACTGCCAGAACGAAGATAATGCGTCCAACCAGAAAAAAAAATTGCGGGCAAAAACCGGGAATTCACGAAAAGTCATTTTTAACTTCAAGAACTAGGCCGTCCAGGCATAAATGAAGACGTATGCTAATCTTAAGTGTGTTCAAATATTTTTCTGTCGGCACCACTGTTTTTTTTTTTCTCCAATTTTTTTTTTTCACTGATTTTCAGATTCGCTGGCTTAATTGTCTCTCAATATGTTAGAAGAATTCTGATTGCCACTTCATTACCGCATGAATTAATTTTCATCGTTGCCAATTTTTCCTTCAGAATTTCGTTAAGTTTTGCACTGAATTAAAGTGAACTATAAAATGCAAGTGCATAAAAAAGACAGAAAAAGTATTAAAATAATTATCATAGCTGCCCTTTGGACAAGTCAACCGGTGCTTCGATCTTCTTCGCTTAAGGAAGATCTCAGCGTAGTGCACGAACTCCGTAGGGCTGGTGATAACCTTGCTAGATATTTTTAACAAAATAAACTGCCGAGGTTTTAACCCTCAATTTTCAGCACAGTCGCTGTCGATTCAGCCATTCACGCTCCTGTATAAGCAATGGAATTCCTCAGAAAATCGAAGACAAAAGCAATTTCTTAACTAGAGCTGTTAATGTAGTTTAGAACGCAAAAGCTAAGACTTTGTATTATCCACATACAGATTTTGTGTCATGTTAGAATAGTTTCTAATGCCAAAATTGAGACTTTGTATTATCCACTTATAGTTTGTGTGTAATGTTAGAACAGTTTCTGATGCCAAAACTAAGACTTTGTATTATCCACATATAGATGTTGCTGTATGTTAGAATAGTTTCTCATGTCAGAACTAAGACTTCATGTCTTCCACGTACAGATTTTGCGCTATAAGTGCAAATCAGTGGTTCCCAGAATGAATGATAAAGGGGGGCCAGTAACCCTAAAAGGTTTGAGAATCACTGGTGTAGATTTATGTCAATGGTTATCAAACATTTTCGAGCTGCCGCCCGCTTTGCTTCGCCGCATCACCAGTGCGCCCCACCCCCACCTCCAAATAAACCATTTTTTAAAATCTCTGCGTGATTGTGATGTCCCCTGCTTCTTCCTTTTCTTGGATTTTCTCACTGTCAATTTTTGGGAATCCCTGCTCCATGTTTTGTTCTGTGACTTCTGTGCAAGTGGAACTAGTGAAATTAAGATCACTGATTTCAGTGTTATTGAAGCTGAAGCTTGGATGATTCTTCCTTTGCTTGAAAAGATCAGTCTTGGGTCTTCTGTATATGTTACTGCAATAGATGGACATCTTCTGTAGATCCTGCTTCCTCTGTGACCAGATGGCGGCATTCATTCATTCATTCATTAAGCGACGTGCTAACAATCATGCTTTCTCATTTTATGGGCTCATAATATATCTAATCAGATCGTTTCTGTGTGTGTGTGTTTTTTGTTTTGGCGCTGTTAGATCAATCCTTTCACCCACATCTCTCTCTCTCTCCTCTCCTCTCTCTCTTTCGATCTCCTTTTTTTCTTGTATTTATTTCTCAGTTTTTAATTTGGGGCCTGAGAGGCATAGTAGCCAGGGCGCACGTGTCTCACGCAAAAGTCAGTGGTTCGAGTCCCGCTAGGAGGTACCTCCAGCCTCTCCAGTTGTAAAAAAATAGAAGGAAAGACAACCAGAAGAGCTTAAGATCACCACATCTCTATCTGATGTGTCGTCATAAAAGGAAAATGCTTGCACTAAAACACATTAAAACCTGGGCTTAATTTGATTGGGCAACGGACCTCTTTGATCTCATTTACAGGTTATATGAGTATAACCATAATGTTAGTTATAATGTTGTAATGTTAGTAATGTTATGTTAGTTCTGAAAGGTAACATGATTTTCCTGAGGACTCCCATGACATGATATAACTACGTTTTTAAATATCTCTTTCAGATAAATAATTTCTTCTTCTTCTTCTTCTTTTCTTCCACTCCAGACCACCCTCCCCTACCACTTAAAATCCATTAGTAATACCTCGTCCTTTAACTCGAACTTTTTTCAATATTTACTTTCTTGTAACTATCTGCCTCCATAGAATACCCAGTAGTCTCTCAACCCATGGCTCGCCAGTCATCAAGTTCTAAAAGGACATAGTTGTACAAGTAACTTGTTAGATCTTGCTAGAAATTATTTTAATGAATGTTAAAGAATATATGTTAGAAGAAATGTATTGAAAATGTTTTTTTCGTTTATGCATATGCCATCGTATGTGCACACGCTATTTTGTTAGGTTAATGACCTCTTCTCTTATGTTGTAAATGTAATAGTTTAATTTTGCACTCTTTTTATATGTTTTTTTTCCTAATGTAATTTGTATACTTGTATTAAATTGAGTGTGTGGGAAGAATGAAAGACGGAGTGATGAAGGGCAGAATGTAAGACAAGCCTGCGTGCCCCAACTCTTTACCCTTAAAAAATAAAGATCATTCATTCATTCATTCTTTGAGCAGCTTTCCTAGCCAGTGAGGTTTGTTTTTGCAGACAAGACACGTATCCATCTCTCCCTGTTTTTGCCAACTGTCGATTCCATGATCGTATAAATCGTCTTCTAAGCTGTCTCGCCATTTTTGTCTAGTATACCTTTTGGTCTATCTCCTTTCATCACTTCTGTATAGGCCATTTTTTGGTTGGTCTATTCTTCTCCATTCTCTCTAACTAATATCTAATTTATTTATTTTGCTATTTGAATACTAATTAATTATTTATTTATTGAGGCTTTAAAAATTTATTTCTTTGTCACATTCTGAGAAAGAAAACTTCTATACACTCCAGAGAACAGCAAACATGTAGGCCGAAATGATTAACGAAAAAAAGGTGCAATAAATTATTTTTAAAAAGGAAGTGAAAATCTATGTAGCTCGGTTATAAAACATTTGCCTGGGCAGAAACGACTGTGGGTTTGAGTCCCACTAGGTGCTAGGTGCTGGGTTTCATCTTCGCGCCCGTGTCTTCATCTCAAAGGTTATTGATACAGGAGTCCAATCTCTGGAAACGAAGATTACAGCTACAAGATGAGGTTGATTGGAATGCATTGTGCATTTGCTGTTAGTGTATTATGATAAAGTATATACTATTCCAAAAAAAAAAAAAGAAACGCAACACTACTGTAGTCGTAATGGACACCAAATTTCAAACTTGTATCAAAATTTTATTTTACGGAATTAATGTTTCAATCTTGGCATGAAGAAACTTTAAGACTTTAACAATGAAATGATGTTCATTAAATTTGGTTTGGGCTTTTATTCTTTGCGACTGAGGCCTCCGTTTCAGTAAGGTGTATGGCTTCCTCTGGCCTGTATCAGAGAACGACATCTCCTTGATTGTTGTTGTAGGATGGCTGCCCACTCTTCCCGCAGTGCAAGAGACAACTGTCGGAGATTGGTTGGCGCCACGTCTCGCTGGCGGACTTGTCTGTAGAGTTCATTCCATAAGTATTCTACTGGGTTCATGTCTGATGACATGGATGGCACGGAATGGTCTAGACGTTGTTGTCAGCGAGGAACTGGTGAGTTGTGCCACATGATATCTAGCATTATCCTGCTGAAAAATCGACCCAGGTGCAGCCAGAAGTGGAAGTACGTGATAACGAAGAATTTCAGTGACGTATCGTTGGGCATTCAGGCGTCCTTAAATTTGCACCAGGTCTTGTAGGGTCTTGTGGAAGTTGATCGTCCCCCACACGAATACACCTCCACCACCATGTGGAGGAGCCTCATCCACGCAGTTCTTGGTGTAGCGCTCATGGACTCTGAGGTGAACTCTTCTCTGTCTATCGCGTTGCTTGAGCAGAAAGAATGATTCATCACTAACCCAGACCCTTCTCCAGTCATTCGCAACGGTCTATTGACGATCCTGGTTCGCCCACTGCAGTCGGTTCTGGCGATGCCTGTCCGTAAGAACAGGTCCTCTGTAGGGTCTTCTAGCCCAAAGTCCAGCGTCGTGCAGCCGGTTCCTGACCGTTTGATCTGGAATTCGACGAGCTGCTGTCATTGACTGGACTGTTGAGGATGCAGATGCAAATCGATTCCTGAGGTAACGCAGCCGCTTGAAGCGGTCTTCGGCAGGAGTTGTGACTATGGGTTGTGACGCGGCCGGTCTGCAACTGAGCCAGTTTCTTGAAATCGTCTCCAAAGGCGACTAATGGTGTTTCTAAGCACATTAAATTGTCTGGCCACTACACTTTGTGACTGTCCAGTCTGTAAATGTCCAATATGATGAGTCGTTGTTCTGTAGTGAGATGAGCCATACTTGCGAGTTAAATTGTCAAATGAATTGATTCGAGGAGCGTCAATCTTTTATACATGCATTCAATAACATGGTCAGTGAGTTTTGTGTACTGTAAGTTTCACGGGATTCTCGTGAACGTGTCATGAGTTATTGTCAAAAATGCTGTTTTGACTAGTGTCGCTTTTCTGTGCTCATAAATCATCTGCTGAGTACAGTTTAGGTCAGCACGTGAAGCTGATGTCCAAGTGAACGTTTCAGGGAATTTGCCCTTGTCTGATCAGCAAGTTTCAGTCTATATATAGCAACATCGTATTTGTTGCGGTTTTTTGAATAGTGCATATTCATGTAAAATTCGGTCCCGCAAATAAGGAGCCGAACTGAAGTGGAATCTTAAATAAAGGAAGCTAATGATAAGAAATGTTAATAGGTAAATACATCTCATATCGCTATTTTATAGCATTTTTCATTCATAGATGGGTATAGATACGGCTTTGAATCATTCATTCTTCCACATTGCTTGAGATTTCAACAAAACACCCGCCATTTTGAGCGGCATGTGAGCAAAAACTGGGCGGGGTCTAGATTTCAGCTCTTATCCTTTCCCACGGGAACAAAACCGTCATTGGACAGCCTTTATGCCACAAATGAAACCAAAATATACAAGGCAACCTGTTGCCTTGCTTTTAAGTGATTTTTGACGATACACAGAATGCAAGCCTTCAGGGCTAAAGAACTCATCTGGGTTACATTTACATTCCTTGCATCCAGTTTCATCTCATTACAGAGTATACACCCGTACCTCGAGCAAGGCTAGCAGACTAAACTATCTTGACTCTGTATTTAGTCTGTGCAGAATTTACCGCTCATGTATCTGTAACTGGCGGGAAGGTGGGTTTTGTTTTAATTATTCAATGTCTTCATCCGCCTGTGAAAAATAGTTCGCGTTTAAAATATTTTCTTATATGCTTCATAAAGAGTATCTTGAAAAACATTGTGAAAATGAATAATGATAAATGGTAATGATAAATGGTAATGTTTATTATTGTGTTGAAGCAGAAGTTTTCTATATGGTCCTTCACATTTCTACACGAAACAAAAGTGGCCATAATAATGGGGCGACGTCGCTTCCACTTCTTCATTCTCCCAAGAACTGCGAGCTAGTGTTCTTAGCAGCCGACGGGGTGGAAATGTTAAGATACAACATCGTGTCGGATTGGGAGCGGGTCGTGGCAGTTAATATTTTTTTCAGTCCCCGATTGTAGCTAACAATCAGGAGGTGTAAATACTTCTTTAGCAGACTCCACCACCGTGGGGGAGGGGTGACCACTGTTCCCTCTAAGCTGCGCGCCTGCGCGGCCGCGCACAGAAAAAAAAAATCATACCATGCACACAATTTTTGGAGCCGCGCTAACTGCTACTTTTATTTTTCAGTGTCTAGATTTTACTCCGTGCTATAATTGCGATCAAGAAAAATACAATGATGGTACATGTTTTTCCTTCACTGTTTTTTTCTTGTTGAGATATGACTTTCGGATCAAATGTTTCATCTGGTCTTTTATCGTATCTCCTGATATTATATGATAGCACTGTAGCAGAATCACTGAATAAGTAATATGGGAAAAGTTATATGAGATACGTGAAGGATCTAATGGAAGTCCGTGTAGGGTCTTCTGGGAGTCCGCTGTGGAGGGGAGCCTCGTAATGAAGACGTGGTTATGAATTATCATTGGTTTCAGGGATCTGCGACCTGATGAAAAAATGATGTGAGATTTATATTAACTAAATACCAGTAATTGAAAAGTACGGCAGGTTTATCCTGTTATTAAATTTACAGGCCTGTACAGTGTGTGTGTGTGTGTGTGTGTGTGTGTGTTGGGGGGGGGGTAGTACGGTACTACGCACATTTGCACACACAATATTTTTTTTTGCACACGAGCTGAACATTTTGCACACAGACCGCAAACCCATAGAGGGAACATTGCTGGTGACCCTACCCCGTTGGCCAAGCTAGGCGTGTTACTGCGGGTATCAACGAAGAGGTGTGACAGGGTCTTGATCAGCTATGGTTCGCCAACCCTGACGTTAGCATGTCAGCTACGGGTCGTTGATTGCCGGCGCCGCTAACATGGCTTGCAAACCTAAGCCTGCCAAGATTCAGTCTCGGAACAGTGCTGCAGGATATGTACACAAAAGCTACTCCATGTACTTTCAGAATATGGACTAGCATGGTTCAGAACCTGCTAATGTAACGTTGCCCAGGTTCCTGAGTTGGGACTGCAAGGATGGAAAAAAGGATGAACCCCAGAAGCCGGAAGTCAGAGTGGTTTGATCTAACCTAAGTACCTACCACAGATAAGGGCTAATTTTTGATTACGCCAATTTATAATCTTGTCCTGTCTTGTCTTGCCTTGTCCTGTCTTGTCTTGTGCTGTCTCCCTCTAACTGCGAGCTGATGTTCTTTGCAGCAGATGATGTGCAGATGTTGGGATACAGCATCGTATCGACGTGGGAACGGGTTATGGCGGCTGTTTTTTCAGTCCCGGAATACAGCTAAAAAGCGGTCGGTGTGCAGTGCTTCTTTAGCAGACTCCACCACCTTGGGGACTATGGCGATCCCTGCACCATTAGCTAGGCTATGCCTGTTGCTAGGGGTACCAAAGGAGAGGTGAGACAGGGTCTTGGTCAACTATGGTTTGCTAACCCTGACGCTAGCATATCACCTATGGGTCGATGATTGCCTAATCGGACAGCGTCTTTACCACAGCCGAAATGTAGTCCTAACGTACAAAGGGTGATTGATAAGTTCTCGGCATAAGGTACAATGGATTATTTGTGAACAACGTTTTTGGGTTATTTCTCAACATAGTCCCCTTGCAAGTTTATGCACTTAGTCCAGCGATCCTGGAGCATACGTACGGATCCCTTCTTTGTAAAAGTCAGCATCTTGTGCCAGTAGGAAGTGGCCTTCAGCGTGAATGACATCTTCATCTGAAGCAAATTTGCGACCGCTTAGCTCCTTTTTTTGAGTTTGGTAAACAGGTAATAGTCCGAAGCGACCAAATCTGGGGAATAAGGAAGATGTTCAAGAAGCTGGAAGCTGTATTCATGAATGGCAGCCATTGCCACCGCCGACTTGTGAACTGGAGCATTGTCTTGATGAAAGTTGACTTCTCTCGTCAATTTCCCTCGACGCCTTTCCTTCAATTTGACCCACAGTTGCTTCATAAGATTATCGTAATATGCCTCGTGACCGTTCTGGCCTTTTAAAGATAGTCTATCAATAGCACATCTTCTGAATCCTAAAAGATGGAAGCCATCACTTTGCCTGCAGACAGAACCACCCTTGCTTTCTTTGGAGTTGGGGATCCATGATGTTTCCACTGCTTTGACAGTTCTTTGGTTTCTGGTTAAAATAATGAACCCAAGTCTCATCCATAGTCACAAATTGCTGAAGAAACCTTTCAGGATCTGTAGAAAAATGGTCAAGATTGTGTCCTGACATATTGAAACGCTGTCGTTTGTGATCAGCTCCAAGAAGTTTCGGGACTCATCGAGCAGAGACCTTTGTCATTTGAAGATGATTGTGAATAATGGCATGAACACGTTCCTGGGAGATTCCCAACTCAGTAGCAATGTACCGCTCAGTTAGTTATCGATCCTCCATTATCATGTCATGGATTCTGCCGGTGGTTTCATCGGTGGTTACCGTTCTTGGTCTTCCTGGACGGGGATCATATTCCAGACTCTCCCTTCCATGTTTGAATTGAGCTGCCCATTTCTTCACTGTGCTGTAAGAAGGGGCACTCTCCCTTTGAGTCTCTACCATATCCTCATGGATCTCCTTCAATGATAAGCCCTAGATGCAGAGGTAGGGAATGACTGCTCGATGGGAAATTTTATCCATTTTCTCAATTTCTCTCACCCCTTACCATTTCAGTAGCCTGTAAAAAAAATTGATTGCCGGTAATTTCTTGAAACTTGGTTTTTAATTTTACATTAACCTGATCTGCAAATGCATCTAATATCAACGGTGTGTTTCAATTGTTTGTACTTTATGCCGAGAACTTATTAATCACCTCTCGTAACTATCACGTTACCTGGATTTAGTCTATTTGGGCAGAGGACATCCTTGATCTTCGTCACCGATTATACTGAATAGTTTTAAGCGGCAAACGGACATAAAGAAATGTTGATAGAACTAGTCAACAACCAGGCAGCCAAGTGACAGATAGCAAAGGTATCTACGTGAAAGTAACAAGTATTTAGTTTTAAAAAACCTCTCTCAGCCAGATGGTCAGTTTAGTGTTATCACACACAGTCTCCTGTTCATATTTTGTATTTGTTTTGGACTAAACAGATAATTATACTACTTGTTTTTGCTGAACGATATACATCAGGGACCCAAAGGACCCAGCGAAGGACGATAAAGATAATGATTATTTCATAATCTGTTCTTGATGTCTCACAAGTCTCTTCTTGTAAAAGAAGATGGGATAAGCGATGGAATATTCATTAACGTATAACAATGTTATTATTGACATATGAACAATAATATAAATTGCATACAAATGTAAGAATACGTGACAATAATCAGCTATGGAAAATATTTTTATAAATTCCCGATGGACTTATTTTTGTACGAGCATCTTGTTTCTTGAATCACATCCTGAGATTAAAGCCACTGCATCCACTCACTTTCCAACTAGATGTCTATTTCTAATTCACAACTGCATAAGCTACAGGGAAATAGTTTTCTATTTGCATGGAGCTGTATTGTAAGATGTACAGAAATAGTTCTCTATTTGCATGGAGCTGTATTCTAAGATGTACAGAAATAGTTTTCTATTTGCATGGAGCTGTATTGTAAGATGTACAGAAATAGTTCTCTATTTGCATGGAGCTGTATTGTAAGATGTACAGAAATAGTTCTCTGTTTGTATGGAGCTGTATTGTAAGATGTACAGAAATAGTTCTCTGTTTGCATGGAGCTGTATTCTAAGATGTACAGAAATAGTTCTCTGTTTGCATGGAGCTGTATTCTAAGATGTACAGAAATAGTTCTCTGTCTGTATGGAGCTGTACTGTCAGATGTACAGAAATAGTTCTCTGTTTGCATGGATTGTAAAACACCTATAATGGCAGCAAGAAGCAGCAATTCAAGTTGAAAACAGAACTGGAAAATACATATCAGTCTATAAAACAAGGGGTGGGACAAGGATGTGTACTATCTCCAGACTATTTTTCTCTGTACAGCGAGAATATTCTGAGAAGCAGACATAAAAATTGGAGGATACAATATTAACAACCTTCGGTATGCTGACGGCACAGTACTGATAGCTGAGAACCAACAAGACCTGCAAAATCTCTTGGATAAAGTCGCTCAAGGAAGTGAACAGAAAGGCTTTACTTTAAACATAAAAAAGACAGATACTATGGTTATATCTAAGAAACAGAATCCACCAACATGCAGTATAAAATTAAACCGAACTATTCTAAAGCAGGTGCAGAAATTCAAATACCTTTGAGCAGTAATAACTTCAGATGGGAAATGCAGAACAGAAATTAGGAACAGAATAGGCCAAGCAAAGACTGCATTTCAGAGAATGAGAAACATATTGTGCAATACATCCTTATCAATGAATGTTAGAAAACGAGTCTTAAAATGCTATATTGAACCTATCTTGTTATATGGAAGTGAATCATGACAGATCTGCACAAAAATCATTGGAAGCAGCAGAAATGTGGTTTATTAGAAGAATGTTGCAAATCCCCTGTACAGCAAAATAACTAATGAAGAATATATGAGAAGAGCTGGAGAGACAAAACAATCTTGTAAAAAAAATAACAGAGAAACAATGTACTTTCATAGGACATGCAATGAGAAGAGGGGGCATTGAAAATGTTATACCAAAAAAAAAAGAGGAAAAATAGAGGGAAGAAGATCCAGAGGAAGACCAAGAGAAATGATACTGGACAGTCTGACTGGATGGTGTGAAAGGAGGTCAACAACTGAGCTGATGGACTGCATGAAGGATCCTGTATTCTGGAGAAGCATTAATAGCCAACGCCAGTCGGCAAGGCACATGATGATGACGACGACGACGATGATGATGATGATGATTGCATGGCGTTGTATTGTAAGATGTACAGGAATAGTTCTCTGTTGCATGGAGCTGTAGTGTAAGATGTACAGAAATAGTTCTCCGATACATGGGGCTGTATTGTAAGATGTACATAAATAGTTCTCTGTTGCATGGAGCTGTATTGTAAGAAGTACATACATAGTTCTCTGTTTGCATGGAGCTGTATTGTAAGAAGTACATACATAGTTCTCTGTTTGCATGGAGCTGTATTGCACGATGTACAGAAATTGTTTGTACGAAGCTGTATTGTAAGCTGTGCAGAAATAGTTCTTTGTTACACTGAATTATCTTGTAAGCTATACAGATATAGTTCATTGTTACGGGGAGCTATATTGTAAGTTATACAGAAATAGTTCAATGTTACAGGGACCTATACTCTAAATTATACAGAAATAGTTCGATGTTATGAAGAGCTATACTGGTAAGCTGTGCATAGTTCGCTGTTACATGGAGCTGTGTAGTAAAGTATAAACAAATAGTTCGCAGTTACAAGGATATCACGAACAAAGCAACCTACTTATTTCCCCTTATCTCGGGGCTGGGCGGAAAATTTAGTGCAACTAATGTATTCCTATTTATATCGGAACAGAGGTCACCATGAGGATTTTTTGGGGATATGATGTATGCATTTAGCGGAAAACATACCCTTCCGTTTATCCCCAACTGGCCTGTTGTACTCTTCTTCCATTCTGTCTATTAAATTCTGGTACATTTATCCCTTTATCCAAAGCTTTGCAGCGCATTAATATACGGAGAGACAGACGACTTTCAGTCACTGGCTCATTTGGGATAGTTTGACCTTTAATCCTTTATACTGCGCCTAATTTTTTTGTCTGTTTTGTTCTCAGTCATAATCATCACTTCGTGTGTGTTTTACGAGTTCGTGTTAAATTTAAGGTTTCTGTGGGTGCTTTCTGTGTTAACTTTGACGCGATGTGGACGTCCGGTGGTATGCAGTGGCGTGTCATCACAGAATTTCATCGGTTTCTGTTTATTCTTTCTAGAGCTGAGCTTACACCTGCATTCAGTTTTTATTACACATACGCACACACACACACACACACACTCTCTCTCTCTCTCTTTCTCTCTCTCGGTCTCTCGTTCTCACTATCTCCATCATTTTCTCTCACTCTCAATCACTCTCTTCACTCTTTCTTGTTCTCACATTTTCTCTCTCACTCACTCAATCTCTCTCTCTCTCTCACTCTTTCTCTCACTCTCTCATTTTTTTCTTTCTTTCACTCTCTCATTCTCTCTCTCACTATCTCTTTCTCACGCTCTTCCTCTCTCTCACTATCTCTTTCTCATTCTTTCTCTCTCTTTCTCTCACTATCTCTCTCACTCTTTCTCACCATCTCTCTCACTCTTTCTCTTTCTCTCTCACTCTTTCTCTCTCTCACTCTTTCTCACCATCCCTCTCACTCTTTCTCACCATCTCTCTCACTCTTTCTCTCTCTCTTTCTCACCATCTCTCTCACTCTTTCTCACCATCTCTCTCACTCTTTCTCTCTCTCACTCTTTCTCACCATCTCTCTCTCTTTCTCTCCATCTCTCTCACTCTTTCTCTCTCTCACTCTTTCTCTCTCTCTCTTTCTCACCATCTCTCTCACTCTTTCTCTTTCTCTCTCTTTCTCACCATCTCTCTCACTCTTTCTCACCATCTCTCTCACTCTTTCTCTCTCTCTCTCTTTCTCACCATCTCTCTCACTCTTTCTCACCATCTCTCTCACTCTTTCTCTCTCTCTCACTCTTTCTCACCATCTCTCTCACTCTTTCTCACCATCTCTCTCACTCTCTCTCTTACTCTTTCTGTCTCTCTCTCACTCTTTCTCACCATCTCTCTCATTCTTTCTCTCTCTCACTCTTTCTCACCATCTCTCTCACTCTTTCTCTCTCTCACTCTTTCTCACTCTCTCCATTCTCTCACTCTTTCGCTCTCTCACTTCTCTCTCTCTCTCTCTCACTCTATCATTTTCTCTCACTCATTCTCTTAACTCTTTCTTACTCTCGCATTTTCTCTCACTCTTTCTCTCTCTCTCACTTTCTCTTTCACTCTCTCTCTCACTCTCTCTTTCACTCTCTCACTCTCTTTTTCACTATTTGTATCATATTCTTACTCACCCTCTTCACTCTTTCTTACTCTCACATTTTCTCTTTCTCTCCATACTCTCTCTCACTCTCTCTTTCACTCTCTCATTCACTCTCTCTCTCTCTCTCTCAGAATGTAAGACGGGCCTGCGTACCCAATTCTTTACCCTTGAAAAATAAAGATTATTCATTCATTCATTCATTCTCTCAGCTTGACAATTTCAGTTTAAGGCCGAACACCTGCTGTAGGTCTTGTGGCGCAGATACGAAAGCTCTTTCGGAAGTGGGTAAACTTGTGGTAATTGTTCTAGAAATGTTCTAACACTCCTGAAAAGAATTCGTAACGAACAAAGGTTGCAAAAGTCAGTTAATCCATCATCTCTCTCTCTTTTTTCCCTAAGCTGTCCTTTTTTTTTTTCTTTCTTGACTTTAATTTTTAAAGTAATTCTTCTTCTTCTTCTTCTTCTTCTTCTTCTTCGTTCATATACTCCACCATCTAGTTCAGGATATAGGTATGTGCCATGAATACCAGTTTTCCATCCATGAGTTGTTGTTTTTTTCCCTAGGGATAAGTATTCCATTCCTTTCATATGACTGGAGGGGTTGGGGGGGGGGGCATGGGGTGAAGACGCTGTACGATTTGATAAACAGCGACCCAAAGCTGATGTGCTAGCATCATGTTTGGCGAACAATAGCTGATCAAGACCATGCCCCACGTCTCCGTTAGTACTCCCAGCACCAGCCCTAGGCCGGCTAACGGGGCAGGGATCGCCAAAGACTCATTGATGGTGGAGCCAGCTGAAGAAGCACTGCACTCTCTCTATAATTTTTTATATCCACCCAAGGAATGAAAAAAATGACCGCCATAACCCTCTCCCAATCCAAAACGATGCTGTACCTCAAAATAGTCATCACACAGGAACAGCAGCTCACAGTTCCAAGAAGAAGAAAAAGAAGAAGAAGAAGTTTTCAATAAGGCTGCAGGAGCTTTGTTTGGTGGCCATAAAATTCCCCCTTTTCTCACACCTGTTCATAGATTTGTATGACTCGTCATATAATGTCTCACAGTGTTCTCTGAGTTGTTCATCACTTGTAAATCTTTATTTATTCCTATAACTTTTGTTAGAAAATTTTCACATTTCTTGGTTTGATTCGTTTCATACACGAGTGAAAGTATTTCTTCCATATTTCCTTTCACAGCCCCGGGATTTGCACATGTGTTACCTATTTCCGTGTATAAAACAAACGTGTACTGTTTCTCCTCATCTTATGTTCCCTCATCCATTCTCCATTCATCAGTTACATTGTTTATCTAGTGTTTAGGCTTCGTTATCCTTCATTTCCTAGTTCTACTTTTTAAACTTACCGAGCGCACGTAACACGTTTTCACTTGAATTTTTTTTTTTTGTGTGTGTGTCAGAAACTGTGGCTTTGGGGTTAACAGTTTGTGTTTATTACAGTCTGCAGGTTAGTGAGAATTATCAGCAGCGGAGGGGCGGGGTGTTTGTTCGTTTGCTTTATGGGTATTCAAGTGTAGTCTCACATATGCGCTACACAAAACACTGGAAATGTCCTCCAGGGGTGCACTATATTCTGCATGAACCGTAAAGGCAACCAGGGGATTGTTAACTCTTTGACATCAAGTCTTGTATGCCTATGCGAATCGATGTCAGAGTGATATTCTGGCGAAGACTAAATAAAATTAAAAGTGGCATATTTCTAACCAAATCCATATTTTCAAATTATAGAGTAACCTCCTTCCGGTTTCTTTCTGCAAAAATTTCTCATCAAAATTTATTCTGACAGAGCATGAAAATGAATTTAGGAATGAAAGAGTTAAATAATCGCAGATATTTAGTGGAGTTTGAACCCTTTGACCTGTTTTCTTGAGGCAAACACCTTAATCAGAGAGCATCCAAGAGTATTATAACAGTCTGTGTGCACAGATAAAACCACCAGTGACTGGGAGAGATGAAGATCGAAACAGTTAAAGATTACAGCGCTGACGCTGCGAGAACTTTACTAGCAGAAATATAAGACAGCTGGGTTATGGTATGAGAATGGATGGCATCTATATTCCTTAGCGAAGTGTTTGTATGGCGAGTTTTCAAGAAGAAAGGAAAACACGAAGTAGACTAAAACTGAGATACAGGGGGTGAAGACGCTGATATGCTAGCGTCAGTGTTAGCGAACCATAGCTGACCAAGACCCTATCCCACCTCTTCGTTGGTACTCCTAGCCTGGCTAACGGTGCAGGGATCGCCATAGTCCTTATGGTGGTGGAATCTGCTAAAGAAGCATTGCACACCGCATGCTTTTTAGCTGTACTCCGGGACTGAAAAAACAGCCGCCATAACCCGCTCTCATGCCAATACAATGCTGTACCTCAACATCTCTACAGGTTATAAGGACTGTAATAGCTGGAGGTGGGGTGAAGGATATGCTCTCCACTCCAATTAAATGTCTCCATGGCGTGTGTCTCAAATAGCCTCTGACAGTCCAAGTCCAGTTCATGGCCTTCTCGTGGCGGAACTGTTTAAACTGACAGGAGAAGGGGCGAAATGCGAATATCTGGTGCCTGAAAACCAGATGCTTTCGGGTAGACGAGACTCGTTAGTCTTGGTTGGTAGCTCGTCTACGAGAAGGAAAGCTCCTGCTCGCTACTGGCAAGATTCTTCAGCTGCCGTGAGTGGGATGAAACTCTTCCCGGCCAATGAAGAAAATGCGATTAGGGTTGCCGCGCGGCGCCGCCATGGAAAAGTGATGGAAAAGATTAAGTGAAGTAGCCAGTAGTCTCGCGGTCAGGGCTACTCAAATCACGGCACCTCTGCTCTAGAGGTCAGCCACGTCCTATATACACCCATACTGGCTCAAATGCCTAAACCGGCTTAACCCAAGGGTTAAAATAAGACTCTACTAGCGAGATTCTTCGGCTGTCGCGCGTGGGGTGAAATTCCTCCCGGCCAACGAAGAAAAATGTGATTAGGGTTGCCGAGCGGCGCCGCTGTGAAAAAGGAGATGGAAAGGATTAAGTGAAGTTTAATCAGTATGGCCAGTAGACTCGCGGTGAGGCTACTCATACCACGGCACCTCTGCTCCAGAGGCCATTCACGTCCTTTATACATCCATACTGGAGCAATACTAAGCCGGCTTAAATCAGGGTTGAAACTTGATGGCTACGCATATCACGGTATCTCTGCTCTAGAGGCCAGTCACGTCCTATATACACCTATACTGGGATAATACGCCTAAACCAGCTTAACCCAGGGGTGAAACACACTAGTAGCGAGGATTCGTCCTCCTGGGCAAAAGCTCCGTCCTGGTCACCACCAGGAAGGGTAGACCAGTGCGGTCTAGATAGGCAACCGCCTCTCACTCGACGGGAATATATTCATCACACGAACAAAACAGATGCAAACGCGAAGAAACATTCTAACTAGAAGTGGCTTGTAGTTAAACTGGCCGATCGTGCCAATGACTTTCTAGTAATCTGCCGTGGCATTAGATCTTATCCTAGAGATAGGATCATCCACAGCCTTTCATTATCTGATCTGCCCAGATTGAAACTGGCGGTGGTTACCTACTAAGATCGAATGATCTTACACAAGGAGCACCCAGTGTCTTGCCATACAGCATTTGGGTAGACTGTTTTATAACCGGTGGTAACTACTGCTTCTGGTATTGACTAGCAACAGGGCGAAAATGAAATTTTGCTGATGCAGCTCATTGTTGTCGCCCTTCTTCCCATGTAGCTGATGGTATGATGATGGCAAAAGCCGATTTAGAGTGTCGTTAGCAAAGTCTCAGGAGGTAGCCGGAAAAGTGATTCTTTTCTTTAAGGATTCTATTTCTAGATGTTTCCTTCGAGTCTGTTCCTGAAACCTCCCTCTGCAACGAATGGTTATAGAAGACAGCGAAGGATCGGACTGAAAAATAGCGAAGGATCAGACTGAAAGTTATCTCTGTTTTTTCCCAGATGAGCTACTAACCGAGCCTCATGTGCCTGGAGTACCTGTTTCGAGGCTGCAGACTCTGCTTGTGTTCCGTCAGTGCAAAATAGACCTATAATGTGAAGGTCGAGAACTAGACTTTACTGTCTGAAACTGTGTCAGTCAGTCATTTGGATATCCCTTGTGGAACTTTGCCTCCCTAACAGCTCTCCTGTAGGCCTCTCGGTTGTAAGCAAGATGCCCTGCAGATTATCATCGATGTCTTGCAGCTGTGTAGTGCGCCTGAATTCCACACCTGCCTTCTTCTTCTTCTTCTTCTTGCATGCGTGCGTGCGTGTGTGCGCTATTTTGTTAGGTCAATTAATTCACCTCTTATATTTTGAATGTAATAGTTTAATTTTGAAATCCTTTAGTATGTTCCCCCCCCCCCTTCGTGTAATTTGTATACTTGTATTAAATCGAGTGCATGGGAAGAATGAAAGATGGAGTGATGAAGGACAGAATGTAAGACGGGCCTGCGTGCCCAATTCTTCACCCTTTGAAAATAAAAATCAGTCATTCATTCCATTCTTCTTCCTCCTCCTCCTTTCTTCTTTCTCCTCCGTCTCTTCTTCTTTCTCCTCCTCCAAACGACTAGGACAGTCTGTACTGAATGACACAGTACTGAATGACACATTAATTAAACGTCATGATAATTTAGAGAAGACCCCATTGGAAGGGTACATAACAGGAAAAAAGAAAGAGAGGAAGGCTAAGGCGATGATGGCTGCAAAACATCGTTGATGATCTGCAAATGCATGCATCGGCGGCGGGGAGTCTTGCTTGCAACCGAGAGGCCTACAGGAGAGCTGTTTGGGAGGCAAAGTTCCGCAAGGGACATCATGCAAATGACTGACTGTACTGAATGTGGAGGAGAATGGTTCCTGGGGGGGGGGGGGACTTCTCCGTCAAGAAGGATTCTCGTCAGTGGTGCGAAGTTCGTGCATCTATGCTGAGATCTTTAATTGACGAGTTTGCGTCCAGTGACAGTAGCAGGTCAAGGCAATGCTGTAGAAGAAAGCGAAACCGTAGGAGACTGAACATCAAAGGAAAACGTGCTGGTGTCAAGAAAGTTCCACAAAAGACTACAAGACTGAGTCTCATGTTGTGTGCTTGTAATGAATAAAGCTGTTCCTAATTTTTTTTTTCAAAAGTCGTTCGTCACATAAATTATTGTAGGAAAACCCCCTCATCAAGCGCACTATGTACAGGTTTGTGAACATTATTTCTCGATAATCCATTGGTTAGTTGCTTGGGTATTGATACGAGCACACATCCTAATATGGGTACTAACAACAAACCTAAGTTATAAGCATCACGTTTGTTCTGTAAGTCACGGTGTTCTTTTATTAAACAGCAGCTCATTGTATTTTACACAAAGAAAGCAGTTACATTTTTTTAAATTAGCAAAAATTACTAGAAATAAATATTTGTTTTAAGTATTATACATTAAAACTAAAATACATGAGAATGATTTTTCCATTACCTCTCTCAAAACCTTTTCGTACTCATACATTCACAAAATATAGTTCATATGTACTGCACTAACTGTTAATACATTAGGCTTTAATGACACTATTTATAATATTAAAGGAATAAAAAACGTTTATACGTGTATAAAATGCAATTACTGATCAGATGTACCATGTATAAGGAAGTTTGTCTGTGTAATAATGCAATAGTTTTGATAGCACTACTTTCCAAAATGGCTGCTCTTGCAAATCTTCGTGTTGTGACGTGCTTCTGCGAATAGTATCCCTCAAACAGTGCTGACCTTGGATTATCGCAGCGCTTTAAATGTTGTGCATTTTAAAAAGATTTCGAAATTAAGTTCTACATGGGGTTTACTTAACTAAGAAGCTAACTTATATCACCGGATTTGAAACTGTGCAGTACCATTACAAGTGAATCGAATTGATACGCTTTTAACTCTTTTAGATGGGGGATTGTCCCTTTCGTTGGCCGTGTTGCTGCAAACTAACACCTTTCTGAGGGAAATGAATGCCAAAGAGGTGACCTCTGGCTTCCTGGCCACAGCTGCAAGTAGATTTAACAATGGTAATTGCTGTTTGTAATATTAGCACAGATCCTGTGATGAGTTTCGGAATGTAAACAGAAGCTTTCTCAGAGTCGCCGTATCTTGACTCATATGATTCTAATAGTCTAACGATTGTGTTTCACAGAATATATAGCATATATACTTTCAGTGTTCAGGTGATATTGACTTGTGTCAGCTTGTTTCTCACAAGGTTTAATGCGCTTGTCATGTTGACTGTTGTTGACACCGCCCCCTTCTCAAACACTCATCCCTCGCAGCCATTCAGCCATTCTTCGCCGTCTGTCAGAAACAAACAGAAAACTATGCAAAGAATACATAGCAAAACCATCGTCGGTGACAAGGACGAAAAATGTTAAGTTAATCAGAATAGCCTCTTCTCGTTTCTTTTGCAGAATTTTCAAATAGGTTTGAATATCTCCAATATTATTGTTGTCTTATTATCATCATCTTTATTTTTCACTGTTATTAGTGAGCATATATATCATTGAGGAAAAATTGGAAGAGATGGAGAGTTTTTAATAATTTGGATCATTGCTAACTAATAATAGAGATGCAGTGAGAGAAATTAAAAGGAGGGCACTTTCGCTCTTCAAAAAGTAAAACAACTAAAGCAGCTGTGGAGAGGAACAGACAGAACTACAAAAATAAGATTTTAATGGGCATACATCTTTCCCATCACAACATATGTCTGTGAGACCTGGACACTTAACAAAACAGCTGAGAAACACATAAATGCCTTTGAATGTAAATGCTACAGAAGAGTTCTTCAAATATCATGGACACAAAAAATAACAAATATATCCATACTACAAGAACTTAATATTGAAGAAGATTGGCTAGTAAAGAGGATTAAACAGAGAAAACTTAAATATTTTGGACACGTTAAATGTCTTGAGAATTTAGAGAAAACCATCTTGGAAGGGTACAAAATAGAAAGAAGAAAGAGGAAGACCAAGGCAAAGATGGCTGCAAGACATCATTGATAATCTGCAGATGGACACATCAGCAGCAGGGCATCTTGCTTACAACCAAGAGGCCTACAGGAGAGCTTTTGGGGACGCAAAGTTCCACAAGGGACATGCAAATGAATGACTGACTGACTGTTAAACATGAATTATAATGGTATAGATCTTTTGCAGAATATAATGATAAAAATATGCAAGAAACTCTCAGCTGCAGAGAGCGAAACAATCACACAGCTTGCTAGTACACTACCAGTGAAGTAGTGAGTTATGTTCTTTTTTTGGTTACTATAGTAGAAAGGGGTTGAAAACACTGCCCAGTTTGATTATCAGTGGCTTATAGCTGGCTTGCTAACATCAAGGTTGGTGAATCATAGCAGACCAAGACCCTGTCCCACCTCCCTCCATTTTGGTACACCCCCCCCCCCCCAACCAGTAACAAGCCTCTAGATAATGAGGCAGGGATCACCATAGTCCTCATGGAAGTGAAGCCAGCTAAAGAAGTATTGCATATCCTCTGCTTTTCAACTCCAGCATGTGAATAAAACAGGCACAATAACTCTCTCCCAGCCCTACATGATGTTGTTCTTCAACCACACCAACTGCAAAGACCATCAGTTTATAGTTCCAGGGAGATAAAAGAAGAATAGTGGAGATTTTTCTGCATGTTATTGTTGTTATTATCATCATTATATTTTGCAGCAGTTTATTCTATTATAGTTTGTTATATTCAACTGAAATTCAGTATTTAGGTTAATATTGTTTTGCTTCAAGGACACATCTTTTTTTTGTTGTTGTCGTAAACAGTTAATGAACAGTTTGTATATATCTTGGCATGCAATATTTTAGGGGCCTTCAAAATCAGTACATAAGGCGTGCATACGCTAACACAACCCAGTCTGTTCATGAATAATTCATAGATCATATAGTTCTCATTATGTTCATATCGGGTCTATCTCAAGGTGTTACTTTTTTGGCATAATGAGCTTACATAGTTAAGGTAATTTTTTTCATGTTGTTTAAGTCTTCAACACAGCATCAACTGCCAGAACCATCACCATGGTATCAGCTGGAAAGATCCTCATCCCAGCACTATCTGGTGGAGATATCTTCACTATAACATCTGCTTCTAAGATCTTCACTATAACATCTGCTTCTAAGATCTTCACTATAACATCTGCTTCTAAGATCTTCACTATAACATCTGCTTCTAAGATCTTCACTTTGACATCTTCTTATAAGATCTTCACTGTAACATCTGCTTCTAAGATCTTCATTTTAACATCTGCTTCTGAGATCTTCACTTTGATATCTGCTTCAGCTGTGTTCACCACAGCATTGATGTGTCTGCATTAGCCAGCTTTACGCCATTTTTAGACTCATATATGTTTTGTTATATGATCTGTTTGAACAGAGGGAGTTTCTGTCATTGTGAATGGCAGATTCATGAAGTGGAAGATGATCACATAGGTACAGCAACTGTTGCTTACTTACTTTACTTTATCCTTCCTCTTGTACCATGAGGCATCAAGGGGCAATGCAGTTGGCATATTTAGGTCATATGAGTGGCCTTGATGATGCTCATGGTGTAATTCATGAGTGTTTCTACAACTCCATCAACCCATCTTTTCTGGTATCTTTCCTCTTGATCTGTGTCCTGCATTTCTTTAGTTGAAGGCCCTCTTGTCTGTATATGTGTCATTCTCATGAAGCAGCCAAACCACGTAATTCTTTGTTTCTCCATACATTGAAGGGTTGGTGTAGTTCCTACCAGTTGTCTTATGTCATCATTTCTTATCTAGTCCCTCCTAGTGGCATTTGCTACTTTTCTTAGGCTTCTCATTTCACATGTAGATATTTTATTTTGCTGTTCCTTGGTTAATGCCCATGTTTGTCATTGGTACCACATTGGAATATGCTATTAATTAGTTGTCTTTCGGTTTCGAGTGGTATATTAGGTTGAGAAAGTAGCAAAGATAGCTGGTACTAGTGTTTGCTTGTTGTGTTCTGACTTCAGTTTCTCTACCAAGTTTCCCCATCTTCGGTAAACACGCTACCAAGATATACTACTGGACAAAAGTTAAGGGCTAGATTTTACAATTCTTACAAAAACAAAATCAGCTGACTAACAAACAAGCCATTAGTACCAAATAAAACAGCATTTAAAACTGAGCAAATTCAGTCATTTCATTTGCAAATCTGAATAGGAATACACATACAGCAAGCTGGCGAAATCACTCACCCGTTGTCCAAAAATTTACAAGAGTGGTCTTCAAATAACAAACATGTCGGTATTGCATGTGGCCACCGTTCACTGCCAAGACATTCAACGCACTGTTGCCTCATTGAGTTAACCAGAGTTGTTAGGACATTCTGTGGAATGGTCTGCCACTCTTGTTGAAGGAAAAGAGTCAGCTGGGTGACATCAGCAGGTGGAGGATGATTTATTGAAACCCGTCTGCCTAGGACATCCCAAATGTGCTCAGTGGGCGACATATTGGGCAACCGATCTGGGCAATCTAATAATCCTTTGCTGTTGAAGAAAATCTATGACACAACCCTGATGTGGTCTTGTAGGATTGCCCCTGCACCCATGGCTTGCAAGGTAGGCTGGATAATGGGTTGCAAAATTTCATTCAGGTATCGCTGGACAGTTAGGGTGCCATGAATGACATGGAGGGGAGTCCTGCTGTGCCTGCTGATGCCACCCCAGACCATGATTGATCCCCCTCCGTAACGATCCACCTCTTGGATAGTGGCGTCATGGAACTGTTCTCCTGGCCTTCTCCAGACACAGATTCTGCCATCATTGAAGGACATACTGAAGCGGGATTCACCTTTGAAAAGGATTTCACCCCACCAGCACCTCATCTAACAGATGTGCAGCCGGCACCAGGCAACTCTAGCTCTGCGGTGAGCTGGAGTAAGAGGTATTTTTATTGCGGGTCATCGTGAAGCCAACCCAGATTCTCTTAAATGCCTGCGAATTGTTCTGCTGCTAACATTGACATTTGCTGTATTCGTTAGGTGGTTTCTGAGAGTGGAAGACGTTACTGTCCGGTGGTGAAGTGTTGACAGCTGCAGGTATCTGTCATCTCGTCTACTCGTGCGACGAGGTTGACCTGAACAATGCCTGTCTTCTACTCCTCCAGTTGTGCGAAATCACTGCAAATGCTTTTGGATGGTAGAATGGGACATCTCCAAATGCCGTGAAACTTCACGGCCAGATAAACCGCATTCAACCAAGGCTATGACCCAGTGATGCTGAAAGGTGATAAAACGCCTTCGCAGTGGCATGGTGTTTTTCAGATGACAAAAATATCCCTAAATCACTTTAATAAAAATGATTGGAAGGTGAGAAGTGTTCACTAAGGATGCATCTTGCACGTGCAGCATAAATCAGCACAATTTAATTACCTGCTGGGTCATGGTGACACTTTTAAAAATGGCCTAACATTTTGTCTAGAATGATGCTACTGCAAGTGATTTTTACACTTGTTGTGATGAACATTTGGTGTTGTTTATGCCCTGGCTGCATAGAGGACTGCTTGAGAATGCAATTTAATCAAGATTCTACAATAAATTTATTTACAGTTTTAGTACGGCATTCAAAATAAACATATGCTTGAAATTAATGACCGGCCCTTAACTTTTGTCCAGTAATATACTTGAATTCTTTAACTCACTGGATTTTGTTGTCTTTGATATAGGTGTTCAGTGGTCTTTGTCTCTTGTTGGTTTTCTTGGTCAGTATTTTGGCAGTGTTGATTTTCATATCATAATGTTTACAGCAGTGATGGAGATTGTTCACATGGATCTTGCAAACTTCTTGGGTCATTGTTTGTAATACATAATTTTCATTTGTCTATTCTTTTCAATTCTTTCTACATGCCCCAGCCAGCGTAGTCTGTTCAGTTTCAAGACATTTATAATTTATTGGGATTTAAATAAGCTGTTCTTTCTAGCTCTCCATTCTCCACTGTTGGTATCCTTTATCGGCCCATGTAGATTATAAATAATAATTTATTATTATATGCTTTTTTTAATATATATAGACCAACAAGCACTGAGGTAAACTCAGCCTAAAAAATTTGCTGGCTTCTCAAAAATAAGATTTGATCAGTAACACATGAATAGTTTTTGGGTATAAGCACATGTGTAAGACTAAATACATAAATTTACACAAAACCCACAGCAGTAAAGCTGTGATAATAAGATGTTAAAACTGTTCAAAATGAAAGTGGGAACAGCTTTGTTAGTTAACAAGCACACAGTTGTAATGTTTCGGTTACACCTTAATCACACAAAAACGTACGGGACAAAGAAATAGGGAAAGAAGATAGAATGTAAATTCATCTGAATGATATTCAACAGATGAGAATGGGGGAAAAAAAAAAAAGCTAGATGGAAAAAAGTAGAAATTTTAAAAAAAAGGAGCACCAAACTGTGACTTGCAAGAGGCTGCATGCAGGAGCGCTCATGATGGAGTTTTGTGGAAGTTTAAATGAAGACTCGTGAGGTGTGACAGGCTTTATTAGGAGATAAGTAATGGATTTGATCAGGAGATTGCTGTTAACAGTTTTTAACTCTTGAGAATCACTTGTCATTAGCAAGGCAGCTTGAAAAAACAAAATTATAGCAGTATAAAAGAAGTTATCAATTATAATAATGGAATCTATTTTACAGTTAAAAAGTTATAAATTATAATAATGGAACCAATGAAAAAAGTTATAATATTGAAACCAATGCAAAATTTATAACTTATAATAAAGAAATAGAAAAAAAATTATATCTTATAATAATGGAACCTATTTTTTTTAAAAAAGCTATAATAATGAAACCAGTGAAAAAAGTTATAATAATGAAAACAATGCAACATTTATAACTTATTATAAAGAAACTATTTTTAAAAGTTGTATATTATAGTAATGGAACCTATAAAAAAGTTATAAAATATAATAAGGGAGCTTATGAAAAAAAATTAGTAAATTATAGTGATGGACTGCATGAAAAAAGTTATAAATTATAATCTCTCTCTCTCTCTCTCAATTCCCTGTCACATTTTGCATGTTGTAGAGGTGTTAGCACCTTCACGTTTCTAGGCAACCACAGCGTTTAAGGTAGGGATGCCTGCGCCTGTCCTTGTTGCCGTTGTTTTCCTAGGGGAAACCCTGGGTACCCATTTTTTTTAGTCAAAAAAAAAAAAAAAAATCCGTTTGAGTGTGAAATGAACTAGGGATCTTCTGCTTGGCAGGCAAGTGTACTAACCCCTGTACCACCACAGTATCAAAATTATAATAATGGAACCTATGAAAAAAATTATAATTTATTATAATAATGTACTTATGAAAAAAAAGTTGTAACTTACAGTAATAGAATGTGTGAAAAAGCTATAAATTGTAATATCGGAGCCAATGAAAAAGTTAAACCTGTGAAAAAAGTTATAAATTATAATAATTAAACCTATCTTAGGGTTTTGAAGCAGGCATGTATGTGCTGTTTATAGATGTTGACAAGTATTATGTTATCAAGTGGTTTCTCTAATGGTGGATTCTGCCAGTATCTGATTTTTCCTAATCGAGCACATTAGCTGCAAACTACGTTTGCTCTCCGAGATCCAGCCTCATTACGCCAACATTTTTAGCACGTTGTAATCTGCATATAGAATTAATTTGAATAAACCAAGTCGGTGACTTTTATGCCATTTAACATTTGAACAGTGGTGTAATGTTAGCAGTGTGTAGGATTTACCAAATTTTAACACAGTAAATATTGTGCTTGAAACATAAATATATTTTTTGTTACTGGGAGGGCTGGTCAAAAAGTAATCACAAATCAGAAGGATGTAACCATTGAAACAGTATATTTAAAGATTTTTTTGACTCACTCCAAAGTCTTCTTATTTTTTTTAATGGCTATGTTCCATGATTTTAGTTACTTTTTGACTAATATAATCTAATCTAAGTGCCATGCCACGTGGTGTAGGCGATCATTTCTCTCCACAATTCTCTGTCTTTTGCGTTATGAGATCTGCCAGTGACTTTCTTCCTAGCCACACAGACAGCCCATCCGGTAACTGCTCGCTCTCTCTGTCTTCCTCTGTCTCTTCTTCCCTCAATTTTTCCACTTGCCACAGTGTGTTCCAATTTTCTATTCTCATGCAATGTCCTACAAATCTCCCTTGTCTACTTCTGATCTTTGCTATAATTTGCTTTTTAACTCCAGCCTCTCTTAAGACTTCTTCGTTGGTTTTCTTGGCTGTCCATGGTACCTTCAACATCCTTCTTATAAACCACATTTAAAATATAATCAGTTACGAATCTCATTTATTTATTATCTCTATGTTATTTTTTTTTTTTAATTCACAGGATGAATTCCACCCGTTTATTGAGGCCCTTTTGCCTCATGTCAAGTCTTTCTCATATACATGGTTCAACCTCCAGGCATCGAAAAGGAAGTACTTCAAGAAGCATGAGAAGAGAATGTCCATGGAGGAGGAGAGGAGGGTTAAAGAAGAGCTGCAGGTTAGGACATGAAATGAAAGTTCTTGATGAGGTTACTAGATGTGTATGAAGTGAAGTTCTTGGGAAGGTTGCTAGTTGAGTGTGATGTGAAATTCTTGGTGAGTTTGCTTGTTGTGCTTCAAGTGAATTTCTTGGTGAGGTTGCCAGCTGTGTGTGAAGTGAATTTATTGGTGAGGTTGCCAGCTGTGTGTGAAGTGAATTTATTGATTAGGTTACCAGCTTTGTGTGTGAAGTGAATTTATTGGTGAGTTTGCTAGTTGTGAGTGAAGTGAGTTTACCTGATGAATTTTCTAGTTGTGTGAGCAATGAGTTTCATTCTGAGGTTCCCAGACGTGCTTGAAGTTCTTTGTGAGGCTGCTAGTTGTGTGTGAACTGAAATTCTCTGTGAGGCTGCTAGTTGTGTGTGAACTGAAGTTCTTTGTGAGGCTGCTAGTTGTGTGTGAAGTTCTTGTTGAGGTTACTAGTCACATTTGAAGTTAAACAGTCCAACTTAATTCACAAGGTGCTTGGAATAGATTTTTCTAACACTGTAGGAGAGAAGTATATCTTTACTGAATCACACCATAATGAAATAATAATAGTTTTTAGTCTGGCGCTAATGTGCATTAATGTGATGTCATTTTTTTTTTTTGGTAGCATAGCAGAACTTTCGCAAGTGAGGTTAAAAAATGAAGAATTCAATGATGGCTTGATCTTTGGGGTTTTTTTTTTTTCTCATTTTTAAAACATTTAAAATATTTCTGGCAGTTTCGTTATTTTGAACTATATTTTTGTTTTGCTGATAAACAGATTGTAAGTGAAAAAAAAAAGTCATAAAGTGAGCCATATTTTATATATACGCACACACACACACATACACACACACACACACACATGCACGCACACACACAGACAGAGAGAGAGAGAGGTCATACTGAAACCTTTCTATAGCATAGGGTTTCAATCATTTCCTGTACTGCATTGTGTCCTATTGTAAGATTTACAGTGATTTCAGATACTGTGACACGTCTGTCTTGTTTAATGATGTCGTCAGCCCTTTCCAGTTGCATTCATTGAAGGCAGTTCAAGGGCAACCGCTGCGAGGCATATCTTGGATGCTCATCTTTGAAATGTTTCACCCACCTCCTGACACTACTAGCACCCATACACACATCTCCAAAACCAAGCTGAAGTCTTTGGTGAATTTCACCAACTGGGATTTCCTCTTTAGTGAGGAACTCAATAACAGCACGTTGACAGAACAAAACTTAAAGCACTCACCATTTTGTTTATGCTATATGGTTATGTGACATCATGTGACCTCTAGATGAAGTGCAAAGGATGCAGATTAAAGTGATACATTTATATTTTCTCTGTCTGTAAATTCTGATTTTTAAAAATTTTTCCTCATGACTTTCGGTATGACCCTGATGTATATATATATATAGAGAGAGACAGACAGACAGAGACAGAGACATGCGTGTACACAGAGCACTAAGTTTTTCCAAACCAGCTGATACAGCTGTATTGATCTTACATGAAGTACTTTCTGAAATGTTAGTTTTGTCAATACAACTGTTTTTGGTACCTTATACATCTTTTCATGTGTAAAATTAAACACACTTTACAAACATCAGCAGGAATTAAAATCATGTGAATTGTCCCATCTTATTTGTGGTGAGATTTAGCCTTTACAAATTGCTCATTTACTAAACCAATCTTCCCATTATATAACTTGCCTGATTCTCCTCCGTGCAAATTGAGCATCAACCTACGGGACCGTTTATCCTCCAACTGATTTCGCTGGTTGAATTTTTTTTTTTTTAACTAGGTTCTTGATAATATGAACCAGTTTCAGTAATTGACTGCAATTTAGCGGTAATTGCTGATTAATGTGATCTCTCTCTCTCTTTCGTCAGCAACCTATTCCCTGGAAAAAAAAATTGCAATGTTATAGAAGTACTGAGAGGAGAGGCTGCCATGATGACAGTGCTCAGAGACAAAGGATGTGTATAGAAGAAAGCAGAGAATAAATCCAAGAACAGGGATGACTAGAGAGCCTTTATCTCAAGGGATTGAAAGCTGATGATGATGATTTGAAATTGGTAATTTAAACACAAATGTTTACCATAGAAAGCATTTCTTGACTACATCCACACAGTAAACCTTTAGTGCTGAAGCAGTATTTTGTATAATTTTATCAGAGTGAAAAAGCTGATGTAAAACAGAAATGGGCATCCAGACTGCTGGCTAAGCTGCGGAAAGACATAACACAAGAGTGCCGAGAAGACTTCGTTCTCAGCATCACCCGAAAACGTAGCCCGATCTGCGTGCTCAGCAACCCAGATCAGAAGGGCAAGATGAGGCGTATCGACTGCCTGCGACAGGCGGACAAGGTGTGGCGCTTGGACTTGGTCATGGTGATTCTGTTCAAAGCAATTCCTTTGGAGTCCACTGACGGAGAACGGCTGGAAAAATCCCAAGACTGCTTGCATCCGAACCTGTGCGTGAACCCTCACCACATCAGTGTCTCGGTCAGGGAGCTGGATCTCTACTTAGCCAACTTTATTCACAGCTATGGTGAGCAATGTGTTAAATTTTTAGTTTTTAATTTGTTATGTTTTTTTTTCATCATATTCGCCAAGGTGTCATTCTTTGTTTGGAAACTGATTTCTATGTGAACATCTTATTTTACCTTCAACTATTGATGTAGAATATTTCAGTGCGTGGAATAAATTGTAATAATGTATTTACTTTATTAAGTAAATACTGGAAAACAACTAAAGAAATAGACAGCAAATTAGACTGTTTTGAAAACAAATGCCTAAGGAAAATACTTGGTATAAAGTGGAACGAATTCAAGAACAACGCAGAGATAAGACAGATGAGTAAACAACAACCAGTCTCATGAGTGATCAGAAAAAGGAGATGGACATATGTCAGTCACATGTTGCGAAGAAACAATCAAGAGAATCCCAAAACAAGCTATCAAGTGGAACACAACAGGCCAAAGAAAAAGAAGTCGGCCACATGAAACTCTAAAGAGGACATTGTTAAGAGAGGCCAAATTAGTTTTGCATAAAATCCCTTGACGATGTTGAAAAGCTCGCAGAAAACAGGAAAACTTTGCGAACTAACATGCAAGCCCTGTGTGACGTTTAACGGCATGGGAAGTTATGTAAGATCAAGATAATACACTGATAGCCATTCATATACTGTACCTCAGCATGTCTTGTCACAGATTTTTTTCCATTTAGAAGAGACAGTGTTTTTTTTTTTTACCCAACGCATGAATCATCATTGAGCAGCAGCAGGTCAACTACAGCGTGAAAAGAAGATAGAATAAGCTATAGATTTATGGCAGCCACCCTTCTGTGGGGGACATGACATGATGGTGGTGGTGGCGGTGGCGGCAGTGTGGGCGGCGTGCCTTTAATGCTTATGTTAATATCAGCTTCTTTGTTGGATGTTGCTTCAAATAATGACCTTTCTGCTTTCATTTTTTAAATAATTTCTCTTATAGTAAGTAACACAAGGCAAGATTAGCTGTGCCAGTGTACCGGTAAGGAAGATAAATGATATGGTGTTGGTGCCCATATTTCGTGTATACTTGTCATCACACTAAAAGATTTGTATCACACCTGGCTGAATTCCTCTCCCTGGCTGCTGAAGGATCCAGGTGCCCATATCTACAGCTGGATTGACAGGAACAGGTGTACAAGCCACTTTGCTACATAAACACGTTTTTTAATAATGCTGAACAAAAGCAGTAACAACTAATTTTCTGGACATTGAAGAGCGTGCAAGATTTCTACAATATTATTTATCAAATGCCTTTTCACTTGTATATAAAAACTGTTTTTTGATTTATTCATATCCAAAAGTTGGGGACCATTTTTATAGAGGAGAAAATTGACATTGAAAATGAACAAAAAGACCCTTCCTGAACTATGAGTCAGAAACTTAAATGTAGTTGAACTTATTTGGGCTTGCAGCCCCGGATGAGAATTTTCTATTTAAAAAAAGCATAAGAAGTCCTTAAAAAAATAGGGTTTTTTTTTTCCCCCCTAAAGTTGCTGGTAGACTCACTAGGAACAAGAAGGAACCGGAGACTGAGGAGCAAATATCTGACTGGGTGGCCTGGGATGAAGATGGTGGCACGCAACATCTGGGAATGTGCAGAACAGAGAAGCAGAATCGCTAGCACCTTGTAGCATGGCTCATAAATCTGTCAGTCAGTATTGGACTGCGTGTCTGTTGCTAGAGTGCAGTCTAGATTCTAGAACATGGAGATTCCTGCAGCATGAAGAAATTTACAGTGAGACTCAGCTGAAGGGTTGGGGGCAGCAAGGAGAAGGCTCAGGATTTCATTCTTGTGGTTTGGGTTTAGTATGAGCTCTTACTTGGATACCAATGGGAAGTTCATTGTAGACATTTGATCATAAAAATTGTTTATGCTGGAGAGCTGAGAGCAGGGAATGTAGCAGAGTGTGAAATGGGCTGATTTAAAGAAGATGAGATTATCTTGTGGAACAGTGCAGCAGATAGGATTCAAGATAAGAAGTGGAAAGGTGGCGCTTTCATTACATTCGGTGCCCTTTTTTGCATCCTGCATGTGTTGATCCTGAACATATGGGAGTGGTCATGTTGATAGTGAGGCAGCTTCTTAAGGTCCATGTGTTCTGTCACTTTTGTCATTCCCCTGCAATCAGAAGCAGTTCCTGTTGCTGCTATTGGAGTGCATTTACCTTTGCTGAAATTGTCCTTCCTAGGAGGAGACTGGAGCACATGTGCTGAAATTGTCCTTTCTAGGAGGAGACTGGAGCACATGTGCTGAAATTGTCCTTCCTAGGAGGAGACTGGAGCACATGTGCTGAAATTGTCCTTCCTAGGAGGAGACTGGAGCACATGTGCTGAAATTGTCCTTCCTAGGAGGAGACTGGAGCACATGTGCTGAAATTGTCCTTCCTAGGAGGAGACTGGAGCACATGTGCTGAAATTGTCCTTCAAAGGAGGAGACTGGACCACATGTGCTGAAATTGTCCTTCAAAGGAGGAGACTGGACCACATGTGCTGAGGTAGCGTCAGCCTGGACAATGGAGCAGAGGCTGACAAGTTTTCACATGGTGATTAGATAACTGTCTCCACTAAGAACTATATAAAACCATCATCGCTCCACTCAACATCAGACATGATCCCACTTTTCACAAAGATCTTCACCATAAGATCAGATGTTAAAGGGAGTTTAAACCAGCAGCAGCAGGCCAGAAGATAGATGGAAAAGGAACTGTGGGAAGCTGATGATGAGAATGATTAAATCCATCTTATTTATTGATTTTAATAAAGAATCAGAAATTGATAAATGAGACTTTGATCCACTATTTAATACAATAGAAACTATAGTATGGGTATTGCTCAACAATTCATATTTTTTCCACTTTAGTGCCTGCACTCCATGGTGACTACATAGATTTATCAATGAATGGTGACCCAGATATGAAAGGTAAGTTGTTTTGTGCTACAGTCAGATGTATTCATTTTTGTTTCTTTCAGCTAATGGTCTATGAGGACTTGTACTCACTCACTTCTCAGTCTTTTGGCTAAGATCAAAGTGTAGTATCTGTTCTTACCAGTGCTAATAATATGTCTGTTGTGTGCTTCAACATGGGTAACAAGAAGTTCATATACTGTGAGGAGGATGATATGAAACGGGGCCATCGCTACCCACTTGGGACATTGGTTATTACAACAAATGGGCCAAATACCAACAAGATGTCATGCCGATGTGGGCCCAAATGGAGTTGCGACACTCAGCAGGTTTGAAAGTAAAAACAAATGATACATTACCTTAACAGAGGCCTCTCATATAGCCCCTACTATAGCCTACATGGGACAACTTTCACGCTTGATGACAAGAAACTGAACATTATAATCAAAAATATAGACCAGGAAAGAGTCCAAGGAACCTTAACGTTGGTTGCTTCCAACTGATCATACAAGTTTTTGATGTTATTTTTTTTAAGTTCACGCTGGAAAGTCACAAATGGCAAAACGTTTAGTCACCTTCCTGACAGGTGACGAGGACACTGAAGTCTCAAGAGTGGAGAAAGCCCGCGACAAGTGGTCCTTTTTTTGTCGCACAAAATTGCGAATACTACATTTCACGTTCATTGCAAACTCAGCCGGAGCAAAAGAACTCAAGATTTTCATCAAAGTACAAGGATGGAAGCCACTGTGTCCATTATGTCGAAGTGACACTCACTGGGCCAGCAAATGCCCACGAAAACAGACCTCAGCACCAAGGACCCAAGCAGACAAGCAGCACACACAGAAGAACAATCCCTTGGTGCAAGAGAGTTGGAGAGAACTTCCACAGTGGAAGACATACACATTCAAACATATCTGACCCAGACCCATCTTCTGAAGCCGTTGGTGACAACTTTCAGTTGGTGGATTATAGCAAAAAAAGACGGCGACCAGTGCGATCCCCTACAACACAGGCTGATAGAAATCAACCATGTTGGAACCCTGGGAAACAAGCTACAGAAACCAGACAACATGTAAACAAGAGACTGATTTAGGAAATAGTAGCGCAGAAGAGACACTCTTCAGTATTAAAATACCTTCTCCTCAGAGTCATCTGTCGACGCCCCATTACCTTGGCCATTGCAGACAGAAGGACATAGTCTAGATGAGGAAGAAACCCAACTACTTATTGACATTCCAGTGGAATACTGCAAAGACGAACTGTAGGAATCAAGATCAATCTTTGAATGGATTTCTTATCTTAGTTTCAGTGACACTGATGAAACAAGGCAAACCAACTTGGACTATATTCTAAAACGTGTGTAGAACATTTTTTCCATTGTTAAAACAGATCAAGATGCCCTTTTTAATCTTCTGCTTTTAGAAATGGATAAAGAAATTAGAATTTTAAGCATTAACATTAGAGGCATACATACAAAACTACACAACATTGTCTCATTGACGCACAAACCAGATTTCATCCTCATACAGGAAACAGACAGACAGACATCCAGCACAAATCACTACACAGTTAGGCCTTAAGATTCTCATGTTTTAGCTTGGCCGCACAAAATTTAGTGTCAGTAGTAGCAGTAGTGCAGATGTCAGACAGATGAGAGATTATTAGAACAAACAGAGATAGTGGAGGGAGAGTAGCCATAATAGAGGCGACGAACAATACACACACATACACCATAGTTAACATACATGCTCCACCCAACCACATTCATCAACCAATGTTCTATGAGGACTTGGACTCTCAACTCACTCGTACGTATAGAGGACGCAACATTACACTAGGAGGAGATTTTAACTGTGTTATGTCAGATACAGACATCATAGGAGGTCAAGTTAGAGCTCAGATTGTTAGAAATGCAGGGGCAATAGAAACTAACTAGAGACGTTACAAGATATAATGCATACACACAGTTTAGTGGACACATACAGGCACACACATCCACAAGGCAGAGACACGACACACAAAAACAATGCCCGTTACAGGTCTACCAGACTACACAGAATTTACGCACCCTCAACACATCACATAACACGAACCAGGCATCCCACAGAATCCCTATAGTTTACATATCACAAAGCAATAGTCATAACCGTAAATGCGACACATACAAATAGACCTTTCATATGATCACCACTTTGGAAATTTAACAACACACTTCTCCAAAACCAGCAGTTGTGTAGAACACATAATACAGCTTATCTGCACTACCACAGATGACATACTCAAACACAACATTCAGCAACACTGGGAAATACTGAAGAGCACAATAAGGGATAGAGCATAGACACTCTCAACCCAGACACACAGAAAGACCGAGGCAGGAGAAAATAATTGAAGAAGCAGTCAGACTAATGAAGTAGGCAGACAAAAACTCACCACATCTGCTCACACTGCAAGAGGATCTAGATAAACACAGACAACATAGATTTCAGGGCACACTACTGAGGACTAGACTCAACACTATCACCCAAGAAACATCAACCAAGCAGTACTTAGGAACAGAACAAAACATCCAATGCAGCAGACAGATACACGAGATAGTAGATCAGTAAACAAACAGACATACAAAACAGTACAGGCTTTCCAAGAATATTACAAAAACCTATACACTGAGGAGAAAACAGAAACACATTCAAGACAGATATATGCAATACACTAAACAGACATGCACTTGATACACCACTAACACTGGAAAATTTGACACAAGTTGCACAAGGAATGCAAAAAGACAAGTCACCAGGACCAGATGGCCTTACAGTAGAGTTCTACCAACACTTCTTTCCTGTCTTAGGTCCTCTCCTCTTACATGTCTTACAGTAGAGTTCTACCAGCACTTTTTACCTGTCTTAGATCCTTTCCTCTTACATGTCTTCAAAGAGACTTTTGACCACGAAGAACTCCTGCCTAGCCTGAACCTATCATACATTACACTCGTACACAAAGACAACTCAGACAAGACACAGCTAAAAAACTACAGACCCATATCTCTGCTAAACGTAGACTACAAGATCCTTACAAAAAGCTCACCAACAAGCTCAAACCTTTCATGCACAAACTCATACACGAAGATCAGCAATGTAGTGTAGAAAACAGAAACATACATCAGCACACACACTTCATACGAGATATCATACACTGCACACACTAGAAGGACTGTCAGTCGTCAGTCTTTCTTTAAATCAGGAGAAAGCTTTTGATAGAATGTCACACCAATACTTACATAAGACATTACTCCATTGCAACATAGGGAATTACTTAAGAGAATGGATACACATTTTCTGTTCCAAGCCTGAGACCAGAGTCTTAGTAAACCATACGCTTGCAGAGACTTTCAGGCTAACTGATGTATTAGGCAGGGATGTCCCCTCTCTCCTTTACTGTACATACTGACTCTAGAACCACTTTTAGAGAAAGTCAGACAAGACAAAACAATCCTGGGAACATCTGGAAGGAGAGAGAAGAAGTTGCTTGTGTATGCAGATGACACTGTCTTCTTCCCACCAACAGACAAATCAATAGTGAACATTCTAGATACATTCACAGAGTTTGGCACTGCCAGTTGAGCCAAACTAAACATATAGAAGTCAGTAATAATGGGGATAGGCAAATGGTGGAACAAAGGGGAGTTCCTCTTTCACCTCACACAGACAGCATAAAGCTTTATGGCATCACTTTCCCATCACACTCAAATAAAACACACAGACCCACATGGGAGAAACTTGTATCACAAACCACAGACATGCTGAACAGGTACAGATACAAAACTACAACGATATTCAGTAGAAGCACAGTAGTGAACACTTACATCATTCCAAAAATAATCTACGTGGCTACAGTAGTGAACACTTACATCATTCCAAAAATAATCTACATGGCTACAGTACTAGAACCTCCACAACAGACAAACCACAAAATCAACAAACAGATCAGATGCTTCATCTTCATAAACACTATACACAGCATCAAACATTAAACTCTAATACAGGACAAACTGCATGGAGGAATCACCCTCCAAGACATACAAAGATCCAAGCACTCGGGATCAGTCATGTTGGCAGCATCATCAAACATCCAAAACAGCATGCACTAGCTCGCTACTACATGGGACTCAGACTATCATTATCTGCTTAAACCAAACAACTCACAGCCGCACCATTTGGTACACTGCCACTCTTTTACAAAACCTAAATTCAAGCCATCCACGGAAATAAAACACTCATACGCTGTAAAACAAATTGTATCTACAAACATTTAATCAGAAACCAAGCACCCCCACTACATCTCAGGATCAAAAGAGGTTGGAGATATGCCCTCTTCAACTTTAAAGGAATTTTCACAAACCTCCATATTAGAAATATCACACAGAAAGTGAGAGAAATTACATTTAGACTTATTTACAACATGACACCCACCACACAGATCCAGATAGACAGCACCATGTCAGCTATGCAGTAACAACATACAATAGAGCACATATTTTACGAATGCATTACAATCACACTCAGTATAGCAACGCTATGGAACATAATAGAAACACACGCAACACAAAAAATCGACATATACAAAGCTGTTATGCTAAATATTATTTCCATAACTCAGCCAGACACACACACATCAAGTTACTGGCCCTGCTCACAGAGTTCAGGTACTTGGTGTAGACATGCAGAAACAAAGCTAGATTTCAGTCCTGCACGTTTAATCCTAGACTTTTCTCAGATCTGTTTCGACAAAGGGAATTGAAAATTATTACGTGTTGTAATCCTGAAAGAAACAAAAGTTTGACAGTAGCGAGCATATGAGAGAGAGAGAGAGAGAGGTATGAAATGTCTTTAATGAATGATAATGCATTAATTTTTCTCTTGTTGTCTAACATATTTACTCTTTCTTAATCATTGTCATGACAACTGTGATACACTCCTTGTAAAGTTTTTATGTACATATTTACTGTGTTACGCCTGATTTTAACAGTCGTTACCAGACTGGATTACCAGACTTAAAATGCAACAAGATGACCAGACAGTGACCATCAGACAGGGTCAACTTTTGACATGGCAAGCTGATCAGAAGACAGCTCTACCCTTGAGAGGAATGTAAGATGACATGAAAGACATGTTTGAAGATAAACCATGTAGAACTTGGACACAGACAGCGACACAAAAATGAAGATAACAGTGACCGACGATGCCTTGAATATCTTTATCCACCTCCCC
Organism: Achatina immaculata; assembly: GCA_009760885.1. Lineage (NCBI taxonomy): Eukaryota > Metazoa > Mollusca > Gastropoda > Stylommatophora > Achatinidae > Lissachatina > Lissachatina immaculata. The sequence continues at coordinate 60,391,971 of CM019720.1, forward strand.
TTTTTCCCAGGAAGAATGAAATGTTCTCAGAAACTTTTACCTGATACATATATCTTACACCTGTCCTGTGCCGTTAAACGTCACATAGGGATCGCATAGTTGTTTGTCAAGTTTTCCTGTTCTCCGCGAGTCTTTCAACTTCATCAAGGGATGTTATGCCCACTAAAATGACTTCTCATAACAGTGTCCTCTTTAGAGTTTCACATGGTCGAACTCTTTTTCTTCAGCCTGTTGTGCTCCACTTGATAGCTTGTTTTGGTATTCTCTGATTGTTTTTTCTCATCACATGGCCTACATATGTCCATTTTCTTTTTCTGATCACTCATGAGAAAGGTTGTGATACATGTATACTATTTAAGTTATATCACAAATGTTTAATGTTTTGATATTAGCTATTTGTTCCTTTGTGTAACCAGAAAATTACTTCAACCCTTTTTGTTGTAAAAAATGTTCAGTTCATGTATAAATTTATTACCTTTATCATACAAATTTCTATCATCTCATGATTTGTAAAAGTTCACCATTTCATTATTTCATCTCACTGTCAGTCATCCCTATTTTACATCATTTCAGTTGACTTTGAAATTGTTACTTGTTGAATGTAAATAAACTTTATTTTTAAAAAAAATTTGTTTCTTTCATGTCTTTCATGAAAGAGGTGTTTGAAGATAAACCATATAAAAACTCGGACACAGACAGCAACATGACAGTAAAGATAACAATGATCAGCAACACCTTGATGACCTTTATCCACTCCCCTTTTTCCCTAGAAGAATGAAATGTTCTCAAAAACGTTTACCTGCTGCATGTGTGATATTTAAGTTATCTTGCTAATGTTAGATGTCTTGATATTACCTATCCATGCCTTTGTGTAACCAGAAAATTACTTCAATCCTTTTCATTATCAAAAATGTTCAGTTCATGTATAAATTTATTACCTTTATCATACACATCACTATCATCTCATGCTTTGTAAAAAGCCCACCATTTCATTATTTCATCTCACGGGTAGTCATCCCCATTTTACATCATTTCAGTTGACTTTGAAATTGTTACATGTTGAATGTTAATAAACTTTACATAAAAAAAAATAATACAAAAAAACATTTTTGCATCTTTTCCCATTTTTTTTCTTCATTTTATCATTTCTTCCACAATGAACATTTTCAAATAATATCTTTAAAATATTTTTTAAGAAGGAATTGTTTCTCACTTTCCTGAATATTAAGTGTTAGGTACCCATTTTTTTAACAGTAGGGTCAACTAGATCATGTCAGTAGTGGGTGTCTGACCCACCTGAATCTCCACATGAAAGGAGAGTTTAGTGTGACTGTACTGTTCACACAGTGTGTTTCTCTGTGTTTCAGTTCCTGGAAACATCCACTCAGGTGTGTCCGGTAATGACAGCATCATGGCCACTGGAGTGTTCTCGGCCTCAGAGCTGCTGCGGGTAACACGAGGTAGGGCTTTGGGCTTGGGCTTCTTCTCGGAAGTTGCATTTCATATTTCAGACCTCAGCTGAGTGTGAGAACATCACATGAATTCATGAGGTACCAAAGTTAACAGCCTCTAGGGGCCCAGCGTAAACCTCTTGGGGGAGGAGGGGCAGTGTAAGAAGCTTCTAGGGGCCCAGCATCAAGGAAAAAAATTCTGCATATATATTACTGTTTTGTGAATTTTATACTGGGAGATGGGCTGTCTAGGTCAGAGAAGGTGGGGCCCCACCAGGTTTAGTCTAGGATCCAGATGATGGTTAATCCACCACAGAAAGTCGGATGATGTGTGTACATAAGATTACATTTTTTATTTTTAGTCACTTATTGTCATAACTGAACAGCATTTAATAAAAATCCAAATTCTGGGAACCAAATATAGAAACTGCTAGGTTTTGGCAGTCAGAGGATATATGTAACATCAGAGTCCGGAAAATTGGAATCAGTCAAAATCATAGAGAAATCAATTGTCAGTACAAGAGCCACCAAACAGCTCCACAGTGAAAGCTGACAGATTTACAATAGCTGGGCCATTTAGAAAGAATGGAAGAGAACAATCAGACCAAATTCCCATATATAAGAAGATGGAATAGGCAAGACGAAGGTGAAGATGGAGAGACAGCTGGAGAGAGAAAGAAGGGGACAGATGGATGGAGGCAATCTGTGTGTCTGCAGCAATGGGCCTTAAGGACTTGAAGGTCTGAAGAGGGAGAAGCTTTCTAGCCAGATTGGTCGTAATCTTTATCTCCCAGCTAATCTTCACTTTTGTTCTGTTTTGTGAATGAAGAAAGTCAGCTTTGTTCATTTACATGAACTTAGCAGTTTTAATGCCAGTTCCATGTGAAAATGCAGCCTTTTTTTAAAAAAAATTCTGATGGGGAAAGTGACACATATACAGGGGTATGTGAGAGAAAAGTTGCATATATACTAGGGTCTGTGGGGAATAGTTGCATACATACAAGAGTCTGTGGAAGAAAGTTGCACATATACAGAGGTCTGTGAGAAAAAAGTTGCACATATACAAGGGTCTGTAGGGGAAAAGTTGCACATAATACAAGTGTCTGTGGGGGAAAGTTGCACATATAAGGGTCTGTGGGGGAAAGTTGCACATATAAGGGTCTGTGGGGGAAAAAGTTGCACTCATATAAGGGTCTGTGGGGGAAAAGTTGCACACATATAAGGGTCTGTGAGGGGAAAAAGTTGCACACATATAAGGGTCTGTGGGGGAAAAAGTTGCACACATATAAGGGTCTATGGGGAAAAAGTTGCACACATATAAGGGTCTGTGGGGGAAAAGTTGCACATATAAGGGTCTGTGGGGGAAAAAGTTGCACACATATAAGGGTCTATGAGGGGAAAAAGTTGCACACATATAAGGGTCTGTAGGGGGAAAAGTTGCACACATATAAGGGTCTGTGGGGGAAAAAGTTGCACACATATAAGGGTCTGTGGGGGGAAAAGTTGCACACATAAGGGTCTGTGAGGGAAAAAGTTGCACACATATAAGGGTCTGTGGGGGGGGAAGTTGCAGACATATAAGGGTCTGTGAGGGGAAAAGTTGCACATAATACAAAGGTCTATGGGGAAAAAGTTGCACATATATAAGGGTCTGTGGGGGGGGGGGGAAACTGCACATATATAAGGGTCTTTGGGGGGGGGGGAGTTGCACACATACAAGGATCCAAGGGGGGGGGGAGAATTTGCACATGTAATAGGGTTTGTGGGGGAAAAGACAGGAGAATGTTGCAGATTCAACTGTCTGTGGTCTCTTTCACCTCAATCCATTGCCATGCAATGAGTGACCCAAATATTGATTTTCTCCATTGGAGTGAAAATTGTCACATATTTTTAAATCATAATCTCTCTCTGTCTTTTATATTTCCCATCTTTTCAGCAAGTTCTCTCAGTTGATCAGTAATCGCACTAGGATATTTTGAAACCAGTACAACTGTACCTATCTTTGCATGAAGTACTTTCCAAAATACCGGTTTTCTCAATATAACATTTGGTACTTTATATAGTTATTTAATGTAAAATTAAGCACACTTTACAAACATCAGCGAACAGTAAATGTTGATGTGAATGCTTTGTTCTTACCTTATCTTTACAAAATGCTGACATGCTGAAGCAAAGTCAGAACTGGCCGATTCATGTCCGTGTAAAGTGAGCATCATCAGCCTGCTGGTCTGATTATCCTCCAACCAGTTTCGCTGGATGCTTTTTATTAGTTTTTTGATAATATAAACTGGTTACAGTAACCAATGACCTCTGAAAGTTTTTGGTTTTTCTCATTTTTAATCAGTAATTTACTGGTAATTGCTGGTTAATGCAATTACTGTTGATTATATAAGTGGTTTATTTAATTTCCTTCAGAATTATGGCTGCATGTATCTGTTTTTTTTTTTAATCTAGATTCTTCTTTCGCAGGTACTGGGTGTTTTTAAAGTTTCACTACACTTCCTATGAAAAAAAAATGGAAAAATGAAGTAACTGACGTCATCACAAAATGTGCTTAAAAAAAGTCATTTAATTAGTTACAATAGTGACTGCAGTGATACAACACTGTTTTGGGTTAGCTGGAATGTACCACTGAAATATTCATTATAACAGGTGTTGGAAATGTCCACCACGGGCTTCAAGACATGACTGTACACGTCTCTTCATATTGTCAAATACCTTGTGCAATGTGTCTGTTGTTATTTATTGAATGGTAATTCTGATTGCTTCTTTCAGGTCCTCAATTGTTTGTACATTATTTTTGTAAACATTTCCTTTCAAAAAACCCCATAGATAATAATCTAATGGATTTAGATCTGGAGAACGAGCAGGCCAAATAACCTGAGATATGCGATTTGCGAAAATTTCTTCCAAAAAACCATGTGCTGCTCTAGCTGTGTGTGCAGTTGCACCATCTTGCTGGAACTACGCTTCTTCAATTTCACATTCATTCAGCTGTTCTAAAAAAGGTTCCAGAATGTCATTACGGTACCGATCAGCGTTTATAGTGTTGTTGAAGAAAATTGGTCCAATTAAACATTTTCTACTGACGGTACACCATACCCCAATTTTCGCATAGTGTAGCGGCACTTCATGAAGTTCATTGGGATTAACTGCTCCAAATACGATTATTTTGGCTATTAACATATCCAGATGGATGAAACCATGCCTCATCAGAGAAGAATGTTAAATTGAGAATTGACTCGTCTTCTTCAGCTAAAAATGCTCAAAACCACATGGAGTAGTTGGCTCTGGATTGATTGTCACACTCTTTTAGTTCAGACACAATAGAAATCTAGTATGGATGAAAATTTAACCGATGTTTAAGAATTTTGTGCACTGTGCTCAGTGATACGTTCACTTCTTGCGATATTTTCCTAAAAGACTTGCATGGACTTTTCAGGATTCTGTCTTGGATATCTAGACATTTTTCTTCAGACACAGCAGGCCTACCAGATCGCAGAGCATCTTCCGCAATTCCCATATCATGAAACTTATTCAACAAATTGCTAACTGTAGTGCGATGAGGAGGTTGTTTATCAGGAAATTTTGCTATAAATCTTTGAACAACCATCCGTGTGTATCGAACACCATTTCAAAATACTTGTTCAACCAAAAAAAATTCATTCTTCCATTGATAACACCATTCTGTTTTGATTGCAAAAAATTACTCCAGCAGATAGCAACCATTCACTTCATTTTTCTTCACGATTGACTGTGCAGCACATTTTGTTATGACATCATTTTCTTCATTTTTACATAGAAAGTGTAGTGAGACTTTAAAAACACCCTATATATGCCTTATCATATCCTGATATCAGGGAGCATCCAAGGATCTACTGTATTGTTTCATGATGTCATTACAGTTTATAAATTGATCTGTTTAAGTGATAATCTGGATTAACTTAAAGAAGAAATTGTTCAGTGGTAAAGATAGCCAACAGCAAGTTTTACCTTGTAGAATTACCTTGTAGAAAAATAAACATACAGTATTTTAGCCTCTCACCTTCATTCAACATAAATAGATGAGGAAAGTGAAAAAAAAAATGATAAGTACCTTTCTTTGAAAGGTAAAATTAGATATTCCATACACAGAAAAGTCAGTCAAGATCACAACCTTCGTTTATGAAAAGTATATTTGTTGCTTGTCATTTTAAAATTTGGTGTTTATAACAAATGATGTAAAATGTAATATGGTATCAGTAAGGAAAATCCCAAGTATGACAGTCCTCTCAAAAGATAATAGCAGATGCCTGATGGTGCCACCCATATATTCATCACCATCATCATCATCATGTGTGCTGCCGACATTGTCCTTTCTTGGTCTACCTCTCCCTTTCCTGCCTCCAGTGTCCCTGTTGTCATGATATTTTCTATCCCTCTTCTTATTTTGTGGCCAATAAACCTTGACTGTCTCCCCTGTAGTGCGTTTATTAATGTTTGTTTCTCTCTGGCTTCTTTTAGGCATTCTTCATTTGTTATTTTGGCTGTCCATGGTATTCTTAACCCATATAATAGTGACCCAAAATTATTCAGTTTTGTACAGCCTATAGTGATCTCCAGAATTTTAATTTCTTTCTAATCATAGCTTCCATAATGGTGACCCCTAATGGCACCCATCCTCTCCTTCCCCAAGGAAGAATGGACTCACCCAGTTACTACAACTATAGTCCCCAAGATCAAGGACCACCAACTATGGTCCCCATGCATGCAGTGGCCATGACCAATGGTCAGACTGATGCCCTGAGTCCAACAGGTAATTCGGTTTTTTTTTTTGTTAATGTTATCAGTTGAAGTGATCACGAGAACACTGACTAGACAGCCAAAGTTTCCTTCAAAGAGAATAGATTGTAAACCAAAGTATCAGCTCATGCCAGGCAGTCATACTAAAAAAAAAAAATGGATACTTGACAGTTATGTTGGAAGACAAAGAGTAAGAGACTCTCACTGCATGGAGGATAAGGTCTTCAGTACACCCCCCCCCCCCAGGTACTGGAGGCAGATCATGTGTTGTAGATCAGAATAACAGTAGAGAGAAGAGAAAGGGCATTAGCCATTCTTAAAGACACATTGGGGGGGCCCTTGATATAAGTATTAGAATTTATGACACAGGTTGGCATACCCTTGGCTGTATAAAAGTTTGTTTTATTTCTTTTAATAGTCATTTTCACATTGTCCTTAGGCAACCCTCACAAGAAATTGAAACGGAACCACATAAACTCAATGTCATCCATGGATGATGATGTGGAGAGTGTGGAAGGGGAGGAAAGTCTCAGTGGCTATTACACCAAGGCATCAGGAGGAGGTCTTGGCCCACATTCCTCCTGGCAAGGAGAGCATATTGAGCCAGGTAGTAGCAGTTTTTTTCTCTCTTACACCTAATCACACATAACATAGGTATGTGGCTGAGCATATCGTGTTACTTATGTAAGGAAATTTCACTATTTTGAAGTGATCAGTTATAAGATTTGAGTGGGCAAGTTTGACTTCAGACAGTTTCAGAGGAGAAGAAGAAGGAGAATTGTTCTGGTTCATGAAGTATTATAACTTCTGTAAGCAACACTTACATGGAAAATTGCAGAAAAACTCGCTCAGCGGGTACAGTTTTATGAATTTCCAAGATGGCATAGAAAGGTCACAGAATGCAGTCAGTGGAGGAAGAGGGGCTAGGCTAAAGAAAATGTGGCAAGATTGTTACGTTACGTGACAGACTGACAGACTACCTGAAACAAAACCTCTGAACAAAATAAAAAACAACCGCATCCTGAAAGGCAGACATTGTCATAATGAGAAGGATACGGATGAAGATTTCTTACTGAAAGACCACAAAATGGGATGAACTATAAAATTGATTCTAAGACATCCCACAGTTTAAAAGTTGCTTATATACCAAAACTGAATAGCTACAAAAAAAAACTATGACCAAGTCCTTCACAAGAGGTTTCAGCTTGCATCCAAAGGGAAAATCCACAATGTGTTTGAATGAAGCGGAGAAGGCAGAACAAAGTATGTTGTGCTTGAGACATTCAGAAGCCTTTTTTTTTTTTCCCTTTCCATAGATGGGGAGTGAGTCAGGTAATGCAGTTTTTTTTAGGAGTGAGACAGAATGTCTTTTTTTTTGTTTCTTAAGGAGTAAGCCAGGGAACATCTATGCACTCCCCTCACCTGATGCTGCCAATCAAACCCAAGCAAGAGCCTGGCTTTGGCCCCATGTCGCCCTCCAGCAGCATGAGTGGGGGTCAGCTGTCACGGCCCCTGATTTCTACGCCACCCAGGCCCATGAGTACTCACACGCCTGGGATGATGCCCACAGGTCCGTCACATCAGCAGCAACATAGTAACTCTACTCCAGGTGGGTATCTTTTTTTTTTTTAATCACTCTTTATACGTTCAGCATTGTCATCTTGTGCTGTCTCTCAGAATGTCAGACGGGCCTGCCTGCCCAATTCTTAACCCTTTTGAAATAAAGGTCAATCATTCAATCAGTCAGTCTCCGCTAAGGTCGGCTTCAGTGGGTCTCCAGTCTGTTTTCATCTTGCCTGTGTAGTGCACTTGGCCAAGCTGCCTCTGTCCTCATTTCTTAATGTTGTCCGCCCATCTATGTCATTGTCATCCTCTTGACATCTTAACAAAAAATTGTTTGTGAACTTATTTGTGTATGTATACACTTTACATTGTTTTTTTTTCTTATTTCACACTTTTGCTCATTAAGGTATTATTTCCTGCTTTGTGTTTTACACTTTTGCTCATTAAGGCATTATTTCCTGCTTTGTGTTTTATACGGTTGCTCATTAAGGTATTATTTCCTGCTTTGTGTTTTACACTTTTGCTGATCGAAGTAGGAATGAAAAGATGAGATATTCATGCCAGATAATACTATCAAGGCCAACAAACCAAAACTGGTCAAGACCCTATCCTTCCATTTCATGGTGCTTTTGGTAACAGGCTGTAGAGTGAGGGTATGGATCAGAACATTCCCCAAGTGATGGAACTTGCCAAAGAAGATGGCTTCTGAGGCCCACATTGAAACATAAGGAAAATCACACAAGCCTGCTCCCTCATTCATTATGAAGTCTTTATGTGAAAATCCTCACTACAAATTTAGCTGCTACATGCATCTAGTTTGTTGCTTACATCTTACATCCTTTCCATGCCATCAGGTGTAATACAAGGTTCATAGTGTGTCTCACCATGGGGTCTCTGTTCCTGGCAAGCTCCTCAGTCTCATCAAGGGATTTGTTGCCACTCATCTTAGCCTCACTTGTCAGTGTTCTCTTTAGGATCTCTTGAGGTTGACCTCTTTTTTTTTCTCTGGAAGTTTCCCATTCTCAGTTTGTTGTGGGGGGGGGGTTGGTTAAAAAGATTATTCACTTTTGCTTAACTCAGGTATTTTGACTGTTCACTTAGTGGATTATTTCTGTTTTTCTGCTAACATTTATTATAAGCAGTGAAGATTTTTTTGTTTTAAATTCTATTTTCTGCTAATATTTATGATGAATTAATTTTTTATTAAAAAAAAAACTCCTTTCTTTTTGAAGTTTTTAATCCTTGTATCTTGAATGAATGAACTTTTATTTTGAAAATAAAGTGAGGAATTGGGTGCACAGGGCTATTTGGCATTCTGTTGCAGACATTGTACATCAGTTTGTACAGATATGTTATGCATATATTATGCATACATATTTATGCTCTGCTCTTGCAGTAATCTTATCTGCACGCTCAGTACAATATGAATGTGTGAGAGGTTGTTATTGAACTGCTTTCTTTTTATCCAAAAAAAAAAAATGGGCTTGATTTTCATGCAGTCGCTCTCCAGACAGCTCAGCTGTACAAAATTGATGCCTGGCCTACTGCATTGTGGGTAACTGCCTCTGAACTTTTGAATCTCTGCATGTAGTAGGGAGGAGCAGCAGAATATGTTGCATGTGTAGTTGTCAGTGCTAGAAAAAATCAGTTTATTCAGTAAAGAACATTCATAGTTTTGGCAGATTTTTGGAAATGGTTTGTTTGTTTTTCGTATCTTTAACTGTGTGTTTGGAAGAGGGGTAAGTTTGTTTTCTGAGATCTGCTGTATACTTTTGGTCAAAACTTGGGCTTCAAATTCAGAGAGTGTGATATTGCTTATATTCCAAGTTGAGCAGTAACCTCACATTTGCAGAAGATCCTTCATGTGATATCCAGCTTTCCTTTCTTTTACCAGTGGCCACGTGCTGTAAAATCAAGTGCACTTCACTTTGCAGGCTGTTCTTTATTCTGAGATCTGGCTGCATTCTGCACCTTTATCTCATATAATAAGCTTCATGTCATGTCATTGACAGGTATCAGTCACATGGTTTTGACTGCCCAGCAAGGGATTAAATATGAAGGTCAGCAGAACGACACTTTAAATGACTTTGTAACTCTTGTATGCCAAGAAGCACAGAATTCTCAAAGTCATGTGAGTATTCTGTTGTAAAGTTCTGTCCCATTTCTAAGATGTTTTTTTTTTGTTTTCATTCTGTTTTTGTTTTTTTTTAATCTCTTTAATTGACCAGAACACTGTCTGTACATGATTGATATAATTTCTTTATTGTGAGTGTCAGTTTGCCTTATTTGCTTATAGTGTTTTCTCTATATTTGATTTTATGTCTTCCACAATTGTTAAAGTATATTCTCTGTATTTGATTTTGTCTGTCACAGTTGTTAAAGTATATTCTCTGTATTTGATTTTGTCTGTCACAGTTGTTAAAGTATATTCTCTGTATTTGATTTTGTCTGTCACGGTTGTTAAAGTATATTCTCTGTATTTGATTTTATGTCTGTCACAATTGTTAAAGTATATTCTCTGTATTTGATTTTATGTCTGTCACAATTGTTAAAGTATATTCTCTGTATTTGATTTTTTCTGTTGTAGCTGTTAAAGTATATTCTCTGTATTTGATTTTATGTCTGTCACAATTGTTAAAGTTTATTCTCTGTATTTGATTTTATGTCTGTCACAATTGTTAAAGTATATTCTCTGTATTTGATTTTATGTCTGTCACAATTGTTAAAGTATATTCTCTGTATTTGATTTTATGTCTGTCACAATTGTTAAAGTATATTCTCTGTATTTGATTTTGTCTGTCACAATTGTTAAAGTATATCTCTGTATTTGATTTTATGTCTGTCACAATTGTTAAAGTATATTCTCTGTATTTGATTTTATGTCTGTCACAATTGTTAAAGTATATTCTCTGTATTTGATTTTTTCTGTTGTAGCTGTTAAAGTATATTCTCTGTATTTGATTTTATGTCTGTCACAATTGTTAAAGTTTATTCTCTGTATTTGATTTTATGTCTGTCACAATTGTTAAAGTATATTCTCTGTATTTGATTTTATGTCTGTCACAATTGTTAAAGTATATTCTCTGTATTTGATTTTATGTCTGTCACAATTGTTAAAGTATATTCTCTGTATTTGATTTTGTCTGTCACAATTGTTAAAGTATATTCTCTGTATTTGATTTTATGTCTGTCACAATTGTTAAAGTATATTCTCTGTATTTGATTTTGTCTGTCACAATTGTTAGTGTTTTTTCAGTATTTCATTTTGTCTATCACAGTTCTTAAAGTACATTCTCTGTGTTTGATTTTGTCTGTTCCAGTTGTTAAATTAATTCTATATGTATGTAAAGGTAAATTTTTTTTTGTGTTTTTAAATTTGTTTTTAGAAATGAGTCACCTGGAAAAGAAAACAAATTCAGGCAGGAGTGGAATGCTAAAACTAGTTTATCAGATAAATATATAATAAAGACTAGGAAAGGGTTAAAAAGGCAACATCTTATCTTATATCTTATATCTTATCTTATATCCTTCCCGTGCCGTTAGACGTCACATAGGGCTCGCAAAGTAGTTCGCCAATTTTTCCTGTCTTCGGCGAGTCTTTCAACCTCATCAAAGGATTTTATGCCTGTTAACTTGGCCTCTCTTAATAATGTCCTCTTCAGAGTTTCACGCGGTCTGCCCCTTTTTCTTCGGCCTGTTGTGTTCCACTTGATAGCTTCAACATGACCTGATAATAATTATAAACTTATGTAAGCAAAATAAATTTGCTGATCAGATTTTTTTCTTTTTTTATTTATCACAGCCACTTTTTTTCTTAACATCTGATGAGAAAAGATAGATCCAGAAGAGTCACTTTCTTTTTTCTTTTTTTTTTCATTTTTGTCAGATCAGTTGTTTCCACACATTCAGCTTAAATTCTTATATTTCATGAATCTCTTTTTTCTGTACAATGTACTCTTTTTTTGTCCTTTGCTATCTTTGGTAATAGGATTGTTTTCTCTTTTTGACTAAACTGACTGTTATCTAGTAGTTTATTCAGCTTATATATCAATACTATTTTTTGTTTTTAAATTTTGTCTACAAGTGTCTTTTTTTTTGTTTTTGTAAGTTGTTAGTTATTTTGTTTGTTTGTTGTTAGTTATTTTGGTTTTTTTGTTGTAAGTTGTTAGTTATTTTGTTTGTTTGTTGTAAGTTGTTAGTTATTTTGTTTGTTTGTTGTAAGTTGTTAGTTTTATCAGATATGTCTGCAGTTGTTAGTTTTATCAGATATGTCTGCTCTGGCACTTGACATTGACACTGTGTATTTAAATGATTTACTCAATAGGTTTCCCACTAATCATTTTCTTGTGTTCATGTATATTGTAGAAGTGTGATTTCCTTAATGGGTTTGCCATTAATCATTTTTTTTTGTTCATGCATGTGGAAAAAAAGAAAAAGAGCCAGACCGCGTGAAACTCTGAAGAGGACATTGTTAAGAGAGGCCATATTAACAGGCATAAAATCCCTTGATGAGGTTGAAAGACTCGCCGAAGACAGGAAAAATTGGCGAACTACCTTGCGAGCCCTGTGTGATTTTTAACAGCACGGGAAGGATATAAGATATAAAATGATAAGATGCATGTGGTAGGAGTGTGATTTCCTTAATAGGTTTGGTAGTAGTCATTTTATTGCATTTACTTCCATAGTAGGAATTGGATCACCCAACAAATAAAATGATTTTTCAGAAATGTGTCTATTTTGTTATATTATCCTATCTGGTGTTGTAGGCATCTTTTAGGATTTTTTGTGGTTGAAATATCGGTAATTTTGTTCCTTATGTTCTTTAATCTCATCTCCTACTTTTTTGTAAAACTACACCATGCACTTTCATCCTTTTATCTACATATGCATTTGTGTATGTATACATTAGAATATACGTATGCGTTAGTATCTTACTTACATCTTACAACTTTCCTGTGCCGTTAAACGTCACATAGGGCTCGCATGGTAGTTCGCCAAGTTTTCCTGTTTTCAGCGAGCTTTTCAACCTCATCAAGGAATGTTATGCCCACTAAACTGGCCACTCTTAATAATGTCCTCTTTAGATTTTAACATGGTCGACCTCTTTGTGTCCAGCCTGTTGTGTTAGTAAACAGCAATAATAAATCAGCTCCGTATTGTCATAGTTAATGATTTTGTTATTTAATATCTAGTCAGGGCAGAGCTCACCACCAATCAGGAGTCCAAACCGGCTGCCACATTTTTTCTCACCTGGGATGTTGCCTCCACCTCCCCCTCCGCCGCCCAACCTTGCGAGGCCAGTGGCTATCCTACAGACCTCAGATGGGCACACCATGCTAACCAGCCAAGTGTCCACATCTTCTGCAGGTATATGCAATACATATATTTGACAGAGGTTATATTGCAGCAGTGTTTTCTCCATGTCTCACTGGTGTAGTAATTTCCTCTATTCTTGAAATGTCATAAATAAAAACACTTTTAGCAGAATAAGGAAAGTCCTTGTTTCCTAACAAATAACACATCAGTTATAGTTTAGAATTATCAAGTATTGTATCCACACCACACTACTTTATCAAACATAAACATAAATGTTAAATTTTTTTTAAAAAAAAGAAAAGAAAATTAGGGCCATTGAAATGTGGGTATATAGAAGAATGATCATATATCATGGACATAGAAAATGACAAATGAAGAAAAGCACTGCAATTCAGATGAAGAGGTAATGAAACACTAAAGAAAAAGAAGAAACAATTTTGTTCATACAAGAGACAGTAATTAAAAAAAAGAGAAAAAGGATGATAATGATGCAGACTGGTTGATAGCATTAGGAGGTGGCCAGGATTGAGCTAGGTTTTCTGTGGGAAGATGGCAGGGCTGGAGATACATTGTAACAAACCTTCTGTGGGAAGATGGCAGAGCTGAAGATGCATTGTAACAAACCTTCTGAGAGAAGATGGCAGAGCTGAAGATACATTGTAACAAACCTACTGTGGGAAGATGGCAGAGCTGGAGATACATTGTAACAAACCTTCTGTGGGAAGATGGCAGAGCTGGAGATACATTGTAACAGACCTTCTGTGGGAAGATGGCAGAGCTGGAGATACATTGTAACAAACCTTCTGTGGGAAGATGGCAGAGCTGGAGATACATTGTAACAAACCTTCTGTTGGATGATGGCAGAGGATCTTGGATGTTAAATTCTGATTAATACTTCCTTCAGTAGAATTTCTTTATCTTTTCTCAGTTGTTATCACCAGGAGGTAGTACTGTTTTTTATTTCCTCATTCACTTGTTTTTGCATCTCCAAGTTACTGCAGACTGGTTCTTTGCAGAGAATACTGTAGTCTAGTTCTTGTCAGATGAGTGGAGGTAGTAAACAGTCTCTTGAACTTTAAGGATGGACTGGATAAGCAGACTTCTCTGTAGCTTATAAGACCCCGGTTAATCTTTGGCTGTTGAGCCCGGCTGCAAAAAAAAAAAAAAAGAGCGAAGACATGCAGCGTGAATGTGGGAATAGAGTCCTGATCATCTCTGGTTTTTATGGCACTAGTTAGTGTACCTCCACCCCTACTGCCACTGTTATCCCTGACCTCATTCTTTTGTGAAAAAAAAATTGTTTTCAAAGTTTCATTCATGTCATTTTGAAGTAATTGTTTTTTTTTGCATGTTTTTTCAGTATCTGAAGATATTGATTTGTGGTGTGTGTTTTTTTTTTTTAATACTCTTCAGTATAACTGAAAAGCAAAAATCATTAGCATATTAATCTTATCCATGGATATTGTATCCACATATTTCTTCACTGAATTCCCAGGAATTGGTAACCAGCAGCACATAACACAGGGAGGTGTGTCCAGCTCACCTACAACCCCTCCAGTGAGTCGCATGGTCATGTCTAGTCCGTTTACCTTGCTGCCTCGGTCTGAGCATGCCTTCACTCATATACACCCGCAGGTGAGCTTTGCATGATTGTTTAGACATAAGCTCTCCAAACAGCTTCATTGGGATTAAGCCAAGGGTGCTGATTTTGCACACAAAAAAAAATTATCTGACTGTTTATCCATAAGGAGCACATTATTTATAATCAGTTACTGCATGTAATCTTGGGAAAACTTTGGGGAAGAGAAGGAAAGAGAGAGAGAGAGTAAAATATTTGAATGGACTGGTGAAGTGACACAGGAAAAGGGAAGCACTGATGTCATTTAAAATACCAAGAAGCACATGAATTGGAGAAGCTTAAATTGAAGAATTAGATCCGGATAAGAAAGATAAATATCTGTGCTAGAACCATGGAAAGCGGAAGAAGAAGAAGAAGAAACTTGATTACCAGAATTAGCCAGCGAGAAGACAACAGCATACAGATGGGTGGGTGTGTTGGGCCAGAGACAGTTTGTCCAGGCAAGTTTGTCGAAATGTTCAGACCAGGCCAAAAAAAAAAAAAAAGCCACTTTGTGGTCTTCCTCTTCAGTCATTTTCAGATGTTGACTTGTGCGCCACTGAAATAATCGGTGGACAGTTGGAGCTCATGTACATTCCAGTTGTTTTATGACTTACAATAAGGAAAAGATGTTTGGTGGAAATATTGCTTGTTTTGAAGAGCTTATGTAATATTAGTTTGCTCATTTTTCATTTTGTTGCCCAGTGCTTCTAGCTTAGTGCCCTGTTTTGTGGCATGCCATAATAGCCTAAGGTTGTAAAGCAAACAGGAAAAGCTCAGCTTAACACATGTTAGTAGTGAGTTATTGTTTTGCAAAATAGTATTTGATGTTGTGGCATTCACCAAAACCACTGCGCTGTGGGTGGCTCGGGATAGTAAACCATAAATGAAAAGTATAAGTGAGAGAGACTGTTGGTGCTGAAGAATTGTGGAAATAACCTTCTTCAGGACATATAAGTAAATGGTAACAATAAATGATCATAATAGGAAGTCACTTATCTGCTAAGAGATCAGATTGGCCTTGAGATCAAACATAAAATGAACCAGATTGAATGACACAGATTATTGTACATCCTGCCATATAAGACGCACTTTAAAAAAAAAAGAGAGGAAAAGATCCCACCAAAATTTCCTATATCCCAATGGTGAGGTTGCCGTAGGCCTTGGGATAGAGGTTACCAATACTAGATTAAACGTCTCAGCACTCATTTGTAACACACTAGTCTTCTGATGACCCCAGAATGCAATATACATGATTATAAGTGGTTAAATTATGATTACAAACCAAAATAATATTGAAAAGAAAAAAGGAGAAACCCAATATCCTGTACCACATTGTCTGATAGCATTACTTTTTTTGTTTCCAGACATGTGGTATTTAGCTGGTGTACCATTTTGTTTCTTACTTTTGAGAAATTACAAATTAAAACCAAAAAACCTAACATGCAGTATGTAAAATGATGGTATCTTGATTTTGTAAATACGAGACAGTCATTGTTATTCTGGTGCTAACACATTGCACAGACAGAAAAATGGCGTCATCATCAACCTAACATGTACTAGGTATTTGAAGTTTCATCAGTAGACAGTGATATTAATAAACCCTTTGCTGAAGTGGTTAAAATGACCAGCTTAAGTAGACTCTGAATGATGTTTCAGAAAATAAAGAGCAATCTCTGTAATAAATCTCAGTCATTGGGAGTGAGGAAAAGAGTACTCCAGGGCTACATCGAGCCAGTTTTATTTTAAGGATGTGAGGCATGGTCAGTCACTGATGAAGTACAATGCCGGCTGGAAGCCACTGAAATGTGGTTCCACAGAAGAATGCTGCAAATACCATGGACAGCAAAGAAATCAAACGAGGAGGCTCTGAGAGAGGCTGGATAGACGAAACAAACGGTTAAAAAAGTCAGAAAAAGACAATCCAGATTCTTAGGACACATTCTATGCTGAGGCAAGCTAGAATACATTGTGACAACAGGAAAGATAGAAGGCAAAAGAGACTGAGGCAGACAGAGAGAGAGAAAATGCTGGATGGATTAACGAGATGACATAGACAAAGAACAACAGCACAGCTTATAATCAGTGCACGGAGCAGGGAATTGTGGGAAAGCATGATAGTCGGTGCCAGTCGGCAGGGCAACAGACAGACTGACTGACTAAAATCTTTAGTAAATTTGAGTAATGAGTTGTTTTATACTGAAGTTGTAGCTTTAATGTGTGTCAAGAAAGCGGTGTTAGCTGGCAGTGTTCACCCTGAAACAAGTCTGAGGAGAATATCCAGAGTATGTAGTCTAGGACCAAAACACTGCTGAGAGAAGGGTTGTGAAGTTCATGGAAAATACAGGGGTGGGGATCCCAAGATGTTTCTTTGCCAAATTATAGGTGTGAGTTTTGTGTAGGTATGTCTTATATGGTGAGAAATACAGTATATGCCAAGATAAAAAAGGCAGGAACAAATGAAAGGTCAGAGAGAAAGTAACAGAATGAGGCCTGTTTCCAAAGTCCTTAATGCACTGCTTGATAGAAAAGACTTGGACTAAAAGATGTTGAAAGATGGATTCTAGTTTATTCCTCACATCATTTTCACAAAACTGTAACATTCCTCTTTCTCTTCTCTCCCAAATTCCACACGCACAAAAAAAGAGGTCTTATACCTTTTAAAAGCCCTTTAGTTCATGCTCATAAATGTCCATATTTTGATGATATTTGCTGTGAAGTATGTGTTTACAGTTGTTCTGTCAATGTTTAATCTGTGCTTGGTCCTTAGGTTAATTTTATGTAGCCTTTCCAGGAATCTCATGTTGTGGCATGCAGCTGCTGTGACACAAGGGGCCTAGTGCACCATTTTTATATTCTGTGTTGCACTTGTCCTACATGGATGATGTTCATTTAAAACTAATGCATATTTCAGTAATATATGCTTTCCCTACAGCTTTTATGATGTGGTGTCTGCCAAAAAAGGAATATAATCTGTTGACCATGATCTTTGTATTTTGATTTCATTACTGATAGCTAAAATTATTATACTCTGATATCTGGATCATCGTTTCATCTTAGATTCCAAGATAAGTATTATAGAGAGTTTCTTTCCATCAGAGGATGTGAATGCACTGTTTCAGAGAGTAATGGAGAGTCTGACTGGCTCAGTTGTTCATGTCCTGCCTTTGAGCACACAGTGAACGGGTTTAAATCTTTCCAAGTGCTGTATATGTCATGAGCCCAAGGTGTCTGGTTTTTCCTTGATTTCCTGTGTAGTCAGATGCTGTGTGAAACTGTAAAAAAAGAGAATATATAGCAGCATAACTAGACATGCAGTCTGTCAGTGCTGACCTTTGAAAATAGAGAATATATGCTAGCATAACTAGACATGCAAGTCAGTCAGTGCTGGCCTTTGAAAATAGAGAATATATGCTAGCGTAACTAGATATGCATGTCAGTCAGTGCTGGGCTTTGAAAATAGAGAATATATGCCGCCGCAGCAAAACATGCAATCAGTCAGGACCAACCTGTGAAAATAGAGAACAAATACCAGCATAACTCAGCGTCAGGATTAGTGACCCATAGCTGACCAAGACCCTGTCCCACCTCTCCATGGTACCCCCAGTAACAGGCCTAGCTTGGCTAATGGGGCAGGGATCACCATAGTACCCATGGTGATGGAGTCTGCTAAAAAAGCATTGCACACCCCTTGCTTTTTTAGCTGTACTCCGGGACTGAAAAAATAACTGCCATAACCCGCTCATACACCGATACGATGCTGTCCCTCAGCACCTCTACAGCATTGGCTGCAAAGATGAACAGCTCACAGTTACAGGGAGTTCATACAGGTACCGGCATAACTAGACGTACAGTCAGTGCCAGCCTTTGAAAATAGAGAATATATACCAGCATAACTAGACATGCAGTCAGTGCCAGCCTTTGAAAATAGAGAATATATACCAGCATAACTAGACATGCAGTCAGTGCCAGCCTTTGAAAATAGAGAATATATACCAGCATAACTAGACGTACAGTCAGTGCCAGCCTTTGAAAATAGAGAATATATACCAGCATAACTAGACATGCAGTCAGTGCTAGCTTTTGAAAATAGAGAATATAAACCAGCATAACTGGACATGTAGTTAGTCAGTCAGTGCTAGCCTATAGAAATAAGAAGTATGTACCATTGTAACAAGATATACATTGTGCCCAACACAGTCAGTGTATGAAAGGAAAGCAGGTTATCAGTGAACCTAACACATACTTTGAAACAGTGGGCAGTGAACAGATACGAACAGCCTAAAATTTTAGCGCCTGTGTGCGTGTATATATGTATTTACAGTAGTAATCAGTACAAGTTTATTGACCAGTGAAACACTAAGAATTAAGTCATGTAGCACATTTTGCATAAGACCACAAGTTGTCTGGGCAGTAAATAAAAATGTCTGAGTTCAGAAGAGTAAGGACGCATAAACATTGCCATGGGCAATGATTGCTGAAAATTTCCTGTTTTGTCGACCATTTTTAGTGAAGTATCAGCATATTCTGATGATAAATGCAGATGCTGTGTGAATTCAGTCTAGATACTTCAGTAGCCAGTACAGTGTTGCTTATGTCATTAGTTCCCAATCTCAGGTTGTGGCCCAAATTTGGGTTGCAAGGGGTCAGAGATGGGATCATGAGAATATATTATGAAAAGGGAAAAAGGATAAATAATAAGTTTGATTTTTTCAAACTTAAATATTAAAATAATAACAACCATCCTAACTAATAGTCATTAAAATGTTTCATAGGTAATTTTTTTTTATAATGTTTTGAACATCTTGAAAAACATTGGGTATTTAGAAAACGACATGATACATAACTGGAGTAAAATTAATATTTTTATTCACATTTTCTTTTCCCCATAATTTTTTTTTAACTGTTTACATCTACTTAATGAACAATTAGCAGGAATTAGTTGTTGTTTCATGATGATTAAATAATAACCTTCATTTTTTTTTTTTATGCATCTGAATCATTTGTGTTAAAAATCTTTGCCACAGTTTGTAAAAAAATGGTAAAGAGAATCCTGTTAAGCAGAGGAGGCATATATGGAATATGATGATAGTGCCAATATTTTCTTTGACCTTTTGGCACATTAGAGGGTGATGTAGTTGGCATCACACTTGACTGCATTTTCATCCCCAGCTCTAGAAGAAGCCGAGGTACCCATTTCTACAGCCTGGGTGACTGGAGCACCTCCAGCCAGGTTCCAAGTTTTCCTTGGTATTGGAGTATAGAAATTGGTTTGTAATTCTGTGACATAGGATAGGAAAGGGTTAGCAGAGCCTGAAAATTTTTCCTCTTGTAATTGTCCAGATATTTACCTACCCAAGTGTGAGTCCAGTGAATGCTATCAGTGGTGTTATAAGTCCCACAACACTAAGTCTGATAGCATCACCCATGGCAACACCGCGGACAACACCTCGGAGCACTCCAATACCCCGCTGGTCATCAAACTTTATCTCCATGGATGACAATATGGAGTACTCTATGCTGGCTAATATCATGCCGACGGTGAACACTGATGAAGCTCTGCTGGGAGAAGGTAACCTGTTCTCAGTATTTCTGTTCATTGTTGTCTCGTAATTGAGGTTGCCATCTATTTCTGTCTCTTGTCTTGATGGTGTATATGAGCAGGCTTTATTCTCTCTGTCTCATGCTATCCTCCCATTACATCAGCCTGGTCAGTGGTGATAAGGCATGAGGTCGTCAGGGTGGTAGAGCCACTTCTTGTGTCCATTTTGAGATTTAAAGAATGCCACTGGCCCAGTCTCCATTCATATTGACTGCTTCAAGATCTTTATCACAGAGCCACTTGGAAAGAACCCTGGTTCATGTTGTGTCTCTTACTGAACTGTAAACTTGAAGCTCTTGGTACGGGTGAAGATCTTGTAGCACAGGCAAAATTTCAGCCTGTGGTAGGTTTCATTAATTCCTGGAGAAGATCTAAAAGGCAGACATCTTGATAAACTGATACACCCGAGGAAACACGTCGGTCTACTGACTGCTGGCAGGATTGTATTATCACAAAAACCTGTAGCACAGATCAGATGTAAGGTACAGTTGCACTTGATGATAGTTTCATCTCTCTGATACAGCCATTGCAACTCTTACATGCCTTTAATGTGAGCCTGCCCAATGCTGTGAGATCTGTCCATGTTTCTGATCCGAAGCATTCAACTCATGGTTGATCTCCTGCGTTTTTCATCATGTGGTCTTGTTTGTGAGAATTTTATGCAAAAAAACTGATGCTTTCATCCAGAATAATTTTGATGAGAAAGTTTAGTAGGAATAAAGTGGAAGTAACTTTGTAATTTAAAATATACAGGTTAGGTTAGAAACGTGTTACTTTTCATTTTATTTAGACTTAATTTAAATATCATTTTGAAAAATGATTCACATAGGAATCCACAATAATTAGTGTATAAGTATACAACTGTACACGATGCACTGCAGTAAAGCTGTGATACCAAAATATGTAAACTAGGAAAAAAGTAGGAATAGCTTTATTACTTAACGACTATAAAGTTGTGATGTTTCAGTGTGAACCTTAATCATACAAACACATACAGGATGAAGAATTAGAGAGAGGAGATAAAGTATAGATTCACATGAATCCTATGTTAAAAAAATAAATAAATAAAATGAATAGATCACCTAGCTATAACTTGAAACTTGAATGTAGCTTTTCTGACGCTCATTCAGAAATCTTGACTTTTAGACCTCAGTACCGCTGGATTAGTAGACCAAACAAAATATGCAGAGTGCTGTTATATTATTTCTGAATGAGCATCGGAGAAGCTACATTCCAGTTTCAAGTTGTTTCAAGTTATAGCTAAGTGCTCTATTCATTTTATTTATTTATTTTTTTTAACATAGGATTCACGTGAATCTATACTTTATCTCCTCTATCTAATTCTTCGTTCTGTGTGTGCTTGTATGATTAAGGCTCATGCGGAAATTTGTAGTCGTTAAGTAATAAAGCTGACCCTACTTTTTTTCCTGGTTTATACACATAGGAATGCAAGATCTACTAAAACTAGCAGAGTGAAAGAGTTAAACATATTTATCGAAGCATTAGCCCTTAAATGTGCAAAATAGGCAAAAAGTAAAATTCTCGTTTCCCATGCCACTAAGGCATATTGGGATACAGTTTTAGGCTCATATTTCCAAGACCTTTGGCACATGAAGGTCTGATGTGGTCGGTAGCATGGCTGGCTGCATTTACTTTCCAAGATTTCTCTGGTGCCCATTTTTAAAGGCTGTGTGAACCCTGTGCCTTTTTTTTTTTTTTAGGTGTGTTGGTGCCAGAAAAAATCCCCGCTGCTGGGACTTTTCGACCTTGGTACCGCTGGATTAGTAGACCAAGCAAAATATGCAGAGTGCTATTATATTGTGCGTTATCTGGTGTCTGCGGCAGAAATTTTCCTTCTCACATGACGTTATATTTATCCATTTTTTTCTTTGCAGATCGATACTTTTCAGTTCACTCTAGTGAGAGCTTGGACTCATCCAGTGGGCCTCTTTCCCAGGGCCCACCTCAGCAACAGCAGCAGCCAGCACCACACCAGTCTCAACAGCAACAACAACAACAACAGGGAAGTTCAGTTCTGTCCCAGCAGCCTCCTGGAACACCACAGCAGCATCAGCAGCCACTGACACCTTCCGGGCCTGAATCTTCCCCAAAGCAATAAATCTTGTAGAAGCCAGCCAGTTCAGAAGTTTGTGTTGCTGATTTCTCAGTGGTTGTAACTGCATACAGTTCTTGTAGGTCTGGAGTCAGAACATGGATTTGAAACTACAAATATTGTATGGGCTTATTATTTATGCTTCGGTTTGGACGTGATTAACGTTGAAGGAAAGTGGAAGAAATTTTAAGAGTCTTTGACGAACTGGGCTGGAAGTCGTAGAAAATTTTAATTGTGTATGATGGTTAATATTCTTCTGTTATCATGGACTTCATGTAATTTAGAATTATGAATTGTGATTGTGATTCACATGTTTGGCACGTGAAAATGTGAAGAGTTGGCGGTACCTTCCACAGTCTGACTATGTGCAACGAGTCTGATTATCACAAATAGTTGCTCCGCTAAATGCATTTCTTAGTTAAAACTTTGTAATATCCACAAGAAAGTTGATGTATAATAATTGTGTCATCCAGCAAGTATAAGAATTTTTTTTTTTTTTCAATTTGTCCTGCAAGAGACGGTCGGTCTATCTACCTCCTGTGGTGAGCCTCTTTGGTCACCTCTGCCCTATAATGATGTGAATTATGTTGATGCTGATGTGAATATTGTTTGAGGCTGATGAATAGATCTGAAATAACCACTGATATTCACTGTAACTATGAACAGAAGCTGCTGTGATCCATAACCCTTTTTTTTTATTGGATGTTTTTAACTTCCCTCTTTCCCATAACCACCATCTTCCATGTGCACGTTTGCCTTTAACTTAATAATATTGTTCCTTGTAAATTTTCAATCAAAGTTTTTATGTTATTTGGTTCTTGTTGGAGGAAGACACGTTATTTGTAATATAGGTGGCACTGTTTATGAATTCTGTTTTTTTTTTTTTGGAGTGATACTAGGTCTGTGTTGTACTCTACCCAACGGTGATCTTTTAACCTAGGTACGCATATTTTTGTGGCTGGGCTGACCTCAATGCTAGATGGTCCAAGAGATTCCACCTGGGTGCAAAATCAGCATATGAGCAACCTCCATCACCAGCAATGTTCCCTCTAAGGGTTTGCCACCTTTATGCAAAATGTTCAGCTCATGTGTAAAAAAATATTGTTGAGTGTGCAAATATGCGTAGTAACATTTATACACACACACACTGTAAAGGTGTGTACATTTAATAACAGGATAGACCTGCTTAGACCTGCTGTACTTTTCACAACTGGAAATTCATTTGTCTGTTTATTTTATTTACTCTTTATTCTCTGTGTGCCCACTTGTCTTGTCACAATTCTGCTACAGCATTATCTAAACCATGTGATAAAAGATAGTTGAAACATCTGATCCGGAAGTGATATCTCAACAAGGCAGAAACAGTACAGGAAAAACATGTACCCTCATTGCATTTTCCTTGATCCCAATTATAGCACGGGTAATATCTGGAAAGTGGAAAATAAAAGTAGCAGTTTCTCTTCTTTTTTTTTTTTTTTGGCGCAGCACAAAAAACTTTGTGCGCGGTATGATTTTTTCTGTGCGTGGCCGCACAGCTTAGAGGAAACATTGGTCACCAGGTATTAAAAAGTCTTCACAAGGTTCTAGTATTCTGCATAATCCAGATTGGTTTTTTTTCACAGACATCTTCCTGACATTATAAAGACCTAGCACAGGTCTACAGACCACAGTTATGGAACCCCTAGCTTAGACACTAGAGAAGCAGAAGATTGGTTAGGGGTCAGTGGGATACTTTGTTGAAAAATTTGTTTTCATTTGCAAAAATCTTTTTTTCTTTTTTTTTTCTAACTAGTGACATAAAGTAAGTGCAGGAGAAGTTCAGCAGTAGGGAAATGCCTTTCTGTGTGACGGGAGCGAGTTGAAGACTGATGCCAGTCGCACAGTGCAGTCAGCCTAGTCGTAAAATTGAATCCCTGGCGCTTGTATTAAGAAACTGTTTCTGAAATCAGAAAATATCTTCCAGCAAAGTGAGGCACACCAATGTGCACTGGACGACAGTGTGATGCCGTCTGCTAGTGCTGTTAGAAAAAAAAAGGAAAAGTAAATTTAATGTTTGTGTAAAATTCTGACTATGCTCAAGTTCACAACGGGTGAAAAACTTAAATAAATTTGTTTAAAATTTAGTTTATATTAACATTTGATTTTATTAAAAATTGTTAGTATTCCATATATATATATATATATATATATATATATATATATATATATATATATATATATATATATAAATGTGATGAGACTAAGTGTGAAAGATATTGAGTACTGAAAAATTTAGCGTTGTTTCAGAAGATGCAGGAAATTTGTTTAATTTACTCAAAATATACAGCCCGATGAATTTGGAGACTTTGACTTTTGACTTTTCCAGTCCCTGGGGTTTACAAGTTTTCACTTTTTTTTTTCCCTTGTGCCAGATAGTGGAATGTACAGTTTTTTTCAGCTGCTCTGTATCTCTGAACAGAATGTCAGTGAGAGAGAAGTTTGGTCATTCTGAAGATCTTTCAGTGCACTGTAGTCTTTCACTTGGGTGTTTCACAGTTTCTTCTTGCGTTGTTGCGGTAAAGTGTACTGTCAGCAGTCGCTGTGTATTTTTCTTGAAGGTGGCGTGTCCTGAAGGTTGTGCACTGATCTCTACAGCATGTTGTTGTGGTCTCCAGAGTTGGGCTTTGACATATATGCAAATAGGGATATTCCAGTTGGGTTGCTGGCCCAGTTGTCCATCCTCTTCCGCTCGTGGTTGTTGTGTATAGTATGTTTAACTGTTAACTGTTCTCATATTGTGAGGATGTGGCATGGTGGCCTTAGCTTAGTCTATTGTAATTGTTGTAAATATGTTAGCACAAGAAAACTACAGAACACTTTTAAAATGTCTCACAAGAATTGCGTGCATTTTTTTTTTTCCTCCATGGCCCAAACACAGAACAACTGAATGTCAGTATCAGTCTGATGGATTCAGATGAAGGAGCTTATAGCAGATGTTATAGCTGAGGTTTTATAGTTTCTGTTGCTTTGTGAAGCCTGGATCCTGGTTGTGGGATGCATCCATTCATTTTGTGCTGTGCTGTCAGTCATTGCGATCGTGCATTTCTCTGACCCTTGTGGTTACTGGTCAGGCCATTAAGATGTTTTCCTCTTGGTCTCCTTCTCTTTTCCCTTGAGTTTTCCCAGTGATTACTAGGTTTCCTAAATTGTCTTCTCATGACATGTCCAGAGAATTTTGATGATCTTTTCCTTATGCTTTCCAACTGGTTTATTTTGTTGGCCCGCTACTGCTCTGAGAACTTCCTCATTTGTTTTTCAGGCCACCCATAGTTTAGTTTATATTCCATCTTTCCCCAGAATCATGGATAATTTATTTCATGGAGTGTTCAAATCTTCACAGGCTTAGTGTCATACCACTGTAATACCCCTTTTTTTTCACTGTTAAGTACAGCATGGGTTTAGAATTTCAGAAGTTCACATTTCAGAAGATCTTTGTGGCTCAGTGGTTAGAGTACTATGGGTTCAGATTCTGTCAGGTGCTGTGATTCCTTTTTTTTTTTTTTTGCTTGGAGTCCATAATTCTTATGACATGTCATGGTTTTTCTTGACCTGCTTTGACAGTGGGACTTACGACATGTCATGGTTTTTCTTGACCTGCTTTGACAGTGAAACTTATGACATGTCATGTTTTTTCTTGATCTGCTTTGACAATGAGACTTATGACATGTCATGTTTTTTCTTGTCCTGCTTTGACAGTGAGACTTATGACATGTCATGGTTTTTCTTGACCTGCTTTGACAGTGGGACTTACGACATGTCATGGTTTTTCTTGACCTGCTTTGACAGTGAGACTTATGACATGTCATGTTTTTTCTTGATCTGTTTGACAGTGGGACTTATGACATGTCATGTTTTTTCTTGATCTGCTTTGACAGTGAGACTTATGACATGTCATGTTTTTTCTTGATCTGTTTGACAGTGAGACTTATGACATGTCATGTTTTTTCTTGTCCTGCTTTGACAGTGAGACTTATGACATGTCATGGTTTTTCTTGACCTGCTTTGACAGTGAGACTTATGACATGTCATGGTTTTTCTTGACCTGCTTTGACAGTGAAACTTATGACATGTCATTGTTTTTCTTGATCTGTTTGACAGTGAGACTGGGTGCCAGCTTCTGAGATTTGGAATGTAGGTCACCAAGCAAATTAACACGCTCTGTGGTTCACATAAGTTCAGTGTATTAACTCTGGCTGACAACTGGTTTGTCTTTTATCTTGCTTACAACTGAGAGGCCCACAGGAGAGCTGTTAGGGAGGCAAAGTTCCCCAAGGGACATGCAAATGACTGACTCACTGACTGACAACTGGTTTCCCTTCTTCTGACATAGTTGATTCATTATGGGGATTTTTTTTGCGGGGGGGAGGGGGGGGGAGGAAATAATGTTTTCTAAATTTTTTTTTAATGAAATTATTTTACAATAAAATACTGTAGTGTGTTATGTCAAAACTATTTGAACCTAGAACTTAATTAATGTGGTAAGCATTGGGAAAAAAAATTTTGTCTAGGGAGAAATTTTTAGAATAGTAACAGTGTGAAAAAAAAGAAGAGTTCGTTAAACTGAGATGAACTCCAGCTTTTTCCATTTCTGCTGCAATTGTAAAGTTGAGTCATAAAGTAAATACAGTTTAGAGGAAGAAAGAAGAACAGAGTTTTGTAGATAATCCATTTGTGAATGGCAATTTCCGCCACTTAATTAATTAGCCAGTTTTATATATTAAGTAGCCAGTTTTACATATTAAGTAGCCAGTTTTACATAATTTTTTTTTTACAAGGTGAACTGAAGAAGAAAAAAAAAGATAACAAAAAACCATTTATTATTTGGTTAAAATTGTAAAAACCGGAATGAAATGAAAACTGACCAAGGTTGTTTTTAGTCTCGAGCGAATGTAAATATGTAAATTGCAAAAATAAATGCAGGATTAGATTAAAACAATTAATTTTTGCACCACCAGTCATCAGAACAGTGAAAAACACCATCCGCTGACAGCGGCTGATTATGGATAAAGAATTGAGATAATTCTGTGCATAAATTTCATTCTCGCTTAAATGTAGAGAGTTTCTTTTCTTGATTGGTTAAATTCAAGTTGATTTAGGACAGTTAGTCTCAAGCTAATTTAGGACTGTGAATTTGAGCATGTCAGAGCAGAGACCTTTCAAAAAATGTTTAGTTTTCCTTTGGCAGTTTTCTAGGAAAATACACTTTGAATGGCTGTGAATGTTTTGCTTTTAGTAATCACTTGATGGTGAATGATTCTGTTTAGTATTATTACAGCCACTAATGGGAACTAGGACTGGTCCACATCTTAAAATGAGCTATTATGAGAGTCTAATTTTACTTTTAGTCAACAGTGAACCATTTTTTTAAAAAATCGAACTAATTGTATGGTTTGTTTTTTTTTAGTGTAGTTGGGTATTAATAATTTGAAACTACCAGAAATGTAAAAAAAAAACAAGCATTGCATCATTTTCTAGCAAAACATTTTTATGTGTGATAACAAACAATGTTCATGTGTTGTGGTTATTGTTATTGAGGCTTAAGGATTCATCTTAACCAAAGCCTTCAGTGGAAATGTAAGCAAATGATAACCCTGAAGTATGTGATTCTTGTTGTTTGATCTTTCTGAAGCTGCAGATTTTAATTCTTTGTGGTCTAGATGATGGTCTTAAGCTTGGGAACATAGTTTTGATGGAGATTATGCACTTGGTAACCATGGGTGGCACACGAAAATCTGAGTCCTCCAAAATGGGGGACACATGTAAAAGCCCTGCCTTGTTTGACTGGCCAGAGAAACAGCATGTTTCTACAACCAGTATAAAGATGGTGGGATATGGTCTAATCCAGTCTTGGCTTTCTGGGCCGTGCTCAATATGTACATCTCTTTTTTTACCACAATCATCCGCAGGTGTCAGAACAGTATTACTCTTGAGGTATCTGCTGACTGATGTCAAGGCCAAGAAATGGTTGCAAATCCTCAGGAGCAGCCACTGATTCAAACCAGGTGCAAGAGGGTCACTTGATCCAATGCTTAGAATTTGGGTTTCTGAAGAGCATGGTCCACATTGGAGCTTACATTTTGCACATGCTCCTGATGATAGTGGAGGAAGAGAGAAGTGGCGTTTGATTAGGGCATGTATAATTTATGCAAGTATTATATAACCTTTAAGCTGCATTTGTCCCAATTAGGGCACATCATTTTATATTGGTTTTTTAAAAATGCACTCCTTCTTGAACTTTGTACAGAAGCTAAACTATGCTGAACATTACTAATATTGATAAAATGTGTATATTATATTTGTGTTATATGCTACTCACACTTGGAAAGCCATGTTGAATAATGTGTATTCTGTATTTAATTTTGTAAATCACACATTCATCACGTTGCAACTTGTATTTATATGAACTCTTTCAAGTAATTTAATTATCTCGTACAATCCTCGGAAGTCTCAAACAGCGAGTAGCGGTGATTTGTGTTGAAGCACTGGCAGAGAGTTGGTCATGGTGGTTTTGATGTCTTTCATAGATTGAGTTGGGTTTCTCATGGGTTTTTTAAAAAAATATTTAATGGCTGTGTGATTTTTTTTCTTTTTATATATATTGCAACTGTGTGATTTTCCCCTTTACTCGTGTGATTGTTTATTGAATGTAGCGGCACATGTATTACAGCTGCATGATTGATCTTTACTCATGCAAATATTTATTGTATGTAGCAGTATTTGTATTATGGTTGTGTGATTGATAAATCATTCATACTCACATAATTGTTTATTGTATGTAACGACTATGAGAAATTGCAAACTTAATTTTTTTTTTTTTTTTTAAATTGAAGTTTTGAAATGTAGTTTCTATTTCATATCAGGGACAGAGAACTGCTTGTACAAGTGTTTGGCCTTGAAAGATTATTACCCTCTGTAACAGAATGGGAGTGCAGTTTGTTTTCTCATTGTGATCTAGAATTGTTGCTGTGCAAGTTGTCAGTCTCAGCTTATCACAAAACGTACCTCACATTTCCCTCCCTCCTTCCGCCATGCCATTGTCTTGTTGCATTCAGAGTGCAAGCTGGCATGCTGTGGGTGCTGTGTTTTACCTTTACGTAGTTTTAGTTTGGGGGCTAGGCAAAGTCTTTTTTCTTTTCTGTAATCTTTGTCCTATTGTAAGAAACTTTTCATGGCAGCATCATACAGTAGTAGAAGCTTTATGGTTCAGATGTTTCTAATTTGATAGATTTAGCTGCAAAGGTTTGGCTGTTAAAGGCCTGCTGTAATTAGCATACTCCCCTGGGTTACATTGCCAAAGTGGCCACTAGTTTCTTGTGTTCTTTTTTTTTTTTTTCATAGATTATGTTTTCAGGTAATCTGGCATGTGAAAGGAAAATGAGGTGCTTTTAGAACATGGAAGACATGTTAAATTCATGTGTGTTGCAACCTTAAAAAATAAACGACAGCTAAACACTATTTGATGAGGAAAGATGAAAATCAGATTGACATTTTCATCGATTTATTTATACCTGCCAGATTTTTAGGAAAATATTTTTCTTCTCTGACAAAAAATGATATTTTAAAAGTTGTTTTCACTTGTTTTTTTTTAGTAGAAGTTTTTATTGCGTGCCTTTTACTCAGTAGATGTGTTTTTCAGGATATGTATCGCAGTTGTGCAGGCAGGTTAGATTATCCTACGGGGTAAGATAATTAGACGAATTAAAATAGATGTCTTAAAATAGGTTTGTGTATTTAAATTAATGGTTAAATTATTTCGTATAGACTCACAGATTCAGAGCTGAGTTGTGGTGCTTCCAGACTGATGTTGTTTTAAATTCTATGCATGGCTAAATATAAATTTGTTTGAAATGTCCAGAAAATGCCAGTATGCAAAGAAACCTAATAACAGATGCATTTATTGGTTGAGTTTTTAGAAAACTGTAATAGAATTGGTATGTAACACTGGTAACAGGGAATGACAAATGAAGTGGGCAGTTCATTTTATTGAACGAAACTGGAGGGGACTGAGTTATGTAGAAGTGCCACAAGTCCTTGTCTTCCATGCAGTATTTTGTGCTTGTGTAAAGCAATTGTACACATAAAGACTTTCTAGTGTTGTACGTCTTTGAAGATTTTTTTTTTGGATATTTTCTCATCACATTTATGGCTGTTAGCCTTGTGAGAAGTTTGAAATGTTGCTGTGGCAGAACCATATAGCTATCAGTGTTCGTTCGAGTGTTCTGTGAAGATCATGTGTGATTTGTAGTCTTGTATAATTAGGCAGTATCACTTTGTTTGCTGTCTTTTGAAAGATCCAGTGTCAGTTCGTGGCGTTGTATGAAAATCCAGTGTCATTTTGTCATTTTCTATGAGACTCATAAAATGTCACATGGTAACGTTTTGTGAAGATCTAAGGAGTCTCGGTCAGTATTGGTTCTGAGCAGTTCATATGTCTGGATCAAGTTTAGGCTGGTTGGTCACTTAAAAAAGACTGAATTAAATATAGGCTATTTTGGTCACTTACTCATGGAGATTTCTGTTACACAGTATTCTGTTATGTCCAGAGTGTGACAGATATTTTTTTTGCATTTGCTGTTCTCTAATGAATTAGTTCTTATGCCTGGCCTCAGGGTTTGGCCAAAAGAATGGAGAAGAACTGTATTCATACCACGGCCGAAAAAGGGTAACTTGAAATTATGCACAAACTACAGAAATGTTGCCTTGATTAGTCGTGCCAGTAAAATTCTGTAAAAAATCATAATGTGTAGACTTCATAAGAAAATAGAAGAAGAAGTCAATATGGTCCAAGCTGGTTTCAGGCAAGCAAGAGGATCAAGAGATCATATATTCAATATAAGATTAATAATAGAGAAATGCAGAGAATTTAATGTGAATCTATATTTATCTTTATAGACTACTCAAAGGCATTTGATTGTGTATAACACCAGAAACTTTGGGAAATAATAGAAAAAAGTGGGATTTCCAACAAATTTGATACAATTAACATCACTGCTGTATCTAGACCAACATGCAGCAGTAAAAATAAACAACAACTTGGCTTGACATAAATCAAGGGGTCCGTCAGGGGTGTATATTGTCACCTTACTTATTTAACTTGTATGCTGAAAATATAACAAAGAATGTTAGAGAAGATGTAGGCAAAGAATATTATGATGCCATAACAATTGGAGGTTATGAAATACCAGAGATTAGATATGCTGATGACATAGTATTACTGTCTACAACACAAAAAGGAATGGAAAAACTAATTATGTCAGTTCGTAAGAACAGCGAAGAGAAAAACCTCTATCTTAATGTGAAGAAAACTAAACTGATGACAACTGACTAAACAGATAAGGCAGCTGAAATATGTATTGATGAGGAAAAATGGGAAGAAGTAGAGAGTTTTGAATATCTTGGATCACTAACTAATAATGGAGATACGATGAGGGAAATTAAAAGGATGACATCTATCGCTCTTCAGAAAGTAAAACAACTAAAGAATCTGTGGAGAGGAACAGACAGAAATACAAAAATAAGATTTTTAATGGCATGCATCTTTCCCATCCCAACATATGCCTGTGAGACCTGGACACTTAACAAAACAGCTGAGAAACACATAAATGCCTTTAAATGCTACAGAAGAGTTCTTCAAATATCATAGACACAAAAAATAATAAATGTATCTATACTACAAGAACTTAATATTGAAGAAAGCTGGCTGGTAAAGAGTATTAAACAGAGAAAACTTAAATATTTTGGACACATTAAACGTCATGATAATCTAGAGAAGATCATCTTGGAAGGGTACATAATGGGAAAAAGAAAGAGAGGAAGACCAAGGTGAAGATGGCTGCAAGACATCGTTGATGATCTGCAAATTAATGCGTCAGCAGCAGGCCATCTTGCTCACAACTGAGAGGCCTATAGGAGTACTGTTAGGGAAGCAAAGTTCCGCAAGGGACATGAATGAATGAATGCCTGGCCTTAGGTGCCTTTGCCTAATATTTAGAACTGAGCATATTTGCCTAGTGTCTTGAGATCATTGGAACTGAGTGTACTTTACCTACTGTGATAAGTGAACCAAGACAGTGACATTTGTCCCATATCTTGGAGCCCCAAAGGACTTTTGTTTAGTCCTCTCCTGGCCAGTACTGTAATAAAAAAATCCATCTTTTGAGCTCTTCTATAACAATGGCTGGTTATTTTGCATTTAAAATGCCTTAATTGTGACATATTCTAGACAACACTTGAACTATTTGAAGCAAAATGTGATGCTGTTAGTCTGAAGCTGTCATTAATATTTAATGAAATTAGTTGAAGATCCCGTTGTGATACTGCCTGTGATTTTTGTCACTTCATTTAAATTCACATTTCTCAAAGAAATCACATTTTGTCCTTCAAAGTACCTGTGACTTCTGTACATTTTTTTTTTGTTTTCAAGACAAAGGCCTGTGATTTCTCTGGTGATCTCAGTGTCCATGTATGTGATTTTATGATGGTTTATCATATGTTTATGTTGCAAGTGAATATCTTCAGCTGACTAGTGCTTTCTTCCAGCACTGTATTGCCTAGAAGGTATGTCAACATCACGTATTTTTTCATACTTTATCTGTGTATAAAAGGTGTACCTTTAATAGTTTGTATTGAAAAAAAAGCTACGTTAAAAATGCTTGCTGTTATTGAGAGCGGGGAACCTGTAGAAGGGCAGAATAACTTCCTGACACTTGTAAGCAATTAACTTTTCGTACATGTAAATCAATATGCAAGAAATTTTTGCCTTATTTGTGTTATTATTATTATTAGTATTTTTTTGTGTGGATATTTTGTACACAGAACCGAGCATGTGTTTTGTAACTTCATTTTCATTTGCTTATGAAGACTAACGTGAGATGTAGATGAAATCAGTCACATGTGGTAGTAGTTGGCGGCAGATTCCAGGGAGGTGGGTCCGAGTATTTTTTCAGTGTCCAATGAGGACGCGCTGCAGTAAATAGCATTGACTGGCCTGAATCTAAGATAAGTGGCTGCAGTGTTTTGTTTTGACACAGCTATCATTCTATTTGGCATGTTTCGTAGATCTAGTTGAGCTGAGGTCCCACAATATCACACCAGTTTATTCACCTCATTAGATTTCATTTTGATTGAAAGGGGTTAACTCTCTGGTGTGCCAGTGTTGCATCAGAATTGTCAGTGTTGCTAGGGATCTGTTTGAAAGATTTGACTTTAACTCTTTTACTCCTGAGTTATTTTTCATTGCTATAGCAGAATACATTTTAGTGAGAAATGTTGGTAGAAGGAAACTGAAAGGAAGTCACTGCATAATTTAAAAATATGAATTAAGTTAGGAATGTGCTGCTTCTTTGTTTTATATAGACCTAAATATTGCTGGAGCGTTTATTAGCAAGATCTACCAGCATTGCTTTGTCAGTTAAGCCAGTTAAAAGCAAGTTAGAATATTCTACACAGTGTTTGAAATGTATTTTAATGTTGATCTTAAATCTGAAATGTGCTGTAATGTTAACCTTAAGTGTGAAATGTGCTGTAATGTTAACATGATGTTTGAAAAGTTTGGTAAATGCTGTTGTAGAGACTTTTATTGCTAAGTTCTGAGCTTTCATAATAGGGATACTTTAAATGAATCGTAGACTGTGTTAGCAACTGGTCATTGTGTTTTTAAACATCCTATTGTTTTGTTTTGTTGCTATGTTACTGTTAAGCAATAACTGGTGATACTTTTGTGAATTTCACAATCCTTGACATGCAGGTTTGGCCATTTTTTTTTCTAATGAAAAAAATTAATTGTTAATGAAATATTTATATAATATGTACAGGCTATGTACAAAAGGAGTATCTCATTTTTATTTGTTTTGATGCAGGCTGTGTGGAAAGGGTAGTGGTGATCAGCGAAGAAATTTGTGGAGTAGTGGTAATGTGTGGATAATTTTGTGTAGTAGTGGTGATTTGTAGAGAAATTTGTGGAGTATTGGTGATTTGTAGAGAAATTTGTGGAGTATTGGTGATTTGTAGAGAAATTTGTGGAGTAGTAGTGATTTGTAGAGAAATTTGTGGAGTAGTGGTAATGTGTGGATAATTTTGTGGAGTAGTGGTGATTTGTAGAGAAATTTGTGGAGTAGTGGTGATTTGTAGAGAAATTTGTGGAGTATTGGTGATTTGTAGAGAAATTTGTGGAGTAGTAGTGATTTGTAGAGAAATTTGTGGAGTAGTGATACTATGTGGAGAAATTTGTGGAGAAGTGGTAATGTGTGGAGAAATTTGTGGAGTAGTGGTAATATGTAGAGAAATTTGTGGAGTAGTGGTAATATGTGGAGAAATTTGTGAAGTAGTGGTAATATGTGGAGAAATTTGTGGAGAAGTGGTAATGTGTGGAGAAATTTGTGGAGTAGTGATAATTTGTGGAGAAGTGGTAATGTGTGGAGAAATTTGTGAAGTAGTGGTAATATGTAGAGAAATTTGTGGAGTAGTAGTGATTTGTAGAGAAATTTGTGGAGTAGTAGTGATTTGTAGAGAAATTTGTGGAGTAGTAGTGATTTGTAGAGAAATTTGTGGAGTAGTGATAATATGTGGAGAAATTTGTGGAGTAGTAGTGATTTGTAGAGAAATTTGTGGAGTAGTGATAATATGTGGAGAAATTTGTGGAGTAGTGGTAATATGTAGAGAAATTTGTGGAGTAGTGGTAATATGTGGAGAAATTTGTGAAGTAGTGGTGATTTGTAGAGAAGTTTGTGGGATAGTGGTGATCTGTAGAGAAATCTGTGAAGTAGTGATGATCTGTAGAGAAATTTGTGAAATAGTGGTGAGCAGTGGAGAAATGTGAATAGTAGATGTGAACATTTCAATTACAAATTTTATTTTCTGAGTAACATCCATTAAAGTCCTAGCTAGTAGCATAGGAATATGAAAGACACCCCACTCACCACCATTGTGGATATGACCCAAGGGCATCTGCCAACTGGTGCCATAGTGAATATAATTCTGGGATACGATAGAAACAGCTCTTGGAAGTGTTAGCTGAAAATGCCCATGGGTACAACAAAGAGATTAAATAGAAAATAGAAGTTTAGATGTATGGTTTTAATGAGAGATGCCACATGTGCTTTCAGAAAAATAAATAAATGGAGTTCTCTGGTAAGGATTTAAAAATGTGATAAAACAATAGTCATGAAGAAGACAGCAGAATCATTTGGACATGTCATGAGAAGACAGTAGTTAAAGAGCTTGACACTGGAAATCTCAAGGGTACAAAAAAAGAAGACAGGGATAAATACATGAACAGGCCAGCCTCAAGGCATTGTGAAAGGGAGGGTCATTGATCTGCTTAGAAATACCAGGCATCACCCATAACAGAGAAGCAAGAGGACAGGTGATGATGTTGATGATGATGAGCACTAGGTGGAAACAATGTTCACAGATAAATATGTAGAAGGTTTAGCACACACACACACACACACACATGAGGATAAAAGACAAGAATTACAGTCAAATAGCACATAAAAAAAAAAAAAAAAACAACCACAGTATTAAAAAAAAGCAGAACAGTGATAATGAACCTGTAACTTCAGAACAAAAAAAAACAACCAAAACTTTCTGTTATTTTTGTACATGAAATGGATGCAGTTAACATATTCACAAACACAATTTTAGGGCAATGTTTAACCATTCACCCGCATTACTTCCTGCTCATAAGTAGTTCAGAAACTCACATATCTGTTAGCAGCGGATTAGGCCTTACAGTTTTTATGGTCGGCAAAACTTTCCATATTTTACCGCGGACAAACGTCGGTGATGTTTTTTAAGTTGTCACGATCTGTTTCTCACTAAACTGCAAGTCTGAAAATAGCATTTGTATCACAGTTTGAATCTTTTATTTAAATCAGTGTTTCACTTTTACATAATTCACTTACAAAAGTATCTTCTTACCATTTTCTCAGCCATACAGCAGCTTTCGATGCCCAGTTTCTTGAATGAACCCCACCCCCAACACCCCATCTTGCTCTCAGACTTAATCAGCATTAACATACACGTATGATTATATATATATGTTTCTACCTTGCACATTTTTTTTTTGTAAATGGTGTTATGAGTTCAGTATTTTGATGAATTGATGTGTGTGATCCAGATATTGATGGCAGTGGTTTTGATGTTTTATTCATTGATGCATTATCATTAATATTTTTTTTCATTAATTGTTATCCTTGGTGTTGTACTAACAGGGTTAGTGGAGTGGTTACTAAAATGGGCAAAGATTAGGAGGTGGATAGGCCGGTGTATAGAGAAACCCGTTTCAGTTGTCATCATGATCCTGTTAATAGGCCATGTCTCGTTAGAAGGGGGGGGGGAATAAGAAATTAAGTCCCAGGATATTTTTAAGTAATGTTGAGATAGGAATTCTTCTTCGACAGTCATCCTAAAAAGGCATTGATTGCATTGTGTCGCTGTCATGCACCATGCAATCAAACACATCCAACTTCTGGTCAGTATATTCTGGTAGCAGATTTGCCTTCCTTCTCACTTAGGCAGACTTCTGGAATGTAGAATTGTTCAACAACCCCCGACAAAAACAGCCAGCTATGGTTTGGTGGCTGCTGTCTCATTTATCTTTAGTAACTCCATCTTCACTCCAGAGGTGGGTACATTATGTTGGGAGATTTTGATTAAAATATCTGATTTGCTATGAAATTGTAGTGGGTGGTATCTACATTTCATGACAAATGATAAGTAGTGTTTGGAGTCCCTGCGCTCATGTACCAAATGTTCCAAGAAGAAGTTGTAGTCTGTGAGGAGTAACACTTTCACTGCTTGTATGTCAAAATTCACACATTTATATCAGCGGACTTGATTCATATTTCACAGACTTGATGTTTAACATCACTTTTTTGACACATCACGTATGACATTAATTTTCAGCATATAACATCTAGCACATGTGTTTTTAATTTTTATATTAGCGCTGTAACATCATATATAATAGATTTACTATTTACATACACATACGTCACTTGTCACAGATGTGATAGTCTCATTTTCATCATCTTTTTTCACAGGATAGGTCACACGCTCATAAACTCCTATTACTCTGAACAGACCATTCATAAACTCTTTTTACTCTGAACAGACAGTAATGTTCACATATTAACCATCACATTTACACATCTTTCATCATGATTTTCACAGGCAAAGTGAATAGGTAAATTATTGTGTGAATTTCATTAATCACAAAATATCATATAGTTAATACATTAATTTTTTGCAGTGCAGTGTTATATAAACATGTGGATCTTCTTCTTCCTTGATTACATGAGGTACAAGCCCTTAGGCATCTTTAAGAATCTTGACACTGGCAGGTCCCCAACTTTAGATTGACATAATCCTTTAACACTGGCAGGTCCCCAAATTTAGAATGATTAGTACTTGACCACCCAAAAAGAAACACCTTATGAATCAGGAAGTACATCCACCAACTCGAGAACTGTTTATCGAGATGATGAGCCTATACAACATCTCAGAGAGTTCATGAACTTCCACAGATTTAGGAACTGGCAGAAGTTTCATTTCAGTGTCCTTTGTGAACACTGAATTTGTATCAGAACTGAGGGAGATATGGTGATGTATGTGTGTTTGTTTTTTTTTTTTAAATAAAGAAACTGATGTTGCAGGACAGTAAAGATGGCTGTGATGAAGAATGAACTTTATGTACCTGTAATTTTTTTTTTCCATGATACAACCATGTTTTTTTTTTGTTAGATATATTTGTTGATGCAGATGCCTTTTTAAAACTAGCAATGATTTGTTGCTGTTTTTTGTTTGTTTGTTTGTTGTCCTAAGTTTCTGTTTGTTTTCAACTCATGCACTGAGTAAATTGCCTTGGAAAACATTTTTCTTTTTTTTTTTTTTTTTGAGTAAATTGCCTTGGTAAACATTTTATGTGTTTGTGCACTTCTTTGCTCCAAAGTCATGTTATTGGTTTGTGTAGAAGATACCTGTTTGTTACAGTGACTGTAGGAAAATGGCGATAGAATTTGACGGTGGCTGCTTGCATGGTGAAGCCTGCTGTCTCAGGTTGTGGAGCAGTCACAGAGTACACAAAATGTGCCAGAAAATAAGTCAACAGGGCTGATTCTGAGTTGTGTCAGGTCTTACTGTGATCTGAGGGGGCAGTTGTTAGGATGTTTGTGTTGGGGGTCTGTGGGCCTTCTGTTGTTGTTTTGGTGGGAATGAGGTTAGGATGTTTGTGTTGGGGGTCTGTGGGCCTTCTGTTGTTGTTTTGGTGGGAATGAGGTTAGGATGTTTGTGTGGGGGTCTGTGGGCCTTCTGTTGTTGTTTTGGTGGGAATGAGGTTAGGATGTTTGTGTGGGGGTCTGTGGGCCTTCTGTTGATGTTTTGGTGGGAATGAGGTTATGATGTTTGTGTGGGGGTCTGTGGGCTTTTTGTTGTTATTTTGGTGGGATTGGTTAGGATGGGTTACGTAAACAATTCTGTTCCATTACACATTTTCCCCTCTTTCTTTTCCTGTCACTTTTTTCTTCTTCTTCTTCTTCTCTCTCTCTCTTTATCTCTCTCTCTCTCTCATTTTTCCATCTGCCACACACTCTTTCTCCCTCCATGTCTTTCTCTCTCTCTCTCTTTCTCTTTCTCTCTCTCTCTTTCTCTCTCTCTCCTTCTCTCTTTCTCTCTCTCTCATTTTTCCCTTTGCCGCACACTCTTTCTCCTTCCATGTCTCTCTCTCTTTCTCTCTCTCTCTTTCTCTCTGTCTCCCATTTTTCCCTCTGCCGCACACTCTTTCTCCCTCCATGTCTCTCTCTCTCTCTCATTTTTCCCTCTGCCGCACACTCTTTCTCCCTCCATGTCTCTCTCTCTTTCTCTCTCTCTCTCTCTTTCTCTCTGTCTCTCATTTTTCCCTCTGCCACACTCTTTTCCCTCCATGTCTTTCTCTCTCTCTGTCTCTTTTTTTTCTCATTATGTGCGAGAGAGAGAGAGACATACAGTATCGCAGGGGTGATTTTCAAGAAAACAACAGTAGCGAAGCATAAACTTGTGAAAATATTGATTCAGGCGAACTTCGAAAATCCGGACAAATCGCAAGACATGAGGTGAAGGAAAGTTACAAGAAAAAGATGACGAGATGACCTGGTGCAGAGGTTCCAAAACTAGGGTCCGTGTAGCAAGAGAAGATTGTGTAGAAACGCTACAAATGTGTAACTTAATACGAAGCAGCAAAGAGCTCGCGGGACCACTGCAAACCATCATTGGTTTTAGGAGGTTATCATTCTCAAAAGTTTGAGAACCTCTCTCAGAGTGTTAGTGATAACATTAAGCAGACAAGCAAGAAGCTGTTATAGAGAGCTAATCAACAAAACAACTACTCAGATCATCAGAGGAAGACGTTTACCCCCGCCCGCCCGCCCCCCAGCCTCAGGCTGACATAGATTTGTGAGCTGGTAGTTTTTACGCTTAACAAGGTTGAATACATTAACTCGAAGTTTTAACCACTTAACAAGGTTAGATAAATTAACTCGAAGTTTTAACCACTTAACAAGGTTGGATACATTAATTAACTCGAAGTTTTAATCACATAACGAGGTTGGATACATTAACTCGAAATTTTAACCATTTAAGGAGGTTGGATATATTAAATCGGAGTTTTAACCTCATAACTAGGTTGGACACATCGACTTGGAGCTTTCCCGCTTATTGAGGTTGGACATATTAACTTAGACTCTATAATGGTGACGGTACACGTTAGCATATTCTCGCTGTAGGCCCTTTTTTTTCCATGCATTTTTCACTAGCAAAATAATTTCCGGTTCTAGCTTTTACGCAAAGCTGGCTAAAGCGCAAAGAAGAAGCTGGAGGCCACTGCCAACAAAACCCACTAGTTAGAGAGAGAGAAAGAGAGGGCACAGAATGAATGAATGAATGAATGAATGATCGAAGCACAAAGAACAGAAGAAGCTGGAGACCGTTGCCAACAAAACCCACGAGAGAGAGAGAGAGAGGGCACAGAATGAATGAATGATCGAAGCACAAAGATAGCGGGGGCCCGGTACAGTGGTGTGACATAAGAAGGCGATTTCACCATGAAGAGAGTGAGAGGAATAAGGGACTTATGAGAGTGGTAATTAAGTTATTACATTCTTCCACTTGCACAAACGTCCTGTGCATCCCACCCCCCACCCGCCAACCCTAATTTTGAAGAAAATCTGATCACAGCCATCCAGGGTCCTTGTTAACCAACAGTTCAACCTTTAGATATTATGTCTCCTCTACTTTTTCACCATCTGTCATACCAAATACAAAACAAATATCTCAGTGTGTAAAGACAACTAACAAAATAAGTTTATTACGACAACATCAAGACACTCATCATCAACACACACAATACCAACGACGGTTTAGACCACATTCCTCACGTAAGGACCACAGAACATATATGTATATAACATAGAAAGGAATAGCATAGCAATGCATCACTGAACTAAAATAAGCACGTCAGTAATCTTCAATTCATGTCAACTTTCATTGTAACAAGAAGCTTTAGGACTTAATATTTATATATACATATATTCAACAATGTATTGAAAATTAATATCACACATAAGTAAAGAATTGTCAAAAGAGTGAGGGCCCTCATAAAGGCCTCAAAAGAGTGAGGGCCTAACATTCATCATGAACACTAGAACATATCTCTCTCTCTCTCTCTCTCTCTCTCTCTCTCTCTCTCTCTCTGAACCTTAAGTGCCCAAGGCACATGGGGCTTCCGCAAGGGTTTTCCACAAATGCCTGTCCTTCGCCTTTTTTTCTGCTCTTGCCTAGGTGAGCCCTCTATTGCTCAACATCCTTTCTGTTGTTCTCCATTCTCTTTTGGTCTACCCTTACTTCTGTTCCCCTGTGGTGTCCATCTTAGTGCTATTTTTGGTAGTGAGTTGTCAGTCATTCGGAGCACATGTCCCAACCATCGCCAGCGTCTTTCCTCAATAATTGTTGTCAGTGGCTTCATACTAGAACATATATAGAACATATAAAGCTGTCCCTCAGAACAGCTGTAATAAGCATCATATCAAAACTCAACGTTACATGTATACTATATGTGCAATGCAACGACATAAAGTAGTATTTCTATTAGTGTATTTACTACACATTAACATAAAACACGTGATTTGCCCACACACTGTACTGTACTGTACTGTACTGTGGTAGTGTGTGTGTGTGGGGGTCTGTGGGCCTTCTGTTGTTGTTTTGGTGGGAATGAGGTTAGGATGTTTGTGTTGGGGGTCTGTGGGCCTTCTGTTGTTGTTTTGGTGGGAATGAGGTTAGGATGTTTGTGTGGGGGTCTGTGGGCCTTCTGTTGTTGTTTTGGTGGGAATGAGGTTAGGATGTTTGTGTGGGGGTCTGTGGGCCTT
Source organism: Achatina immaculata (assembly GCA_009760885.1). Lineage (NCBI taxonomy): Eukaryota > Metazoa > Mollusca > Gastropoda > Stylommatophora > Achatinidae > Lissachatina > Lissachatina immaculata. The sequence continues at coordinate 60,433,855 of CM019720.1, forward strand.
CTGTTGATGTTTGGTGGGAATGAGGTTATGATGTTTGTGTGGGGGTCTGTGGGCTTTTTGTTGTTATTTTGGTGGGATTGGTTAGGATGGGTTACGTAAACAATTCTGTTCCATTACACATTTTCCCCTCTTTCTTTTCCTGTCACTTCTTCTTCATCTTCTCTCTCTCTCTCTCTCTCTCTCTCTCTCATTTTTCCATCTGCCACACACTCTTTCTCCCTCCATGTCTTTCTCTCTCTCTCTCTTTCTCTTTCTCTCTCTCTTCTCTCTCTCTCTTCTCTCTTCTCTCTCTCATTTTTCCCTTTGCCGCACACTCTTTCTCCTTCCATGTCTCTCTCTTCTCTCTCTCTCTTCTCTCTGTCTCCCATTTTTCCCTCTGCCGCACACTCTTTCTCCCTCCATGTCTCTCTCTCTCTCTCATTTTTCCCTCTGCCGCACACTCTTTCTCCTCCATGTCTCTCTCTCTTCTCTCTCCTCTCTCTTCTCTCTGTCTCTCATTTTTCCCTCTGCCACACTCTTTTCCCTCCATGTCTTTCTCTCTCTCTGTCTCTTTTTTTTCTCATTATGTGCGAGAGAGAGAGAGACATACAGTATCGCAGGGGTGATTTTCAAGAAAACAACAGTAGCGAAGCATAAACTTGTGAAAATATTGATTCAGGCGAACTTCGAAAATCCGGACAAATCGCAAGACATGAGGTGAAGGTTACAAGAAAAAGATGACGAGATGACCTGGTGCAGAGGTTCCAAAACTAGGGTCCGTGTAGCAAGAGAAGATTGTGTAGAAACGCTACAAATGTGCAAATGTTTAACTTAATACGAAGCAGCAAAGAGCTCGCGGGACCACTGCAAACCATCATTGGTTTTAGGAGGTTATCATTCTCAAAAGTTTGAGAACCTCTCTCAGAGTGTTAGTGATAACATTAAGCAGACAAGCAAGAAGCTGTTATAGAGAGCTAATCAACAAAACAACTACTCAGATCATCAGAGGAAGACGTTTACTACACATTAACATAAAACACGTGATTTGCCCACACACTGTACTGTACTGTGGTAGCGCGCGCGCGCGTGCGTGCGTGCGTGCGTGCGTGCGTGCGTGCGTGCGTGCGTGTGTGTGTGTGTGTGTGTGTCGCTGGCTAACTATCTTGAAGCAGTGAACTTTTCATTCACTATTATAATATTATTTACAGAGCAGATTTACTTACCGCTACACAAGTGACACAACAGACGTCACATTATTATACACCGTGTGACAACGAAAACCCAGGACGACAACCACTGCATTTCAGTACACGAACGTGACCATTTACATGTAATTAATTCACTCAACCCACAGTTACACTCAACATGAATCCAATTATCACAAGATTCAACAGATTCAGAAATCACAGAAGTTTAATGATGAATTCCCATCAACGCGTGTTGTAAATGGACGTGGTATGTAACAGATGGAAACAATTAACATGAGGATATGAAAATGGTCAGGGCGATTAGCGTTGCCATGCGACCCATCCTAGTATACAACATCAAAAACAACATACCTCATATACAGTGAAAACTCCAACGCAGTCTTCCATCACATAATCACATGTTTGTCCTAAAAAGGACAATCAACTACATTCATTCATTCGTTCGTTCATTTGCATGTCCCTTGCGGAACTTTGCCTCCCTAACAGCTTTCCTGTAGTCCTCTCGGTTGTGAGCAAGATGGCCTGCTGTTGATGCATCCATTTGCAGATCATCAACGATGTCTGTCAGCCAGCTTCGACTTGGTCTTCTTCTCTTTCTTTTTCCCATTATGTACCCTTCCAAGACGGTCTTCTCTAGATTATCATGACGTTTAATGTGTCCAAAATATTTAAGTTTTCTCTCTTTAATCTTCTTTACTAGACAGCCTTCTTCATTATTAAGTTCTTGTAGTATAAATATATTTGTTCTTTTTTGTGTCCATGATATTCGAAGAACTCTTCTGTAGCATTTACATTGAAAGGCATTTCTGTGTTTCTCAGCTGTTTTGTTAAGTGTCCAAGTCTCACAGGTATATGTTGCAATGGGAAAGGTGGATGACCTTAAAAATCTTATTTTTGTAGATCTGTCTGTTCCTCTCCACAGATTCTTTAATTATTTTACGTTCTGAAGTAAAGAATCAACTACAACACTACATAAATAACTTTTCAACCCTTGTGTCCTAAAAAAGGACAATCACTAACAAAAACTACATTTATACAACCTCTCTGAACACAGCTGAAACTACTTCTGAACTACATTTACACTATTACTCTGATACTTCTAAACATAATCACTCTCATCCTAATCCTAATCTCATCCTGTAATAATCACCCTGACTGTTCCTGAGCCTTAAATATTTCCTACAGAATATTCCTGTTTCCTGAATATTCCATCATGAAAAACTATATTCGTGTGAATTTACATGTTTTTATAAGGCTTTCCTTCTTCTTCTTATTCTTCTTCGTTCACTTCTACCACCAAAAACCGCACTGTGAACCTACTGACTTCACGCCTGTGGTCCTCGTTAGGTCCCGTGGTCCCCTGTGTGGTCCAAAATAGACCACACGAGATCCACGAGAGGACCACAAGGGGTTCAGAGTATCACAGTGCTTTAGCCTGTATTCTTGGTGGGTCTCGGAAGCGGGATTGCGTGACACCGTGGTTTTCATTGCACCAGTTTAGTCTAGGGTTGGACTTTCTCACCAGAAGACCTCAACGTGTTTAGGATATCAGTGCATCCCCGCTGGGTGAGAGGCGGTAGCCCACCTAGGCCAGAGTTGGACTTTCTCACCGGAAAACCTCGACGTGTTTTGAGATACCCGTGTATCACCGCCGGGTGAGAGGTGGTTGCCCATCCAGTCCAGGGTTGGACTTTCTCACGGAAAACCTCAGCGTGATTAGGATACGCAAACATCCCCGCTGGGTGAGAGGTGGTTGCCTATCTAGACTTCCCTGGTCTAGTGTCTCCGACTTCAGCATTTTGCGGTCGTGGCCGCTACCCTTCCTAGTTGTGACCAGGATGGAGCTTTTGTCCAGGAGGACGAATCCTCGCCACTAGTGACTTCTACCCCTGGGTTGAGCCGGTTTAGGCATTATCCCAGTATGGGCGTGTTTGGGACGGGACCGACCTCTAGGGCAGAGGTACTGTGACATGCATAGCTTCAAGATTCACCCCTGGTATGAGCCGGTTTAGGCAAAATTCACCAGTATGGGTGTTTATCAGGCGTTACCGACCTCTAGAGCGGAGGTGGCATGACATGTCTAGCCATCAAGTTCCACCCCTGGTGTGTGCCGGTTTAGGCATATTTCACCAGTGTAGGTGTATTTCGGACGTGGGCGGCCTCTAGAGCAGAGGTGCCGTGGTATAGCTCTCGTAGCGATACTACTGGACATACGATTAAACTTCACTTTCCACCACTTTTTCCCATCGGCGCCGCACAGCAACCTTTATTTCTTTTCCGCATTTACTTCCTTAACCGGGAGGAGCTTCACTCCACGCGCGGCATTTGAAGAGTCTCGCCAGCAGTGTCTTAACCTCTGGGACAAGCCGGTTCATGCATTTCACCCGATATGACTGCACTCAGGACGTGGCCGACCTCCAGACCAGAGGTGCCGTGATTTGACTGTTTGCTTCGCTTTATCCTTTCTACCACCTTTTCCGCAGTGATGCTGCGCGGCAACCTCATTTGCAAATTTCTTCATTGGCCGGGAGGAGCACCGCTCCATGCACGGCAGCTGAAGATCTCGCCAACAGCGGCAGATGAGCTACAAAACGTGCCACTCATCTACCCTAAGTATCTGGTTTTCAGGTGCCAGGTATTGGCCCTCGCCCCTTCTCCTGTCAGTTTAAACAGTTCTGCCACGGGAAGGCCAGGAGCTGGACTTGACTGCCAGAGGCTGTTTGTGGCGCGTTTGCAGTCCTTAGAACCATAAGGCTTTCCAAAACAAACAATTTCCTAAAAACTAAAATCTATAATACTAAATTTAGTCTATTGTATCAACAACAGACATTCCAAAGTTAACACTTTATCTTTTCCCTAACCTAAGCTCACCTATAACATGAAAATTCACACTGCCAGTTAAGGTTACCTGAGCTGACTTTCTCCCGTGGACAAAAAATCAATAATACACCAAGTGACTGAACCAAGTAGCCTTACTTTTAAAGATTATTACTTGCCTTTGACTGATCTTAACAATATACTACCACAAACATCAAAACTCACGGCAAGAGAATGTGCATACATGAACTTGCTGTACTCGTGCAAGTTTGAGAAGTTCACACGTTAGCGGAAGGTGGTCTAGGTGTACAAGGACTGTCATTCAGTTCCTGTCTTTTATACAAGAGAGTACCTCTACAATATCGTTAGCAGTTTTTTCAGAGCTTTTCTTATATCGCTGAATTCCTGAAGCTAGCCATAAATCTACCCGGTCTCTATATACCCTTGTTTTGTCTCGTGTCTTGCCTTCTTCCCCATATACCTTTCAGTACTGAGAGAGCAAAGAAGACTTCTTGATAGATCTCTGCGATTTGCTTCATAAAAGAGGATATTTAAAGTTTTTGCTATCTCTTCTATCCATCTCATACGCGGGCGGCCGCTCCCTCTGTTTCCTGTCCATTAGTATCGCATGATATTAAATTAAAATCCGATAATCCGATGTTGAGAACATACGGGCTTGAGATCTGTGTGGTGTACAAAGTTAACTGCTTTCTCTAGCCATTGTTTTGCTTTTGTTGTTCAGTCTCGCTAGAACCGGATCGAGGATGTTCTTTGCAGCTGATGCAATGAAGATGTTGGTTTGCAGTGTTCTGTTGATAGTGCTAAAAGCATACTGCTGATTCTTCTGCTTATTTTAAAATCCAGACTTGTCGATATACGCTGAGACCCGGATTTGAAACGATGGATGCGTTACAGAAAGAGAGAGGTTGGGAAGAAGTAGAGGAGGAGGAATAAAAACAAGAAGGATGAAGAGAAGGTGGGAGGTGACGACGGTGCTGACAGATAGGAGGAGAACGAAGAAGAAGAGGAGGAATAATAATAATAGTAATAAGTGATATACGAGGGGTGATTGATAAGTTCTCGGTATAAGGTACAAATGCTTGAAACGCACAGTTGATATTGGGTACATTGGTAGATCAGGTTAATGTAAGATTAAACTTGTAGTTTCAAGAAATTAACTGCAACTAATTATTTTTACAGGCTATTGAAGTGGTAAGGGGTGGCAGAAATTGAGAAAATGGACACAATTTCTCATTGCTACCTCTACATCAAGAGCTTATCATCGAAAGAGATCCATGAGGATATGGTAGAGACTCTAGGGGAGAGTGCCCCTTCTTACAGCACAGTGAAGAAATGGGCAGCTCAATTCAAACATGGAAGGGAGAGTCTGGAAGATGATCCCCGTCCAGGAAGACCAAGAACGGTAACCACCGATGAAACCACCGGCAGAATCCATGACATGATAATGGAGGATCGACGACTAACTGAGTTGGGCATTTCCCAGGAATGTGTTCATGCCATTATTCACAATGATTTTCAAATGACAAAAGTCTCTGCTCGATGGGTCCCGAAACTTCTTGGAACTGATCACAAGCTACAGCTTCTCAACATGTCAAGAGACCATCTTGGCCATTTTTCTGCAGATCCTGAAAAGTTTCTTCGGCAATTTGTGACTATGGATGAGACTTGGGTTCATTATTTTCAACCAGAAACCAAAGAACAGTCAAAGCAGTGGAAATATGGATCCCCACCTCCAAAGAAAGCAAGAGTGGTTCTGTCTGCAGGCAAAGTGATGGTTTTCATCTTTTGGGACTCAGAAGGTGTGCTATTGGTAGACTATCTTCAGAAGGGCAGAATGGTCACCGGGGACTATTACGCTAATCTTGTGAAGAAACTGTGGGTCAAATTGAAGGAAAAGCGTCGAGGGAAATTGACGAGAGGAGTTATCTTTAAGCAAGACAATGCTCCATTTCACAAGTTGGCGGTAGCAATGGCTGCCATTCATGAATGCGGCTTCCAACTTCTTCAACATCCTCCTTATTTCCCAGATTTGGCCCCTTCGGACTATTACCTGTCTACCAAACTCAAAAAGGAGCTCGGTGGTCGCAAATTTGCTTCAGATAGTGACGTCATTCACGCTGTAGACCATTTTCTACTGGCACAAGATGCTGACTTTTACAAAGAAGGGATCCGTATGCTCCAGGATCACTGGACTAAGTGCATAAACTTGCAAGGTGACTATGTTGAGAAATAACCACAAAAAGTTGTCCACAAATAATCCGTTGTAACTAATGCCGAGAACTTATCAATCATCCCTCGTAGCACTGTCCGAAAAAAATGAAACGCACAGCTTATATAAGCTTAATTTTTTATATGTTATGACAAAAAACTTCTTCCCGGGTATCTCAAACCAAACCAAAAATTATCACCAAGATATCAGGTCCATGACTTAGTGTGAATTTTGCTGTTCTCGTATACAGTCAGAACGCAGTAGCTGCCCTTGCTAATCACGCATTTTTTTTTTACCATAACTCACGTTGCGTTTATGGAAAAGTCCTGATTTTTGTGTTGAGCACAACTCACTTCCCACGCACATGAAACCCTATAAAGGATGAGGTTACACAAATTCAGTTAATTTTCAAGCAGACAGTTATGGTGGGTCTAACGCAAAATTTACGAAACATTGCAAGCAGGCAAAAGTCAAGGTCAGGTTGCCAGGCATTTAAACGTGCAGCAGAGTACCATCAGTCGACTTTGGCACTCGTTTCCAAGCCATTGGCTCAGCTGAAGACCGGCACCACAGTGGACGACCCAGGGTGACAACAGCAGCTGATGCTCGCTTTATTCTGGTTCATCACCTCAGAAACAGGTTTACAACAGCTTCCTCAAGTGACCAGTCATTGCTTGCAGGACGTCGTGTGTCTGATCAAACTGTCTGGAATAGACTGCATGAAGCTGGACTGGTGACATGACGACCTCATCAAGGTCCTATCGTAACGAGACGCCATCGCCAAAACCGACTTGTTTAGGCCAACCAGCATCGGCCCTAGACAACTGACAATCAATGGAGACGTGTCTGGTTTAGTGACGAATCTTCCGTTTTGTTGCACCGCCATGATATGTGAAGAAGAGTCTACCGTAGGCCAAATGAACGTTTTGCCCAAAATTGCGTTGATGAAGCTCCGCCGCACGGTGGTGGAGGTGTAATGGTACGGGGAATTATCAATTTCAACGGAAGGAGTCCATTGGTACAGATTGAAGGAGGCTCGAATGCGCAACGATACATCAATGAAATTCTTCGACTCCATGTCCTTTCATTTTTGGCTGCACAAAGGCCTATGTTTCAACAGAACAACGCCAGACCCTATTCTTCATGGTTCACCACACAGTTCCTGATGCCAACAACATTCTCACTCTTCCTTTGCCATCCCTGTCTCCAGACATGAATCCGATCTAGCACCTATGGGATGAGCTGCAAAGACGTGTTTGTCGCCGAAACGTTTCTCCAGCTAATCGTCGTGATCTGTGGCAGGCACTCCAGGAAGAGTAGGCAGCCATCCCACAGGAGCACATCAGACTTCTGATCTCATCTACGCCCATTAGATGCCAGTCGCTGATCGATGCAAGCGGAGGCCACACACCATACTAACTTGAGAACCCCTTGTACTAACAAATTCTCGTCACACAGATGCAAGAAACTGTCAAGTGAGTATTTAAACCCTTAGATATTATTGTGTGCAATTTGAAAATTTAATGCATTCAATTTAAAAAGCTATAGAATATCAAAGTTATAACTAGAATTGGGTCATCAGTAGTTGTGCGTTTCTTTTTTTTTTTGTTTTTTGTGGACAGTTATATATATATATATATATATATATATATATATATATATATTATATATATATATATATATAAGTGACAATATGAATTCGATGCAAGAAAAAACAGATAATCTGTCTTCACTGGCTGTAAAATATGACTCATGTGTGATCAGAAAAAGAAAATGGACATACAAGTATGTGTGTCGGTTACGTGATGAGAAGAAACAGTCAGAGATTCCTAAAACAAGCTATGAAGTGGAACAGAACAGGCCGAAGAAAAAGAGATCGACTGCGTGGAACACTAAAGAGGACATTGCTAAGAGAGGCCAGTTTAGTGGTCATAAAATCCTTTGATGAGGTTGAAAAGCTCGCCGAAAAAAGGAAAGCTTGGCGAACTACTATGCGAGCCCTAAGTGACTTTTAACGGCACGGGAAGGATGTAAGAAGATAAACACACATATAGAACCAAATGCTCTAAGCTGACTTAGTAAACACATTTCTGCTTTGTTGTATCTCAAAACAGTTGAGTATTAGACTGAACTCAGTACCCATTCGTGGACAACCAAGCAAACCACATCACAGCACCCAGTCTCAGTGGAGCCCAAATTTTTTTGTTTCAGACTGTGACCCCTTTTCTCCTAGATCCCTTTACATTCGAAGGCCAACTTTCCAATTAGATATAACATACGGCTAACTATTTTATATGGAGTTTCGCAATGCCATGAGCAATAAACGGTATAACATGTGGACCACTATTTTATATGTAATATCCCAATGCCATATGGGGACAACTATTTTATATGTAATATCACAATGCCACATGTGGACCACTATTTTATATGTAATATCCCAATGCCATATGGGGACAACTATTTTATATGTAATATCACAATGCCACATTGGGACCACTATTTTATATGTAATATCCCAGTGCCACATTGGGACCACTATTTTATATGTAATATCCCGGTGCCACATGTGGACCACTATTTTATATGTAATATCGCAATGCCACGTATGGACCACTGTTTTATATGCATAATTACAATGCTGCGAACAGTAAATGACACTTTATACCAAATCGATAACGCAGCCCCGCGAACCACCTTATAATTCTTCTGGGACCACAGGTTACGAACCAGTGTTCTAGGCCACATTCCTAGGTCCCGCCCACCCCCATCCCACTCTATAAGTTTCTAATGTTCTCTGTCGTTCTCTTTTCCCTGAACGCCCTCTTTGCTCCTTCTAGCGCCCACAGAGAGGCGGCACTCCCCTCCCCTTATTTTGAAAGCTGCTGATCTAGCGAGAAAAGCTAAAAAAAAAAAAAATTCCCCTAGTTAAACGAATGCATTTTAGTATTTGATTTCTCTGAAAGAAAATATTCACATAACGTCCAGCTGGGAACACAGCTAATCGTGTCTGTACATAATATGGCCGTTATAATAATCCGTGTGCCGTTTTAAAAAAAATAATAATAATAATAATTTCAGTTCCTTTTGGAGTAAAACAAACAATTCCAAAAATTTTTAGTGGAATAATAATCCACGTTTTTCATTTCAGAATAGCTGGGCGTCGAGGCAATCTTTGTGACCGCAAGGGACATTATTCTGAAGTTCTACAGTGACACTGCCTGTTTATTTTTCTGTAATGTTTATTATGAGTCCGCATCTGATGAATTACTCTGAGGATCGCAGTACCAAGATTATTTAGAGCGAGAGGTTCTGATGAATGAACAATGGTTTTAGCGTGTTCCAGGTATGAAGAAATCCATTAGGAACAATTTGCACCGTTTGGTTTAGCTTTTTAATCGACTGTTTTGAAACCGTAATGTGTTATTGATTATTTTGAGTGAGAGAGAGAGAGGGGAGAGAGAGAGAGAGAGAGAGAGAGTGAATGAATGATCTTTATGTTTAAAGGGTAAAGAATTGGGGACGCGGGCCCCTCTTGCATTCTACTTTTAATCACTCCGTCTTTCATTCTTCCCACACACAAGTATACAAATTACATTAGGGAAAAAAACATCAAAAGAGTGCAAAACTAAACTATTACATTCACAAATATAAGAGAGAGTAATTGATCTAAAAAAATAGCGTGCGCACACAAGTAGGCATATGCATAAACAAAATACATTTTCAATAGAGTTCTTCTAACATACATTCTTGAAGATTCACTAAAATAATTTGTAGCAAGATCTAACAAGTTACTTGTAGAACTATGTTCTTTTAGAACTTGATGGCTGACGAGCCATGGGTTGAGAGACTACTGGTTATTCTATGGAGGCAGATAGTTACAAGCAAGTAAATATATAGGGAGGGGAGGGGGATTTACAATAAAGCCAGTCAGTCGGTCATTTGCATATCCCTTGCCTAACTTTGTCTCCCTAGCAGCTCTGCTGTAGGCCTCTCGTTTCTAAGCCAGATGCTCTGCTGCTGATGCGTCCATTCGTATAGCATCAACGATGTCTTGCAGCCTTGGTCTTCTTTTCTTTCTTTTTCCCATTATGCCCCCTTCCAAGACGGTCTTTTCTAGATTATCATAACGTTTAATGTGTCCAAAACATTTAAGTTTTCTCTCTTTAATCCTCTTTACTAGACAGCCTTCTTCAATATTAAGTTCTTGTAGTATAGACAACAATTATTGAGGAAAGACGCTGGCGATGGTTGGGACATGTGCTCCGAATGACTGACAACTCACTACCAAAAATAGCACTAAGATGGACACCACAGGGGAGCAGAAGTAAGGGTAGACCAAAAGAGAATGGAGAAGAACAACAGAAAGGATGTTGAGCAATAGAGGGCTCACCTGGGCAAGAGCAGAAAAAAAGGCGAAGGACAGGCATTTGTGGAAAACCCTTGCGGAAGTCCCATGTGCCCTGGGAACTTAAGGTTCAGAGAGAGAGAGAGAGAGAGAGAGAGAGAGAGAGAGAGTATAGATAAATTTGTTCTTTTCTGTGCCCATGATATTTGAAGAACTCCTCTGTAGCATTTACATTCAAAGGCATTTCTATGTTTCTCAGCTGTTTTATTAAGTGTCCAGGTTTCACAGGCATATGTTGTGATGGGAAAGATGCATGCCCTTAAAAATCTCATTTTTGTAGTTCTGTCTGTTCCTCTCCGCAGCTTCTTTGATTGTTCTATTATTATTTTTTTTTTGAAGACTGATACGATGATGTCCTTTTAATTCCCTCATTGTATCTTCATTATTAGCTGGTAATGATCCAAGATGTTCAAAACTCTCCACCTCTTCCAATTGTTCCTCACTGTTACATATTTCAGCTGCCTTATTAGTTTTGTCAGTTGTCATCAATTTAGTTTTCTTAGCATTAGTTAGAAGTTTTGCTCTTCACTGTTCTTACGGACTGACATAACTAGTTTTTCCATTCCTTTTTGTATTGCGGACAGTAATACTGTGTCATCAGCATATCTAATCTCTGGTATTTCATAACCTCCAATTTTATGACATACGATAAAGTAGATATTTTTATTAAACACAAATTTTAGAAATAGGAAACAAGGAAGCTTTCGCAATGTAAAGTAATAGTACAGCGTCGTATAATTAGACAAGATAGGCACTGACACGGAATCCTCAAGGAAATAGAAAACGAGGAAGACCTAGACTTACTTGGAGAAGAGAAATTATGACAGTGCTCAGAGACAAGGGATACACATGGAAGGAACCAGAGAATAATTCCAAGAACAGGGATGACTGGAGAGCCTTTATCCGTGGCCTATGCTCTCAAGGGAGTGAAGGGCGATGATGATGATGATGATGATTAAACCTCGAAAAAATCGTTTCCCTATCAAACACCTTTTTTCTGGGGGGGGGGGGGGGGGAAGGGTGATGCTAGATAACGAAGTTCGTTAATACGCTGTTCTCTCATGGCTAGACGGCTGTTCGTCCTACCGGAGTCCGTGGTTCGAGTCCCAGGTAAACTCTCTTGTCATTTTTTTCTTTCTCTCACGTCTAAAAGTGCTTTCTCTTCGATTTTTTTCGACGTCTAATCCTACAGCACTACATTCTGTTACTTTTTAAAAAAAACATTAAATACACATGTTCAAATTATTTGTCCTTTACAGAATGGTATCCCTGTCACTGCCTGGCTGAATTCTACGCGGTCTTGATCAGTTTGACCAGCATGTAGCGGTGACACGTTTCAGACTTTCCGTCATGTCCTGAGTCCATCTGCGGAGAGATATCGCCCCCTTTTTTTCACTTTTGCCGGGCACTAGGTCTTCTACTATCAACTTCTCCAAACTATTGTGTCTCTTGATGTGACCGAAATATCTCAATGGTTGTAAATTTGATGGTATTTACTGTGTATTTCTCTGCAACACCTAATCCCAACGGTATCTCTGCGTTTGATTTTCTTTCTGTCCATGGTATTCTACGTGCTCTTCTTTAACATTTCATGTCAGATGCTGTTATTCCCTTTTCTAGCGATTTGTTAAATACAGAACAATGACCATTCGCAACAATTTTATAAAATGTTCAGATAGCCAACATAACACGAGTTAGTATTTCAAGCCGCCAAAGAAAGCTCACTGTTATCACCACTTTGTATTTATAACTGCGGGAGGAGATAAAGATAAGATAAATGCTATTACGAGGCGGATCTTGCTGCAATCTCTTTCATGTTGCAACTACTGTACTTCAAAATGTAAAGTGAGTATCTAATTCGAACTCGCAGTTCTTGTTGTTTCCCTTTGCGATTGCTCCCCCTTGTGCTGTTATTGCCACACATCTCAAGTTTCGTCTAAAATCTGTACAAATCTTTTAAATGCCGGCTTTGAGCGCTTATTTGAGAATACTTCTATGTATTTCTCGAGAAGAACTGCAGGTGCATCACAGAAACTAGCACACATGAAGAGTATGTGGCAAGGAAACAACAAGAAAGCAGAGTTATGTTTACTTAAGAGGTTACATATTCCCAGTGGCAACATATCGATGTGAAACATGGACACTTAACAAATCAATAGAAAAGAGAATAACAGTATTTGAAACGAAATGTTACAGAAGGGCACTTAGAATATCATGGATAGAACGAAGATCAAGGAAAAGAGATATTGATGGGATCAGGTGTCGCAGAAAACTGGATCGTTAACATAATAAAAATTAGAAAGCTGAGATACTTTGGCCACATCTAGAAACACAGTAGCTTGGAGAGGTTGGTAGTAGAAGGCATAGTGCCCAGCAAAAGAGAAAAGGGACGACCTCGCCGCAAGTGGACTTAGGACATCGCGGAAAGTCTGAAATGTATCACTGTAAGACGCTGGTCAACTTGCGCAAGACCGTATTGCATTCAGGGAGGCTGTGAGATTGACAACGTTCTGGAAAGGACATGTCAAACGAATGAATGAATGAATGAATGAATTTCTCGAGATATTTAAACAAAAATTTCAAACTAATTCAGTTTGTAAGCCATATCTGTGTAAGCATAGTAAAAGGTAATCCTGTCATGCCTTAGAGGCACATAGGGATATGGTGCTAGTGCCCATATATTCCTTGACCTGTCAGCACACTAGAGGGTGATATGGTCAGTATCACGCCTGGCCACCTTTCCTTCCCCAACTCCAGAAGAACTCGGGTACCCATTTGTACAGGTGGGTGACTGGGGTGCCTCCTGCTGGATTCGAACCCCAGACCTTCGTCATGAGAGACGAGTGCACTAACCACTTCCCCATTCAGACACCCGTAAGCATAATAAGTTATGGGGGGGGGGGAGGCAAGGGACAGGCGTTTGTGGAAAACCCTTGCGGAAGTCCCATGTGCCTTGGGCACTTAAGGTTAAGAGAGAGAGAGAGAGAGAGAGTAGGCTATGACTCTCTGCGAACTGTGATGAAACTTTTCCTCTTCTTTTCAACGACGATGATAATGACGCTGTCTGACTCATCCTCACCCTCATAGAACGTTGTCCGCGTAGCAAGCTGCTCACTAGACTTCATAATACGCTCCACCACGGAAGAAAATCATGTTTATCTCTGTAATTTGTAAAGACGAAGCGAGAAAATATGGCAAGATCTTTTGGCTTTTTTTTTCCCATTTAGTGTAATAGGAGGGGACATTTGCTTTTCTGAAATGGCGAAGGTTTGCACGCGGGAAGCCACTATGTTGTCTGAAGCAGACATGTACGATTCTGATGTATGTACATCTTGTCTGCTGCACTTAGGCAACTTTAGTTGAAGTTCGTGATGTTTCTAGTACTACTTGTCTGACGTTCTCTGACCTCCCCCCCCCCCTTTCCTTTTCTTTCGTCTGATTTCCACTACGATATCTTTGCGTTATAAATCTCACAATAACAATATAAATGTGGGGGGGGGGGGGGGTGACAACGTATGTGCCCGCTGTGTTACTATTTTTTGTTTACTGAATAGAATGTTGGGGGCATTACCTGAAGCCGTGTTTGCTGAGTGTTTCTGGATTCGTTATTCACTGTCTCCAGCCATCCACTTCGCTTCCAGGCTCTTTCAAACCTAAAGTTGGCAACACACTGATACAGAAGTCAAGTCAGTCCTACGTATCACTTGATATGAGGTTTTACTGATGAACTAGATGAAAATGAAGATGGTGATGACGATATTCTGACCGCCGACAAGTCTGCCCTGCCACATGACGAGTCCATTCATCCTTCCACAACTCCAGTAACAGATATAAACATCCATTTTCTCGACAGAGACATCACACACAAAAAAAAACATTCTCACAGGTACACATTAAAACGTAGACTGACTGCCCACTCACAGTCTCTCCCACAATTCTCTGTCACGCCCCACGTGACGTTCTAGAAGGATCTCGACCGACCACGGAAAAGTTCGAAAAAGGAATCATAACAATTGACCTTTCTATAAAACAAGTCATCTCCGTACATTGCGGGGAGGGAGGGAGACTCTGGGGAAAATGTTACAGATTGGCAGTCAGTGATATGCTAGAGTCAGAGCTGGCGAACCATAGCTGACCAAGACCTTGTCCCACCTCTTGTTTGGTACCCACAGCTGATCAAGACCTTGTCCCACCTCTTTCCAGAGAGAAAGTTGTGCGGTAAAGAGCAGAATGTCAGTCGGGTCTGCATGCCCATTTCTCAACATTTTAGAAATAAAGATCAGTCAGTCAATCAGTCTGTTCGTACTCCCAGTAACGGGCCTAGCCTGGCTAATGGGGGTAGTCTCCATGGTGGTGGAGCCTGCCAAGAGAAGCACTGCACACCCCCTGCTTTTTTTAGCTCCACTCAAGGACTGAAAGAATATTCGCTATAACCCGCTCCCAATCTGACATGATGTTGTGCCTCAATATCTTCACCACATCGGCTGCGAAGAACACCAGCTCTCAGTTCTAGGGAGAAAAGAAGAAGATCTATCTACTGTTTCCTTCTGCTGATCCCATGCTTTCATTTCCTACTTTCTTCTTACATCTTAAATACTTCCCGTGCCGTTAAACGTCACATGGGGCAACGCATGGTCGTTCACCAAGATGTCCTGTCTTCGGCGAGTTTTTCAATCTCATCAAGGGATTTTATGCCCACTGAATTGGCTTCTCTTAACAATGTCCTCTTTAGAGTTTCAAGTGGTCTACCTCTTTTTCTTCGGCCTGTTGTGCTCTATTTGATAGCTTGTTTTGGTATTCTCTGATTGTTTTTTCACATGGCCTACATATGTCCATCTTCTTTTTCTGGTCACCCATGAGACAAGTTGTTGTTTGCTCATCTATCTTATCTCTGCGTTGTTCTTGAATTCGTTCCACTTTATACCAAGTATTTTCCTTATGCATTTGTTTTCAAAAGAGTCTAATTTCTTGTCTATTTCTTTAGTTGTTTTCCAGCTTTCGCATGCATAAATGAGGGTGGATATTACATTTGAATTGAATAGTCTTAACTTGGTTTCTGTGCTTATAACTTTTGAATTCCATACGTTCTCAAGATTTTTAAAGAACAATGCTGCTTTGCAATTCTAATTCTAACTTCCTTCTTGGTGTCACCATCCTGGTCTACGTAGCTGCCAAGGTATGCAAATTGGTTTACTTCATCAACAACTGTTCCTTCTTTCCTGCATCGATTTCACATTGTCACTGATAAGAGTTATGCCATCTGCAAAATCAAGATCTTCTATTTGGGTCCCATGTACCCAATCAATGCCGGTTTTATCTGTAAAGCATCTTTTCATTATAAAGTCTACGGCAATTCCAAAAAGCAAGGGAGATAATATACATCCTTGTTTCGCCCCTGTTTCAATCTGAAACCATTCGCTCATTCCTTCTTCTGTCTTGACTGCACAAACATATTCTTTGTAGAGATCTCTAATGATGTTGATAATTTTAGATTTTAGATTTCCTACTTTACCTTCATTAAATTCTCGTCTATTCAGCAACGAGAAAATACTGCATTAAGGAACTTGGCTATCTCGCACCCTATATATTTATACCCATGCTTGCTCGTCCTACCAGAGTCCGTGCTCATGTCCCAGGTAATTCTCTTGTCATTTTTCTTTCTCTCACGTCTAAAAGTGCTTTGTCTATGATTTTTGTGTTCTCCCAAGATTTAACAATACAACACTGTGATCTGTTACTCTACACAGAGAAAGCCTCATTGTTTCCTATTTGCAGTGATGGTTATACAGCTTTATGAGGTTTAACTGTTTTTTAATTAAGCTTTCAATGCGCATTTATTTCTGTGCTTATGCTTTGGTATGTTCTGCATATTTTCTTATGTACATTTGATATACAATGTGTGGCTATGAATATAAATACGCAAGAAGAAATGGAAGATTCGAGAACAGTAAGAAAATGCGCATTACTATTTTGCAAACGTAGATGCGAATTTACATGAAATATTTCGAGTTTACTATCGTTATTTAATCAACGACGTTTTGCGAAAAGACTTATATCGAACGACGTACATCGATTGCTTTTTTGTCTTTTCTTTAACGACGCATTCGCTGCCTCTGTCCATCTCATAATGTTGCTTCCTTGACCTCACTGGCTGTTGTCCTTGTGTTGAGTATCCTCCCTCCCCCCTGGCTTTTAGATCCACTGTTCTGAAGGGTATTGTTCTTCTCTTTTCATCTTTTTTTTTCTAGTAAAGGTAAAGACAAAATTTCCGTTCCCATGCCATTAAGACATTCTGGGGATACGGTGCTAGGCCCATATTTTCCATGACCTTCGCCACATGAAAGTCTGATGTGGTCAATATCACGCCTGGCCCCGCATATACCTTCCCGGACTGCTCTGGTACCCATTTTTAAATGCTAGACGCACCCCGGGGCCGTTTTGGTGTGTACCAGAAAGAAAAAAAAAGATCCCACCGCAGGGACTTGATTCCGGTACCACCGGATTGGTAAACAGAGCGCCTCACCACTCAGCCAACCAGGCCGCCATCTTGTTCTAGCGGTGTTATTTCCTAATTTCTGTTTATCTTCTGTTACCAAGGTGAAGTTCCCCCCCCCCTCTCCTCACCTCTATGTGGATAGTGAACTATGTGTGTTATCCTATTATTTTGCCAGAATGCTCTGACCGCCGTGTTTGTAGTGTTACTCACTATCTGTTAGCAGTTCTACCTGAGAACAGAGAGTCGAGTATCCAGTTTTAGCACAGCTGAGTTGACTGGGAGGTGGCAGGCAGGTTCCGATCTCACACCTTTAGTCCGAGACTGTCGGTGAAGCCGCGTTACTATCAAACAGGGCTAGTATTGTCTTCTCTTTCTTTCTTTACCCTTGAAAAATAAAGATTATTCATTCATTCATTCATTCATTCTCCTTGTTTCCTATCGTCAGTTTTGGTTCTTTCTTTTTTTCTTTCTTTTTTCTTTCTGTCTTCTGTCTGTCTGTTTCCTTTCTTTCTTTCTGTTTTATTTCTTTCTGTCTGTCTGTTTCTTTCACGTTTCTTTCCTTTTTCTGCCTATCTGCTTTCTTTCTTTCTTTCTGTTTTCTTTATTTCTGTCTGCCTGTTTTCTTTCGTTTTTTCTGTCAGTCTGTCCGTTTTTTCTTTCCTTCTTAATTTCTTTCCTTCTTTCTTTCTTTTTTTGTCTGTCTGTTTTCTTTCTTTCTTTTTTCTTTCTGTCTGTCTGCCTGCTTTCTTTCTTTCTTTCTTTTCTTCTTTCTTTCTTTCTTTTCATTTTCTTTCTTTTTTCCTTCTTTTTTGTCTGTCTGTTTTTTTTTCTTTCTTTTTTCTTTCTGTCCGTCTGTGTGTTTTCTTTCTGTCTGTCTGTTTTCTTTCTTTCTTTATGTATGTCTGTTTTCTTTCGTTCGTTTTTCTTTCTTTCTGTCTATCTGTTTTTTTTCTTTCTTTATTTCTGTACTTCTATTGTCTTTCTTTCTGTCTGTGCCTATTTTCTCTCTTTATTTTCTTTTTTTTCTTTCTTTCTTCCGTTCTCTCTGTCTGTTTTCTTTGTTTAATCAATTCTGCCTATCTATTTTCTTGCTTTCTTTCTTTCTGTTTTATTTCTTTCTTTATTTATTTATTTCTGTCTATCTATTTTCTTTCTTTTTGTCTGTCTGTCTGTTTTTTTTATTTCTGCCTATCTATTTTCTTTTTTTCTCTTTCTTTCTTTCTGCCTATTTTCTTTCTTTCTTTCTTTCTTCCTTTTTTTTTTGTTTTCTCTTAAGCACAATACATTCTCCTGGAAATCTTACTTTCTAAGTTCTCAACTTTCATTTATATTTTCATACTTTTTTTAAACTCCTGAACCACCGAGTACAGATAAAAACAAAGAGAAGCTGAGTGCGTTCAAATCTGAGACACTTTTATTTTCTTTTCATTCAAATGTAAGGAATCATATCCGTCTGTTCACAGTGCATATAGTCACTTTTATTTTCTTATCGACATCCACCTCACAAGTATCTTTGCTATACGTACTACACTAGTTGTAACCCACCACGATATGACGGGAGCAAATACAAGTGAGAAACTGATTGATCCTTAAACTCTCTAAACATTAACAGGAATTTGTTTCAAAGGCGTATTGTTTTAGTTATTTTTAATTACATATTGTATGTTCTGTGATTTAGTTATTGAATCTGACGTGCGAGTGTGTAATGGGAAGTCCAACCACCGAAACAAACAAGAAACAATTTTCGAAATATAAAGAACCAGATTACAAAATGTCAGCATACAGTTGTCCGTATATTTTCAAGCTGTAGACTTTCTAAGCAATTTGTCTAGTGAAGAATGAGCAAATTATAAATGATTATCCGACACTCACGTTATGTACATGATCAGTTTGTGAGGGAATAAGATAGAGAGAGAGAGAGAGAGAGAGCAAGGGGAGATTTGCAGGCAGGCGTGATTGTAAAAATAAAATTCAGCTTTCTGTTTTTAAACGAAATAATTATATTTACAGAAACGAAAAAAAAATTCAACCAGTGTAAGGTTTTAGACACACCGGGTGTCATCTTGACATTGTCATAAGATCACGTTAAAACAAAACAAAAGAGAGAACACGATCATATTTTCTATTATAAATCATATGTGTTTTCTTTTTAGCGCCTTGTTCAGGGTGTCGTGTTTAAATGTATAAGAAAAAAAAGTATGAAGGAAATACAGTACTCCCGGAATCGTAGGGGGGGGGGGGGGGGTCCCTAATGCTTTGTTTGGAGTGTTGTGTTTAAAGTATACAAGAAATTACTGAGGGAAATACGGTACGCACAGAATTATGGGCGGTTTTTTTTCCTCCTAATGCTTTATTCAGTGTGTTGTGTTTAGAGCATACAAGAAATTAATGAAGGAAATACGGTACGCACAGAATCACGGGAAGGAGCGTAGAGTTTACAATTACTGGTGATTTGTAAAGAGCTTGATCAAACTGAACCAAACGGTTACTAAAGTGCACAATCACGGAGTAAAACAAGGGCCTCGTGTGCGCTTTTGACGTGTACAGCGAGGGTTTGGGGAGGTCCTTCTTCTACTCCCTGACTGCAAGAGTACCAGAGCTACTTCAAGGTAGCACTTGATGAGGAAGGCGAAAAGGGTTCAAAGTTTGGTTCCATTTTCGCCAGCAAATTATCTTGTCTTATCAGCTGCAGGTTTTTAGCAAAACAGGTTTCAGAAGCACCTTGGCTATTGTTAGGGCCTTTTGCCTTTTATTTGTCTGGCTAATTTTTAAAAAAATGTCTTTTCAGGATTCAGTTATCAGTTCCTAAGACACTGTTTGTTTGTTTGTTTGTTTGTTTGTTTGTTTGTTTGTTTGTTTGTTTGTTTGTTCTTTTGTTTTTTTTCTGTAAATGTAGAACCCATGGGAGGCATTCCGTGACAAGAGAGATAACCCATCTCGCTATAATACTCCAGTACTTGCTAAGTTCGCGTATCAGAGTTTGGGACTGCGTATTATATACTAACTTGTTATTATTATTATTATGAAACCCATTGACCTTCTAGCTTTCATAATAACTACATTGTCTCCAAAATGTAAGTCTACTATTTCTTGTATTTCTTAGTTTTGTTCTTTTGTTTGTTTTCTTTTTCTTGGTTCGTTTCTAACAATTTGCATATTCTCGTTAGTTTTTTCTCGCCGATTGTCTTGGTACTTGTATAGCTACGTTACTTTTCTTGCTACTTTTTTTTGCTACTTTTATCGCTTCTTGTCTTGTTATTTGTATAGCTACACTAGTTGTAACCCACCACGATATGACGGGAGCAAATACAATTGAGAAACTGACTGATCCTTAAACTCTCTAAACATTAACAGGAATTTGTTTCAAAGGCGTATTGTTTTAGTTATTTTAATTACATATTGTATGTTCTGTGATTTAGTTATTGAATCTGACGTGTGAGTGTGTAATGGGAAGTCCAACCACCGAAACAAACAAGAAACAATTTTCGAAATATAAAGAACCAGATTACAAAATGTCAGCATACAGTTGTCCGTATATTTTCAAGCTGTAGACTTTCTAAGCAATTTGTCTAGTGAAAAACGAGCAAATTATAAATGATTATCCGACACTCACGTTATGTACATGATCAGTTTGTGAGGGAATAAGATAGAGAGAGAGAGAGAGAGCAAGGGGAGATTTGCAGGCAGGCGTGATTGTAAAAATAAAATTCAGCTTTCTGTTTTTAAACGAAATAATTATATTTACAGAAACGAAAAAAAAATTCAACCAGTGTAAGGTTTTAGACACACCGGGTGTCATCTTGACATTGTCATAAGATCACGTTAAAACAAAACAAAAGAGAGAACACGATCATATTTTCTATTATAAATCATATGTGTTTTCTTTTTAGCGCCTTGTTCAGGGTGTCGTGTTTAAATGTATAAGAAAAAAAAGTATTGAAGGAAATACAGTACTCCCGGAATCGTAGGGGGGGGGGGGGGGGTCCCTAATGCTTTGTTTGGAGTGTTGTGTTTAAAGTATACAAGAAATTACTGAGGGAAATACGGTACGCACAGAATTATGGGCGGTTTTTTTTCCTCCTAATGCTTTATTCAGTGTGTTGTGTTTAGAGTATACAAGAAATTAATGAAGGAAATACGGTACGCACAGAATCACGGGAAGGAGCGTAGAGTTTATAATTACTGGTGATTTGTAAAGAGCTTGATCAAACTGAACCAAACGGTTACTAAAGTGCACAATCACGGAGTAAAACAAGGGCCTCGTGTGCGCTTTTGACGTGTACAGCGAGGGTTTGGGGAGGTCCTTTCTACTCCCTGACTGCAAGAGTACCAGAGCTACTTCAAGGTAGCACTTGATGAGGAAGGCGAAAAGGGTTCAAAGTTTGGTTCCATTTTCGCCAGCAAATTATCTTGTCTTATCAGCTGCAGGTTTTTACCAAAACAGGTTTCAGAAGCACCTGGCTATTGTTAGGGCCTTTTGCCTTTTATTTGTCTGGCTAATTTTTAAAAAATTTCTTTTCAGGATTCAGTTATCAGTTCCTAAGACACTGTTTGTTTGTTTGTTCGTTTGTTTTTTTTTCTGTAAATGTAGAACCCATGGGAGGCATTCCGTGACAAGAGAGATAACCCATCTCGCTATAATACTCCAGTACTTGCTAAGTTCGCGTATCAGAGTTTGGGACTGCGTATTATATACTAACTTGTTATTATTATTATTATTATGAAACCCATTGACCTTCTAGCTTTCATAATAACTACATTGTCTCCAAAATGTAAGTCTACTATTTCTTGTATTTCTTAGTTTTGTTCTTTTGTTTGTTTTCTTTTTCTTGGTTCGTTTCTAACAATTTGCATATTCTCGTTAGTTTTTTCTCGCAGATTGTCTTGGTACTTGTATAGCTACGTTACTTTTCTTGCTACTTTTTTTTGCTACTTTTATCGCTTCTTGTCTTGTTATTTGTATAGCTACATTACTTTTCTCGCTACTTTTCTCTGTACTTGTCTCGTTACTTGTATAGCTACGTTACTTTTCTCTGTACTTGTCTCGTTACTTGTATAACCACGTTACTTTCCTCTCTACTTGCTAATTATATAGCCACACTAATTTTCTCGCTTTTTGTCTCTCTAATTATATAGCCACGCTACTTTTCTCTCTACTTGCTAATTCTCTCTCTCTCTCTCTCTCTCTCTCTCTCTCTCTCTCTGAACCTTAAGTGCCCAGAGCACATGGGGCTTCCGCAAAGGTTTTCCACAAATGCCTGTCCTTTGTGATAATTATATAGCCACACTAATTTTCTCGCTTTTTGTCTCCCTAATTATATAGCCACGCTACTTTTCTCTCTACTTGCTACTTATATAGCCATGTTACTTTTCTCTCTACTTGTCTCTCTAATTATATAACCACGCTACTTTTCTCTCTACTTGCTACTTATATAGCCATGTTACTTTTCTCTCTACTTGTCTCCCTAATTATATAGCCACACTACTTTTCTCGCTTCTTATCTGATGGAACACAGACAAAAGACATTATTTAAAAAGCTGCAAAAATGGTCAAAATACTCTGATAATCACAAACAAAGTGTCTATATTGTAGCGTGTTAAACAAACAAAACTGCAAGACAAGAGATGGCCTCTCTCTGCCCTCACTGTCTCTTTCTCCTCAACACAAATATGCCATGTACTCATTTCCAGCTGGGAATTATCAGTGAAAGCTGACAGCCGATCTGAAATCGGTTTCCCTTGTCATCGAAATCTGACCCTTAACTATTGAGCAACCATTACTCTAAACTAAGTAATGTTGAGTCGGATTAAGAATTAAATAAATAAAAAAATATTTAGAATGTTCCAGATTAGATCATACAGTCATATTAAATCATACGATCATATTAGTCATATTAGGTCATACAGTCATATTAGGTCAAACAGTAAGTCACAGTCATATTAGGTCATATGGTCATATTTACAATCATATTAGGTCAAACAGTCATATTAGGTCATAGAGACATATTAGGTCATATCTGTGTACCTTGAATCTACTAACTTTCTACGGAGTGTTTGCTTGATGGAGAGAGAGAGAGAGAGAGAGAGCAAGAGAGGAGAGAGTGAGGAGGGAGAGAGGTGGCATAATCGTTCATTACGGAATTACTTTTATCTATGTACCTTGAATCTACTAATCTTTCTACGGAGTGTTTGCTTGATGGAGAGAGAGAGAGAGAGAGGCAAGAGAGGAGAGAGTGAGGAGGGAGAGAGGTGACATAATCGTTCATTACGGAATTACTTTCATCTATATACCTTGAATCTACTAATCTTTCTACGGAGTGTTTGCTTGATGGAGAGAGAGAGAGAGAGAGAGAGAGAGGCAAGAGAGGAGAGAGTGAGGAGGGAGAGAGGTGGCATAATCGTTCATTACGGAATTACTTTTATCTGTGTAACTTGAATCTACTAATCTTTTTACGGAGTGTTTGCTTGATGGAGAGCATGTTACTGGTTTCAAATATTTACGAGATAGAACAGTTCTATGATTCTTTCTCTCTTGCAGATTCAAAATTAGTATCACCTCTTTTATTGGTTTATCCCAAGAGGAAGCGAGGGCCAAATTATAAAACAGATGAGGCCGGGCTATTTTTTTTTTCTACAATGACCGAGGTTAGGCAATATAATATTGGTATGACTATTTATGAGAAGGCTGTTATTAACAAAATAACCAACATTTTCCTGCCTCAGCAAACTCTTATGAGGCGGGGAAAGCTTTCTGATTTGTTTTATATTCCGTGTGACAAACTTGTGAATGTAACTCCTTTTAGTATTGTCATTTAGTTGGACATTGTATTGTGCTTGTGTTCCAGATCTGAACATTACAGAGAGAGAGGAGAGAGAGAGAAAGGAGAGAGAGAGAGAGAAAGAGACTAAAAAGAGAGAGAGAGACGGAGAGAAAGAAAGAAAGAAAGAAGAGGAGAGAGAGAGAGAGCACAGAGAGGGGAAGGAGACAGAAATAGATTTTTAAAAAGGAGAAAGAGAGAGGGGGAGAGAAAGGAGAAAGAAAATAGAGAGGAAAGGAGAGAGAGGGGGAAGAGAAATATGGAGAGAGAGAGGGGGGAAGGGAAAGAGAAAGTGAGAAAGAGAAAGAGAGATAAGGAGGGTGAGAGAAAAAGAGAAGAAGAGAGAGAGAGAGAGAGAAAGAAGGAAAGTGAGAAAAAAGAGAGAGGGAGGAGGAAGAGAGAAAGAGAGAGGGAGATAGGTGACATAATCATTCAGTATGGAATTACTTTTATCTGTGTACCTTGAATCTACTAATCTTTCTACGGAGTATGTGCTTGATGGAGAAAGAGAGAGAGAGAGAGAGGGGGGGTGAGAAAAGAGATAGAAGAGAGAGAGAGAGAGGAGAGAAAGAGGAAAGAGAGAGAGAGAGAGAGTATTCCAAAGCTTATTAACGTCATCGATTCACGCTACCAGTTCTGCACACATATTTTTTGTTTCTGCTTGTCGACATTACAGAGATAATTTGGGATAGGACGGTTACTTTAGAAACAAACACATTATTCCAAGATGGCTGAATCAACAAACCGTATCTTGAGTTAGCGAATATTCTGCAGTTTGGAAACTTCTTTTTTGTTATTCAATACGTTCTGAAACTTACATAAAATACGCTTAATCTTCATTATTTTAAAGTAATGTATAGAAAAATTACCAATTCTGTTAGTGATCTGAAATAAATAGGAATAGATTGTAGTATTGTCTAACAGTGAAATTTTATAGCTAAATTAATATAAATTACAAAATTTAATGTCAATAGTTATTTGTCAGTTATTTCCCTTATTAATCTTTAAGCGGCGTTCATCTCCCCTCTTTTTGCTCTTGTCGCTAATAACTTTTACAAGATACGACTTTTCTTTTGTTAAAATGATTTCTACCCGGTTGTAGGAAAATTACTGGAATTTTAAAAGCGACTACTGCCACACCAGCAGGACTGAGATACTTGGAAAAACTCTATACCCAGCAACTTCATGAAATCGCTGGCTCTTGCTGTCTGCCCATACACTCCCACGGCAAAGTAGGCGGTTCGTATTGATCTGAGCCTTTCAAGAAAGTTCTTTCCCTTGATCAAACAAAGAAAATGTCAAGTCGGTGTTTAGTAGTTCCTTGAGGAAAGCTTCGTTATAAATTGTTTGCTGTAACACTCGTCTGTTGTGATGGTAAATTCTATTGACGGAAGGCATTTGAGCAATTTTGTTTACGTTTCTCTCTCTCTCTCTCTCTCTCTCTCGCACACAAAGTTGATTTCAGGAAAAAATTGTTCTTGTTGAGAAGAAGAAAAACGAAGGGAGGAGGATGAGAAGGAGGAGGAGAAGGAATGGAAGAGGAGGAGGAGGAAGAGAGGAGGATGAGAGGGGGAGGAAGGGGGATGAGAAAGAGGAAGGGAGGATGATGAGGAGGAGGATGAGAGGAGGAGAAGGAAGGAGGATGAGAAAGAGAGGAGGATGAGAAGGAGGAAGAGAGGAGGATGAGATGGAGGAGGAAGGGGGATGAGAAAGAGGAAGGGAGGATGATGAGAAGGAGGATGAGAGGAGGAGGAGGGATGAGAAAGAGGAAGGGAGGATGATGAGAAGGAGGAAGAGAGGAGGGTGAGATGGAGGAGGAAGAGAGGAGGATGGGAAGGAGGAAGAGAGGAGGAGGAGGAAGGGGTATGAGAAAGAGGAAGGGAGGAGGATGAGAAGGAGGAAGAGAGGAGGATGAGATGGAGGAGGAAGAGAGGAGGATGAGAAGGAGGAAGAGAGGAGGATGAGATGGAGGAGGAAGAGAGGAGGATGAGAAGAAGGAAGAGAGGAGGAGGAGGAGGAAGTGAGGAGGATGAGAAAGAGGAAGAGAGGAGAATGAGGATGAAGAGGGATACAGCAGATTTTTTTCTACCACTGTCTGGCTCCTATTTCTCTCATACTGTACTTGGAGGGGGGGGGGGATCTCTTTGTAGAGATTGCTGCAGGAAGTATTTCAAATTCTGCCTCGGTCTGCAATGTTTTCAAAATAATAAAACATGAGAATGTTAAGAGTTGCAGTTATAACAGCTAAAGTGAAAAATAAAAAGCGAATACGGTATTCTTTAGCAATATTCTTTAAACTAATGTATTTTTCGGAAACTAGGACAAATTCTTCTCGCTCCCACCGTCTAGACCACGTAATGAAAGATTTATGTTATTATTTCGACATTTAGGTCTTGAGAAACGGGACATGAGGCTGTGACATGTGTCATACAACTCAGAAAAGATCAATCATTTATAGAGCATGCATTTATATATTTCTATATAATCTTGTTTTTCACACAATACACCACCATTACGACAACATCGGGTTTTCCCCCCTGGTTATATGGGCGTGGAAATACGTGCTGTGACCCATAAACTTCATTTCTGTTCGGTCTAGCAGCTTTTATCAGCAATAACTTGTTCACTTCTCCCGCCATTTTGGCTTACTTGCCCGGAGAAGGCGTGGTCTGTGTCAACATTTGCTGTTCAACCTTCTTTGTAGGCTGAACGCCTTTAACTGTAGAGGATGAAGGGATAACAGCTTGCAGAGGACTCAAGGGGCCCTTTTCAGGGTCACCTTGTTGGAGAGGGGCCTTAATAGGTGGATAATCAGAGTTGACCTCGTCTTCACAGTAATGAGCCAGAAATGATGGGAACAGCAAGGACATAGCTAACGTGACACCCCCTATGCAGAATAGGATGAGTCCGATGAGTTTGCACATGTCAAGGGTCGTATTGTATTCCTGCGCTTTCTCATCCACGTAGGCCTCGCCAGTTAGGTCATCGGGTGATTCTATTAGCACATGTCGAGGTGGGACAAGATAGCCGATCAAGATGGCCATCACGCCAAACAGGAGTAGTATCACGCCGATCCACATGAATAACTGCAAAGAGAGAGGTAAAATTAGGCTGATATTGTTGCTACAGCTCACTTGATGAAAATGATGAAAAACACTATTTTCATGATGATACTGATGATGATGATGATGATGAATGGTAAGGGCTAATATTTTTTTTTTTAAGGCGGCCTGTTTGGTTGAGTGGTTAGGCGCTCGATCTACTACTAATCGGTTGGTGCCGAGTTCAAGTCCCATCGTATTTATCTTATATCCTTCTCGTGCCGTCAAACGTCACACAGGGTTCGCAAGGTAGTTCGCCAATTTTTCCTGTTTTCAGCGAGTCTTTCAAACTCATCAAAGGATTTTATGCCTATTAATTTGGCCTCTCTTAACAATGTCCTCTTTAGAGTTTCACGTGCTCTGCCTCTTTTTCTTTGACCTGTTGTGTTCCACTTGATAGTTTGTTTTGGGATTCTATCATTGTTTCTTCTCGTCACGTGGCATCTCCTGTTCCTGGTCACCCATGAGACTGGTTGTTGTTCAGTCATCTGTCTTATCTCTGCATTGTTCTTTAATTCGTTCCACTTGACGCCGAGTATTTTCATTAAGCATTTGTTTTAAAAAGAGTCTAATTTCTTGTCTATTTATTTAGTTGTTTTCCAGCTTTCACTTGCATAAATGAGGGTGGATATTACATTTGAATTGAATAGTCTCAACTTAGTTTATGTGCTTATAACTTTTGAATGCCATATGTTCTCAAGATTCTTGAAGATTAATGGTGCTTTTGCAATTCTGATTCTAACTTCCTTTCTGGTGTCACCATCCTGGTTTATGTAGCTGCCAAGGTATGCAAATTGATTGACTTTTTCAACATCTGTCCCTTCTACGTGTATTTTTCCATTTTGATTAATGGGAGGTTTCATTATTTTTGTTTTGTCCTTGTTAATTTCAAGTTCTATTTTGCTAGCCAGTGAAGACAGGCTATCTGTTTTTTCTTGCATGGAATTCACATTGTTACTGATAAGAGTTATGTCATCAGCAAAATCAAGATCTTATAGGTGGGTCCCATGTACCCAGTCAATATCTGTGTTACCTCTGCAGCATTTTTTCATTATGAAGTCTATGGCAATTCCAAAAAGCAAAAGAGACAGTATACATCCTTGTTTCACGCCTTTTTCAATCTGGAACCATTCACTCATTCTTTCTTATGTTTTGACTGCACAAACATATCCATTGTATAAGTCCTTAATGATGCTGACAATTTTTCAAGTCTCATCTAGGGAGAGGGAAAAAAAGGGCTGGGTGGAGGGGGGGGGGGGAGTAAGGGTTCTAGTACCACCGCACCAAAACAGCCCCGGGGAAAACCCACCCCCTTAAACTTGGTACAAGAGAAATCTGGGAAGGTAAACGCGGCCAGGAGTGACATTCATCACATCACACTTTTATATGTCGAAAGACTTTGAAAATTCAGGTGTAACACCGCATCCCTAATGTGCCTTAATTAATTAATGGCATGAAAACGGAGACTTCTCACAAACTGCATCCAAGTGCGCTGTGTGCCTGCGTAACAAATCACATTTACTCTTCTGGAAATTAACAAAACTCCGGCTTCCAACGGAATATAAATTCCACTATTATAGTTTCCCGCTTCTTCTTCCCCAGCATATTTTCTGTTTACAAGTCCAGGCTTTTATTTTTGTCTGTTTGCTTTATATTTATTATTAATTTTATCCGCATGTTTTACAACCATCCCAGCCAGGGCAGGGAGGCCCTGCAGATGTACTTGCTCTATAGTGCCTGTTGTAAACAGGCCAGCAGAGAATGAAGAAAAGAATGACAATCAATAGGGTGAGCATGGGAGAGAAGGGGGGGGGGGGCATCACCTTAAATATTTTCTTTCAGAACTTGACAACCTTCAAGCATGTGATAAATCCAGAAGTACACCTAACATTAAATGTCATGAGAATTTAGAGAAGACAGTCTTGGAAGGGTACATAATGAGGAAAAGAAAGAGAGGAAGACCAAGGTGAAGATGGCTGCAATACATCGTTGATGATATGCGAATGGATGCATGAGAAGCAGGGCATCTTGCTTACAACCAAGAGGCCTACAGGAGAGCTGTTAGGGAGGCAAAATTCTGCAAGGGACGTGCAAATGACTGACTGACTGGCACAAAATATGTGTGTTTCCTGTTTTAAACCGTCATAAAAATTGTAACATCAAAAATCAAGGAAGAAATGCTAAAAGAGTGCACTCAGGACACTGCTACAGAGACTAGGTCAGCTGACACAGCTACCCTGATCATCAGAGAAAATGGTTCCCCCATCTCACAAATAGCAAACACGACTTTCGCACAGTAAAGTACTAGAACACACTACTATATGGTCAGACCTGGACAAAATCGTAGACAACGAGCTCTTAGATGTGAGAGAAAGAAAAATGACGAGACAACTACCTGGAACTTATTATCACGGACTTCGGTGGGACGAGCAACCGTCTAAGCCACGAGAGAACTTAACTTTCTCGAATCTTCAGCTTACAGTTGTTACAGTGTATTAACTTAGCTATCTCTCAGCCTCTCGCAACTATCTCTCAGCCTCTCGCGGCTATCTCTCAGCCTCTCGCGGCTATCTCTCAGCCTCTCGCGGCTATTTCTCAGCCTCTCGCGGCTATCTCTCAGCCTCTCGCGGCTATCTCTCAGCCTCTCGCGGCTATCTCTCAGCCTCTCGCGGCTATCTCTCAGCCTCTCGCGGCTATCTCTCAGCCTCTCGCGACTATCTCTCAGCCTCTCGTGGTTATCTCTCACCCTCTCGCGGCTGTCTCTCACCCTCTTGTGGCTATCCCTCACAGTCTCGTGGTTATCTCTCACTCTCTCGCGGCTGTCTCTCACCCTCTTGTGGCTATCCCTCACAGTCTCATGGTTATCTCTCACTCTCTCTCGCGGCTGGGCGGTTGCTCGTCCTACCGGGGTCTGTGGTTCAGGTCCCAAAGTTGTTATTTTTCTCTGTTGCCATTCTAAGGTTAACCCCCCCCCCCCGTACCTTCTCCCCAAAACCTCAACAAATCATGACTCCCTGAGGTCTGTAAGATGCTGAATTTCTTTTCCCTACTCTCCCTTCTCTTCGCCAGAAGTGAACCGTTCCCCAACCCCCCCCCCCCTTTTCATCCTCATCGTTGCGTGAGAACTTGAAGATATTACAAAGCTTAAAATACACTCTGATGTTTACGTACTGAAAGTCAAGATAACCTTAAGGTAAAAGATTTGCCCAGGATAACAAATTGTTTTTCGTATATGAAGACTGATTATAAACAAGTAATGTTACCTCAGCGACATTTCCTCTGGTTTATTATGATGTTACACCAAGTGATGTTATCCTAGGTGATATTACCACATTAGGGATATTTTTTTCCTGGTTCACTGTGACATTACCCCCAAGTGATATTATCCCAAATGAAGTCACATTAGAGGTATTTCCCCTTGTTTATTATGATATTACCCCCAATGATGCTACCCCGTTAGCGATATTTTTCATGGTTTATTATGAAATTACCCAAATGATATTACCCCAAGTGATGTTACATTAGCGATATTTTCTCTGGTTTATTATGAAATTACCCAAATGATATTACCCCAAGTGATGTTACATTAGCGATATTTTCTCTGGTTTATTATGATATTACCGGTTAAGTGTGTGGGTAAGGGGATGACGTGGGTGGGAGGAGGGGGGGCGGACAGTTTTGAAGCATCAGCTTCCCCACCCACCCACCTTCCACCAGATGGGCGTGCACCTGCGACGTCTCTGGTGAGGCTGCAGCAGGAACTGGTGGTCATCGTCCTCGTAGACGGCCGGGTCCTTGAAGGTGTGGTCCTCGTAGAACTGGTGCAGGTACGACTTGACACCAAAGTAGACCGGGCAGCTTCTCTTCCGCTTCGGCTTTGTGTCCCCGTCTGAGAAAAGAATTAGTTTGTGGGAAAATTTGATGACGATGATGATGATGATGATGGTGGTCATGCTGGTGACAGTGGTGGTAATGATGGTGATGGTGGTTATGATGGCGGTGGTAGTGGTGATGGTGATGATGATGAAGGTGAGGTTGGTTATGATAGTGATAGTAGTGTGGTAGTGGCGGTGATTATGTGATTATGATAGTGATGGTAGTGGTGGTGATGATTGTGAAAGTGGTGGTAGTGGTAGTGATGATGATAATGGTGATTATGATAGTGATGGTAGTGGTGGTGATGATTGTGATAGTGATGGTAGTGATAGTAATGGTGGTAGTGGCGGTGATGATGGTAATGGTGATTATGATGGTGGTGGTGGTGATGACTGTGATAGTGGTGGTAGTGGTGGTAATAGTGGTAGAGGTGGTAATGATGGTGATGGCGGAGATAATGGTAGAAGTGGTGATTTCTTAGATAGTTGTAGAGGTGGTGATGATGGTGATTTCGGAGATAGTGGTAGAGGTGATGATGATGGTGATTTCGGAGATAGTAGTAGAAGTTGGTTTCTCTGCGAGTAAAATTGGCGAACTACTTTGCGAGCCCTATGTGACGTTTAACGGCACGGGAAGGATATAAGATATAAGATATATAAGGTAGAAGTGGTGATTTCTTAGATAGTGGTAGAGGTGGTGATGATGGTGATGGTGATAGAGAAGCTATAATAGTGGCTCCCGCCGTCACGGTTACCCTCAGCTTTCAGAGAAAAATACCTCAAGCTAGAGACCAATTTCTATTCTATCAACTTTGTTAAAAGCCCGAGAAAAACACATACAAAAAACAACCTTACAACACATGCAAGAAAATGATTTGATTGTTGACTATCAGTCAAGTTTTAGGCCGAAACATTCCTGCCATACAGCTCTCACAAAAATGACAGAATGTTGGTTATCTGATATAAACTTTGATAAATTACGTGGTGCTGTCTTTGTTAACTTTAAAAAAGCATTTGACATGATTGATCATGAAATCCTAGTTAGAAAGCTTGAGACTTATAGATTATACCCTGGCTTGACAAAATTTATTACATCTTTTCTTTCCAACAGACAACAGGTAGTTTGCCTCAAAAACTCAAGTTCATCTGTGGTTGATAATGGGGTTCCACAGGGATCTATTCTTGGTCCTCTCCTGTTTACCATCTACATCAGTGATCTTCCACTTCATCTAAAAAAATCATCTTGTGACCTATTTTCTGATGACTGCACAGTTTACACTAGTGACAATGACTGTATTAACCTTGAGTCAGCTCTTCAAATTGAAATAAACAGTCTAATTAACTGGAGCAACAACAACTGAATGCTCATAAACACTAGCAAAACAAAATCCATGGTCATTACAACAAGACAGAAATTAACAAATTCACCAACAACACTACAGCTCCTGCTGGAACTTCACAGATAGAGAATGAACATAAAACTCTAGGTCTCACGATTGACCACCACCTCAGCTGGAATCATCATGTAGACAATCTAACCAAACTCATTGCACAAAAAGTTTACCAATTAACTAAAATTAAACATTTTCTTGACATAAATACCAGAAAAATATACTACATATCACAGATACAAACACACTTGGACTACCTTTGCACAGTCTAGGATGGTTGTCCCATGTCAAACATGAAAAGAATTTACTCACTTCAAAAACAAGCAGTAAAGCTTATAGATGACAAACATGCAGCCGTATTACAAATAAAGACAAACATCTTGATATTCTACCCCTCAAGAAAATATTTCTTTTCAACAAGGCCAAGTTAATTCATAAAATTCTGTCGCACAATGTTCCACCCTATCTGTGGCCATTTGTTCAAATCCAACCCAAAACATAGTCAACGCTTAAGCAATTGTATTTTCCCCAAACCAAAGCTTGACATGTTTAAAAAAAAGCTTCTCTTACTCAGCTGCCCACCTTTGGAATGTCCTACGAATTCAAGTTAAACTTATAAGTAATATTCGTTCTTATAACTTTAAATTTTGTCAACATCTGTTTGATATGGACTATATGCCTCCCTAGGAATTGTTTAAAGTAGTTTAAAATGCTTGAGTGTTGTAATTTTTTTTAATACTGCTTTTCTATAAATTTGTTAGTTTTGAATGAATGTAAGAATGCAAGTTTATTTCATATTGTTGCATAAATCAGAGTGTAGAGTGTATGGATATGAGATAGGTTTATTATTTATTCATTTATGTAATCATTTAATTGTGTCTTCATGATTATTAAGCTCATTAAGAAATGCTGAATGACTGTGACTGAGTGAAAGCTGTATGATGAAAGGCAAAATGTTAGACGGGCCTGCGTGCCCAATTCTTAACCCTTTGAAAATAAAGTTTGTTCTTTCGTTCGTTCGTTCGTTCACTTCAGCTTCAAAACGACGAAAGCAGAGAGAGAGAGAGAGAGAGAGACGAGGACAGAGACCCACCTTTGCTTCCTCTCTTGCTCCCTCCTACATCATGCCTCTCCTCTGCTGGGTGTTCCGAACCGCTTTCATCCAAGGGCTCTGTGTATCCTTCGCCGTACTCTGCCATTGTGTTTCACTCATGAGCTGCGGCCAGGCACACTCTTTTCTGCAGGAGCACACATACAAAATACAGAAACATCCATATGTTGACATATAAGCAACATAAAATGCGGTACAAAAGCGCAGACATGTAAACAGCATAAACTGCCGTACAAAAATACAGGCACAAGCAGCATGAACTGACGTACAAAAATACAGGCACAAACAGCATGAACTGCCGTACAAAAATACAGGCACAAACAGCATGAACTGCGGTACAAAAATACAGGCACAAGCAGCATGAACTGCCGTACAAAAATACAGGCACAAACAGCATGAACTGCCGTACAAAAATACAGGCACAAACAGCATGAACTGCGGTACAAAAATACAGGCACAAACAGCATGAACTGCCGTACAAAAATACAGGCACAAACAGCATGAACTGACGTACAAAAATACAAGCATACAAACAGCATGAACTGCCGTACAAAAATACAGACACATAAACAGCAAGAAATGCGGTGCAAAAATACGGACATATAATTTAAACAGCACATACTGTAATGGGGAGAAAGCCAGTGAATTTTATCTTTAAAAGAGTGAAACACTGGACACGTTCCTTACCCCGCCTAACATTCTATCTTTTACATACAAATTTTTACACATAGTAAAAAGTGGAGGTTTTCGTGAAGTAAAGTAAACAGAACACAGTGCTGCATGGTTACACCTCGAAACAAATCATAGACAAAGCACTTTTAGAAGTGAGAAAAAGAAAAATGATAAGATAATTACCTGGAACTTTACCGTGTGAAAGTCTCGTTGTTTCTCATTTGTAAAGAAAATTGTACGTGAAATCACTATGTGAAAAGCATCTGTTTATTTGTTATTATTGTTGTCTAGTATGCACTGATAAACACATAAATGCATTTGAATGTAAATACTACAGAAGAGTTCTTCAGATATCATGGATACAAAAAAAGAACAAATATATCCATACTACAAGAACTTAATATTGAAAACGTTTGGTTAATTAGAAAGATTAAACAGAGAAAACTTATAATATTTTGGACATATTAAACATCATGAGAATTTAGAGATGACAGTCTTGGAGGGCACATAATGAGAAAAAGAAAGAAAGAAAGACGAAGGCGAAGATGGCTGCAAGACATCGTTGACGATCTGTGAATGGACGCATCAGCAACAGGGCATCTTGCTCACAACCGAGAGGCCTACAGGAGAGCTATTAGGGAGGCAAAATTCTGCAAGGGACATGCAAATGACTGACTGACTGACTGCAAACTAGGCGTTTGTAGGAAACCATGTTTGTGTCTCGAAAATTTGATAACCTGCGGGAAATTTAATTTGAGTGATGGAATTTCTGTGTCATGACCTCTTTCCCTTTTCTGAGTGTTGCAGTTTTCGACCAGACATTGATGGCCTAGCTATGAAACACCATGGGGAGTGGGGAGGGGGAAGGGGAGGATTGGAGCATTGCGAGATAGCTAAGGTTATTAATGCGCTGTTCTGTCGTGGCTAGACTGCTGGCTGAGTCTTTGATCCAAGTCCCAAGTAATTCTCTCATCATTTTTCTTTCTTCTAAAAGGCAGTTCTTATCTTTTACATACAACTTTTATCTGTTCCAGACATTCTACATCAGTCAGTACAAATATGTTCTGTATACAACAAAAATAGCACTAATATGGACACCACAAGGGAACAAAAGGGTAGACCAAAGGAGACGAGGAGAAGAACAACAGAGAGGATGTTGAGCCATAGAAGGCTCACCTGGGCAAGAGCGGAAAAAAAAGGCAAAGGACAGGCGTTCGTGGAAAACCCTTGAGGAATCCCCATATACCCTGGGCACTTAAGGTTCAGAGAGAGAGAGAGAGAGAGAGAGAGAGAGAGAGAGAGAGAGAGATACAGCAAAACATAATTACAGTTGAAATATCAAAACTGAAATCATCAAACATTTACTTTGGACTTTTATCCAAGAGCTCAGTACAGGGAAAACACAGCAGACACACAAGCAACAGGTCATATAATCCACAGACAAAAAAAAACATATGATTATATAATACAGACAACAAGCACCGTAGCATTGCGAACACATACATGTTTCCTTTTGACGTACATCCAGACATCACCAGCTCTCTCTCTCTCTCTCTCTCTCTCTCTCTCTCTTAGTTATCTTAGATTGCTCTTACAGACACCGAATACAGTTAATTGTTTATTCTGAATAGTCCCGAAATTTTTCTTTAGTCATTTATATGTGAATGTAGTTACTTCTGTACTGAGTGAATGGATAAGAGCGAAACGTAAATGTTATATTTTATTTTATGTCTCTCAGCTTCAATGTTAGTTCTGTTTGTTACATGAACAGCATATTTGTAGAATGTCTGGAATAGAAAGATGTATGATAAAGGGCAGAATGTCAGACAGGCCTGCGTGCCCAATTCTTAACACTTTTTAAATAAATATCAATCAATCAATCAATCAATCAATCTCTCTCTCTCACACACACACACACACACACACTCACACACACACATGCGGAAATTTGTGTCATATCGCCATAAAAGCTTCTTCAGTATGGGTTTGGGGTCTGCACATACCCTTTGCCTGAGTCGGTTATATATCAGTGGTTTTGTGCCTGAATGGGTTATATACCAGTGGTTTTGTGCCTGAGTGGGTTATATACCAGTTGTTTTGTGCCTGAATGGGTTATATAGATTTGTGCCTGAATGGGTTGTATACCAGTAGTTTTCTGCCTGAATGGGTTGTATACCAGTAGTTTTGTGCCTGAATGGGTTGTATACCAGCAGTTTTGTATCTAAATGGGTTATATACCAGTAGTTTTGTGTCTGAATGGATTATTTACCAGTAGTTTTGTGTCTGAATGGATTATATACCAGTAGTTTTGTGTCTGAATGGATTATATACCAGTAGTTTTGTGTCTGAATGGGTTATATACCAGTAGTTTTGTGTCTGAATGGATTATATACCAGTAGTTTTGTGTCTGAATGGATTATATACCAGTAGTTTTGTGTCTGAATGGATTATATACCAGTAGTTTTGTGTCTGAATGGGTTATATACCAGTAGTTTTGTGTCTGAATGGATTATATACCAGTAGTTTTGTGTCTGAATGGATTATATACCAGTAGTTTTGTGTCTGAATGGATTATATACCAGTAATTTTGTGTCTGAATGGGTTATATATCAGTGGGTGTTTGCCTGAATGGGTTATATATCAGTGGGTGTGTGCCTGAATGGGTTTTATACCAGTTTTTGGTGCCTGAATGGGTTATATACCAGTAGTTTTGTGCCTGAATAGGTTATATACCAGTAGTTTTGTGTCTGAATGGGTTATATACCAGTAGTTTTGTGATTGAATGGATTATATACCAGTAGTTTTGTGTCTGAATGGGTTATATACCAGTAGTTTTCTGACTGAATGGATTATATACCAGTAGTTTTGTGTCTGAATGGATTATATATCAGTAATTTTGTGCCTGAATGGATTATACACCAGTAGTTTTGTGCCTCAATGGGTTATATACCCGTAGTTTTGTGTCTGAATGGTTCTAAGGACTGTTATTGCCGGAGGTGGGGTGAAGGATAGGCTCTCCACTCCAGTGGCGTGCGTCTCAAATAGCCTCTGACAGTCAAGACCACCTCCTGGCCTTCTAGTGGCAGAACTGTTTAAACTGACAGGAGAAGGGGCGAAGGCGAATATCTGGCGCCTGAAAACCAGACGCTTCGGGTAGATGAGAGTCATGTTTGGTAGCTCATCTATCGCTGTTGGCGAGATTCTTCAGCTGCCGTGTGTGGAATGTGGCTCCTCCGGCCAATAAAGAAAGGTGCTAATGGGGTTGCCGTGCAGCACCACTGTGGAAAAGGTGAAAGAAAGGAATAAGCGAAGTAAACAGTAGCCAAATCACGGCACCTTTGGTCTGTAGGTCGACCACGTCCTAAGTGCACTCATATCGGGCGAAATGTCTAAACCGCCTTAACCCAGAGGTTAAGACACTGCTGGCGAGATTCTTCGGATGCCGCGCGTGGAGTGAAGCTCCTCCCGGCCAAGGAAGAAAATGCGGAAAAGCAATCAGGGTTGCTGTGTGGCGCCGATGTGAAAAGGTGATGGAAAGGATAAAGTGAAGCTTAATCGGTATGTCTAGTAATATCGCGGCGAGAGCTACTCATAATACGGCACCTCTGCTCTAGAGGTCGGTCACGCCCAATATACACCCATCCTGGTGAAATATGCTTAAACCGGCTTACACCAGGAGTGAAAATTGATGGCTACGCATGTCACGGTATCTCTGCTCTAGAGGTCGGTCACGTCCTAAATACGCTCATACTGGGATAATATGCCTAAACTGGTTCAACCCAGGGGTGGAAGTCACTAGTGGCGAGGATTTTTCTTCTTAGACAAAAACTCTGTCCTGGTCACAACTAGGAAGAGTAGCGGCCACGACCACAAAATGCTGAAGTCGGAGACACTGGACCAGGGCAGTCTAGATAGGCAACCACCTCTCATCGGGCGGGGATGTATGCGCATCCTAATCACGCTGAGGTTTTCCGGTGAGAAAGTCCAACTCTAGGCTGGATGGGCAACCACCTTTCACCCGGCAGTGATACACAGGTATCTCAAAACACGTCGAGTTTTTCTGGTGAGAAAGTCCAACTATATATTAAACTGGTGCAACGAAAACCACGGTGTCACGCAATCCCGTTTCTGAGACCCCCCAAGAATACATGCTCAAGCCCTGCGATACTCTGAACCTTTTGTGGTCCTCTCGAGGACCACATGGGGGACCACGGGACCTATCGAGGACCACAGGCGTAAATTCAGTAGGATCACAGGGCGATCTTGGTGGTAGAAGCGAACGAAGAAGAAGAAGCAGAGGAAGAAGAAGAAGAAGAAAAAGAAGAAGAAGAAGAAAAAGTGTCTGAATGAGTTGTATACCAGTAGTTTTGTGTCTGAATGATTTATATACCAGTGGTTTTGCACCTGAATGGGTTATATACCAGTAGTTTTGTGACAGAATAGGTTATATCCCAGTAGTCTTGTGCCTGAATGGGTTATATACCAGTAGTTTTGTGACCGAATGGGTTACATACCAGTAGTTTTGTCACTCCCCCGTGTGGTACCCGGGATCTGCAAAGAATAGGACCACTGTACCCTACCATGCATGATCGTAAAAGGCGACTAAGGAGGGTTCAGCATAGGGCCAGCAACCCTATCTGGTAAAAAAACTATCAGACTGCTACAGAAACGGAAGCAAGGGAAAAAGCAAATGCAGGTGGAAGGAGAAATGCGTATCAGGAAACTGAGCCCATGAAGGTTGTGGATGAAAGCCAGCCACTGGAAGTCCCCAGCCCGACTGCAGACCTCCTGGAACCTAAACATAAGATGCAAATAGGCAGCTGGAATGTAAGAACACGAAACCAGACTGGAAAACTAGCACAAACCATCAAGGAAATGCACAGATACAAACTAGACATACTAGGAATACAAGAAGCAAGATGGACAGGACAAGGCAGAAGGAAATTAACAACACAGCACACAGAAGATACAATAATATGGTCAGGTAAAGAAGATATTCATGAAGGAGGAGTAGCATTGATTATAACAAAAGAAGCATCAAGAGCATTGCTGAAATGGACCCCAATAAATGAGAGATTATTATATGCACGGTTCAACTCAAGATTCACGAAGCTGTCTATTATAGTTTGTTATGCACCAACAGAAGCAGCTGAAGAGGAATTAAAAGAAGATTTTTACAACAGCCTCCAAGCAACAGTAGAAACAATACCCAAGCATGATATGCTACTCATCTTGGGCGACTTCAATGCAAAAGTAGGTGAAGGAAATGAAGATAGAAGAAGAATCATGGGAAGAGAAGGAATTGGAGAAATAAATGAAAATGGAGAAAGACTGTGCAGTTTCTGTGAAGAAAACATGATGACCATCGGAGTTACAATTTTCCAACACAAAAACATCCATAAGGTGACTTGGAGGTCACCAGATAAAACCATAGAAAACCAAATCGATCACATACTAATAAACAACAAGTGGAAACGGTCACTACAAGATGTGCGAGCAAGGAAAGGAGCAGATATAGGACGTGATCACAACCTTCTGGTAGCAAAAATAAAACTAAAATTAAGGAAAGCCAAAATCGGAGAACACAGAAAGATACATTTTGATACAAGCAAACTGATAGACCAGCAAACAAGAAATGAATTCTCAGTAGTACTTAAGAACCGCTTCAGTGTCC
Organism: Achatina immaculata; assembly: GCA_009760885.1. NCBI lineage: Eukaryota > Metazoa > Mollusca > Gastropoda > Stylommatophora > Achatinidae > Lissachatina > Lissachatina immaculata. The sequence continues at coordinate 60,473,635 of CM019720.1, forward strand.
TACAAGACGAAGCAGAAATGTCCATATTAGAGTTCAATAAAACACTACAGGAAACAGCAAAAGAGGTGCTGGGATATCGGAAAAGGAGAAAAGAGGAATGGATAAGCGAGACCACATGGGAAAAGATAGAGCAAAGAAAAGAAATCAAGAAAAAATTACTGAACACCAAATCACAACGGCTTAAAGAACGAGTTTTAAGTAATTATGCACAAAAAGTCAAAGAAGTGAAGGAATCACGCCGTTAAGATAAACGTCAATATTATGACAATTTAGCAGAAACAGCAGAGAAAGCAGCATATACAAATGACATGAAAACCATATATAAAATCACAAAGCAGATGACAGGTAACTTCAACACAAGATGTGAAAGTGCAGTAAGAACACAAAATGGACAACTGGTCAGTGGAGAAAGAGCAAAAATTGAAAGATGGAGGGAACACTTTAACACCCTACTAAACAGAACACAAGCAGCACAAACAATAGACATACCTGAAGCAAAAACGGAACTAAACATCAATACAGGACCAATAACAATAAATGAAGTAAAGGAGGCGATAAAGAAGCTAAAATCAGACAAGGCACCAGGTGAAGATGAAGTGACTGCGGAGATGTTGAAAGCCGAAGAAACAGAAACACCAAAACAACTTTGCCGGATATTACAACAAATTTGGGATTTAGAAAAAGCCCCAGAGGAGTGGAAAACTGGCCTTATAGTAAAACTACCAAAGAAGGGTGACCTCAGAGTTTGCGGGAACTGGAGAGGCATTACCCTACTGCCTCTCACCAGTGAAGTATTTTGCAGAATAATCATCAACAGAATTGTACCAACACTTGAGGAAAAACTTCAGAAAGAGCAGGCAGGATTTAGGAAAGGAAGATCATGCATAGACCACATATTTGTACTTAGACAAATATTAGAACAGGCAAATGAGTGGCATAGCACAAAATATGCATTATTCATAGATTTTGAGAAAGCCTTTGACAGTGTCAACAGAGATGCACTGTGGAAAATCCTAAGATGGCATGGCCTCCCCTATAAAATAGTTAATGTAATCAAAGCCCTATACGAGGGTTTTCAGTGCAAAGTTATCTGTGGAGAACATACCTCCAGCAGCTTTAGGGTACAAACAGGAGTGAAACAGGGATGTGTACTATCACCAACATTATTTATCTTGGCAGTAGACTGGTTAATGAAGGAGGCAACATCAGACAAACGCAGAAGATTACAATGGACCCTTGACACAGTGCTGGAGGACCTTGACTTTGCGGACGACATTTGTCTATTATCAAGCAGTCACAAAGATATGCAAGATAAAATAAACAAGCTAACTCAGAATGCAAACAACATAAGACTAAAGATCAACGTAGGAAAGACAAAGTTAATGAAGCAAAATGTGAACAACAGAAATGTACTCAGAGTAGATAACAAGTTAGTGGAGGAGGTCAACGAATTTGTATACCTTGGCAGCAGAGTAGTAGAAAATGGAGACAGCACAGAGGACATCAACAGCAGACTTACTAGAGCAAACCAGGCTTTTGCAATGCTGCAGAATATATGGAAATCAAAAAAACTAAGCATAAATATGAAAATCAGGATATTTAAGAGTAATGTTCTAAGTGTACTACTCTATGGAAGCGAATGCTGGAAAATCACCAAAACCATAGAAAACAAATTGAATTCTTTCCAGACAAATGTTTACGAAGAATTAGAAAAATATTTCGGCCAAACACTATAATAAATAACATCTTATTAGCAGAAATGCAGATGAAACCACTGACAACAATTATTGAGGAAAGACGCTGGCAATGGTTGGGACATGTGCTCCGAATGACTGACAACTCACTACCAAAAATAGCACTAAGATGGACACCACAGGGGAGCAGAAGTAAGGGTAGACCAAAAGAGACATGGAGAAGAAGAACAGAAAGGATGTTGAGCAATAGAGGGCTCACCTGGGCAAGAGCAGAAAAAAAGGCGAAGGACAGGCATTTGTGGAAAACCCTTGCGGAAGCCCCATGTGCCCTGGGCACTTAAGGTTCAGAGAGAGAGAGAGAGTTTTGTCACTGAATGGGTTATTTACCATTAGTTTTGTGCCTTAATGGGTTATGTATCAGCAGTTTTGTGCCTGAATGGGTTGTATACCAGTGGTTTTTTTTGCCTGAATGGGTTGTATACCAGTAATTGAATGAATGAATGGGTTATATCTCAGCAGTTTTATGGCTGAATGGGTTGTATACCTGTTGTTTTGTGTCTGAATGGGTTGTATACCGACGGTTTTGTGCCTCAATGGGTTGCATACCAGATGTTTTGTGGCTGAATGGGTTGTATACCAGTGGTTTTGTGTCTGAATGGGTTGTATACTAGTTGTTTTGTGGCTGAATGGGTTGTATACCAGTTACTTAGTGCCTGAATGGGTTGCATATCAGTTGTTTCTGAATTGGTTGTATACCGGCGGTTTTGTGCCTGAATGGGTTATATATCGGTATTTTTGTGCCTGAATGGGTTGTGTACCAGTGGTTTTGTGCCTGAATGGGTTGTGTACCAGTGGTTTTGTGCCTGAATGGGTTGTGTACCAGTGGTTTTGTGCCTGAACGAGTTACTTACCAGTGGTTTTGTGGCTGAATGGGTTATATACCTGTGGTTTTTTGCTTGAATGGGTAATATGCCAATGGTTTTTTACCAGAATGGGTTGTATACCAGTGGTTTTGTGCCAAAGTGGGTTGTGTACCAGTCTCTTTGTGTCTGAGTTGGTTGTGTGAAAGTCTCTTTGTCTCTGAGTGGGTTGTGTACCAGTTGCTTTAAGTGTGAGTTTGTCGTGTGCCAGTCTCTTTATGTCTGAGTTGGTTGTGTATCAGTCGCTTTTGGATGGATCTCTTCGAGACTTGGAGGGCGGGCATTCTCCCTGCTTGGCTGGGCTTCACAGGTAGAACACCACATCTACTTCAGAGTGATTGTAGTGTCATGTGAGCTTACTGTACTGTTGCGCTGTACTGTAGTTTTTCATATGACTGCGTCCCTGTAGCTCTTCACATTACTGCCTCCTTGTAGTTCTTTACATTATTGCGTCCCTGTAGTTATTCACATTACTGCGTCCCTGTAGTTCTTCACATTACTGCGTCCCTGTATTTCTTCACATTACTGCGTCCCTGTAGTTCTTCACATTACTGTGTCCCTTCGCGCCCCTGGGACCAATACATCTGTCTTCAGCAGGCATTACTTTCGGGTTTGCTCCTGCAGCCTTTGACTGTCCCCAGCTTTCCTCCAAGGTAGCAGGGTTTGAACTGCGCCTTGTCTGGCTCCCTACCCTCAAACCTGTCTGGCCCCCTCTACCCTCAGATCTGTTTGGTCCCATCTACCCTCAGATCTGTCTGTTCCCATCTACCCTCAGATCTGTCTGTTCCCATCTACCCTCAGATCTGTCTGTTCCCATCTACCCTCAGATCTATGTAGCCCCCTCTACCCTCAGACCTGTCTGGCCTCCTCTACCCTTTCTGCCCCCTATCCTCAGACCTGTCTGGCCCCCTACCCTCAGACCTATGTAGCTCCCTCTACCCTCAGACCTGTCTGGCCCCCTCTACCCTTTCTGCCCCCTACCTTCAGACCTGTCTGGCCCCCTACCCTCAAACCTGTCTGGTCCCCAGACCTGTCTGGCCCCCTCTACCCTTTCTGCCCCCTACCCTCAGACCTATCTGGGTCCCTCCCCTCAGACCTGTATGGTCCCCTCTATCCTCAGACCTGTCTGGTCCCATCTACCCCCAGACCTGTCTGGCCCCCTACCCTCAGACCTGTCTGGCCCCCTACCCTCAGACCTGTCTGGCCCCCTACCCTCAGACCTGTGTCTGGCCCCCTACCCTCAGACCTGTCTGGCCCCCTACCCTCAGACCTGTCTGGCCCCCTACCCTTAGACCTGTCTGGCCCCCTACCCTCAGACCTGTGTCTGGCCCCCTCTACCCTCAGACCTGTCTGGACCCCTCTACCCTCAAACCTGTCTGGCCCCCTACCCTCAAACCTGTCTGGCCCCCTCTATCCTCAGATCTGTCTGGCCCCCTACCCTCAGACCTGTCTGGCTTGGATGACCCCTACCCTCAGACCTGTCAGGCTTGGGTGACCCCTACCCTCAGACCTGTCAGGCTTGGGTGGCCCCTACCCTCAGACCTGTCTGGCCCCCTACCCTCAGACCTCTCTGGCCCCCTACCCTCAGACCTCTCTGGCTTGGGTGACCCTCCCATGAGCTGCTGCTCCCTCCAGCTTATCTCTTTGGGTCATGGGGACACACAACCTCTCTCTCACCACGGCAAGGTAACAACTCAAGAGAGAGAACACATGGGCATAAATAGCATATAACGCGCAAAGAAAAGACACGTAGACAGATTTAAGAAAAAAAGAGAAAACGGATAAACACAGAAAGCATCGCTACATAAATAACAAGATGATGTAGAATACGTTGACATATTAACAACAGACAGCGTAAACAGTAAACACATATAAACTGCCGGTGCTTTTACAAAACAAAAAAACAGATATAAACAGCAGGCACTTCGTAGAGGAAGACAAACAGCAGAAGAAACATTCACAGAAAGATAGGTAGACTAAATATCAATGGCCCAAATTCAAACAAATCGCAGCAAGTTCAAATAACGAACGAAGACACTGTAAACTGGACTTTCTTCACTGGAAAACGAGACATAATGTGGAGTTAAGATAACTGCTTGCTTGGATCAGTGGCGAAGTGTACGAAACAAGTTACTGTATCACAATTAAGAGGAAGAACAGAAATGTTAACTTGGAAAGATAAAATATGAAAACAGACATTATCTCGGAGTTTTAACCGCTTAATGAGTTTGAATACATTAACTCGGAGTTTTAACGCTTAATTTGGTTGGATGCATTAACTTGGAGTTTTCCCGCTTAATGTTTTTTTCAGTAAAAAGAATGGAGAGACTTTTTTGTATGCGTATGTGTGTGTATTTTAACCCGGCAGCGAACCATATTATTGATAAAAATGACCAGCGCGTAGTTTGTCTTGATTAAAGGCATTTCGTCTTGATTATAGGCATTCTTGTCTTGATTAAGGGCACTCTGTCTTGATTAATGGCCTTTTAGTCTAAATTAAAGGTATTTTCTCTGAAAATGTCTAGAGACATTTGGCTTATTGAACAAAGATACAAAGGACAAACAGCAGGTACCCACAGGACCTCTTACAGGACTAAACAAATAACAATAAACTACAATCGTCAGGCTACGAACCTGACGCTACGGACTCGGCGCTCATCCCCACAAGATAAAGACTGCGCCAACAGCCCAGCGCAAGTGCCAACACGCCCCCCACCCCCGCCCCCTAGACTCCTCCTGAACATACGTAGCAGTACGGGAGATAACTGGATTTTTTTTCTCCACAGAAAGGGCATTTCTCGCCTTATAAGTCTTCATTCCAGAAGGTCACGGTTTTTGTGAATCCTGTGACTGGGAATTGTGGGAGAAAGCCGTAGAGATTTAGTCTTCGTCTGTGTGGACGCTTTGTGTGATGTCTCCGTGGAGTCTTATCTTATATCTTATATCCTTCCCGTGCCGTTAAACGTCACATAGGACTCGCAAAGTAATTCTCCAATTTTTCCTGTCTTTGGCGAGTCTTTCACCCTCATCAAGGGATTTTATGCCTGTTAATTTGGCATCTCTTAACAATGTCCTCTTCAGAGTTTCACGCGGTCTGGCTCTTTTTCTTTGGCCTGTTGTGTTCCACTTCTCCGTGGAGTATATAGGCATTATATCTGTTCTGGAGTTTTGTTAGTATGAATGGACTCGCCACATGGCAAGGGTAACCTGCCGGCAGTCTGATTATTGTCATCTCCATCAGCATTATCATCAGTTCCATTAATAAATCCTCATGTCAAGTGATACGCAGGACTGACTTGACTTCTGTATCAGTGAGTTGTCAATTTAGGGTTGTAAGAGCCTGGAAGTGAAGAATGGCTGGAGTCAGTGAATAACTAATCCAGAAATGTGAAGTTGATGGCTGGAAGTATGTGCATAACAAATCCAGCAACACTCAGTAAATACGGGTTTCAAGATAGGTACAAACCAGAATCAGCGTGCCCATCAAGGCAGCACAACTTGAGCTTAACGAATGCCCCTATAACACATTACAGTAAACACACCAGCACACCTTACTGTTTTACGCTTACTACAGATTCTGTTATTGCCGGAGGTGGGGTGGAGAATTCGATCTCCACTCCAACGGCGTGCGCCTCAAACAGCCTCTGGCAGTCAAGTCCAGCTCCTGGCCTTCCGTGGCAGAACTGTTTAAACTGACAGGAGAAGGGGCGAGGGCGAATATCTGGCGCCTGAAAACCAGATACTTAGGGTAGATGAGTGGCACGTTTGGTAGCTCATCTATTGCTGTTGGCGATATTCTTCGGCTGCCGTGCGTGGAGCGGTGCTCCTCCCGGCCAATGAAGAAATTTGCAAATGGGGTTGCCGCGCAGCATCACGGCGGAAAAGGTGGTAGAAAGGATAAAGCGAAGCAAACAGTCAAATCATGGCACCTCTGGTCTGGAGGTCGGCCACGTCCTGAGTGCAGTCATATCGGGTGAAATGCATGAACCGGCTTGTCCCAGAGGTTAAGACACTGCTGGCGAGACTCTTCGAGTGCCGCACGTGGAGTGAAGCTCCTTCCGGTCAAGGAAGAAAATGCAGAAAAGAAATAAAGGTTGCTGTGCGGTGCCGATGTGAAAAGGTTGTGGAAAGGACAAAGTGAAGTTTAATCGTATGTCCAGTAGTATGGCTGCGAGAGCTACACATACCACGGCGCCTCTACTCTAGAGGCCGGCCACGTCCGAAATACACCTACACTGGTGAAACATGCCTAAACCGGCACACACCAGGGGTGGAACTTGATGGCTAGACATGTCATGCCACCTCCGCTCTAGAGGTCGGTCAAGCCTGATATACACCCATACTGGTGAATTTTGCCTAAACCGGCTCATACCAGGGGTGAATCTTGAAGGCTATGTATGGCACAGTACCTCTGCTCTAGAGGTCGGTCACGTCCCTAACACGCCCATACTGGGATAATATGCCTAAACCGGCTCAACCCAGGGGTGGAAGTCACTAGTGGCGAGGATTCGTCCTCCTGGACAAAAGCTCCATCCTGGTCACAACTAGGAAGGGTAGCGGCCACGACCGCAAAATGCTGAAGTCGGAGACACTGGACCAGCGCAGTCTAGATAGGCAACCACCTCTCACCCGGGGGGGATGCACTGATATCCTAAACACGTCGAGGTCTTCCGGTGAGAAAGTCCAACTCTAGACTAAACTGGTGCAATGAAAACCACGGTGTCACGCAATCCGCTTCTGAGACCCACCAAGAATACAGGCTAAAGCCCTGCGATACTCTGAACCCCTTGTGGTCCTCTCGGGGATGTCGTGTGGTCCTTTCGGGGACCACACAGGAGACCACGGGACCTAAGGAGATTCACAGGCATAAATTCAGTAGGATCACAGTGCGGTTTTGGTGGTAGAAGCGAACGAAGAAGAAGAAGAAGACACTTACTACAGACCTACATCTTAAAGAGAGACCTCAGAGCCCAGGTAGGGCCCCGAGAGAGGAGAACTCTGGGGTTCATACGAAAACCTGCTGACATAGGATTCATGGAGGCAACCCCGACTCTTTTTTTTTCAGAAAGTTGAGTAAATGAAACTGAACGCAGCAGCAGCGGCAGAAGAATAAGAAGAAGAAGAAGAAGACTTGATTGAAGACATTTCAGGCATCTGTCTTTCTTTAATCGTAATAGATATGCTCTCTCATTATGTATCCAGGTATGTTATGACATCTAGGATTGGCTAACCATAGTCACGTTAGGTTATATCCCTTTTTTTCCCACACTGCCATGGCCGATGACATTAGGCCAACTAGGCAGTTTCATATGACACAGAAGGTTGCAGGCAGGCCTTAAGAGAAGGGGGTCCAGTCGATGCACTGCTCCAGGGCCCAGATGGTATTCCTTGTTCTAAGGGTATCCCCGGAGAGCTTCCGTAGTAACTGCAAGGCGGGGGGAGGGGGTTGGGGAGGTAGGGTAGTTAGCCGTGTAGTTAACTTCTACTAGTGCGTCGGATAACAGAACTGGTTCTGCTTGTATTTCTATATAAAAAGTGTCACAACAGCCTGACGTGTGAGGTAAGATCACTGGTCATTACAGAGCTTGTTTAGAAACTAATTGTTGTAGTTAGTTGTAACTTATTATTTATTATAATAGCCCTTCCTCTCACTCTCTCCCACTCCCCACTCCCATACATAATTCTGCCAACATTAATGACGTTGCTTGCTCTGACTCATCACATATTTAAGACAGGTGGAGCCTAGTACGAGACTGTCTCTGCGAAGACTAAACATCGAAAGGCATGAAGAAGGACGAGGAAGTGTGGCGGGAGAAATGATGATGATGATGATGATGATGATTACGGCCGTCATCATCATCTCCCAAAGCGAATATTAGACTCCTAGCGAACTGCAGATCTAATCTTCTTATCAAGCTCCACAACGAGAATTTAATAGCCTCGATTCCTATCTCGTTTAGCCAGATTGTTTCCTACCAAAGATTGTTAATCTAGTTTCCTACCAAAGATTGTTCTTCTAGTCTCCTACCAAAGATTGTTCTTCTAGTCTCCTACCAAAGATTGTTCTTCTTGTCTACTACCAGAGATTATTCTTCTTGTCTACTACCAGAGATTGTTCTTCTAGTCTCCTACCAAAGAGTATTCTTCTAGTTTCCTACCAAAGAGTGTTCTTCTAGTATCCTACCAAAGATTGTTCTTCTAGTCTCCTACCAAAGATTGTTCTTCTAGTCTCCTACCAAAGATTGTTCTTCTAGTCTCCTACCAAATACCTTTACAAGGAAGAGAGATAGTCTTTTATATCAGTTCCAAAACTGTCATGATAGTCTCACAGAAAGCTAACTGCTCCATGATTTTAGAATCACTAGATCTCGCTTTCTCCTGCAGATATCCTTCTGTTGCACGAAGACGGTTCTCATCGATTTGAACATCAGATTCCTGAGCAAACAAAGCAGATGAATGTCCGGAAATTTTATAATTTAATGTCAAGCAGCGCTGAACTAATGCAGGTCTTTGAGAACAATGTTCTAAGAAGAATCTTTGAGGCCCAAAAAGGATACCAACAATGGGGAATGGAGAGCTAGAAAGAACACAGAACTTGAAAGCGGATTATAAACGACTTGAAATTGAACAGATTACGCTGGTTTGGTCACGTAGAAAGAGTGGAAGAGAACAGACAAACGAAAATGATGTATGTGCAAGAGATAAGGAAAACAGGACCAAGGGGGTAGACCAAGACAGAGATGGAGAGAGAACATAGACGGGGATATACTGGGAACTCGTATCGCCAACTGAAGAGAGATTAGTAATAGAGAGGAATAGAGAGGAACTTCATCTGCAGCAATGAGCCTTAATGGCTCGGAAAAAAAGAAAGAAAGAAATGTTGAGGGTTGATGTGTGAATTATCATGGGCCTCAGGGACCCCTTGACCTCGAAAAGTTGAGAATCGTTGGTCGAGGATTTGCCAACATCTGCGTCAGAACGAACGCCTTCACTCCCCTGAAGACGGTAGACGACTGGCTGAGATGCTGGGTGCCGAGGGGGTTATAAACATGAGGGTCTGGGGGTAAATGAAAGATTGTCAGGGTGGGGGTAATTTAATTAACTCGTGGAGCTGAGAGACGGGAATTGATTTCACGCCCGCCTGAGGTGGAAAAAATGATTGGCGAAATATCTTATTAGTGCTCTCGTTCTTGTGTTTTTATTTGTTTAGATGGTGAAGTAGTGTCCAGCCTGGTTTCTGCTTCGAGTCAGGGTCGTTTTACCATCACCATCATCATCATGTTTAGTTTTCGGTATGAAAGTTGGCGGCAATGAATCTTCAGATTCCTCGCTCCCCTTGTGTTGTCTTTCAACGTTTCTTTCTTCCCGACCCATTAAGGCTTAATGCTGCAGATGAAGTTTGTCTCTCTTCTTCCTCATTCCTAATCTCTCTTCAATTGGAGCACTCAGCCAGGCTGCATCCTGTCCACTCTCTTATGTTATCTTTCCTATCTACATCTCTGTCTACTACTCTCACTTTTTTCTTCCACATTTCATTCTACTATGGACTTCAGTATAATACTGTGTCTTTTGGTTGTGTCTTTGGCTAAAGTATCTTCTTTTCTTGATCTTTATTTCTCTAAGAAGTTCGAATTGCACGTGGAGTTCTTCTAAAACTGGTGCTTTTGTTCTTTTAATTCTCCATGATATATGACCTATTTTCCTGTAGATCCACATTTCTGCTGCATTTATCGTTCTCTCTGACATTTAGCTAAGAATCCGTGTTTCTAAGTGTACAGTAGTACAGAACAGAACATAAGTACGGATAAACTCCTTATTACCCGAAATGTAGGCTCGACTAGAACTCGAGTGCGCTTCGAGTTACTTTAAGGACTCGACTTGAAGATGGATAATAGTAATCTGAACTCCACTTGCGTCTTGGCAACAGTCAGTCGATTCGCAAAGATATGTTCACTAGATCTGAGTAGGAACCGAATTAGGAACCGGTTCTTCTGGTAAAAGCGGGTACCCGGTTCCTACAAACCGTCTCCTGATACTGAGTAGCACCAACCTGGAAAGAGACATTAAACCAGCTCCAAATACGAGCAGAAACGTTTGTTGGCGGGAATCAGTGTAGACTGAATGACGTTTGATGGGGGAAGATTTTGTTTGAAAATCGGGGGTAGCATCAAAGTAATGTCGGCATCGCTCAGTCTCACTCCGCGTCTATCCCTTTCGTACTGTGCCCTTCCTTTTGCCACAAACATTAATCTTTTTTGTGTGTTTGTTTGTTTTTGTTTTTCAATTAAGTGCCGTTATGTGTCGCCGAAAACTGCCTTGTCCAGTCGGTCAGTCATTTGCATGTCCCTTGCGGAACTTTGCCTCCCTGACAGTTCTCGTGTAGGCCTCTCTGTTTCCAAGATATTTGTTTTCTTTGTTTAATCCTTTTTTTCTAGCCAGCCTTTTTTCAGAGCTGTTAGGGAGGCAAAGTTCCGCAAGGGACATGCAAATTGCAGACTGACTGATTATCATAAGCATGTCGTAAAGTGAGAAATATGGTTGAATTTGTGTAAGAAATTTCAATATATATATACCAGGAGTGTCCACATTCTTTTTGCCCCTTACAAGTAGAAAGAAGTGACAAGAGATTAAAAAAAAAACTAAAAACGAGTCTAATGGACACCGATGCTATAGTGAAGATTAATACTGTATTCCTAATAGATTTTTACATACTAGTTTGTACAAATAGGAAACAAGTCTTTCACGGAGTAGCAGAACACAGTGTTGTATGGTTAGACTTCCAAGAACCACGGACAAAGCACTTTTAGACGTAGTCCACAATCTTCAAGCTACGAACCAGACATTGCAGACTCAACGCTCATCTCCAGAAGATAAAGACTGCCCCGGCATCCCAATGCATGTGCCAAGATAGACCCCCCCCCCCAGAGTCCTGAACACATACTACAGATCTGCAACATATACAGAGACCTCAGAAACCAGGTATGGACTCGAGAGAGGAGAACGAAGGAGAAACTCTGAGGGATCCTACGAAGACCTCTTGCGGACTTTCTGTTTAGAACGTTGAGCATGCAAAACTGAACACAGACGAAGAAGAAGAAGTAGAAAGGGGGGGATTTGAAGAAGAAGAAGGAGGAGGAGGAGGGGAGGCGGAAAAAGAAGGAGGAGGAGGAGGAGGAAGGGAGGCTGAAAAAGAAGAAGAAGAAAAAGAAGGAGGAGGAATAAAAAGAAGAAGAAAGAAGAAGATAAAGGAGAGGGAGGCGGGAAAAGAAAATGAAGGAATAGGAAGAAGAAGGAGGAGGAGGGGGAAGAGGAGGAGGAAGAAGAAGAAGAAAAAGGAGGAGGAGGAGGAGAAGAAGAAGGAGGAGGAGGAAGAAGAAGAAGAAGGAGGAGGAGGAAGAAGAAGAAGAAGGAGGAATAAAAAGAAGAAGAAGAAGCAGGAGGAGGGGGAGGCGGAAAAATAAGAAGAAGGAGGAGGAGGAATAAAAAGAAGAAGCAGAAGGAAGAAGAAGAAGAAGGACTTTTTCCCATCCAACTCCGTGCCATCATTTGTTAGAGAAAGAGAAAATGTGCTATGTGTTTTATTTGCACTTTTTGTTTGTTTTTGAGACTCCTCCACCATGGAGACTACGACGACCCCTGCCCCTCCACCATGGAGACTACGACGACCCCTGCCCCTCCACCATGGAGACTACAACGACCCCTGCCCCGTTTAGCCAGGGCAGACTTGTTAGTGGAGAAACACAACAGAGTTTTGATAGGCTATGGTTCGCTTAGCCAGGGCAGACTTGTTAGTGGAGAAACAGAGTTTTGATAGGCTATGGTTCGCTTAGCCAGGGCAGACTTGTTAGTGGAGAAACACAACAGAGTTTTGATAAGCTATGGTTCATCAGCTCGGGAGCTAACATGTCACTTATGAGTCTTTGACTGTAAAATCAGACAGCGACTCCACCCCTAAACTTTGCGTTTAAAGATCTCAGAACATTCGTCTCGACATGCAGGAGGAGGAGAATTGGCGGGGTTTAGGGGTAGAGGAAGCAGTTTTCTGATCTCCTTCTTTGAGCAGTTGCTGAAATCATCAGCTGTCCAGGCCATTCATGCCCCTGTTGTAGACAAGACACGACTCCATTCTTCTATGTTCTTGATCTTTTCTTCCCAAGTGTCGATTTGAAGAGAGCGTACATCGTCTTATAAGTTGCCTCGCCATCGTTGTCTAGATCTACCTTTTTGTCCTTTCATCATTTCTATTTAGGTCATCTGTGTTTGTCTATCCTCCTCCATTCTCTAAATGCCCGAGCCAGCTCAGTCTGATGATTTCATAAATTGTTTAAGCAAGGATATAATTCTGTGTGTACAGCAAATATTGGCGAATCTTCATTGCAGTATGTGCTCTCCCATCGAGAGAGCCCTATAAGTTTTTGGACTTTCTTTCGTTGAAAACACGATATAACTTTTCATTTAACCAGTCAGAGCTATTCTGAATCCAAAATTAAACTAGTGTTTTAAGCATGCCGGATAAAGAAGCCAGATTGGATATAAGGATAGGAGGGTAAAATTCAAGTTTCTTTCGAGATCGAGTGTTAGAATGGTCACACCGACCGACTAGACCTATCTTACTATATGTGTTTCTCTTAGCTGTAGACCTGTTAGATTTATTGGATGTCACAAACATCCATAAATATTGATTTTTCTGCGTTGAAACTTGAACGACTACGTATTCTATATTGGATTATGACACAGTTAGGGTAAGTATAAAGTAGACTGTATTGCTCAGCCCTAAAATTTTTTTAGCGCCAAAAAAAAAAACGTTCCATCGTTTCACACCTGCTGTGTTTTTTTATTTATTTATTTTTTTTTATGACAAATAACTTCATTTATGGAATCTTCATTCATTTCCACTTATTTTAATGTGTGATACACACGTGGTGATCATGGAATTAATTTGGTACAATAACTTTTACACAGTGACCCCCTTTCCCAAAATGTCAGAAACAAAGGAATGTTTTGGAAGTAACGTGATAAACATCAGAGAGATTCAGGCTAAAAAAAAAAAAAGAAAATATCTTCAATTATTTTTTATCATTATTCAGTAAATTTTATATCAGTATATACTTGATCAGCTGTAAAATCGCCTGTGAGGGGGGGGGGGGGGGAGTTTGAATAAAGAAGGCGGAGCGATAGAGATGTCTATCTCTCTGATTGACAGTAATCAATAGTCGGTGTATTGAATAAAGGACTTCTGATGTTTTTTTTTTTAATCAGGGAAGAAAAGATCATATCTATAGATGGATTAGAACTACTTGATATTGCGCCGTTAGGTAACGGATCTAAGGAGGAAGCTAATGAAGGCAACATTACATCGTTTGCTCACAGAACTCTTTTTGCTTCATTCTCACATATTTTAGACTAAGTACTTCACCCCCCCCCCATCCTTTTTTTTAGACTATCTAGAGAAAGCACTTAAGCGCCTTCTAACATCAGATGGAAGATGTATCACCAGAGTTAAAAAAAGCAGAATTTTACAAGCCAAGACCTCTTTCAAAAGTTGAAATACATACTTTGCCATAAGTTCCTATCCATAAGAAGCAGGAAGAGTTACATTGAACCAGCCCTGATCTACAGATGAGAAGCCTGCACGGTCACTAAAGAGCAACAACGAAGGCTGGAATCAGCTGAAATGTGCTTCTTAAGAAGAATGCTGAAGGTACCATAGACATCGAGAAAATCGAACGGTGAAAATCTGAAAGAGGCACAAGAAACAAGGAAAAATTATAGCGAAGATCAGAAATCGACAATCCAGATCTATGGGGCCATGTCTGAAGGAGAGACGGGCTGGAGCCCCTAATGGCAACAGAGAAGATCGAAGGCATGTCAGCTATGGTCACCAGTCCTAATGCTAGCATGTCAGCTATGGTCACCTGCCCTACACTAGCATGTCAGCTATGGTCGCCTGCCCTACACTAGCATGTCAGCTATGGTCGCCAGCCCTAATGCTAGCATGTCAGCTGTGGTCGCCTGCCCTACGCTAGCATGTCAGCTGTGGTCGCCTGCCCTACGCTAGCATGTCAGCTATGGTCGCCTGCCCTACACTAGCATGTCAGCTATGGTCGCCAGCCCTAACGCTAGCATGTCAGCTATGGTCACTTGCCCTACACTAGTATGTCAGCTATGGTCGCCAGCCATAACGCTAGCATGTCAGCTATGGTCGCCTGCCCTACGCTAGCATGTCAGCTATGGTCGTCAGCCCTACTCTAGCATGCCAGCTATGGTTGCCAGCCTTACGCTAGCATGTCAGCTATGGTCGCCAGCCTTACGCTAGCATTTCAGCTATGGTCGCCAGCACTATACTAGCATATCAGCTATGGGTTGCTGACTACCAAGTCAAGACAGCGTCTTCTCTCCCGTCCGATCTTCTAGAGTGAACGAAGTCCTTGTTTTCTCCATACGCGAAAAAAAAAACGAAAACAAGATGAGAAAGCTTAAAAAGAGAATACGACCTTGACCTGTCCATACTGCAAGAACATCTCCAGTGGTTATATGTACTGCAAGAAAACAACAAGAAAACAAGTGATATTAAAAACAAAAAGTTGCTGTCATATTTTATTTGATTTTCGTGAGGAAAAGTAACTATAGAAGAAAATGTCCAAAGTTATGATTATACATAACTTCAATTTCGTAACAAAGAAGTCTTGAAGTCTTACAGAAAACCAGCAGTACTTTATAGAAACTGTGACGTATGGTCGATAACCTAGACAGGCAATCGATTATGGTAATGGAAGCGGATAATCGATACAGCCCGGTTACAAGAGCCTTTCCTCCTACCCCGACCTGCTTCAAAAGTAAACAACGACTGGTTACCACCATCTGGAGGGTTATTGCCGGGCGTTTAACGCTGATAAGGCGAACTGCGCACTAGGAATCGTCCACGTTTGTTTACTTGTTGATGAGAAATGGGTGATAAAAATAGGAGGCGAACAGCACAGCCGTGTTAGAATATGCTAAAGTCAGGGAAAATATCTATCTATCTATCTATCTATCTATCTATCTATCTATCTATCTATCTATCTATCTGTCTATCTATCTATCTATCTATCTATCTATCTATCTATCTATCTATCTATCTATCTATCTATCTATCTGTCTGTCTGTCTGTCTGTCCGTCCGTCTATCTATCTATCTATCTATCTATCTATCTATCTATCTATCTATCTATCTGTCTGTCTGTCTGTCTGTCCGTCCGTCTATCTATCTATCTATCTATCTATCTATCTATCTATCTGTCTATCTATCTATCTATCTATCTATCTATCTATCTATCTGTCTGTCTGTCTGTCCGTCCGTCTATCTATCTATCTATCTATCTATCTATCTATCTGTCTATCTATCTATCTATCTATCTATCTGTCTGTCTATCTATCTATCTGTCTATCTATCTATCTATCTATCTGTCTGTCTGTCTGTCTGTCCGCCCGTCTATCTATCTATCTATCTATCTATCTATCTATCTATCTATCTATCTATCTATCTATCTATCTATCTGTCTGTCTGTCTGTCTGTCCGCCCGTCTATCTATCTATCTATCTATCTATCTGTCTATCTATCTATCTATCTATCTATCTGTCTATCTATCTATCTGTCCGCCCGTCTATCTATCTATCTATCTATCTATCTATCTATCTATCTATCTATCTATTCTCCCCCCCCCCCGCCCGTCCTTCTCTCTGTCTACCAATATACAACTTTCACTACCTGTAAATGTTCGTCGGTGTCTGTTACTGTTTTTCATTTCGCTTGTTCGTTTATTCCCCCGCCTCTCTCTCTCTCTCTCTCTCTCTGTCTGTCTGTCTCTCTCTCTCTCTCTGTATGCCTCTCTTCCCTCCCCCTTATATCTCTTTCTATCTTCAGCTTTCTATTAATGCGTAACATCAGCAATTATTAAGTAATAAATGAATACACGGGACGGCCAAAGGGGCAGAATGTTAGACGGGCCTGCGTGCCCAACTCTTAACCCTCTGAAAATAAAGTCTGTTCGTTCGTCAGAACTATACCAAAAAAAAAAAACAACTCATGCACAGACTTTCATGGCTGGACTTTGTTAGACTGTGCAGTCCCTGCGTTAGGTGTAGGGTTGCCAACATAAGCAGGAGAAACATATGAACTTCGTCCAAGCAATATAACTACTCCTAATGTATAATTTGACTATCTTTTCGAAGTTCTCAGTACAGGACACTCATTCACGCTGGTTGTGTGTGTGTGTGGGGGGGGGCGGCGGAATAAAGTTAAGTGTAAATTTTAATCAGTCGTCCAAGCTTTACTTAGACATGTGTCAATCGGGCAAAAATATACTTGTACTTCTGTACAGAACATTGGCGGATTAACTGCTTCCCGGGCCAGCTCGTGGTTAAACTTGGTCTTGACCTGTACCTTTCATCTCCTGATAAAAAACTGATAAATCATTACTCTCCATTCCATTAGCTTTTTTAGAATCTTGATTCCAGGACCTCTGTCATTGCCCTTCCATCCCTGCCCTTGCCCTTCCATCTCTGCCCTTGCCCTTCTATCTCTGCCCTTGCCTTTTCAGGTCCCTGCCCATCCAAACCACTTTCTTTGCCCTTACAGACCCCTGCCCTTACAGACCCTTGCCCTTGCAGACCCCTGCCCTTACAGACCCCTGCCCTTACATACCCCTTGCCCTTACAGACCCCTGCCCTTACATACCCCTGCCCTTACAGACCCTTGCCCTTGCAGACCCCTACCCTTACATACCCCTGCCCTTACAGACCCCTGCCCTTACATACCCCTTGCCCTTACTGACCCCTGCCCTTACATACCCCTTGCCCTTACAGACCCCTAGGTTTAAGCCTACTGTATCATCCAGCACTGCTACAACGATAATTTTCTTCAAAAGAACAAAATAATAGAAAATTCTGCATGTTCCCAGGCACGCGGAGATCAAAGATAAGAATACGGGACAACACGGGGCACGTTTTTTTTTTTTGAAAATAGAGAACATTTAAGCGTCCCGGCCGAAGTAATAAGTTTCTTGATACAAATCCTTAAAATACCGTGGTAAATCGTGTAATACGGGACGAGTGGTCACTTTACTTAAAGTAGCATGACCTAACAATTGAACATTAAAAAAAAAGAACAATGCCAACAGAAGCTGACAGTGTGTCCATTGCTGAAGTGTGATCCGAAGCACAGACTCACCACATGGCTAATGGCGGAAGATCAACCGGAAGTGTACGTTACGTTAATTTGACTTTTTTTTTCTTGTTTGTTTGTTTCGTTTCCTCAATTCCATCTCCTGTTTTGTTTTGTTTGTATTTTCCTTGCCAGCTGATCAAGTTCGGACATTTTTGTGTTTGGGGGGGGGGGGGAGGAGGGGGGACGCGAGCGCGATTGCTTCAGAAATATCGATTCTGTGAATTCGTGGTGCGATCTTCATGTGCTAGATTTGCTGACGATTTTCAAAATGAACGAAAATGGGAAAGGCGGGCAGCAGCAGCAAAAACATTGTATTTATAAACGCAGCAGCGTGTGGTCTCTTGTTGTTCGTGGCTAGTGTTAATGCGAGAATAAATGAGCGTTGCTTCTTCGTTGTATGCATGTATGTATGTATGTATGTATGTATATACATGTGTGTATGCATGTATGTATGTATGTATATACATGTGTGTATGTATGTATGTATATACATGTGTGTATGCATGTATGTATGTATGTATATACATGTGTGTATGTATGTATGTATGTGTATGTATGTATGTATGTACGTGTGTATGTACGTATGTATGTATGTATGTATGTATGTATGTATGTATGTATGTATGTATGTATGTATGTATGTATGGACGTGTGTGTGTATTTTTTGATGAATGCAGGGTCCGTGAGAGGAGGGTCAAGCCAGTGCACCGTTCCGGGGCTTCCTCTCTTTTAAAGGACTCGTAGTGGATGACAACAGAATGGCTAGACACTAGAATAAAAGGGACTCGTAGTGGATGACAACAGAATGGCTAGACACTAGAATAAAAGGGACTCGTAGTGGATGACAACAGAATGGCTAGACACTAGAATAAAAGGGACTCGTAGTGGATGACAACAGAATGGCTAGACACTAGAATAAAAGGGACTCGTAGTGGATGACAACAGAATGGCTAGACACTAGAATAAAAGGGGCTCGTAGTGGATGACAACAGAATGGCTAGACACTAGAATAAGAGGGACTCGTAGTGGATGACAACAGAATGGCTAGACACTAGAATAAAAGGGACTCGTAGTGGATGACAACAGAATGGCTAGACACTAGAATAAGAGGGACTCGTAGTGGATGGCAACAGAATGGCTAGACACTAGAATAAGAGGGACTCGTAGTGGATGACAACAGAATGGCTAGACACTAGAATAAAAGGGACTCGTAGTGGATGACAACAGAATGGCTAGACACTAGAATAAGAGGGACTCGTAGTGGATGACTGGCAACAGAATGGCTAGACAATAAGATAAGCAGGAGATGAAGAAATCTGGCTGGGGGAGGGAGATGAATAGATACATTTGCACCACATTAGAAAATATTTTTCGGAGACCCTGATATGCATATGTGTGTTTGTATGGTAGGCATTATGCGGGTGGGGGACCAGCCTATTCATTGCTCCGGTGGGGGTGGGGGGCCTTAGACGGCTTCGGACGGTGGAGGGCGGGGACTGTACTGAATGAAACATATAAACAAGGAGAGAGAGAGATGGGGTGGGGGGGGCGGGACGGAGGGAGTGAATTTTAATACTGGCTTATCAAGCTTCCCTCGGAGATCTTGATGTGCTGTATATATATATATATATATATATATATATATATATATATATATATATATATATATATATATCATGTATACATGAAATCCTTCTTGCAAAAAGTCATACTCATTTTTCATAAAAAAACACATTGACAGTCGAGGCTAACTCTACTTTTATAAAATAAAAATATCTACATCATGATCAACATCACGTAACTTATGACCAACATCATGTACATGATGATTAGCATCATACATATAATGACATTTATGATGTACATCGTGGTAAAGATCATGCGTCCTCTTTTTTTTCAGCTGCCTGTTTCTCTGTTTTGAAAGCGATCTTTGTAAACAGTTTACTTCACACAGTCAGCCATTTGCATGTCGCCTGCGAAACTTTGCCTCCGTAACAGCTCTCCTGTAGGCCTCTCGGTTGTGAGCAAGATGCCATGCTGCTAATGCCTCCATTCACAGATCATCAACGATGTCTTGCAGCCATCTTCGCCTTGGTCTTCCTCTCTTTCTTTTGCTTCTTCTTCGTTCGCTTCTACTACCAAGACCGCCCCGTGATACTACTGAATTTACTCTTGTGGTCCTCGATAAGTCCCGTGGTCCCCCTGTGGTCCCAGAAAGGATGTATGCGTATCCTAATCACACTGAGGTTTTCCGGTGAGAAAGTCTAATGCTGGACTGGATGGTCAACCACCTCTCACCGGCGGGGATATACTGATATCCAAAACACGCCGAGATTTTCAGGTGAGAAAGTCCAACTCTAGATTAAAATGGTGCAACGAAAACCACGGTGTCACGCAATCCCGCTTCTGAGACCCACCGAGAATACAGATTCCCGAAAGGACCACACGAGATCCCCGAGAGGACCACAAGAGGTTCAGAGTATCGCAGGGCTTGGGCCTGTATTCTTGGTGGGTCTCAGAAGCAGATTGCATGACACCGTGGTTTTCGTTGCACCAGTTTAATCTAGAGTTGGACTTTCTCACCTGAAAATCTCGACGTGTTTTGGATATCAGTATATCCCCGCCGCTGAGAGGTGGTAGCCCATCCAGGCCAGAGTTGGACTTTCTCACCG
Source organism: Achatina immaculata (assembly GCA_009760885.1). NCBI lineage: Eukaryota > Metazoa > Mollusca > Gastropoda > Stylommatophora > Achatinidae > Lissachatina > Lissachatina immaculata. The sequence goes on from CM019720.1 coordinate 60,494,125, forward strand.
GAAAACCTCAGCGTGATTAGGATACGCGTACATCCCCGCCGGGTGAGTGGTGGTTGCCTATCTAGACTGCACTAGTTCAGTGTCTCTGACTTCAGCATTTTGTGGTTGTGGCTGCTACCCCTTCTAGTTGTGATCAGGACGGAGCTTTTGTCCAGGAGGACGAATCCTCGCCACTAGTAACTTTCACCCCTGGGTTAAGCCGGTTTAGGCTTATTATCCCAGCAATGGGCCAGTGTAAGACGTGACCGACCTCTAGAGCGGAGGTACCGTGTCATGAGTAATCATCAAGTTTCACCCCTGGTTTAAGCCGGTTTAGGCATATTTCACCAGTATGGGTGTATATCAAACGTGGCCGGCCTCTAGAGCAAAGGTGCTGTGGTATGAGTAGCTCTCACAGCGAGACTACTGGACATACCGATTAAACTTCACTTTATCCGTGCTATCACCTTTTCACAGCGGCGCCACCGGGCAAACCTTGTCGCATTTTCGTATTTTCTTCTTTGGCCAGGAGGAGTTTCGCTCCACGCGCTGCTTCCGAAGAATCTCGCCAGCAATGTCTTAGTTTAACCCCTGGGTTAAGCCGGCTTAGGCAATCTGCCCCATTATGGGTGTGTATAGGACGTGGCCGGCCTCTAGAGCAGAGGTGCCGTGATTTGAGTAGTCCTGACCTCGAGGCTACTGGTCATTTCATTTAAACCTTCACCTTTTCCACGACGGCGCTGCACAGCAACCCTAATCGTATTTTTCTTCATTGGTCGGGAGGAGTTTCACTCCACGCACGGCAGCTGAAGAATCTCGCCAGCAGCGACTGGCAGGATCAACCAGATAGCTTTCTTCACCGAACGTTAGTCGGATATCTACCGACAGACCGACGCGGGACAAGGGAGACAGCGCTCTGCTCAGAGCGGATCCCTTTCGACCTCGGCGGAGTTTTTCATTTCCTTTAACCACCGGCGGCGGCTGCCGGTTCTCTCTGCTCTAACGAACGAGAAGAAAGCGCGACATCGACAACCAGCGCGCATTACATACTGCAGACCCGATACTCTTTGCGAGAGATGGGCCAATTTCGAGACCATCGGTCGACAGCATCGTAGTACACCACCGACCCATTAGCACGAACCTGGCTGGCTAGCCGTTCATAGGCTTCGACGGACAAACCACTCGCTTTTGCATCAAAACACCTTAACTCTCACCGTCCGAGAAGGGAGCGAAAACCTTTCTCCCCACGCACGGAACTCGAGAGTGCTTTTTCGCCAAAAGAGCGGTCGGCCTGCGCAATTTCTTTTTCCATTATGTACCCTTCCAAGACTGTCTTATGCTGACCAATAACATTGACAACAGCGATAACGACATTACCAGCAAAAGCAAGAACTATACCAACAATACCAAATAACACTAACAGCTTCAGAAATACAATAACTGCAGAAACAATGACTATAGCAACAACAATAACGATAAAAAACAAGGATTATAACAAAACAACAGTGACAACTCATAAGCACAATTACAGGATAATATCAACAACAATAACAATAAAAGCAAAGACTACAACGACAACAATAACTACATTATCAAAAAGCAAGGGCAGAGGCAATAGCAAACAGCAGCAACATGACCTCAGTGGCACAGCAATAGCAACAGCGACTATAACAACTAGAGTTGCGACTGCACGGCATAATAATAGCGATAGTAACAGTAACAACAAAGATCTCAATAGTACAAAAACAGCAGCAATAACAACAAAGACTTCAATAGCACAACAACAGCGACACTAACAAAAAACACAAATAGCGATCTCGATAGGACGACAACAATAATAACAACGGCAATATTAGCAGATACTGTAACAGCTACGGCAGCAGCTACGACAGCACTAATAACAGCGACAAAAAGAACAAAACAATGACGCTTACAGTAATGACAATTATAACAATCTCTAATGAGAACTTTTTTTTCTGGGATTGCTATGGAAAAACTGTAGCAGAAAATGAGAGGAAATTCTCTAGGAAATAAGCCTCAGCTGGTGGTTCATATCTTCTGTTCTTTGAGGTTCTTTCCTGCGGAGACGAAGATGCTGTCCGTTGTGACAAATCAGCATGTTCTGTTGTCAGGTTTGACCGCACCTTAGCTAATCAAGACCCTGTCCCACCCCTTCGTTGATACCCACAGTAACAGGCCTATCCCGGTTGACAGAGCGGGGATCGCCATTACCCCCATGGTGGTGGAGTCTGCTATAGAAGTATTGCACACCTCTTGCTTTTTAGCTGTACTCAAAGGCTGAAAAAAATATAGCCACCATAACCCGCTCTCAAGCCGACACGATGTTGTGCCTCAATGCCTTCACAGCATCATCTGCAAAGAGCGCCAGTTCGCAGATTCAGGAAGATAGAAGACAAGACAAGACAAGACAAGACATTCATCGTTTGGGTGAACGCTGTTGCTAACAGACGACATTGCTTGGAATAGTGTCACGGCTCTTTCTTACGGCTGCTCTAGAATTTTAAGCGTCTTTCCTATTTCACTACATTACAGAGACTATGTCATAAAAAAGCAACGGAACAAACCTGTTCAGAAACTCAGGCTACAATACGCTTGGTGCTCAAGGTTGTTATGACACTACAAGCAGGGTCAACCAGGACCGAATCGACCGGTTTTCTATGATAATAGATCTCTATCAACCTTTATGTGCCCAAGGGTTTTCCACAAACACCTTTCCTTCGCCTGGACTCCCCTCCCCCCCCCCCCCAAATCCCCTCTTGCCCAGACGAGTCCTCTATTACTCAACCTCCTCTTCAAAACCATGAGGTGTCCATCTCACTGTTGCTTATGGTAATAAGCCACCGTCATCCAGAGCACATGTCCCAACTATCGCCAGCGTCTTTCCTGAATAATCAAAATCAATGGTTTGATCTACATTTCTGCCGGCAGCGTGCTATTTCTTGCGGTATTATGGTAATAGATGCTCGTGGATAAAATCTCTTCTTTGGCTCACAGCACAGACATCATGGTAAAATTGTTGGGTAGGTAAAGAATGAGAGCAATTTAAAAAAAAAAAGCAAGTCTCAGTTCCAATGGTAGGGACAACACTCTCTGGTCTTAGATCATCCATGCAAGAGCTCAGCTGGGTCTTGTCCAATTTTGCATCACTTTACCCAGGCAGTTTAAGTTTCGCCAAGAGTTATGGGGGGGGGGGGGGGTCACATTCCTCATTGGTTGGTTTGAATGATTTACAAAGATTGTGGCTATTATAATTTCTAGAGCGGGATTTCCCAACCTCTGACCCGTGACGCGTTATAGATCAGTTGGTCCGCTCCCGCGTTATCGTTTTTTGTATTGAGTCTTATAACTTACATCCTTCCCGTGACGTTAAACGTCACATAGGGCCCGCATGGTAGTTCGCTAAGTTTTCTTGTTTTCGGCGAGCTTTTCAACCTTATCAAGGGATTTTATGCCTACTAATTTTGGCCTCTCTTAACAATGCCCTCTTTAGAGTTTCACGTGGTCGCCCACCTTTTCTTCGGTCTGTACTGTACCACTTGATAGCTTGTTTTGTGCCTCCCTGGCTGTTTCTTCTCATCACGTGACTGATATTAAGTGCCAACTATTAAATATAAAAACATCTCTGTAACCATTTCATGACCTAGTTCTGTTGCTGGTCCTTTGTACCCTGGGAGTTGCCTCATCACACTCGGTACCTGGCCCAAACGCATTAGAAGCGCCTTCATATCAGGAATGTCTTCAGTGTCCTTACAGAAATGTTTCCAATGTCCTGTTGACTGTGTACTGCACGTTATCTAGCATTTAGTTGGGATTTGCGTCCAGTGCCTTTGATTACGTGTAGCTCAGCGAGTCGTGCGTTGTAAGCTCTTTGGGGGAAATTACTTTGCGATTGCTCCTCGAGTTGTTGTCTGGTGAATTCGTATTTTATTGCCAGTTTAACAGGCAACCCTGTTTGGCTCTTGCTACACGTTAGCCAGTCTTGTCGTTTTCGTCGACTCTGTTGTTATTGTCGCCTCTGTTGTTATTGTCGACTCTGTTGTTATTATCGACTCTGTTATTGTTATCGCTCTGTTGTTATTGACGTTCTGTTGTTATTGGCGGCTCTGTTGTTATTGTCGACTCTATTGTTATTGTCGCTCTGTTGTTATTGTCGACTCTATTGTTATTGTCGACTCTGTTATTATTATCGACTCTGTTGTTATTGTGGCTCTGTTGTTACTGCCGCTCTGTTGTTATTGTAGACTGTTGTTATTGTCGACTCTGTTGTTATTGTCGACTCTGTTGTTAATGTCGCTCTGACATCACCAGGACAGTACACCCATTTGATTTTTTTTTAATTTGCTATTTATCAGTTATTTCCAACCATTCACTTTTATGGCTTTCGTTTCTCAACAGGCTTTGAGGATCAGTAATTAAGATGACACGGTGCGCTTTATGGGTGACCAGCCATTTTAATGCTCTGTGTGATGACCTCTGGTTCCATCCATTCACCTGAGCACGTTTCTGTGTAAGCCCCAGCTACGAGTCTCTTACGAAGGGCCCGTTATGGCGCTACGATACAGCGTGTTAGATTGTGGTCTGCACCTTATATGTAGCTGAAAAGGTGGTTCCTGGATGTAAAAAAAAAAAAGTTTGAGATCCACAGCTTCTAGAAGACTTGTTAGCAGGAATTCTGGGGTTTAAACAGGAACAACATCATCATCTTGTGCCGCCTCCGCACAGAAGGTTGGCCACAAAATCAGTCGATCGGCTGTCTGCTGTCTCTTTCTTGGCTACGGTAGACAACTCGATCAAGCTGGTTCCTATCCATCTCTTGATGCTGTCCGCCCATCTATGTCGTTGTCGTCTTCTTGCTCTCTTCCCTTCGATCTTGCCCTCAAGAAGGATCTTTAGTATAATATTAGGCCTCTTGAAGTGCCCAAAAGTATATTGGTTGTCTTGTTTTTTTTTTATTTTCATTATTTTTCTTTTCACTTCTAGCTGGTTCAGCACTTCTTTGTTATCTTTTCTGTCCACGGGATAATCCTATTCTTCTTTATATCAACATGTCAAGGGTCTGCATTTTCTTTTATGCTGTCTGTCGCAGCAACACCATAATGAGAGCTCTCTCAGTCATGGATTATCATCGGCAGTTTCAAGTTACCGCCCTCGTTCAAGATTTCCATATTATGTTAGACCAAACCGGCTACACATTTTGCATTTGAAATTTTGCGTCTTCTGAACAAGCCATTTGTTTATGAGTAGTGCATTGCTTGATTAGATCTGAAGAAAAAGCAGAAATACATATAAATAGCCAAGCCGTATCTCTCACAAAAAAAGACGAGAAAAGAAATGAAAAAAGGGGGCTGTTCACGCCCACTAACCTCACAAACCGTATAACTAAAAAAAAAATTGATAACTCTACCATTCTTCATATTTTACAGTAGATCAAGACCCGCCCTCAACGTCCCCCCCCCCCCTCCACCTCGGAGAAGCACAAAAGCATTAAAACATTTCACATTTCTCATAAGCCACGGTCCCCACTCTACCAGGTAGACAGAGGATCACTGACCTGTAACAGACACTGCTAAGAAGGAAAGGAATGGCAAATGGCCTTCTCACACAAACAATTCCCCCCCCCCCAACATATTAGTCAATCTAAATAACATTACGAAATTTTTTTTAATGTGGTTTTAACGCATCCACACACGTAACATTTTCTCTAACAAAGGGGTTAAAAAAAATACCTATCTGTGACTGACCTTACAACTCATTTCTTCCTGTCAACACACTTTACCAATACACCCAGCGCTTCACATATCTCATGGTCTTGATTCGCAAAAGCTGAGACTAGGATTTTTCGAAGAAAAACCGAATCACTTAAAGAGACTCGAATAAAAGAAGAGCTCAAAATATGTAGATTTCGAGTTATCGCCCTTTTATTACCACAAACCCACGCACAAGGTCACAAAATGATGGACAATACAGAATATTGGTGCAATAGACGGCCTTTGAATGTAAATGCTACAGAAGAGTTCTCCAAATATCGTGGACACAAAAAAGAACAAATATATCTATACTACAAGAGCTTAATATTGAAGAAGGTTGGCTAGTAAAGAGAATTAAAGAGAGAAAACTTAAATATTTTGGACACATCAAACGTCATGATAATTTAGAGAAGACCGTATTGGAAGGATACATAATGGGAAAAAGAAAAAGAGGAAGACCGAAACGAAGATGGCTGCAAGACATCGTTGACGATCTGGAAATGGATGCAGCAGCAGCAGGCCATCTTGCTCACAACCGAGAGGCCTACAGGAGTGCTGTTTGGGAGGCAAAGTTCCGCAAGGGACATGCAAAGGAATGAATGAATGAGACGGCGTCTAAGAAGGTCCTTTAGGTGTTTGTAGAATTCTGCCAAGATTTTGTAATCAAGAGCGCTAGATACTCGATATTGTACGAATATATGAATAGAGACACACACAAACCCATATATTAAGAAATAAACATAAAAATATACAGTCAGTGAGAGCATACAATGGACATTGTGGAATCAACTGGAAGATCTTGACTTCGCAGATGATGTAGCACTTCTGGCACACAGCTACACACACAAATGCAAGAAACTTCAGATCTTAAGCAAGAATTCAGTTAAACTGGGACTATATATTAACAGACAAAAAACAAAGATAATAGAAATTAATAGTGCAAGCAGTAGCCTCATGGTAAACAAGGAAGTGCCAAGTAAGGAAGTAGAGTATTTCACATATTTAGGCACCATAGTGGATAACTACGGGGGAATGGAAAAGGATGATAAAGCTAGAATAACCAAGGCCAGGACAGCATTTATCCAACTTAACAAAATATGGTCATCTAAGAACACCAAAACAAGAACCAAACTTAGGCTTTTCAATGCAAACGTAAAGGCTGTCCTGTTATATGGTTCAGAGACATAGGTTATGACCAAGACAATACAATAGAGGATACAAACATTCATGAACTACTGCTTGAGGAAGATTTTAAACTTTAAATGGCAGGAAAGATTAGGAACGAGGAGGTCTGGGAAAGGGCTGGACAAGAACTTATGAAACTACAAATCATGTCTAGGAAAGGAAGGTGGATTGGCCACACACTGAGGAAACCCGACACTAACACAGCAAAACAAGCACTGACATGAAATCCTCAAGAAAATAGAAAACAAGGAAGACCTAGACTTACTTGGAGAAGAGAAATTATGACAGTGCTCAGAGACAAGGGATACACATGCTCTTATAGGGAGTGAAAGGCGATAATGATGATGATGATGATGATGATGATGCATAGAAAATATTATAACAACAGGAAAAATAGAAGGAAGAAGATCAAGAGGAAGACCAAGAGAAATGATACTGGACAGTCTGACAGGATGGTGTGAGAGGAGATCACCAACTGAGCTGATGGCCTGCATGAAAGATCGTGTACTCTGGAGAAGCATAAGAGCCAACGCCAGTCGGCACGGCACCCGATGATGATGATGATGATGATGATGCATCATTTCTCCAGTATCGTTTCTCTTGGTCTTCCTCTTGATCTTCTTCCTTCTATTTTTCTTGTTGTTATAATATTTTCTATGCCCCCTCTTCTCATTGCATGGCCTATGAAAGTACATTGTCTCTCTCTTATCTTTTTGACAAGATTTTTTTGTCTCTCCAGCTCTTTTCATACATTCTTCATTAGTTATTTTTGCTGTCCAGGGGATTCGCAACATTCTTCTACTAAACCACATTTCTGCTGCTTCCAATGATTTTTGTGCAGACCTGCCTATTGTCCATGATTCACTTTCATATAACAAGATAGGTTCAATATAGCATTTTAGGACTCGTTTTCTAACATTCATTGATAAGGACATTCATTGATGAGGCAGTGCAAAGATTAAATTAAAGGAATAAAATATGAACATAGCCATATGAAACATTAGCTTCATACACAGAAAGAAAAAAAAAACAAAAACCGAAATGTTCATCAACTGTTTATTTCAAGACACAAAATAAGCAGCTACTGGTCTATCAAATGTCATCCAAAATAACATAAATGTAAGAAAGATTACTCAGTTATTCACTTTCGAGACCAGGGTTGATTACAAGAAGAAAACAAACAAGTAAAGAAAAGGGAACAAAAAAGACGGGAAAGCAAAGTAACAAACAGAAGTTAACAAAGAGAAGTTAGACAAATATAGCAAGAGACAAGCAACGAACAGCGGGCGTGAGAGATGTCGAGATGTCAGCACTGATATATTCAGTTTCCTGACACATAAACAAACAAGATCTAAAAAAAAAATTCCCCGCACCACAATAATGAAAAGAAGATCTGACATACGATGCCAGAAATGGAAACCCACTATCGATCCATACATTGACTGGCGGTCACCCGCAGCTGGTCGCAGGCAGATCTGTCTGTCACATACAAGGTCTGATTCTGGTCTCTTCTGTATCCCTTTAATCCTTAATGTCACAGCGCGGGCGTAGAACCAGGAGAGCTTGTTGAAGTTATCTCGCATCTGTAGCTTGTGTTTCCCCAACCTCGGGTTAACTGGGGTTTTTTACAATTATTTTTACTTTTTTTTCATAAATAATATATCTCTTGTAAGACTTCTTGTTCTGTGTCAGAAGTGAAATACAGATAAATAAGAGAAACAGGCAGACAGAATATGCTGGCAGATAGATAGACAGATAGACAGATAGACAGACAGACAGATAGATAGATAGATAGATAGATAGAGAGATAGACAGACAGACAGACAGACAGACAGACAGACAGACAGACAGATAGATAGATAGATAGATAGATAGATAGATAGATAGATAGATAGATAGATAGATAGATAGACAGACAGACAGACAGACAGATAGATAGATAGATAGATAGATAGATAGATAGATAGATAGATAGATAGATAGATAGATAGACAGATAGATAGATGGATAGATAGATAGATAGATAGATAGATAGATAGATAGATAGATAGATAGATAGATAGATAGATAGATAGATAGATAGATAGATAGATATGGCCCAATGAGTAACAAAAAAAAACAAGTTATAAGTATTTAACGTGATACTGCTCCTTGTTATGCTGGCCCCAGAAACGCTGTCCGGTGCAGCTGACGCAGTGATGACTGTGAAAGCACACAGTTTGTGACCAGAGTGGACCTCATTGCAGTAGCTTTCTGGACGACCCTGAAGGGACCTAGTGGAGCAGCTGCTAGACAAACTCCACTGTTAGGATAAGGACAACGGCACGCTCAGTCCAGTAGGAATGCGTCAGCCAGTCAGCATAGAGCTTCTCCTGTAGGGGGAGCTGGGGGTGTGGCCAGGTCCTTTACCTGACCTGGCAGCTTTGGAGGATGTGGTGTGGTGTCTGTTGTTCTCTGTTGCAAGCACATGGGTCTGTCGGGCCTATATTATCAGCTCCTCTAGTAGATGACGTCTCCATGTGACATGTCCCACTCTCTGTGGTATTCATTGACAATATGCCATCTAAAGATGTAGAAAATTCATCTGATCTGCAGTTTTCTTCTTTTTTTAAAAAAAAAATAAGTATCGGCTATTGCCGCGAATAGCGAGGTCTACAGTCTGTGCTTTCTGTAACTTTCTATCACATTAGTTAGTTCTGCCGTCAAGCGAAGAGTCATTATTCACATCATGATAGAGTGGTTCAGCAGCAACATCATGACCGCCAACCACATTCTCCTGCCGTGTAGTGATGTGGACGAAGATTTTATTCTAGTCAGTCAGTCGGTCATTTGCACGTCCCTTGTGGGACTTTGCCTCCCTAACAGCTCTCCTGTAGGCCTCTCGGTTTGTAAGCAATATGCCCTGCTGCTGATGCATCCATTTGCAGATCATCAACGATGTCTTGCAGCCATCTTCGCCTTTGTCTTCCTCTCTTTCTTTTCCCCATTATGTGCCCTTCCAAGACGGTCTTCTCTAAATTATCATAACGTTTAACGTGTTCAGAATAGTTAAGTTTTCTCTGTTTAATCTTTTTTACTAGCCAACATTCTTCAATATTAAGTTCTTGTAGTATGGATATCATCATCATCATCATCAGGTGCCGTGCCGACTGGCGTCGGCTCTTATGCTTCTCCAGAGTACACGATCCTCCATGCAGGCCATCAGCTCAGTTGGTGATCTCCTCTCACACCATCCCGTCAGACTGTCCAGTATCATTTCTCTTGGTCTTCCTCTTGATCTTCTTCCTTCTATTTTTCTTGTTGTTATAATATTTTCAATGCCCCCTCTTCTCATTGCATGTCCTATGAAAGCATATTGTCTCTCTCTTATCTTTTTGACAAGATTTTTTGTATCTCCAGCTCTTCTCATATACTCTTCATTTGTTATTTTTGCTATCCAGGGGATTCGCAACATTCTTCTAATAAACCACATTTCTGCTGCTTCCAATGATTTTTGTGCAGACCTGCCAATTGTCCATGATTCACTTCCATATAACAAGATAGGTACAATATAGCATTTTAGGACTCGTTTTCTAACATTCATTGATAAGGAATGAGTTGGCTAATATGTTTCTCATTCAACCGCCAGTTGGTCCACGCCTGCTTATTTGGATAACTCCTTATTCACAGGGATCCTCCATATCTTGAGGACTTTCACCTTCCGCCACCTGTGACGCGCTGGGTTGGGGATAGTATGGATATGCTTATTCTTTTTTTTTTATCCAAGATATTTGAAGAACTCTTCTGTAGCATTTACATTCAAAGGCATTCCTGTGCTTCTCAGCTATTTTGTTAAGTGTCCAGGTTTCACAGGCATATGTTGCTATGGGAAAGATGCATGCCCTTAGAAATCTTATTTTTGTAGTTCTGTTTGTTCATCTCCACAACTTCTTTGGTTGTTTTTTTTTTTTTTAAGAACGATAGTTGCCCTCCTTTTAATTTCCCCTCATTGTATCTCCATTATTAGTTAGTAATGATTCAAGATATTCAAAACTCTCCACCTCTTCCAATTTTTCCTCTTTGATATATATTTCTATAGAGCTGAGAATATTGCATCGCTGTACCTCGGCCATGTAGAGGGCGAATGATCTGTGATGGAGTAATGTCGCGAGACAGCAGACTCTCGAACGCCAGGAAGCAATCAATCAAGCTTCATGTCTGAACAGGATTAAAGGCCTGATCCTTAGTTTTGCGTGTCCTGAATGCGAAGAAGCCACAGAATAAACCAGATGTTTGTAAGGAAAACTATGTCTCCGAGCTGGGGGGGGGGGGGGGGTTGCTATTCTTCTCAGTTTGTCCAGTCATTTCTTTTGCCATTACTTTCCTACACCTCTCAGCCTTTTTTCTTTACCTTTCGAATGACTCTCAGGCTCTCTGACGCCTTTTCTCTCATGGAATGTCGAAAGAATTTAGTCTATAGATAAGTAACTCCAAAGGCTGAGTAACTGAACAAACTCTATACTCCAGTAACAAATTTTTTTATAAATGGGAAACAACCAGGCTTTCGTACGGTAAAGTAGGAGAACATTGTTTTATAGGATTAGACCCCGAAAAATTCGTACACAAAGCACTTTAGTGAGACGTGAGAGAAAGAAAATCACAAGAGAATTACCTGGGATTCGAGCCACGGACTGAACAGTTACTAATGACTTAGCTTTCAAACACCTTTTTTTTTTTGGAGGTGCGAGACAGCGCAGTTCGTTAGTACGCTGTTCTCTCGTGGCTAGACGGCTGCTCGTCCAACCGGAGTCCGTGGTTCGAATCCCAGATAATTCTCTTGCGATTTTTCTTTCTCACCCTCTCACTAAAATGCTACGATTTTTTTCTAGGTCTAACCCTACAAAACTGTGATCTTTACTTATATCTTCAGTAAGGAAACTGAATGCCTTTGGTTTTATTTGGCAACACGGTCTCAGACCTCCTATCGTTTTTCTGTGTAATCTTCGAAATAAAGAGACTATAAAGATTATCCAGGCTGCACTAAGGCTAGATTCAAAGACAACATTATATTATTTTATATAATCTTAAACATTCTTCATTTCCTTCTTCTTGTCATTTGGTCTTGGAATTTTACCCTTTGCAATCGGTATAATCGTATCGTTGTATAGTTATGTGCAAAACACGTTACCCAACAGTCTACACGTTGCTGATGGTTTAATCTGATTGGCACTGCTCGAAGTATTGCCATAGCAACGGACGCGGTGAAGACGTCGTGTATTTCAATTGCTTGAAGTATTGCCATAGCAACGGACGCGGTGAAGACATCGCTTATTTCAATTGCTTGAAGTATTGCCTTAGCGACGGAAGCAATGAAGACGTCACTTACTGGGACTGCTTGAAGTATTGCCATAGCAACGGACGCGGTGAAGATGTCGCGTATTTCAATTTGCTTGAAGTACTGCCTTAGCAGCCGGCGCCATGAAGACGTTGGGTCATGGACACAGTGTCGGGGTCCAGAGAAAAGATGTCTGTGGCATGCTTGAAGACTGGAAGACTACTGAGAACGAGAGAACCTTTCTCTTGGAGTGAGCCCATTACCAGTGTACGCCCAGAAAGATGGTAAAGGTTTTTTATCACTTCTGGGTGGCTGGTCCTAATTACCGAGCCATTGCTCTCAGACATCCTTCTTTCCAGTGTTCTATATGCAATGTTCTATACACAATGTTCCATACAGTGTTCTATATACTGAAATAATAACGAAGCCTCACATGCGTACTGATGATAATGTTATTTTTATTTCTAAATTGAAGTTCAATGAATAGTTCCTTCTCAAAGTTTAATTAATCCTTCCTTCTCAAAGCTTAATGAATCCTTCCTTCTCAAATTTTAATGAATCCTTCCTTCTCAATGTTTAATGAATCCTTCCTTCTCAAAGTTTAATGAATTATTCCTTCTCAAAATTTAATGAATCCTTCCTTCTCAAAGCTTAATGAATCCTTCCTTCTCAAATTTTAATGAATCATTTCTTCTCTAAGTTTAATGAATCCTTCCTTTTCACATTTTAATGAATCCTTCCCTCTCAATGTTTAGTGAATTATTCCTTCTCAAAATTTAATGAATCCTTCCTTCTCAAAGCTTAAGGAATCCTTCCTTCTCAAAGCTTAATGAATGCTTCCTTCTCAAAGGGTAAGGTCCCCTCAGTTCATTCGCCTCCGTGTACAACTTCTAACGTTCTCTGGACAGTTCAAGGTATTCCGGCGATGAACGGCTTGAGAATCAGGTCGCTATGCACTCAGGCAAGTACACTCCTGCAATCTTAAATGTTTTTGCTTCATCGTTTGAAACCCAGTGCAGAAAGATGCCAAATGAGATAGGGGCATCTGATTATGTTAACATAGCCGAACATGGACAGACGGGCAGATAGACAGACACGCAAGCAAGGAGACAGATGCACGGGAGAACGAATAGATAAACAGATAGATAGATAGATAGATAGATAGATAGATAGATAGATAGATAGATAGATAGATAGATAGATAGATAGATAGATAGATAGATAGATAGATAGATAGATAGATAGATCAGCAGCGGATGGCATCGATAAAATGTCACTAACCCCCCCCCCCCCCAGTCTCCTGTGACATATACGCCAAAGATAAAAGCTCTGAAGCACCTTTTAACAAATTCCTTGTGAGGCTACCAACATCCGTATTTCACGCTATTCTGTAAGAGCATTAATCTTTAAAGGGCAATCATGAACTCAGATACAGAGATTTATGTTTTTCCTTTTCCCTCTCGGGAAAAGTCTCTGTCACTGATACAGGAAGCATGATGTCATATTGTATCCATTAATACACTGACAGTGGCGTGTAATACTGTACGTTAGTGCGCTTCACCTTGCAAGCAGATGTTCTGTTTTCGGGTGGAACGTTTTCATAATGCAAGCGTCAAGTGTTTATTTGTTTTACATTTGGATCACCGACACTCCATACAAAATGCCTCAGAAAAATTTTGGATCATTTACTGGTCACAAACAATAAATAATAGAGACTTACTTGCCCAGTGTGAACTAGAAGGTATGCATGCATACGCTGGAAATAGATTGGTCATGTGTTCAGACAAGACCAGAGCAACGTCACTAAAACAGCCAGGAGATGGACACCCGAGGGGAAGAAGAAAGAGGTGCCGACCAAAGGGCTACCTGGCGGAGAACTGTAGAACCAGAAATTGGTAGCAGGCATCACATCAGGGACACAACACAGCGGCTAGGCACAGACCGTGAGAGGTGGATAGAATTTGTCTCTGACCTGCAAGACGCTACAGGGCTTACTGGGTAGGGCAGTTTTTGCTTAGATGGATGGATGGATGGATGGATGGATCTCTTGGGGTACGACAGTCATTTTGCGATCACACTTCATTCAGTCTGAGAGGCTAATTTGCGCATTACCTGAATATTTCATGCTTTTGTGGAACTTTCAGTTAGTTTGTTTTCATATAACCAGTGTAGCCAGTACATTAAAATATATTTTGAAAAGGAGAGAAGAGCACTTACCGACTTTCTAGCCTGGACAAATGATGATGATTATAAATTAAGGTATGTGATTTTAAATTAAATCCTTTTAATGTTCTAAACTTTAAAGTGAACATTTTTAATGTGCTAAATTTACTATAAATCCTGTTCGTGTGCTAAACTTTACTATAAATCCTTTTAATGTGTTAAACGTTACTATAAACATTTCCCATTACTTGAACTTGAACTTGAAGAACGGCCATGCTCTGCTGCTGGCCTAGAGATGGACCTTCCATCCACTCAAGACACTCCCATATGTGCTCCGTGTTGTTCTTTTTGTGTGTGTTGGGTGATAGTGCCTGTAGCACATTGATTGAATACAGCTCGATCTTTTCTGCAAAGTTCTGATTGTCTGTCACTGCCCTTTCGCATAGTCTTTGATGAAAGGTGCTGCATTAGAAAAACAATTTTTTTGTTGCACATCTTTCTGTAATTTATATAGGATGGCTGTTATAATGTCTACTTTATCCATTTGTAGACTGCCCAGAGTTGATGCTTTGTTTGCAAGCCGATCGGACATTTCATTGCCTTTGATAGCGGCATGTCCTGTGCATTAAATCATGTTAGGGAGATCTGTGATTCTTTTTTTTGGCCAACTACTCGCGACTCTCCGCCTGATTTTCAGTTTTTTTTTTTTTAAAGCGCGCTTTGTGAGTCTGATAATATTATGGCTTGTGATGCTTTCTGGTTTGGTAGCGAGTTTGTGGTTGCTTCAATTTCCTTTCTCATGCTGGGCGTTGTAACGACGAAGGCTCCGGACTCGCTGATGATGGGGTGTCCGTTGCGATAGACAACGAACTTCCATTCCGCTTCTTTGGTGACCGATCCATCTTCATATACTATAGCTTCATTCGGGTTGGAGTGCTTAATACTTTGCTCTTTGGTTTATGTTTCTGCCTGTCCTGTCGCCCAGTTTCGGCATTGTCGACTGAGCCATGGAACTTTGGTAAGGTGTGGATGTTTTGTGGCATCAGTCCAGTCGGCACCCGTGGGTCTTCAGGGTTGCACATCTGCCATATGGTCTTTTCCGTCTCCACTCTCCATGATTGTCCTTGTTTTATACGTGTGGGTTTTTGTGTTTGAGTCTCCTTTTTTCAATAAGTAATCTTCCATGCTCTTGATTCATATGTACTCTTTTACTTTGACGCATGTACGTTGAGCTTTCATGGTCGGTGTGTTCAACATGGTGTCGCGTGGCATCCACCTGTGTGTTCGTGGGGACATCCGAGCACCGTCCTCACTGCTTCATTCTGAATCCTCTCCACCCGGGTTGTTTTGGGTTGCCGATGCAAGTGAGAAGGTTGACGCCATATCCCAATCTTGACATCACGAGCGCTTTCATTGTTGGGAGTAGAATGTTGTTGTGATAGACCCATGTTTACTCTTATTTTTAATATTGCTAGGTTTTGCTTTCAATATCGTCTCGTTCCACGTGATGCCGTCAGAATCATCTAGAGGAGTGGTCATACAAGAGATGCCGATGTGCCTTATAGAGGATGAGCTGGAAAATGGGCAATAACACCGGTGCCAGGATCGAGTGCACCAAGAACAAACCAAGAACCAAAATACCCAGAGGCAAAGAGCGGATTTTTCCGGGTGGGGGTGGGGGGGGGGAGAGAGAGAGAGAGAGGTTGAAGATTGACAGAATATGCATGTGTAGGGAATAGATAAACAATACTTACCAGACTTGGCTGGCAACCCTATAGCATAGGAATAATGGTCAGAGACAGGCTAGTACCGGCAGTGCGCAATTCTGGGAGGTTCATCTCTGACCAGGTATATAAAGAAAAAAATGATAGAATTTTAATCGGTCGGGATTTTGTAAGCTGAGCATGTATGAGGCCAGCCATCAGGGGAGCCATATTATTGTTCAAGCGCGAATGAAAAATTTTATTCGTCCGATGAGAACCAATATATGTTAGGTTAGTATGGGTTGCTATCATGTGATGTGGGTGAATGCAAGCTGTGCTGTGGGCTCCCTCGATCAAATCATGATCCACTTAGGTAAATATTTTGTTAGTGACTGTATTATTGAAAGGTAACGAATAATCAAAACTCAGTCAAGGTATAATTGTTCTATGTAGGGTTTGATTTTTTTGTAGTGGTAACGTGGAAGTGATGATTATTAGGTGCACTTATTTTTTATATTACGGATTTCTGTGCATATGCATGTGAATACATTCTTGCTAATTAGTCACGTTTGTTACAAACTGAATCGAACCTAAATATTTAAGGAAATTGTTATCGTGATTTATGTTGATAACAATGTAAGCTGATAATTAACATCATATATAGGATTCTTGCTTGATTTTGCTAGCCGTGTAAACTGATGATTTATGGCAATATAAGCTGTATGATTATTTGAAGAGGCATTATTGATTGCGCCTGTTTTCCTTCATTTGGTGTAATTGTGAATGTGTAAATATGCGTAACCGTCAACCTTTCATTTACCTATAAAGATACAAAAAAATACCAAGAATAAAAATACAGTACAGCATATCAATCACAGACAATTATTAGCGCCGTCAAAAAAATATATTTCCTACACTAACGTACTACAACTTATGCTACTTTAATTGCCTCGGTGCCAAACAAAAAGGGCCTTAAACTAAGACGGATGGTAAGGGACTGACATATTCTTACCACAAGAAACCAACAACACGACGAAGAACACCCTTGATGCACAAGCTAATTTCCATTGCCGTAATTTTAAACCAGTCATGTGCATGTCTCTTGCGGAACTTTGCCTCCCTAACAGATATCCTGTAGACCTCTCGGTTGTAAGCAAGATTCCCTGCTGCTGATGCATCCATTTGCAATTACCAATGATGTCATCCAGCCATCTTCGCCTTGGTCTTCCTCCTCTTTTTTCCGCCCATTATGTACCCTTCCAAGACGATCTTTTTCTAAATTCTCATGACTTTTAATGTGTCTAAAATATTTAAGTTTTCTCTGTTTAATCCTCTATACTAGCCAAACTTCTTCAATATTAAGTTCTTGTAGTATGAATATATTTGTTCTTTTTCGTGTCCATGATATTTGAAGAACTCTTATGTAGCACTTACATTAAAAGGCTCTTATATGTTTCTCAGCTGTTTTGTTAAGTGTCCAGGTTTGAAACTAAAGAAGAAAAAAAAAACACTAAACATTTACCACAAATTCTGGTTTTTATTTAGGCCGTAGGCAAACCATGTCCGGGCTGAAATTATTCTTTTATATCATAGTGTAGAAATTTTCTGTTCTTTTATATCATAGCGTAGAGATTTTCTGTTCTTTTATATCATAGCGTAGAGATTTTCTATTGCTTTATACCAATCGGTAAATGTTATCTCGTGATGACACCATTTTAACTAAGATAAGAAGTGATGGATGGACGGCAAGTTCTTAGAGTCCTTTCACCGGAAAATTCCCCATGGATTATACTTCATACACGAGTGTCTCTTTTTTGAGAAGGTTGGCGGTTCGATTCGGCCAGAGATGCCCTGGGTCACCCGATTATAGAAGCTTCTTCTAGAACTGTGAAAGGAAAGGTGGCCAGGCGTGATGCAGAAGGACACACGACTCTCGGGTATGTCGACAGAGTCAAGGGAGATATAGGCACTAAAGCCATTATCTCCCGGGGGTGGGAGGGGGTGGGGGTGCGTCCAAGTCATAGCAGTGTTACAGTTGCCTTTTATATCTCTGAAATTCTAATGTGACAACTCATCTATAAGAAAGACTCGCTGGCTACTGCAGTGTGTGTGTGTGTGTGTGTGTGTGTGTGTGTGTGTGTGTGTGTGTGTGTGTGTGTGTGTGTGTGTGTGTGTGTGTGTGTGTGTGTGTGTGTGTGTGTGTGTGTTTTGTCAAAATATTGACCAATATTTACAAAGAGAGGCTGAAGAAATTCTCGCAAAATGCGGACATGTAAAAGGTACTGATATTGAACAAAGCTGTAACATACCACTAAACATACCCCCCCCCCCAACCACTCATTCAGAGCATTCACTTTTAGCAGAACATTCACTTTTTACTAACTGATTTTTAGTTCCATTTCCCACAAAATATTTAGCCTCAAAGTGAATATTTCCGTGTAAACTTGTAAGGAAAAGAGGGGAATGAGAGATTTATGAGTGTGGTAATTAAGTAATTAAATTCTTCCAGTGCTACAAACATACTGTGCCCCCAACCCAAATTCTGAAGAAAATCTGACCACAGGCATCCCAACTACAACCTTGCCATGCATACTTATATGTGTGCACCCAGCACATACACTAACATCCTTACGAAATCATTTCTACTAACCAAACTCATACACAACCAACCTGATTGAGTCCAGGATGCTCCATGGGGTCATAGCGAACAACCACGTATCACATATACTAACAACATAATCAATGCAGAGCACAATAACACTGTACATTCTTCAATATCAAGAACCAACTACATCCACAAAACCAAACGATGGCTCGCCCGCCGAGACATATCCCGAACTATCTGGGAAAATATCTTTGCAACAACTTGTGTAGTAGTGTTCACAGCCTAATGTCCCGGCCCCCTGACAACAAGCTGTTTACACTGTTTACAAGCTTACCATATCTAATAAATCAGGGAGTGTAGACGCTGCCAGGGTTAGCAATCAGGAACCATAGCTGGCACGCTAGCGTCAGAGTTAGTTAATCATGCTGACCAAGACCCTGTCCCACCTCTCTGTTGGTACCTCCAGTGGCAGGCTAAAGCCTTTCTAACAGGGCATGGATCGCCATAAACCCCGTGGTGGTGGAGTCTGCAGAAGAAGTACTGCATACCCTCTGCTTTTTAGTTGCGCTCTAGGACTGAACAAAATATAGCCGCCATGATCTACTCGGAGTCGACAAGATGCTGTGCTTCAACATCTCCACCCCATCGGTTGCAAAGAACATCAGCTCCCATTTTCAGGGAAGAACAAAACAAGAAACTACAACACTTGTGTGAAGTACATTTCTACATTAAACATTTCAGCATATTCTTCGAAGATGAGAATGCGCTGGCTTCATCACACGTGGTAGATGGCGCGCGCGCACACACACACACACACACACACGCACACAAAGAGATCTAAACCCTTCGTCTAAGCTTACCACAGCGAGTGTTGAATCTTTTAACGAATAATTAACGTGGACAAACGAAGCGTAAACAGCAATGAAATCAGTTTAAATATGCGCATATGAGACCTGAACTTACCTGAAATCTTGCACTAGTTTTACTACAGAATCTCCCCCTGCTTTTTTTTTTCAAATGATGATGTACTGTATGCTAATATCCATGGACATATATAACTTTTGATCAGGAAATGCTCTTACCCCGGATTTTCTTGGTTTTTAACAATTTACACTTAACCCTTTCAACACTCATATCAAATACCAAGCGGTGTCAGGCGAGCTTTGTACATATCTATATCCAGCCATTCGGACAATACTTTCGCAAGACATCTGCGTAATGACTCCTTGTTTTTGTTTTTTTTTTGGTGGTTTTTTTTTTGGGGGGGGGGAATCAAGAGCTTTCATTCTAATGTTCACTGATGACCTTTTAAGCACTCTACAGACATAAACAGCAGGTCAAAAAACTACAGGTGCTGGGCAACGCATGCTCCACAAATAAGTATTACTCAACACTGACATACTGGTAACGAGACGAGCTTTCGTTGTAAAAGTATAGGCTAGTAGGAGAAATGTTTTTAAAAAGTCACTGGCGCTTGTTATCCGATATTTTTAAAATTAGACATGGGTTGCGAAAGACGCGGTTAGAAAGTGGTAACAAGGCTTGTAGTGAGAAAGCGTTAAAGAGAACTGTAGTGAAAAAGAGGGAGCAGGTGGTGGATGGAATGGGAGAGCAGCTGACAGATAATGTTGGTTATGGTCACCATTCTATGATGGTAGGCAGATGATCTCAATGTAGGGACAATGGCTACGATCACTGACTAGTACAGTCACTGCCCGGAAGGAAAGCAATGGTAAACTACCTTCTGGAAACATACCAAGAAACCCAAGCAGCAATCATGAATGAGAGTGAAAAAGGAAAAAAAAAAAACGTTAAAGACAACTGGAATGAAAAAACCTCAAAAACTTTCATAAGGATTGTGGTGAGATAGCGTTAATGAGAATAGTAGGGAGAAAGGGTCAATGAGGATTGTTGTGAGAAAACGTTAATGGGGATTACAGACTTAAAACACACAAGGGTACTTCACTGCACGGCACTGTTGGGACCGTATGTCATATACGAGGATTTCATAATAGTTCTTAACAAAGTAGTTTAACGTTTTCGTTTTTGCCCGAATGCCTTGAAGGAACATATGAACTGTTCTAGATTTATTGTTCTTGTTTTATCCTAATATCTTGAAAGCACATATGAACTGTTCTAGACTTATTGTTCTTGTTTTATCCTAATATCTTGAGAGCACATATGAACTGTTCTAGATTTATTGTTCTTGTTTTATCCTAATATCTTGAAAGCACATATGAAATGTTCTAGACGTATGATTCTTGCTTTTTATGTACTAATATCTTGAAAAAAAAACAAATCAATGATCCAGACCTATGGATATTATTTTTGTCGCGAAATCTTGATAAATAGATAAACTGTGCTAAACTTGTAGTTCTTGTTTTTGTCCGAATATCTCTGGAACACAGATAATCCTACGATTCTTGCTTTTGCCCGGGTATCTTTAGAACATAGATAAACAAATGATTCTTGTTTTTGTCTGAGTATCTTGATATAACAGATAAACAGTTTAAGGCACAAAGGACAGCTGTGTTAAGAAAACGTGATTACTTAGAAGAATGTTAAGAAAATACCTTCTTCTTCTTCTGCTTCGTTCGCGTTATACCACCAAGACCGCCCCATGGTCCTACTGAATTTACTCCTGGGGTCCTCAATAGGATCCCTGAGAGGATCACAAGAGGTTCAGAGTATCGCAGAGCTTGAGCCTGTATTCTTGGTGGGTCTCAGAAGCGGGATTGCGTGACATCGTGGTTTTCGTTGCACCAGTTTAGTCTAGAGTTGGACTTTCTCACCGGAAAATCTCGACGTGTTTTAGGATGCCCGTGTATCCCCACCGGGTGAGAGGTGGTTGCCCATCCAGTCCAGCGTTGGACTTTCTCATCGGAAAACCTCAGCGTGATTAGGATACACAAACATCCCCGCCGGGTGAGAAGTGGTTGCCTATCTAGACTGCCCTGGTCCAGTATCTCCGACTTCAGCATTTTGTGGTCGCGGCCGCTACCCTTCCTAGTTGTGACCAGGACGGAGTTTTGGTTCAGGAGGACGAATCCTCGCCAACAGTGAGTTTCAGCCCTGGGTTGAGCCGGTTTAGGCATATTATCCCAGTATGGGGGTGTTTAGGACGTGACCGACCTCTAGAGCGGAGGTACCGTGACTTAAGTAGCCATCAAGTTTGACCCCTGGTGTAAGCCGGTTTAGGCATATTTCACCAGTATGGGCGTATATCGAACGTGGACGGCCTCTAGAGCAGAAGTGCCATGGTATGAGTAGCTCTCGCCACGAGACTACTATACATACCGATTAAGCTTCACATTATCCTTTCCATCACCTTTTCACATCGGCGCCGCACGGCAACCCTGATTGCTTTTCCTCATTTTCTTCATTGGCCGGGAGGAGGTTCACTCCACCCGCGGCATCCAAAGAGTCTCGCCAGCAGCGTCTTAATCCCTGGGTTAAGCCGGTTCAGGCAATTCGCCTGGTATGAGTGTACATGGGATATGGCCGACCTCCAGAGCAGAGGTGCCGTGACTTAAGCAGTCCTGACCTCGAGACTACTGATTACTTCACTTACTCCTTTCTTTCACCTTTTCCACAGTGCTGCACGGCAACCCATAGTCGCACCTTTCTTCACTGGCTGGGAGGAGCCCCACTCTACGCACGGCACCTGAAGAATCTCGCCAGCAGCGGTAGATCAGCTACCAAACATGACTCTCATCTACCCGAAACGTCTGGTTTATCAGGCGCCAGATATTCGCCTTCGCCCCTTCTCCTGTCAGTTTGAACAATTCTGCCAAGAGAAGGCCAGGAGCTGGACTTGACTGTCAGAGGCTATTTGAGACGCACGATGTATCCTCCACCCCACCTCCGGCAATAACAGTCCTTAGAACCTTAAGAAAATGTGATTTCTTAGAACAGAAGAATATTAAGGAAATGTGGTTTCTTAAAAGAATGTTAAGGAAATGTGGTTTCTTAGAACAGAAGAATGTTAAGGAAATGTGGTTTCTTAAAAGAATGTTAAGGAAATGTGGTTTCTTAAAAGAATGTTAAGGAAATGTGGTTTCTTAAAAGAATGTTAAGGAAATGTGGTTTCTTAGAAGAATGTTAAGGAAATGTGGTTTCTTAGAACAGAAGAATGTTATGGAAATGTGGTTTCTTAGAAGAATGATCAGGAAATGTGGATTCTTAAAACAGAAGAATGTTAAGGAAATGTGGTTTCTTAGACGAATGATAAGTAAATGTGGATTCTTAGAACAGAAGAATGTTAAGGACACTACGGACGGCAAGAAAATCAAAGGAAGACGTTTTGAACGCGACCTATTTGAATAGACCAATACTTACAACAGGCAGGAAAAGACAGTCTAAATTTATAGGGCATGTCATGAGAAAAGGCAAACTACAAAACACGATGTGATAACAGGAAAATCAGAGGGGAAAAGAGGCCGAGGCAGAACGAGAGAGAAAATCATGGATGGACAGGCAGGATGGCATGGAAAGAGGGCACCAGAACAACTCACAGAAGCAACACAAACCAGAGAGTCTGGAGAGTTGCGACCTCCAGCCCCAATAGGCACTGCACTCGACAGACAGACAAACAGACAGACAGACAGACAGACAGACAGACAGGCAGGCAGGCAGGCAGACAGACAGACAGACTGGTATAAATGTACTTCACTGTAAGATATTCCACCTTTTAGTACTTTATAAGACAGTAGACAACGCTTTTATCAAATAAAACAGAGCAGTATCTATTCTCATGCCACAACGATCTATTCTCATACATACTATCTATTCTCATATCATGTTAATTGTTCTCATACCATACGATTCTCATACTATACTATCTATTTGCATACCACAAAACTAACTAGTCTCATACCATACCATCTATTTTCATATCACAACTAACTAGTCTTATACCATACTATTCTCGTACCATACTATCTATTCCCATACCACAACTATTTATTCTCCTAACATACTGTCTATTCTCATACCATACTATCTATTCTCATATCATACTATCTATTCTCATACTGCAAAAATATATTCTCAAACCATACTCATGTCATACTATCTATTCTCATACCATATTATTCCCATTTTCCAGAAGCCAAACTAAATTTTTTAAAAATACCCAAGGAATAATTGCACCAATTTTAAAACTGTTATTTTATCTTACACTTTGGCCGTGCTAGAACAGTGGGAAAAAAAAAACACTTGCAAGTAAAAGTGAGTTGTCAGCAGTGAGATTCATTAGAGGTGACATTACGAAAAGAAAACTAAAAATACCCTTGACGTTTGTTCTGGTGATCTGGAGAGCAACTTGTTCATGAAAAACAACATGATGATCTGGAGAGAAACTTTTACACGATGAACAACATGATGATCTGGAGAGAAACTTTTACACGATGAACAACATGATGATCTGGAGAGATACTTTTACACGATGAACAACATGATGATCTGGAGAGATACTTTTACACGATGAACAACATGATGATCTGGAGAGATACTTTTACACGATGAACAACATGATGATCTGGAGAGATACTTTTACACGATGAACAACATGATGATCTGGAGAAATACTTTTACACGATGAACAACATGATGATCTGGAGAAATACTTTTACACGATGAACAACATGATGATCTGGAGAGATACTTTTACACGATGAACAACATGATGATCTGGAGAGATACTTTTACACGATGAACAACATGATGATCTGGAGAGAAACTTGTTCACGAAAAACAACATGATGATCTGGAGAGATACTTTTACACGATGAACAACATGATGATCTGGAGAGATACTTTTACACGATGAACAACATGATGATCTGGAGAAATACTTTTACACGATGAACAACATGATGATCTGGAGAAATACTTTTACACGATGAACAACATGATGATCTGGAGAGATACTTTTACACGATGAACAACATGATGATCTGGAGAGATACTTTTACACGATGAACAACATGATGATCTGGAGAGAAACTTGTTCACGAAAAACAACATGATGATCTGGAGAGATACTTTTACACGATGAACAACATGATGATCTGGAGAGATACTTTTACACGATGAACAACATGATGATCTGGAGAGAAACTTGTTCACGAAAAACAACATGATGATCTGGAGAGATACTTTTACACGATGAACAACATGATGATCTGGAGAGAAACTTGTACACGATAAATAACATGATGATCTGGAGAGAAACTTTTACACGATAAATAACATGATGATCTGGAGAGAAACGTGTACACGATAAACGACATGATGACCTTCAGAAAAACTGAGCGGATATAGAATCTCCGAAAGGAATTTATGACGCCGGTACAAAACTACCTCAACCCGTACCCCACCTCCCCCTCCCCATCCCCGCTTTCCATAACTGATTCCCCATTCTGTTTCGGGCCACTAGCGCCCCCCCCTCCCCTCACACACACTTAAACCAAAGGGAAACTCTCAGAACCCATGAATAATGCACACACTGGACGCCAGTTTTTATTGGGCCCTGGTGGATATATCGCAACCTGTCCCTTATCGGTGGAAAAAAAAATTAAACCTGAGGGACAGAAATGTGGAAAACTTGACGCAGACAAATATGTAACCGGGAAACAGAGATTAGAAAGTGGAGGTTTCGTGCAGATGTTGTCGTGTTATCACGGGCGTCTAGCAGAGAGCTCAGAGTTTAAGTTGTCCGAACACTTATACTAAAAAAGCAGAAGTAATTTTGAATGTGAAAAGCTCAAATGGCCAGGTTTCTTCTTCTTCTTCTTCTTCTTCTTCTGCCTCCTCCTCTTCTTTTCTTCTGTTCTTCTTCTTTCTCTTCTTGTTCTTCTTGTTGTTCATCTTCTTCGTCTTCCTCCTCCGCCTCCTGTTTCTTCTTATTCTTCATCTTCTTCTTGCTCTTCCTTCTCCTCTTCTTCTTCTTCTTCCTCCTCCTCTTCCCCTTTTTCTTCTTCTTTGTAGCCAGTGCGATGAAGGTGTCGATGAACATCTCTGTACTAGATCGCTGCCCGGGTTATGGAGGCTATTTTTTTCAGTCCATGAGTGGAGCTAAAAAGAGAGGAATGCGTGAAATACTTCTTTATCAGAATCCACCACCACGGAGACTATGGTCGGTCCCTGTCCCATTAGTCAGGTTAGGCTGTTACTGTGGATACAAACGGAGAAGTGAGACAGGGTCTTGGTCATCATGTTGTTTTTAACTGCGATTCGCCAACCGTGACGCCAGCATGGCGGCTACGGATCGCCGACTGTCAAAGTGGACAGCGTCTTCGCCTGCTACAGAGTAACATACATGGTCTTCGTGTGTGCATCAGTGGTACGTTACGGCACGTTTTATTCAGACATACAAAGGTGCGAGTAACAGAAGGGACAAGAAAAGGTATGGTCATATGGTCACCAAAATGTTATCTTCTTGTGTAGCTGAAATAATCAGGTGTAGAGTGTTGTATAAAGCTAGAATAGCCAAGGCCAGGACAGCATTGGTCCAATTTAACAAAATATGATCATCTAAGAACATCAAAAAAGGGACCAAACTTAGGCTTTAAAATACAAACGTTAAAGACGTATGGTTCGGAGACATGGATTACGACAAAGACAATACAACAGAGGATACAATCAATCATGAACTACTGCTTGAGGAGGACTTTAAACATTAAATGGCTGGACAAGATCAGGAACTAGGAGGTCTGGGAAAGGGCAGGACAAGAACCTATGAACCTGCAAATCATGTCAAGGATGTGGAGGTGGATTGACCACAGTCTCAGGAAACCCGACACCAGCATAGCAAGACAGGAACTGACATGGAATCCTCAAGGAAATAGAAAACAAGGAAGACCTAGACTTATGTGGAGAAGAGAAATTATCACAGTGCTCAGAGACAAGGGATGCACATGCAAGGAAGCAGAGAATAATTCCAATACCGGGAATGACTGAAGAGCCTTTATCCGTGGCCTATACTCTCAAGGGAGTGAAAGGCGATGATGATGATGATGATGATGATGATGAATGTGTTGTATATAATTATAAATAGCTCCTGGTCACTGTGATTATCGCGTGAAACTATTTAATAGTTGAAAATTATATATATATATATATATATATATATACTCCAAAGTATAGAAATGACATTAGTGACCATATTTTTTAACACAACAGCACACTAGAGGGGATGTGTTCAAGCACCAGGCCAGGCCGTCAATCTTTCTCCAGTTCTAAAAGAAGCCGGATACCTATATTGAGCCGGCCGCCTGCACTAGCTGGACTAGAACGACCTGTCGCCTGTGTGAGAGACAAGGCGCACTAACCACTTCACCACTCACGCGCCTAATAGTTCTTTTACAAAAAACTGGAGAAGGTTTTTACTAACTGTAACGTAGGTATACCAGAGATTAGATATGCTGATGACACGGTATTACTGTCCACGACACAAAAAGGAATGGAAAAACTAATTATGTCCGTTCGTAAGAATAGTGAAGAGCAAAACCTCTATCTTTTGATGCCAAGAAAACTAAATTGATGACAACTGACACAACAAACAAGGCAGCTGAAAAACGTATCAATGAGAAAAAATTGGAAGAAGTGGAGAGTTGTCAATATCTTGGATCACTACTAACTAATAATGGAGATGCAATGAGGGAAATTAAAAGCAGAACATCTATCGCCCTTCAAAAAAGTAAAACAACCAAAGAATCTGTGGAGAGGAACAGACAGAACTACAAAAATAAGATTTTTAAGGGCTTGCATCTTTCCCATCGCAACATATGCCTGTGAGACCTGGACACTTAACAAAACAGTTAAGAAACACACCATGTAAATGCTACAGAAGAGTTCTTCAAATATCATGGACACAAAAAAGAACAAATATATCCATACTACAAGAACTTAATATTGAAGAAGGCTGGCTAGTAAAGAGGATTAAAGAGAGAAAACTTAAATATTTTGGACACATTAAACGCTACGAGAATTTAGAGAAGACCGTCTTGGCAGGATACATAATAGGAAAAAGAAAGAGGAAGATCAAGGTGAAGACGGCTGCAAGACATTATTGACAATCTGCAAATGGATGCATCAGCAGCAGGGCTCTTGCTTACAACCGAGAGGCCTACAGGAGAACTGTTAGGGAGACGAAGTTCCCCAAGGGACTTGCGAATGATTGACTGACTGACTGACTGAACGAAGACATTGGCAGTGACTGAAACACAGTATCGTGCTGGATTGGACGCGGGTTACAGAATCTATTTTTTTAAAGTCACCTGTGTGAGATAGGATCTTGGTCAGCTATGATTCCTCAACCCAGACTGTAGGATGCCGGATATGGGTCGTCAATGGTCAGAGGATCACCTACCAGGCATCATCAAGAAGTCTGTGGCACTGTCATTAGGTGAATAAAAGACGGGCTTACAGCTTGGCAATATTTTTGGCCTTCCAAAACTTGTATGTTGTTGGAAAAGTGGTCCTTGTTCATAAAAAGGTTGAGAACCCCCGTGATAGGCGTGTTAGCGATGGCTGCACCATGGTGTGTCCGAGATAGTCCTTAATTGTACCTCTGACAGAAAAAAAAAGTCGCTTATCGTGATTCGAACCTGCGTTTCTTGGATGAGATAACGGCTTTCAGTGTGCACGGCCGTGCAACACTGCCCCTCAACAATAAGAACTATTGTTATGGCTAGTTCTATCCATTTTTTTCCACCTACAATTTTTGTTTCTTTCTGTTATTGGCCCCACCCCCTCCTCCCAAGGTAAGTTTTATTCTCTGGCTTCATGGTTGACTAGACAAGGCTGTCTTAGAAGTACTAATAACATTTCTTTCTCTCTTTCAAACCTAGTTATGCTGGAGACCCGGTGTCCTATTTGTCATTAGGCGATCTATACCCAACATGCCACCGTCTGGGCTGGTGAACCATTGTTGACCAAGACCCTATCCCACTCAAGGACTAAAAAAAAAATTAGAGATGTGCTTCAGTACCCTTGCTGCGTCGCCTACAAGGGACAACAGAGCGTAGTTCCAAGAAGAAGAAGAAGGAGGAGGAGGAGGGTGAGAAGAAGAAGAAGAAGAAGGAGGAGGAGGGTGAGAAGAAGAAGAAGAAGAAGGAGGAGGAGGAGGGTGAGAAGAAGAAAAAGAAGAAGAAGAAAAAAAAGAGGAGAGGAGGGTGAGAAGAAGAAGAAGAATGAGGATGAGAAGAAGAAGAAGAAGAATGAGGAGGAGGAGGGTGAGGAGAAGAAGAAGAAGAAGAATGAGGAGGAGGAGGGTGAGAAGAAGAAGGAGGAGGAAGAAAAGGAGGAGGAGGACAAGAAGAAGGAGGAGGAGGAAGAGGAGGAGAAGGAGAAGAAGAATATGTAGAAGAAGGAGATGGAGGAGGAAGAGAAGAAGAACTAGGAGGAGGCGGAGAGGAGAAGAAGAAGGAGGAGGATGTGGAGAAGAAGAAGAAGAAGGAGGAGGAGGACAAGAAGAAGAAGGAGGAGAGGAAGAGGAGGAGAAGAAGAAGATGTAGAAGAAGGAGATGTAGGCGGAAAAGAAGAAGAAGATGTAGAAGAAGGAGATGTAGGAGGAGGAGGAAGAGGAGAAGAAGAAGGAGGAGGAGGAGGAGAGAAGTAGGAGGAGAAGAAGAGGAAGAGGAGGAAGAGAAGAAGAAGAAGAATATGAGAAGGAAGATAAGAAGTAGGAGAAGAAGAAGAAGAAGAGGAGGAGGAGGAGGAAGATAAGAAGAAGAAGAAGAAGAAGAAGAAGAAGAAGAAGAAGAAATTCTGACATGAAAGCAGTCATCACAGCACATCTTATCGTTAGTTTTGACATGAAAGGAAATCATACAACTACTGGAGTAAAGACAGCAAACATGGCCGTTACCAACTTCAATCCAGAACAAACTGGATATCGATGTCCACAGCGATAACCCTGACCTGCTCCTTTCGTTAAGAATATCTGTCTAATATGACCTCCGAGAAACGTTTCCCTCCCCCTCCTGTTTCCCCAACAAGTCCTAAAGAACAACCACTCAGCGATCATTATTCTGTGGTGCCGATGACTTATGGCCTCGGTAGCGCAGTAGGTAGCGCGTCAGTCTCATAATCTGAAAACGAAGGAGTCATCTGAAGGTCGTGAGTTCGATCCTCACCCGGGGCAGTTTTTTTTCCTACTTTTTTTCCCCCATGTTTTCATTTATTGTTTAAATTTAGCCCTTGAGATACAATTAATTTTTTAAAATCAATAATAGTAAAACACAAATTTATAGTGCAAAATAACAATTGAGAAAATCGCGATTATTTACCTTTAGAACATAACACACATCAATTTCTCAGAACGCTTCATGTAGCTATCTAAATGTATAAGCTAGGAAAAAAGAGTACAAACAGCTTCATTACTTTGCGAGAACAAAGCTGTGACGTTTCAGTGTGAAACAAACAGGACGAAGAAATAGTGAAAAGATAAAATATGCTCGCAATTTCAAATAAACGGTACATAAAAAATAGGAATAGAAAAAAACAACAACAGAATAAAATAAAATGAAAGGACTTTTACAAGTCACAGCTAAGTACTCCATCCATTTTTTTTTTCATTCCTATTTTTTCCATAGCATTCATGTGGATTTATATTTTATCTTATCTCAGAAAAGGAGGACATCTATCGCTCTTCAGAAAGTAAAGCAACTAAAGAAGCTGTGGAGAGGAACAGACAGATCTATTTTTAAGGGCATGCATCTTTCCCATCGCAAGATGTGCCTGTGAGACCTGGACATTTAACAAAACAGATGAGAAACACATTAATGCCTTTGAATGTAAGTGCTACAGAAGAGTTCTTCAAATATCATGGACACAAAAGAAGAACAAATATATCCATACTACAAAAACTTAATATTGAAGAAGGCTGGGTAGTGAAGAGGATTAAAGAGAGAAAACTTAAATATTTTGGACATATTAAACGTCATGATAATCTACAGAAGACAGTCTTGGAAAGGTATATAGTGGTGAAAAGAAAGAGAGGATGACCAAGGCGAAGATGGCTGCAAGACATCGTTGATGATCTGCAAATGGATGCATCAGCAGAAGGATATCTTGCTTAAAACCAACAAAACTACAGAAGTGCTGTTAAGGGAGGCAAAGTTCCCCAAGGGGCATGCAAATGACTGACTGACTTACCTGCTTATTTCTTTGTCCTGTGTGTTTTTGTATGATTAAGATTCACTCCGAAATGTCGAAACTGTGTGCTCATTAATTAATAAAGCTGTTCGTACATTTTTTCCCTAGTTTATACATTTTGTTATCACAACTTTACTGCAGTGGCTTCGTGTATAGTTACATACTTAGTTCTGTATACTTATACACTAATTATTCATGCAGTTATCTGAGTTTATGCCCCAGACCTAGGTGGTCGTAAGAGAATCGACCGAACATAAACGATAACCGTAACTTTCTTTTCCCGCTGAAACCATTTCCGAAAATTGGCAGAATCCATCATTTAGCAAGACGGGGATAGCGCGTCACATAAATTGATAGCTTTCTGTAGGAAATCCCGACCTGGAATTTGGTCCCTGGTGTATACAGATGATGTCTTAAGTTCCCTGGCACGTCACATCGGGGGGCGATAAAGACTATGGCCAGTTGTCAGGAACATCGAACAAAACTAGACTCGTCCATATTCTGATTGTTCCAATGTTTCAGACTAGTTATCAAGGTCATAGAAAAAAAAAACTAAAGAAGTCCATATATTATTTGTTTTCAAATTATGTGCAACTCATTAAGATCATATAACAAAAACAAAAACAAAACTAGACAAATCTATATATATTCTACTTGTTGTAAAGTTACATAGGTGTTAGGATTACAGAAATAAACTAGGCAAGTCTATATTCTGCTTATTTTGCAGTTACAAACCAGTTATCAAGATCACAGGAACAAACTAGACAAATCTATATTCCGCTAATTTTAAAGTTGCAGACCAGTTATTAAGATTATAGAAATGAATTAGAGAAATCTTATTCTATAAGTTTCAAAGTTACAGAGCGGTTATTATGATTATAGAAACAAGCTAGACAAATCTATATTCTATTAGCTCCAAAGTACAGAATAGTTATTATGATTGTATGAATAAACTAGACAAATCTATATTCTATTAGTTCCAAAGATACAGAATAGTTATTATGATTATAGAAACAAACTAGACAAATCTATATTCTCTTACTGTAGTTTTAAAGTTACAGAACTGTTATTATGATATATTATAGAAACACGCTAGACAAATTCTGCTAGTTTTAAAGTTACAGACCAGTTACAGGATCATAAAAAAAAAAATAATAAAACTCATAATCACCATCTTGTGTCGTGCTGACTGACGTTGGCTATTATGTTTCTCCATTGTATCCTGTCCTTCATGCATTTGGTGATCTTATTTCACATCATCTTGTCAAACTATCCAGTATCATTTCCCTCAATCTTCCCTTTACTCTTTTTCCCTCTATTTTTCCTGTTGTTATAATATTTTCAATGCCCCCTCTTCTCATTGCATGCCCTATGGGAGTATATTGTCTCTCTCTTATTTTTTTACAAGATTTTCTTTTTGTCTCTCCCTCTATTCTCATACAATCTTCATTAGTAATCTCTGCTGTCCAGGGAATTCGCAACATTCCTCTGATAAGCCACATTTCTACTGCTTTCAAACTAGACAAGTCTATATTCACTTCTCGGCATTCTTTTGGAGACAGTAAAGTAAGATAACAAATATTGTAGGATTAAACCTCGAAAAAATCGTAGACAAAGCACTTTAGTGAGACGTGAGAGAAAGAAAAATCACAAGAGAATTACCTGGGATTCGAACACGGACTCCGGTAGGACTAGCAGCCGTCTAGCCACGAGAGAACAGCGTACTATCGACTTTATTATAAACTTTCGATAGTACGCTGTTCTCTCGTGGCTAGACGGCTGCTCGTCCTACCGGAGTCCGTGTTCGAATCCCAGGTAATTCTCTTGTGATTTTTCTTTCTCTCACGTCTCACTAAAGTGCTTTGTCTACGATTTTTTCGAGGTTTAACCCTACAATATTTGTTATCTTACTTTACCGTACCAAAACCTCTTAGTTTCCTATTTATAAAAAATTGTTCTTTTGGAGACAGTCTGTTCTATTACTTAGGCGCTAACATGGAATCCTCAGGGAAATAGAAAACGAGGAAGGCCTAGAGTTACTTGGAGAAGAGAAATTATAACAGTGCTCAGAGACAAGGGATGCACATGGAAGGAAGCAGAGAATAATTCCAAGCACAGGGATGACTGGAGAGCCTTTATCCGTGGCTTATGCTCTCAAGGGAGTGAAAGGCGATGATGATGATGATGATGATGATGATGATGATGATGATGATCTATTACTTCATGTCCAGCGAAGATGGATCAATATGCTCTCTGTGATTGACAAGCAATATTTTTAAAAAAAAGGACACATCGCGTATGAGGACATTTCAAGTAGTGCTGTGGACATTGTTGGGAAGATTGTTTGATTCAGTTTTCTTGCTCGTGGCTCTGACAGTGACGTGAACTTTGCTGCTAAGTTGATTTTCTTGGTAAACATTTTTCATGGCTTCCTTTCTGCTGCTCACCTCCCCCCCCCCTCTATTTTTCTTGTTCATCTTAATGGCGGTTGTTTCTCAGTTCATTGATTATGTTCCTGTTTCTGTTTCTTGATTTTATTAATGTTTATGTTTCTTGATTTTACTCACGTTTCTGTCTATTGATTCTATTCATGTTTCCCAGTTTCTGGATTTTATCCATGTTTCTGTTCATTCATTCTGTTTTTGTTTCTCAGCTCATATTTTCTGTTCACGTTTCTCAGTTCATTTATTCTGCTCATGTTTCTCAGCTCATATTTTCTGTTCATGTTTCTCAGTTCATTTATTCTGCTCATGTTTCTCAGCTCTTATTTTCTGTTCATGTTTCTCAGCTCATATTTTCTCTTCATATTTCTCAGATCATATTTTCTGTTCACGTTTCTCAGCTCATATTTTCTGTTCATATTTCTCAGATCATATTTTCTGTTCACGTTTCTCAGCTCTTATTTTCTCTTCATATTTCTCAGATCATATTTTCTGTTCACGTTTCTCAGCTCTTATTTTCTCTTCATATTTCTCAGATCATATTTTCTGTTCACGTTTCTCAGCTCTTATTTTCTCTTCATATTTCTCAGATCATATTTTCTGTTCACGTTTCTCAGTTCATTTATTCTGTTCATCTATTCATTAGGACGTCTGAGTGACCAAGCGAAGATCGATGGTTTGAATTCGGTTCGAATAAGGTTCCTGAACCACACAGATGTAGAAACAAGTACCCGCCTTCTTCTGGAGGTTGGAAGGGAAAGACGCCCATGCATGATACTGCCAACGTTACCCTGCAGTATCCCAACAGAGTCACGAACACTATGGGGACTAACAGTATGTTCTGTGGATGTCCTAACCCTAGGCTCCATAACATGAGAGTCCACTTTTTTATCTTTTTTTTTATATGCGTTCATAAATTCGGATACTGTTGTTGTTCTAAACCTAATAAAGTGTTTTCTTCTTTCAAGGGTGTTTTCTTCTTTCAAGAGTGTTTTCTTCTTTCAAAAGTGTTTTTTTAATGTAGAAAAATGCATCTTCGTGAGTTTGCTCCCCCTCCCTCCCACAGTCTCCACTGAATACTACTACTACTACTACTACTACTACTACTACTACTACTACTACTACTACTACTACTACTTCTTCTTCTTCTTCCTTTTTTTATTCTTCTTCCTTTTTTCTTCTTCTTCTTCTTTTTTCCTCTTCTTCTTCTTCCTTTCTTCTTCTTTTTTCCTCTTCTTCTTCTTCTTTTTTTATTCTTCTTCTTCTTCTTTCTTCTTTTTTCTTCGTCTTTTTTCTTCTTCTTCCTTATTCTTTCTTCTTCTTTTTTCTTCTTCGTCTCTTCTTCTTTTTTCTACTTCTTTCTTATTCTTTCTTCTTCTTTTTCCTTCTTCGTCTTTCTTCTTCTTTTTTCTTCTTTCTTATTCTTCTTCTTCTTCTTCTTTCCTCTTCTTTTTTCTTATTCTTCTTTCCTCTTCTTTTTTCTTCTTCTTTTTTCTTCTTACTTTCTTCTTCTTCTTTTTTCTTCTTCTTTCTTCTTCTTCTTCTTTCTTCTTCTTCTTTCTTCTTCTTTTTTCTTCTTCTTCTTCTTCTTCTTCTTCTTCTTCGTCTTCTTCTTCTTTTTTCTTCTTCTTCTTCTTCTTCTTCTTCTTCTTCTTCTTCTTCTTCTCTTCTTTTTTCTTCTTCTTCTTCTTCTTCCTGTTTCTTTCTTCTTCTTCTTCTTCTTTTTCTTTCTTTTTTTTCTTCTTTCTTCTTCTTTTTTCTTCTTCTTCTTCTTCTTCTTCTTCTTCTTCTTCTTCTTCTTCTTCTTCTTCTTCTTCTTCTTCTGTGTTCGAGGTTGTTGGTCACATCCTGATCCCTGTCGACATGGCAAAACTCGCAGTCCTCTCCAGATCCTGACAGTAGTTCCCCCCCCCAGCTTTTGCCCCAACCTTGTGTCCTATGGCCATGTCTCTCGTCTCAGGTCCAGCTACAAAGACATCAGCAAACCATCCTCTTTCGCCTATGGACAGGCCCCTGCAGACTACTGAGCCACCTACATCGACTCAAAATGTCTCACACAGACGAGTGTCGATGCGGCAATGGAGTCCAGACTCCAGAACATATCCTTCAAGAGTGCCCAAACCTTGATGAATACTACGAATTACGTACAGCAGGTCTTTCTGGGTCGCCCGCCTTTGTCTGGTTCCTGATATTTTTAGACTGGTGTGCTTATGCTAGTGGACAGCCAGGGTCCATTCTCATCAGATATCCAAGCGAGTTCATCCCGTGTCTCTCAAAGTAACGTAGCGCTGAACCAGTTGTTCCTATGGCGGACAGGTTTCTCACTCTCAGATCTTGACTCTTATTTGCTGTTTTCCTCGTGCGTCTCTTTATTTCTGTACAGGATGTCGAAACATTTAACGAATACATGGTATATTTGGCTAGTAAAGAAGATTAAACAAAGAAAACTTAAATATTTTGAACACATTAGAATTTAGAGAAGACAGTTTTGGAAGGGTACATAATGGGAAAAAGAAAGAGACCAAGACGAAGATGGTTGCAAGACATCGCTGATGATCAGCGAATGGATGCATCAGCAGCAGGGCCTCTTGCTTACAACTGAGAGGCCTACAGGAGAGCTGTTAGGAAGGCATAGTTCCGCAAGGGACATGCAAGTGACTGACTAATATGGTATATGTCTTATAAAACTGATAAGAAACGCCAGAGACTGACGCGGTACACAGAAATGAGCTGCATGGAAAGGTCTTTTGTGTGAGATTGCACGCACAGTGAGATAGTAGTGTTACACTGCTGGCGAGACTCTTCGAATGCCACGCGTGGAGTGAAGCTCCTCCCGGTCAAGGAAGAAAATGCAGAAAAGAAATAAAGGTTGCTGTACCGCGCCGATGTGGAAAGGTGAAGGAAAAGGATAAAATGAAGTTTAATCGGTATGTCCAGTAGTATCGCTGCGAGAGCTACACATACCACGGCGCCTCTGCTCTAGAGGCCGGCCACGTCCGAAATACACCTACACTAGTGAAATATGCCTAAACCGGCACACACGGGGGGTAAAACTTGAAGGCTACGCATGTCGCGGTACGTCTGCTCTAGAGGTCGGTCACGTCCTAAACACGCCCATACTGGGATAATATGCCTAAACCGGCTCAACCCAGGGGCGGAAGTCACTATTGGCGATGATTCGTCCTCCTGAACCAAAACTCCGTCCTGATCACAACTAGGAGGGTAGCGGCCGCGACCACAAAATGCTGAAGTCGGAGACACTGGACCAGTGCAGTCTAGATAGGCAACCACCTCTCACCTGGCAGGGATGTATGCGTATCCTAATCACGCTGAGGTTTTCCGGTGAGAAACTCCAACACTGGATAGATGGGCAACCACCTCTCACCCGGCGGTGATACACGGGTATCTCAAAAAATTCGAGGTTTTCCGGTGAGAAAGTCCAACTCTAGACTAAACTAGTGCAACGTAAACCACGGTGTCATGCAATCCCGCTTCTGAGACCCACCAAGAATACAGGCTCATGCCCTGAGATACTCTGAACCTCCTGTGGTCCTCTTGGAGATCTCGTGTGGTCCTTTCGGGGCCACACGGGGGACCACGGGACTTAACGAGGACCACAGGGGTAAATTCAGTAGGATCACAGGGTGGTCTTGGTGGTAGAAGCGAACGAAGAAGAAGAAGAAGAAGATAGTAGTGTTGACGAGCTATAGCTTCAGGGTTGGAAGTCGGAGGGTCGGAGTAGGGGTGGGGGGGGGGTGGGAGTAAGAGTCAAGGGTTTAGAAGTTAAGGTGATGGGGGTGGCAATTAAAGAGGGGCCCCATGAATCCTGTTGCAAAAGCGTAGAACTATGAAAGGTAAGGGAAATCCCCGTTTCCGTGCATTAAGGCATAGCATACTGGGGGTAATGTGTTAGGCCCTATTTCCAAAACCATCGGCACATGAAAGAATGAGCCCGTACATTCTATTTCAAAATTTTTTATAAAAATCTCTCAGAGGTCTTGTGTGATTGTGTGTGTGTGTGTGTGTGTGTGTGTGTGTGTGTGTGGGAGGGGGACGCCGTATGTGTTTCCGTGTGTTTTTTTCTTATGTGTTTGTATGTGTGTGTTACAATTCTGTGCTAGCAGTAAAGATCAGCGGCCACGATAATAAATGCTGCCTGTGAAAAACTTGTCTAAAGATTTCAGAAAAATCACTTAAAGAACAAGTAGGTGAGATCTAAACATGCGGAAGAGACAACACGACACGAAACAACAACAGGCTCTCGCCCATGCGTGGAAAACCAGACAATAAACAAAGATCGAACATTTCTTTAAAAAAAAAAAAACAAAAGACAGTAAATAATGGTAGAAATGTCACGTTATACAGGCTGTGCTGTGGTTTGACATTTGAAAACTCTGTTCTCATCATCTTTCCTCCTCCTCCTCCTCTTCCTCCTCCACTCTCATCTAGTGCCTTGTTTCCTTCTCTTTTCAGTGTTAAGATAGAAACAAAAAAAATGGCTGCTCAAGTTTTTCCTTGGAGGCTTTTTCTCAATCAAGGACGTAAAAAACACATATTGAGAGATGTCGTTTTTATTAGGTAGTTACTTCTCTCTCTATCTCCCTCACACACACTCTCTCTCCATTTCTCCTCCTCTCTTTCTTTCTCTCTCTCTCTCTCTCTCTGTTTCTCACACACACATAAACAAACACTTTTCCTTTCTATCTATCTCTCATACACTCTCTATTTATCTCTTTCTCTCCTTCTCTTTCTGTCTCACACACGCATATAAATAAACACTCTTTCTCATCACAGATATATTTACGCACACACTTTTCCTCTCTATCTCTCTCATACAAACACTGTCTATCTATCTATCTATCTATCTATCTATCTATCTATCTATCTATCTATCTATCTATCTATGGGAGACCAGGAGAGAATTATAAACCCCGGGCCTTGTTCCATAGGAAAATAAACGCAACCGGTCTGATCTTCTTCTTCTTCTGTCTGGAACAGCGAGGTTGATGTTCTTTGCACTGACGCACTGAAGATATTGAAGTAGAACATCGTGTCGGATTGGGAGCGGGTTACGGCGGCTATTTTTTTCAGTCCCTGAATGGAGCTAAAAAAGCTGGGGGGGGGGGGGTTGCAATGTTTCCTTAGCAGACTCAACCGCTATGGGGGTGGGGTGTGGTGGGGGGAACTATGGCGATCCCTGATCCCTGTCCCCGTTAGCCAGGCCAGGTCAGCTACTGGAGGGTACCAACGGAGAGGTAGGGCCAGGGTTTCTGTCATCTATGGTTCGGCCAGTCTTCATGCTAGCATGTCATGGCTCGCTGACTGTGAAATCGGACGGTCTTCATACTACCTCCACCCCCCCCCCCCGCGACCAAAGGGAAACAAAAGATCTGGTAAGACTTGTTAAGGATAAATACAAAACGTGGACGCATTAATCTAGCTTTTTTTCAATCGGCACGACACTTGATGATATTGTTGATGGCAGTGCATATGCGCATACACCATAAGAAACATAGTAATCATGCAACCCCCCCCCCCTTCCCCCCTCCCCACACACACATATATACACATATCACGTGATCTGTTTTCTCATTTATTATGCAGTCTCAGAGGTCTTGGAGCTGGTGATGTGCCTGCTTTCTTACAAGAGTTTTCTCATTTAGTCTTTCAACGGCAACAACGGGTCTCGTGAGGTCTCTTCATTCTGCCGAGAGCAGGGTTTCCCAAGCCTTCCCATGTCCTCGACCCCTGTCAGTCAGCCATTTGCATGTCCCTTGCGGAACTTTGCCTCCCTAACAGCTCTCTTGTAGGCCTCTCGGTTGTAAGCAAGACGCCCTGCTGCTGATGCGTCCATTTGCAGATCATCAACGATGTCTTGCAGCCATCTTTGCCTTGGTCTTCCTCTCTTTCTTTTTCCTATTATGTAGTACCCTTCCAAGACGGTCTTCTCTAGATTATCATGACGTTAATGTGTCCAAAATATTTAAGTTTTCTCTGTTTAATCCTCTTTACTAGCCAGCCTTCTTCGATATTAAGTTGTCTCGCCTGCATCAAGGTGACGCCTCTGTCTCCTAGATCCCTCCCCCCCTCTCTCTCTCTCCTTTGCGCTCTTTCGTCATGTGATTTAAAATCTTTATACATTTCTAGAATCCTTCATTAACTGGACTTGCTTCTCGGACCTCTACCATATTATTTGTAGACATCAGTTTGAGAGTCAGTGGTCCAGATTCTCTTGTCTGTATGTTAGACATGTATGAGACAAATGTTTAGTTCTTCATAAAGGAGACTTAGAAAGACCAACCCAGTGATTCATGTCCATTAAGCTTAATTAACATACTTTTTTAACGCTAGATAAGTTAAGTTATGTTACCAAATTGTATATGTTAAAACTATATTAATTGTTAAAACTTTAGTTAACAAATCCTAGCGTTGTTGTCTTGTCATCTTCATGGGTGCTGTAGAAATGAATGTTGCTAATGAACTGTGTGTTAAAATTGTAGTTATACTTGTTAACTATCAGCTATTTCAGGTAACAAATTTTATTTTTAATGTTAACATGTTTGAAGTCCATTTAACAAATTGTATTTTTAAAGCCGTATTGCATTTTTGAAATGTTTATTTAATAAACTGGTTTTAACATTATATTAATGATTAGAAATGTGTACTTTATTTCGATGCCTCCATTGATATTGTATTAAGTAGATTTATGTTTTTTAAAACGGTTGCGACAGGAAATTTCTATGTAGACAGCTACTTTTCCAGTGCTATCTTCTATAAGATCTATAAGCGCCATCTATGACGCGCGCACCGACACACTCACACACTACATTCATCTTTTTCGTTCGTTCAGACATCGACACCAATCTTGTCTCACAAATGCGGCAGTTCTCTGATTTTTCAGTATCATTTGGGGGTGGGGGGAGGGAAGGAGGGAGGGAGGAGGGGCATTTGTCTGAGTGGGCTGTGTAGCAGCCAGCTCTGAAGGATGTGATGTGGCGTCTGTTGCTCTTCGCTGCAAGCACATAGGTCTGTTGCGCCAATTTTCAGCTTCTGGTAAACATGATATGCGAACTTTTCCTATATGCTACGAAATTCCAGCGAGTCATCTATCTATCTATCTATCTATCTATCTATCTATCTATCTATCTATCTATCTATCTATCTATCTATCTATCTATCTTAACAAAGTTAAGTTTGTTCACAGAATTCTGTCGCACAATTCTCCGCCTTACTTGTGGTCACTGTTTACGTATAATACTAAACATAGCCAGCGTTTAAAAAACTGTCTTCTTCCTAAACCCAGGATTGATCTGTACAAAAAAAAGCCTTGCATACTCTGCAGTACAGCTCTGGAACACCCTCCCCTACCATTTAAAATCCATTGGTAATACTTCATCCTTTAACTCAAACCTGTTTCATTATTTACTTGCTTGTAATTATATGCATCCATAAAATAACCAACAATCTCTCAACACGTGACTCGCCAACCACCAAGTACTAAAATGACATAGTTAGAAAAGTAACTTGTTAGATATTGTTAGAAATTATTTTAATGTCTGTTAAAAAAATGTTAGAAGATCTGTATTTACAATGTATTTTTGTTTATGCATATGTCTGCGTATGTATGTGTGCGTGAGTGCTATTTTATTAGGTTAATTACTTCTCTTTTACTTTGACTGTATTAGTTAAATCTTACACTTTTTAATATGTTTTTCCTTAATTTAATTTGTATATTTCTACTAAATCGAATGTGTGGAAAGAATGAAAGACAGAGTGATGAAGGGCAGAATATAAGACGGGCCTGCGTGCCCAATTCTTTACCCTTGAAAAATAAAGATCATTCATTCATTCATTCTATCTATCTATCTATCTATCTATCTATCTATCTATCTATCTATCTATCTATCTATCTATCTATCTATCTATCTATCTATCTATCTATCTATCTATCTATCTATCTGATGAAGATATAAGTAAGGATTTCTGATTATCCTAGCTTTTTTCATATCTCAGGTTATTCAGAAAAAAGAAAGGTTCGATATCCTTCATAGAAGTGGGAATGCAAAACGTACTCTACATCATGGGTGTCCATAACTCTTTATGATCTACCAAATTTCGTTTTGGAGCAGTTCAAACTCTTGGCGTTGAAGTCATCTTTCTGTTATGACGCCTCTGAACTTAAAATTCACCATGAATATGGTCAATATTTGTGGAGGAATGTGATCGCATCCCCCCTCTCCTTCCACGTCATCTGGTGTTGCTAATAATGGTGTGAATTCTTTCATTTTAATCTTCTGTATATATATATATATATATATATATATATATATATATATATATATAAATGCATATATCTATTTTCTTTCAAGGTACTCTAGCAATGGAGTCAGAAATTAGGGGCAACAAAGATAAATGTCCTAATATAAAACGTAAAATAACTGACCCCAAGAGAGCCTTCCACTTCGACTGGGCTACAGTAGGTTTTGGCGACATAGACTTTCAGGGAGATTGCGGAGAGAAAGAGAGAGAGAGAGAGAAGAGAGAGAGAAATTCGTTGATTTAGTGGAAGCCTGGAATGGTCTTGTCATCTTAATGAGCACTGCGGAAATGTTCCGAGAAATTGGGAGAGGGGGAATGGAAGGGGTAGCGAAGAATTATATTAACTATATTAATACAGATAGATGGGGGGGGGGGGGGGGAGAAATGTTGCTATTGGATGGTTTCAATTTCAACCGTTCCTCCGCCATTGGATCCATCCACTCGTAC
This sequence comes from Achatina immaculata, assembly GCA_009760885.1. Lineage (NCBI taxonomy): Eukaryota > Metazoa > Mollusca > Gastropoda > Stylommatophora > Achatinidae > Lissachatina > Lissachatina immaculata. Next base: position 60,536,211 of record CM019720.1, read on the forward strand.
ACTCATCCATCTTTCTATCCATTCATCAGACTATCGAAACAGTTGTCAGTTCTTCAATGTTTTCTTCTGAAAGTCTGTCTGTCTATGTTTGCTTACATGCACTTCACAAGAAATCATTCGCAGCTTGTGAAGGTTAATTATACTGCAGGAAATGTTGAAAGTTCTGTTAACGAGATTCTGCTGGTGTGCGAAAGCTGGGGACTCAGAAAACTGACAGACAGGCAGACAAGTAGGTAGGTTCATACGTTCGTAGACAGACAGACAGACAGATAGATAGATAGATAGATAGATAGATAGATAGATAGATAGATAGATAGATAGATAGATAGATAGATAGATAGATAGATAGATAGACGGACGGACGGACGGACGGACGGACAGACAGACAGACAGACAGACAGACAGACAGACAGATAGATAGATAGATAGATAGATAGATAGATAGATAGATAGATAGATAGATAGACAATTTTCACATGGTGAAGAATTCGGCATGCAAGCCCGTCTTACATTCTGCCCTTCATCACTCCATCTTTCATTCTTCCCACACACTCGAGTTATTCTAAGTATACAAATTACATTTTAAAAATATAAAATAATGTAAAATGAAACTAGTTACATTCACAAATATAAGACAATGAACTATCACATTGAAAATGATAAAATAATGAACTACATGAGACGTAAATAACATAAAAAGACAATGCGCACACACACAGACACACACAGACACATACACACGCAAACACACACAGACATACACACATACATTTTTCAATGAAGTTCCTCTACCATCACATTTTACACATCGATTAAGATAATTCTAACAAGATCTAACAAGTGACATTTAGAACTATGTTCTTTTAGAATTATGGGCGGCCGGCGAGTCGTGGTATGAGAGGCTATTAGATATTCTATGGAGGCATATAGTTACAAGCCAGTAAATATTGAAAAAGGCTTGAGTTAAAGGATGATGTATTTCTAATGGATTTTAGATTGTAGGGGAGTGAATTCCAGAGCTGTACTGCAGAATATGCAAGGCTTTTCTTGTACAGATCAAGTCTGGGTTTATGAAGAAGACAGTGTCTTAAACGTTGACTATTTTGTGTTGGATGTAAACAATGGCCTCAAGTAAGACGGAACATTCTGCGACAAAATCCTGTGAACAAACTTGAGTTTCTTAAAAATGATTTCACATTTGAGGGGTAGAATTTTGAGTTTTTTATACTGATCTACAGTCTGTACTTGGTGTTTGTCACAAATCAGGTTTAATGATCGTTTGTGGAGTGAGTGGAGCCTTTTTTTGTGTTTGAGACTTAGCATCCATCAGAGATTGTAGAACTAAATGTGTTTGTATATAAGTGATATGTAATATATCTTTCTTGTTCTTTGTCGATAAAGTGTTTAATTTTGGCTAGATGGTAAACTTTCTGTGCTATCAAGTTTGTTAGGTTATTACGTGAGAATCCCAAGTTAAATGGTGATCAATAATGAGTCCTAGAGTTTTATGTTCATGAGCAATTTCTATTGCCTTAGTCCCAGTACAAAGCTGTAGTGTAGTTTTTGTTGCATTCTGTATTTCTGTCTTGTAGTGAATAGCATGGATTTTGTTTTGCTGGTGTTTACCAACATACTAGTATTATTAATCCATTTAATCAAACTGTTTATTTCATTTTGGAGAGTTGTCTGTAGGTTACTGATGTCATAGTCACTATTGTAAATGGTACAGCCATCATAAAAAAGGTCACATGAAGAGTGCTTTAAATGTAGTAGTAAACCGTACAGACAGACAGACAGACAGATAGATAGATAGATAGATAGATAGATAGATAGATAGATAGATAGATAGATAGATAGATAGATAGATAGATAGATAGATAGATAGATAGATAGATAGATAGATAGATAGATAGATAAATGGATGGATGGATGGATGGATGGATGGATGGATGGATGGATGGATGGATGGATAGATAGATAGATAGATAGATAGATAGATAGATAGATAGATAGATAGATAGATAGATGGACGGACGGACGGACGGACGGACAGACAGACAGACAGACAGACAGATAGATAGATAGATAGATAGATAGATAGATAGATAGATAGATAGATAGATAGATAGATAGATAGATAGATAGATAGATAGATAGATAGATAGATAGATAGATAGATAGATAGATAGATAGATAGATAGATAGATAGATAGATAGATAGATAGATAGATAGATAGATGTGGTGTTACATTAACATCACCGAAAATACAGCCTCCATCAACAGTTACCACGTTCTTGCAACAAGACATTTCCACATTGTGTCACAGCCAAGTATTTATTTATTACAACAGCCACGAATCTAATACTGTTATTTGCATTAAAACCGTTCTTGCATGTCTCAAAACTTTCCAGATAGCTGGGACAAAAAAAAAAGCAACGAAACAAAACTCAGAATGTGTGCAGGCTGGGAGGCTGAATTTCCACTAGGAAATATTACAAATGAAAATGTTTCCCCAGAGACATGTCTCTAAATTCAGATCTTCAGTTATTAATTCCAAACATATAAGATTATTTTCATATAAACGACAAGAGATTTTCTTTAAAAGATTATTTGTTCTCATATGACTATTGTAGGTCATATTTTTATAAATTTGCAATGGCGATTATTTATTTTAATAAACTTGTGGAGGCAGCATTTTTTAGGATAGAGTGTCATTCTCTTTTGTTAGCCTTTTTTTTCCTATCCATCTTTTCCAGCTGTCCTTTGTTCTGTTTACGGAATCTGCTTGAAACGGCAACATCTATGCTTATATGAAACAATTTTTTTTTATAATAGGAAACAACGAGGCTTTCGTACGGTAAAGTAAGAGAACACAGTTTTGTAGGATTAGACCTCGACAAAAATCGTAGACAAAGCACTTTAGTGAGACGTGAGAGAAAGAAAAATCACACGAGAATTACCCGGGATTCGAACCACAGACTCCTGTATGACGAGCAGCCGTCTAGCCACGAGCTTCCTAGTTCGCATGGCTCGAATCCCAGGTAATTCTCTTGTGACTTTCTTTCTCTCACGTCTCACTAAAGTGCTTTGTCTACGATTTTTTTTCAAAGTCTAATCCTACAAAACTGTGTTCTCTTACTTTACCTGCTTATATGACGCACTGTAAACGCCGTAACACACGATAATTAGTGTACAATTATACAACTATACAGGAAGCACTGCAGTAAAGCTGCGATACCAAAATGTATAAACTAGGAAAAAAGTAGGAAGAGAAAATAGTAAACAAAGCATGAGAGAACGATAAATGACAAGAGAATTACCTGGGACTCGAACCCCGTTCTCTGGTAGGACGAGAAAACGTCTAGCCACGAGAAGACACAGCATTAATCAACTTAGCCATCTAGCAACGCCTGCCCCCCCCCCCTCCTCTGTGGCTAGACGGTTGATCGACATACTAAAGCAATATGTACCTTAAACTGAGGCAGGTGATCTGATTGCACTTAACTGAAATGGCATCCACATGACAACAGCTGCTCTCAAACTGACGTTAAATCTAATCTCAAATAATTCTGAAACACCTTTCAGTGTTTCATCTGAAAGTTGTCCTGAAGTATGCAAACACTTTCCTCAGCTCTCAGGCGCAGCCCAAGCTCTACAATAACTACGAGCTGGCACAATGCAACCTTACAACAACTCAACAACTTGGCCTAAACATTTCAGCAAAAACGTTTAATGGATGGAATCGATGAAAACTGAAATAATGGCTCACAGAAAAACAATGATGATATGGCGGCAGGTTGCCCTGCCATATGGCAATCCAACATACAACGAAAAAAACATACCAATTACCCCCCCCCCCAAAAAAAAAAAACAACACCAAGAAGACAATTTCTGTAGAAAAACACAAAATAGACTGCATATTGACGGCAACGGCTACATGCAATCACACCGGACCACGGTCAGGCGAACACTCTCTCACTCAGCCGCCACGAGACCCCAAAATTCACACCCGCTCGTTTCGGAAGCTTCTTGAGACTTGCCCCCGGAAATACAAAGACGCTTTCAAACCAAGGACACTATTTGCCCCCCAAACAATATATACACGATTACCTCCCATACTGCAACACGACCGATGTACAGGGCTCGAGTCCCAGGTATTATCTTACCATTTTTCTTTCTCTCATGTCTGAAAAAAAATGTTTTGTTTACTATTTTCTCAAGGTCCGACCATAGAATAATGTGCTCTCTTACTTTACTAAGAAACAGTTCAGAATTTGAACAAGTGTTAATAAAAACAGGACAGCTAAGAAAACCAACCAAGAAGAAGTCTTAAGAGAGGCTGAAGTTAAAAGACAAATTACAGCAAAGATCAGAGGCAGGCAAGCGAGATTTGTAGGAGATTTTCTGAGAAGAGGAAAACTGGAACACACTGTGGCAACTGGAAAAATTGAGGGGAAGAAGAGGCAGAGGAAGACAGAGAGAGAGAGAAGTTACTGGATGGGCTGTCAGTGTGGCTAGGAAGAAAGTCGCCGGCGGATCTCGATTATGAGACAGGGAATTGTGGAGAGAAATGATCGCCTACGCCAGCGGCACTTAGATTAATTGTTAATAAAAGAAACCTCTCTTTTGATCAGGTTCAGTGATAGTCTTGACATCAGAAAAGGCCAAGAATCTTTGCTTCATTGCATTGATTATTGTTGGACAAGTTTAGGAATAAATAAACCTATATTGTGAATAGTCATTTGCAAGAATGTTAATTGGTCTCGAGGTGGTCTAGTGGTCAGTGCACTCGAGCGTCGATCAGAAGGTACCCGGTTCGATTTCCCATCGGGGTTCACCCAGCCTCGAAAAATGGATACCTGGGGTTTTCCTTGGGAAAACAAGGGCGACGATGACAAGCGCTGGCGTCTTTACCTCAAATGCCGCAGTGGTCTAGAAATGCGAAGACACTAACACTTCACACCCCACTACAGCATGCCAATGCATAGACCGTATGATGATACGGTTTATGAGTGGACTTAGTCTATAAGATATATTGGATTATACATGAACAATCACTGGGCACTTTGACGGGCAATTTTTAAATGTTGTACTAGAAGATATATTGGGTTATACAAGAACAATCAATGGGAAATTTTACAGACAAACTTTCTAATGTTGTACATTATTTTAAAGCAGAATGTTGGTTGCTTTATATCCTTTCAGACTTTTCGACTAAAAATCATCGTTTCATTTCATTCACAAATGTGTGCAACTTCATTGAATCTTTCAGTTTTCTCGACGCTTTGACAAGTCATTGAACGACGTAACAGTTGCCACAATGTCTAAGTTCGCATGAATTTCTAATTCCGATAAACAAAAATTAACATCGATTTGGAAGAAAGCTGTTTTCCTTGCAGAACTTTGCCTCCCTAACAGCTTTCCGGTAGGCCTATAGGTTGTAAGCAAGATGCCCTGCTGCTGATGCATCCATTTAAAGCTGTTACAAGTATAAAAACTAAAAGAAATAGCCACTGGTCAACTTTTGTTGTCGTTTTTGCTGGATTTTGTTGGAAGTGTTAATAACGGCTTCGCATCGATGGAGACCCAGAACTATTGCTAGAACAATGACAAGATGGAGACCCAGAACTATTGCTAGAACAATGACAAGATGGAGACCCAGAACTATTGCTAGAACAATGACAAGATGGAGACCCAGAACTATTGCTAGAACAATGACAAGATGGAGACCCAGAACTATTGCTAGAACAATGACAAGATGGAGACCCAGAACTATTGCTAGAACAATGACAAGATGGAGACCCAGAACTATTGCTAGAACAATGACAAGATGGAGACCCAGAACTATTGCTAGAACAATGACAAGATGGAGACCCAGAACTATTGCTAGAACAGTGACAAGATGGAGACCCAGAACTATTGCTAGAACAGTGACAAGATGGAGACCCAGAACTATTGCTAGGACAGTGACAAGATGGAGACCCAGAACTACTGCTAGAACAATCACAAGATGGAGACCTGAAGGAAACAAACAGGAAGAAGGAGTGCCCGAAGATGTAGGAAGATGGGTCACTCCTTGAGACTTGAGGAGGGGTCGTCATAAGAAATAAAAGTGGGACCATATGCAGCCAATCTTTGCTGAGTCTTGCTGAGGCCGAGTTTAGCAGAATGCATCGGAGTTGGGGGATCTTGTAAGTCGGAGAGGCTGGATGTAGATCATTGGAAATGGAGATTTTTTTTTTTGGCCACAAAGTTAATAGACGACACCTGCTTTTTTATTCAGTGTCAATGGATGGATGGATGGATGGATGGATGGATGGACGGATGGCGAAACTGATATTCCCCTTCTGAGGAGGAAACTGGAGAACTCATGAACTCATCCCAACACCGCCGAAGATTACCCAGGCACAGTTTTTTTTAATCCTTTTTTTTCTATCTATCATGAATGATTTCACACAGAATTCAATTTTCTGAAGTTCTGTGTCACTGTTGGCTCATTTCAACAGCAGCTTTCATAAATGTAAGAACAAATAAGAACAGCGAAGATGTCAATAAGCTGAATCTTACAGCAGGTCTCCTCTTTACAAAAAAAAAAACCCTGACAGCATTAGGGTTAATGTCATTTGATCATTTCTCCAATAATGTGATCTTCACTACATCATATTTCTCAACTCTCCTTCCTCTCCTCCATTTGCTACCACAGGCGTAAATTCAGTAGGATCACAGGGCGGTCTTGGTGATAGAAGCGAACGAAGAAGAAGAAGAAGAAAAAGAATCCATTTGCTCTTTCAACTTCCTCTCAAAGTGTTATAAAGACAAGATTAAAAAAAAACGTTATACAGCTTTCACGGGACAAAGAATTACCATTAAGAATCTCTGAATTATTAACGGGGGAAAAAAATCCCCTGGCTGACTCTGTTTAATATTTCAGAAGGTTAGAAGCAAGAAAACCATCGTTAATTGAGGTCGTGTCTGGCGAGAGGCATGAAGCAGAGGGCAAATAAGTTCAAATCAGATCCAGTTTTTATCTCAGATGCTGCAGAAGTAGTCTGGTGCGTGAAAGCCGCTACATTCAGGAATATAGGACGCTGAACCCACATGGTTTAAACTACATATTCAGCTACACTTGAATTCCTTCCTCCGCAATCATATTCCCTCTTTACTAAGTTCTACTCTTTCTTACTTGTAATTATATTTCAGAAACCCCCTCACTGCATTATATAACAAACCTCTACCCCCACCAATTTTCACTCTGAGGTCTTGCGGTTAGTATACAAAATTTTAACTCGTATGCAGATATGTTCTTATAAAAAAATTTTTTTAAAACTCGTGCGCAGATTCTTATGTAAAAAAAAAACTCTTGTGCAGATATGTTCTTGTTAAAAAAAAACTCTTCTGCAGATATATTCTATTAAAAAAAACTCGTGTGCAGATATGTTCTTATTTTTTAAAAAATCTTCTGCAGATACATTCTGTTTTTAAAAAAAAACGCGTGTGCAGAAATGCTCTCAAAAATCATTGTGTGTGCAAAACGAGCGTCCTATTGTTAAATTAGAAAATACAGTTTAAAGTCCTCAGAGACAAAAAAAAAAAAAATTAAATAGGAAAAACTCATGTAGTGCTACCACATTTTTCTTTAACGCTATTGTACCACAGAGGATCATAAGGCAGCCTAAAAATAGAAGCAGCGGTTTTGGTTTTCTTTCCGCTGCGTTTAAACTTTCCTGTGTGGCATGATTTTTTTTTTATGCGCAAACACCCTTTCACGGGGAGACAATACCTCCCTCCCAATTAATCTTTTCCATTCACCTTTTTCTCCGCTAGATTTTAATATTGTATCCCTCTCTCTCTCTCTCTCGCTCTCTTTCTCTCTTTCTCTCTCGCCTCTTTCCGCTTTCCCTACTCTCTCTTTACTACCGAAGTTACATACATCCGAAGTCTTCATTTAAACATTCACAACACTCTACCACATGAACTCCAGGGCACAGCTTCTTACAAGTCACAGCCAAGTGCTCCCCTTTTTCTTCGATTTTTCCCCTATTCCTATTTGTTATATAGAATTCATATGAATCTATATTTTGTCTTTTTTCCCTACCTTTTTGTCCGGTATGTTTTGTATGATTAAGGTGTAAGTTAAAGCCGTGTGCATGTTAATTAATAAAGCTGTTGCCGCTTTTGTTTCAGATAGTGTTAATATGGTGCTTATCTCTGTACTTCTCATCGTTTATTTCCGACATCTTGGTGGGCGCTGTCTGAAAGGTTCGTCCTTATGTTCCTGTAGATCTGTTCTGATGTCTTAGTCTTTCTTAACTGAGTTTCATCGAGGAGGAATTCTTCCTCTGATTTTCATAGTGACGTACTTCTAAGGAGGAATTCTTCCACTTTTTTCATCGTGACCTACATCTAAGGAGAAATTCTTCCACTGAATTTCGTCGTGACCTTACATCTAAGGAGGAACTCTTCTATTGATTTTCATCCTGACCTAAATCTAAGGGGGAATTCTTCCACTGATTTTCATCATGACCTACATATAAGGAGGAATTCTTCCTCTGATTTTCATCATGACCTACATATAAGGAGGTATTCTTCCTCTGATTTTCATCATGATCTACATATAAGGGGGAATTCTTCCCCTGATTTTCATCGTGACCTACATCTGTAATGTTCCCTAACTCATGCTCGTCCTCCTGGCTCGCCTCTTTTCTTTGAAACGGTGTCTTGATCCGTCTCTTAAGATATATAAAACTGCCAGTTTTTTTCCTTCTTTTTCTTTTAAACCATCATTTAGACGCCTTCGAAGACTTTCAAAAGAGGACTTGTAGTTCGGTCCAGCCTACATCCGCCATTCTTGATCAGGCAACTAACTGCGTGTTCTTGGTGGTGGTTTGTTCAACATTTCGCCACATCTAGAATACAAAATAAATAATGAACAAAAGAAACAAAATAAAGATTGTGCGTAAACGTAGATGGAAGCTTTTATTGTCTACAATCGTAGACGCGCGTGCTATTTTTTATAGTAAACCCTAGTGGTGGATTTCCTATTAGGCTGATCAGCCTTAAGCCTAGAGCAGTGTTTCCCAAAGTGATGCGTCCGCCCCAAAGGTGGGGGGGGGGGTGGTAGGGGCGGGCATTTAGAATATATTTATATTATACTTTTTCTAAACTTGGTTGACTATTATGCTGCAAAGGGAAGGGGTGTCAAAATCTTTGAGGCGTTGATTTGCGGCATGATCCAAAAACAGGTTGGGAAACACTGAATTTTTTTTGCGAAGTAGATCATTAAAAACATAAAGCAATGCGTTTGCTGAAAAATAAAAGGCTGAATGAGACATTATCTGTTGTGTGTGGTTTTTATAACGCAAAGTCATATAGTAATAGAGGAGATCGCAACTGGAGAGAGAGAGAGGGGGGGGGGGGGTCATATATCAGTAGATGGTCAAGATACATCGGAAGGGATGGAAGTGTTCTAAGTTTAGTTAGAGGCCCTGGGGGTGGTGCCTGATCCGTTGCTGACTTGTGTGACTCACCATCTTTCCAAGACTTATCTTAATTTTCTGGTGCCGATGCCCCATTTTTTCAGCTGATGCCTGGCGAGGACACTGTCTGTTTTGGCAATCAGCGACCCACAGCTGACATGAGAGGACGCTGTCTGTTGTGACAATCAGCGACCCATAGCTGACATGAGAGGACGCTGTCTGTTGTGATAATCAGCGACCCATAGCTGACATGAGAGGACGCTGTCTGTTTTTGCAATCAGCGACCCATAGCTGACATGCCGGCGTCGGGGTTACCGAACCATAGCTGATCAAGACCCTGTCCCACCTCTCCATTGGTACACCCCAGTAACAGACCTAACCTGGTTGACGGGGCAGGGATCATCAAAGTGACCACGGTTGTGGAGTTTGCTAAAGAAGTACTGCACACCCCTCTCCTCCTTGCTTTTTTAACCGCATTCCAGGACTGAAAAAAACAGCCGCCATAACCGGCTCTCAAGTCCATACGGTGTTGTGCCTCAAAACCTTCACAGCATCGGCTGGAAGAACACCAGCTCGTACTTCCAGCGAGGGAGAAGACAAGACAAGACAAGACAATCAGCTTATCTGGTAGTGAAGAGTTTTGTAACACAGGCTTAAGTTTAAAGCAGACATCGGGTCGTGTTCGAAGCTTGTGATTCCAGGAGCAGCAACATGTTCTGCTATGGTTTCCACACTAGTCTGTAGATGGTGAGGCTGCTGTTATATCCTGCCGTGAGAATCCCTTGCCACACAAATCCCCTGCATACACGTGACCCTATACCAGAGTGGCACAGAAATCCCCTGTATGCACGTGTCCTATACCAGGTTGGCACAGAAATCCCCTGTTTGCGCGTACCCTATACCATATTGCAACACAAATCCCCTGTATGTGCGTATCATATACCAGATTGCCACACAAATTCCCTGTATGTGCGTGTCATATACCCGATTGCCTCACAAATCTCTGTATGTGCGTACCCTATACCAGATTGGCACAGAAATCCCCTGTAAGTGCGTGTCATATACCCGATTGCCTCACAAATCCCCTGTATGCGCGTACCCTATACCCGATTGCCACACAAATTCCCTCTATGCGCGTGCCCTATATCCGATTGCCTCACAAATCTTCTGTATGCGCGTGCCCTATACCCGATTGCCTCACAAATCTTCTGTACGCGCGTGTCCTATACCCGATTGCCTCACAAATCCTCTGTATGCGCGTACCCTATACCAGATTGGTATAGAAATCCCCTGTATGTGCGTGCCATATACCCGATTACCACTCAAATCCCCTGCATGCACATTCCCCATACCATATTACCACTCAAATCCCCTGCATGAACTTTCCCTATACCACATTGCCACACAAATCCTCTTCATGCAAGTTCCCTATACCTGATTGCCACACAAATCCCCTGCATGAACTTTCCCTATACCACATTGCCACACAAATCCTCTTCATGCAAGTTCCCTATACCTGATTGCCACACAAATCCCCTGCAAGCACATTCCCTATACCACATTGTCACACAAATCCCCAGCATACACGTGCCCTTTACCACATTGTCACACAAATCCCCTGCAAGCACATTCCCTATACCACATTGCCACTCAAATCCCCTGCATACATATGCCCTATACCACATTACCACACAAATCCCCAGCATACACGTGCCCTTTACCACATTGTCACACAAATCCCCTGCATACATATGCCCTATACCGCATTGCCACTCAAATCCCCTGCATACATATGCCCTATACCACATTACCACACAAATCCCCAGCATACACGTGCCCTTCTCTGAGTGCTCTCTGTGTGTGGCCGTGTAAATGTTCCTTTCAGTTCTACACAAGTGATCAGATAGTACAGAAAATGTATAAAGGTCTTCCGTTTGTGGTCATGCATGCAACAACTACAGGAACACCCTCCATGGACGGACACTAAAAAAAAACAAACAAGGTAAACAACAACCGCTGGGCAGAGCAGATGGAGTTGTTTGTTGCAGGACGGTGAAAACTGATGACAAACAAGTTCTCGCGAAATATAATAATACTAACAACGATAGGCGACAATACATCTCTCTGACACGATCTGATTACATCACATAGACAAACGCAGCCACCCTCACAACATACTCCAGCCCATCCTCACAGCAACATGTTCTGTTGGAGGGGGGAAAGGGGCTTTTCTGAATACCCTTTTCTCTGCCATGTGACAGGAGTGACCTCAGTAAATTACATCAAAAGACTAAAGTCTTTTAATGTGTACAATCCACAACCGCTGTTAATCTAAAATCAACTGGAATGTTCTGATTATAAGGAGAAATAAACAACAACTGAAATTATAGACTCCTGGACTTTTATCAACCATTCGCGTGTGAGGTAGAAAAAGTGATACTTTTACAGCAAAATAGAACATTTAGCGTAGAGTAGAGTAGAGTAGAGTAGAGTAGAGTAGAGTAGAGTAGAGTAGAGTAGAGTAGAGTAGAGGAGTAGAGTAGAGTAGAGTAGAGTAGAAACGAATGAACATACTTTATTTCCAAAGGGTTAAGAATTGGGCACACAGGCCCGTCTAACATTCTGCCCTTCATCATACAGCTTTCACTCAGTCACAGTCATTCAGTATTTGCTAATGAGCATAATAATCATGAAGACACAATTAAATGATTACATAAATAAATAATAAACTTATCTCTTGTCTGTACACTCTACACTTTGAGTTATGCAACAGCATGAAATAAACTTGTGTTCTTACATTCATTCAAAACTAAAAAGTTTATAGAAAAGGAGTTTTAAAAATACAATAATCAAGCCATACTTTAAACTACTTTAGACTATGCTAAGGGAGGCATATAGTCCATATCAAACAGAAGTTGACAAAGTTTGAAGTTATACGAACGAATATTACCTATACGTTTTACATGAGTTGGTAGGACATTCCAAAGGTGGGCAGCTGAGTAACAGAAGCTTTTTTTTAAAAACATGTCAAGACTTGGTTTTGGGAGAATACAATTGTTTAAGTGTTGACTGTGTTTTGGGATGGATTTGAACAACGACCACAGATAGAGTGGAGCACTGTGTGATAGAATTTTAGAATTTAATGAATTAACATGGCTTTGTTGAAAAGAAGAGTAGAGTAGAATAGAATAGAGTAGAGTAGAGTAGAATAGAGTAGAGTAGAGTAGAGTAGAGTAGAGTAGAGTAGAGAGGAGCAGAGTAGAGATAGTGGAAAAAAGTAGAGTAGAGATAGTGGAGAAAAGTAGAGTAGAGATAGTGGAGGAGAATAGAGAAGAGCAGAAAAGAACAGGGTAGAATAGAATAGAGCAGAGTGTGGTGGAGGTGGAGTGAAGTGGAGCGGAGTTGAGAAGAGTGGAATAGAGTAGAGCAGAAACAGCAGAACAGAGTACAGGAAACGTTATCATAGCAAGCGAACGACATATGTTCAAGATCCTGTCCTGCTCACAGATGTGTTTCAATATAACAACAGCCTGTTACATTTAGTTCTCAGGACTACGAATTAATGTATTCCTGGTGGTGGAGTCTATTTGAAAGCATTTTATGGGGGGAAGGGGGAATATAAACCATTATTTCAAGTCAACTAGTATAAACCACTCCCCCGTCCCAGTATCTGTAAGTATGCTTGTAGATATAACTACTATGTATAAGTATGCTTGTAGAGATAATTACTATGTATAAGTATGCTTGTAGATATAGCTACTACGTATAAGTATGCTTGTAGATATAATTACTATGTATAAATATGCTTGTAGATATAACTACTATGTATGCCTGTAGATATAATTACTGTAAGTATGCTTGTAGATATAACTACTATGTATAAGTATGCTTGTAGATATAACTACTATGTATAAGTATGCTTGTAGATATAACTATAACTACATCACTACAAAGCTTGTAGATATAACTACATCACTACAAAGCTTGTAGATATAACTACATCACTACAGAGCTTGTAGATATAACTACACCACCACAAAGAAGTCTCTTATAGTCGTGTAGACCAGAATGGAGCAAAGAAATATCAAAGACATTAAACACTAATTTTAAATCCAAAAAAAAAAAACGTACAAAATCCCCATTCCATAAATGAAACCAAAATCTGTTTCTCTAATTTAGTACATTATCCTTACTTACCATTTCAGAACAAATCCCATCAGTTCTATGACACGGTCATGTCTGGTATTACTAGTCTTCAGACAAGCTCTACCGTCCAGCTACGATGGCAACGCGGAGATCACAGCGTCGTCAGCTATAGCCGAGAAATGAACCACACAAAAAAACAACCAAAAGTGATGTCGAAATACCCTTTCTAGATTTGGAATGTATGAAATTGATTCAGTCAGTGTTGTAGAGGGGAACTGAGGGTTTCCTTTGTGACGGAGAAATGAATTTGTTGCTGCGTGCTGTCCGCTCCCGCGAGATCCCACGCTAAGGTTATCGATGTTCCTGTTTTGCTCGGCGCGTGAGAGTCAGAGGACAGAATGTTCAGTATTCCCTGACCAAAGAGCAGTGGTCAAAAGAGAAAAAATATTATTATTTTATTACTATTTATTTTATTATTTTAGTACTCTCTCTCTCTCTCTCTCTCTCTCTCTGAACCTTAAGTGCCCAGGGCACATGGGGCTTCCGCAAGAGTTTTCCACAAATGCCTGTCCTTCGCCTTTTTTTTTCGCCTGTTTTAGTACTAGCCATCTTTTTTTTTTTTTTTTGCTGCAGTTTTCCCGAGTAATCCAGGTCTTGTCTTTTTACCAGGCTGAGATATCGACACACAGAGATCATCATCATCATCACGTGCCATGCCAGGAGACAGGCCGATCATACTCCTCCACAAATTTCGGTCCTTGACATTTCTGAGTAACTGCTGCAGATTTCTTTCCATGCCACAATGTCAGGCCCTTCTAAGATCTGTTCCCTTGGTCGTCCTCTGTCTCTTGTGCCTTCAGTTTTGGACATTGTTATGATCTTTTCTAGTTTCTCTCTTCTCATCACATGCCCCAAGAATGATGACTGCCTTTTTCTTATATTTGTTTATTATACTATGCTTTTCATTAGCTTGTCTCAAACACTGCTAATCTCTGGCTGTCCATGGGATGGTCATCAATCTTATCAGGAACCACATCTCTGTTGCCTCCAGTGATTTACTCAGTTGTCTGCCAAAAGGTCCATGATTCACATCCGTATAACAAAATAGGTAAAAATAAAGGTAAAGATAGTCCCATAGTAAATGCCGTAGGGGCTGAAGCGTTAGAGACATTGTGCTGGGCCATCAGCTTATAAGGTAGGGTGGCAAGTTCCTTTCCTCGCTGCCTTTCCTTCCCAGACTTTTTCTGGTACGCATTTTGCGAGGCTGGGTCGACCTCGGGGCCGTATTGGTCGGAAAAAATTTTTTTCCGATCAACTGGGGATTCGAACCCTCGACCACTCGGTTGCTAGACGAGTGCTCTAACCACTACGCTAACCGGTCCCTAGCTTCAATATAGCACTGTAATACTTTCTTACAACTGCTACTTAGAAACAGAGTCACCGCTATCATTCAAAGAATGTAATAGAAGTTTAGGCGATCGACGTGTACAGATGAATTTATGTTGTTGTAAGTTCTTCTCCAACATTAGTGTTCATCCATGTCTATGGCGTACCACACCAGTGTCCCCTTACTCCTACACTCTCTCACAATGATTCAAACTCAAATCATTGTCACATCACTTCTATACTCTGTCACATCATTGTCTTATCACTTCTATACTCTGTCACATCTTTGTCCCGCCACTTCTATATTCTATGAAATAACTGTCCCATCACTTCTATATTCAGTCATATCACTGTCCCATCACTTCTATATTCAGTCATATCACTGTCCCATCACTTCTATATTCAGTCATATCACTGTCCCATCACTTCTATATTCAGTCATATCACTGTCCCATAACTTCTACACTTTGTCATATGACTGTCCCATCACTTCCATATTATGTCAAATAACTGTCCCATCACTTCTATAGTCAGTCATATAACTGTCCCGTAACTTCTATACTCTGCTATATAACTGTCTCATCATTTCTATACTCTATCGTATAACTGTCCCATCACTTCTATACTCTGTCATATAACTGCCCCATCACATCTGTACGGATGGGGGAGCGGGCAAGACGCTGTCCGGTTTAGCAGTCAACGACACATAGCTGGCAGGTTAGAGCCACGACCCTGTCCCATCTTCTCGATGGTATCCCCCAGCAACTGGTCTAGGCCGGCTAACGGACAAGAGATCGCCATAGTTTCTATGGTTGTGGAGTTTGCTAAAGAAGTATTGCACACACCTTGCTTTTTAATCTTTACTTAGGGAATACATTTTTTTAAAAATAGCAGCCATAACCGTTCGAAAATCTGACACGATGTTGTGTCTCAACATGTTTGCCGTGTCGGCGGCAAAGCTCGCAGTTCCAGGAAGAAGAACAAAATGGCCGTGATTGAGAACTGGCCCGCGGCAGAGGCCATCCTTTGCCACTTTAAACGAGTGAGCAGTAAAAGAGGATATGATGATTCCTAGCAGGTGAGGCAAAATGAGGACGAAAAGGCGACTGGGGCTGGATATGACCAACTCTCTAAATACCACACTCATAGTTCAGTTAGTTACCCAAGCTACAAAACAACTCGTTTTCAGACTGAGACTTTCTGTGGCGAACATGCCACATACATGAGAGAATATCCCGCAGATTTTCTGGTCACGTCATATTAGCGAGGATGCATTCAGTCCAGTGACACGGCTACCATGTGTCTGATGGTAATTTTTATTTTATCTATAAAGTACTGAAACAAGCCTGATTTATAATTTGTCTTACAGGTTATATGTGGCCCATCTGTGTCCTGAGTTCACATCTCGTGAGTCTATCCATATATATATATATATATATATTCTTAAAGGCTGGTCGACGAAGCAATCATCCCGCACACACCACTTCATTTTCTGGTGTCCAGAAAGATAGAACAAATTCTCTACAGTTCTCATGTCTTTATGTTTAAAATGTTTTCTTTGGTAAAGTAAGAGAACACAGTTTTGTAGGATTACACCTCGAAAAAGTCGTAAACAACGCACTTAGTGAGACGCGAAAGAAAGAAAAGTAACAAGAGAATTACCTGGGATTCGAACCACGGACTCTGTGGTTTTTCTTTGGTATCACAGCTGTGTTGAGTACTAGCCATTTCGGCTTCATTAGTTCTTTACCAGACTGTTCTTAAATGTCCTCTTCTTTACTCCATATGTTCTTTGCCCAGTTATTCCAGCGTTGGTGTTTTCGGGTTTTCATTGCAGAACATGGCCAATCCATTCTTAGTGGCTTCTTTTGTTTTTTCTTATCAGTCATTCATTTCCATGTCCCATGCGGAATTTTGCCTCCCTAACAGCTCTCCTGTAGGCCTCTCGGTTGTAAGTAAGATGACCTGCTGCTGATGCGTCAATTCGAGGATCATCAACAATGTCTTGCAGCCATCTTCGCCTTGGTCTTCCTCTCTTTCTTTTCCAATTTTGTACCTTTCCAAGACGGTCTTCTCTAAATTCTCGTGACTTTTATTGTGCCCACAATATTTAAGTTTTTATTCCTCTTTACTAGCCAGCCTTCGTCAATATTAAGTTCTTGTAGTATGGATATATTTGCTATTTTTTTGTGTCCATGACATTTGAAGGACTCTTCTATAGCATTTACATTCAGAGGCATTTATGTGGTTCTCAGCAGTTTTATTAAATGTCCAGATCTCATAGGCATATGTTGCGATGGGAAAGATGCATGTCCTTAAAAACCTTATACTAATGAACATTTCTTATCTCGTCTGTGGTTCGTTCGGCAAGGCTTCCTACTAGCTATCTTGGTTCATTATCAGAGATTGATATCCAGCTTCTACAACCACGCACAAGGCACTTCATAGGTCGTTGCATGCGTTGTTGTCAGTGTGTTAATTTAAAACTGATATTCATGTAAAGGTCACTTCCATGTATAGAAAACTATGTACGCAATGACTTCACTGAACGAGTTCACTATGAATGATGTCTTCAGCTTGGGGAGGGAGAAAGCAGAAAAGTAAATCAGGAGTGGCTCATTTTGAGATTTTGAATGTGCGTATGTGTTCTTTATCTTCCATGTATTCCTTAGTCGCATATACCATGTTATATCAACTTTTTGTAATGGCGTATATTATAACTGAGTTCAGTATATACACTATGAATTCACTTGAAAGAGAACATGGTAAAAATAATAAATCCCCCCAACCCACCCACTCACTTCGTGATGAGACCACATAATGATGTCAATGTTCCCTCTAAGCAGCACGGTTGTGCACTCAAGAATAAAATCATACGGCGCGCAAAATTTTTTATATGCCTCGCAATAAACAAACAAATAAATAAATAAATAAATTGTTCCTTCTCAAGTTTACCGATGTTCTTCTCTGTTAAAGTAGTGCAGAAGAAAAACATGACTGCATTACATGAGTTTGTTTTCCTGATTTCTTTGGATTTTAGTTTTTTTTTTCTACGAGAACGTTAAATCCAGCTTCTAAAGCTTGACTTTAAGACTCATGTTTTCCCAAAGTTTTGTTTTTGTTTTTGTTACAAGAATATATTGACATAGGCTGAAAATTTTGTGCACGAACTGAAAAGCTTTATATGGCACACTGGGCGATATCCATGTTATGAGATCCGTTTTATGAGCCCCATCCAATAAACTCCGTCGCATCCAAAGGAAAGTGAAGGAAAATCTGAACCACAGAAAGAAATCTCACTCCTTCCTTACATTTCTCCGACGATGACCAAATATAACCACAAAAAGAAATCTCACTCCTTCCTTACATTTCTCCACCGACGACCAAATATAAACCACAGAAAGAAATCTCACTCTTTCCTTACATTTCTCCACCGACAACCAAATATAAATCACAGAAAGAAATCTCACTCCTTCCTTACATTTCTCTACCGACGACCAAATATAAACCACAGAAAGAAATCTCACTCCTTCCTTACATTTCTCTACCGACGACCAAATATAAACCACAGAAAGAAATCTCACTCCTTCTTTACATTTATCTACCGACGACCAAATATAAACCACTCAAAGAACTTCCGACTAAGCTCATTTATTCTGCCTTTATCAAAAGTCTGGGCGGGTTGCAGACTAATGGAAACTAATACATAATGTATTCGTGGTTAATTTGCTGTTCAATACACGCAAACGATGCACTCAGTTTCGTGGCTTTAATTGTGTGTAATGAAAATGCAGGAATGATTTCGGCAAATGGAATGGAGCGGTTACTTAAAGTGCATTAATAAGTGGCTATATTTGGTTCAGCATAGGGCCAGCAACCCTATCTGGTAAAAAAACTATCAGACTGCTACAGAAACGGAAGACTCACTACCAAAAATAGCACTAAGATAGACACCACAGGGGAGCAGAAGTAAGGGTAGACCAAAAGAGACATGGAGAAGAACAACAGAAAGGATGTTGAACAATAGAGGGCTCACGTGGGCAAGAGCAGAAAAAAAGGCTAAGGACAGGCATTTGTGGAAAACCCTTGCGGAAGCCCCATGTGCCTTGGGCACTTAAGGTTCAGAGAGAGATATATATATTTGGTGTGTGGACCAGATTTGACAGTTTAATGGCGAATGACGTGCACTGAAGAAAAAAAAAACACAATGACAATAAATTATTTTAGAAAAACTGCGAACATAGCTAAGGTTTAAGCTGAAATAAAAGCACGAGAGTAAAGCAGCGATTGCTCAATGCCTTCTCAGGGGCTGAGCTTTTTTTTTTCTTTTTTCTCCTACAGTTTATAAGTTTACAGCTACATAGAATACTGAGGATCACATGGACAGTGCCAAGATAACTAATGAGCAGTGCTTGAGACAAGTTAATGAGAAACGTAATGTTGTAATAAAGAAAATAGAAAAAGAGGCAATCATTATTCGTGGGGCATGTGACGAGAAGAAAGAAACTGGAGAACAATATAACAACCGACAAAACTGAAAGCAGGAGAGGCAGAGGACGACAGAGGGAACAGATGCCCTGACAATGTGGCATGGAAAGAAATCTGCAAAAAAGAGTTACTCAGAAGGGTTAAGGATGGAGATTTGTGGAGGAGAATGACTGCCTACGCCGCTCAGCACGGCACATGATGATAATGATGATGCAGTTCCCAGAATGAGCAGTACCGCTCCCAGCACCCCCCACATACATCGAGGAGGGGGAGGGGGCAGTGTGATATGTAGGTGGCGCTGATGGAAAAGGAAGTGGCAGAGGGCATCAGAACCAGCTGATGCGTATGCTTCTATTTCTGTATATATGGGGGCCCCACGGAATGTGGCCTAAGATGCAAAAAAAAGGCGGAGAACCCTATAAAAGTTTGAGAATAACTGATGTTTACAAATCATTTTAAAAAATCAGTACCTGATATTTATGTTAGGAAAGTTAAGTAATCTTATTTAGATCAAGGACATTTCAATGCGGACCGAAAAAAACCCATTCTTATATCTTCTTAAATCTAATATCCTTCCCGTGCCGTTAAACGTCACATAGGGCTCGCAAGGTAGTTCGCCAATTTTTCCTGTCTTCGGCGAATCTTTCAACCTCATCAACGTTATGTCTATTAATTTGGCCTCTCTTAACAATGTCTTCTTTAGAGCTTCACGCAGTCTGCCTTCTTTTTCTTCGCCCTGTTGTGTTCCACTTGATAGCTTGTTCTAGGATTCTCTGATCGTTTCTTCTCATCACGTGACCAACATATGTCCATTTCCTTTTCCTAATCACCCATGAGACTGGTTGTTGTTCAGTCATCTGTCTTATCTCTGCATTGTTCTTGAATTCGTTCCACTTGATGCCGAATATTTTCCTTAGGCATTTGTTTTTAAAAGAATCTAATTTCCTGTCTGTTTCTGTTGTCGATTTCCAGCTTTCGCATGCACAAATGAGGGTGGATATTACATTTGAATTGAATAATCTTAACTTGGTTTTTGTGCTTGAAGACATTCTTATAATAAACTGAAAATTGGAAGCAGTCATGTGTGCCTCGACAGTGAATCAGAAATGACACTGAAAGAGATCCCACAAGAATGAAGATGGTAAGAGAAACTGAGAAGCAGATATGGACTTGGACAGTCCTGGTCAACGGTAATTTACTTGAATATTTCATAATGTTAAAGGACCCCAACTCAGGAAACATTTGAGAACTGCTCCAGTCTCCCCTTCTGTAGGATGATCTATAGATGGTGCATTAACTCTGTAACACCTATGAGAATCCTAGGTTGTTTTTTTTTTACGATCCGGGAAAGAGCTCATCACATTCAGCCCAAGAAGTCAATATAGCATCGACCATTCTAGTTCTAGAATCGACCACAAACTTTTATACCTCACATCAAAGTCGACACTTGGAGACTAAAAATTGGACAGATTTGTTGTTGGGGAACTGGCTCTGGATAATAGAAAGCATCTCCTTGCAGTGAGAGGCAAGCCAGAGTGCACCATAAGCTTACTGCTTGTGTATTAAATAAAAATTAATTATTCACGTGAAAGTTAACCATAGGTTTCTGGAACAGCTAAACTGAGAGACAGAGAAAGTAGAAATGAGAAAGTGACAATCTTCCGGCTGAGAACATGACATTGCAGGTTGAGAACAGGGCATTGCAGGCTGAGACACCACATATACCACAAGCTGAACAATTGGCCAAACAGACCCATGTGTTTACAGCAAAGAACAACAGACACCACATAACATCCTCCAGAGCAGCCAGCCACACAACCCACTCAGGCAAAGGACCTGGCCAGACATCAACACCTTACGAGAGAAGCTCCATTGTGATGCTGAAAACTGGAGACGAACTGCAGCATATGTGGGAGAGATTGGCACCGATGTCTGAGCGAAATACGTAGAAGAAAAGAGAGAGAAAACAGAAAAGTACTAGTAGCAGTGGTTCATTCTGAGACTGAGTGCGTGCGTTCGCATCCTTTTTGTTCTTTAGTCGCAAATGTCAGATTATATCAACGTTTGCAATGGCATACATTTTTAATGTTTGTCCGCTTTTATCTTGGACATGCTGCTATAATCATGTCAGCAAATACTGCATTTTCATTTACGTCTGTTGGTGAATACCAAAATGAGAGTTATTCAGCGTTACATCGAACCCGTTAATGTTATATGTATGCGAAGCATGGGCAATAATCAAAAGTACTCAGAATCTACTGGAAGCAGCGGAGATGTGGTTCCTAAGAAGAAAGATGAGAATACTATGAGCAGCCAAGAAAACAAATGAAGAGAGGTGGTTGAAGATATCTCTATTTAATGCCTGTTTTAGCTTTAGATTTTTTAGTATGATTTTTCTAGCTGCGGTTACCGTGGAAAGAGGAAGTCGTTTCTTCTGGGGACTATGGGAACCGGTTATCACTGACATTCTCAAAATTCAGAACACGGCACTCCAGATTTGCAGGACGCGTTTTGAGAAGAGGCAAACTGGAACACCTAGTGACAACAGGAAAACTGGAAGGCCAGGGGGACATAGGAAGACAAAGAAGCAAGATACAACTTGACGGACTAAAAGAGTGGCACAGAGCACAGTCAAAAGGACATATTATGGAAAGAGAAAAGGGATGGTTGTGCAAATCCTGACTGGCATAAACCAGAGAGAGAGAGAGAGTGAGAGAGAGAGAGGTAGAGAGAGAGAGAGAGATGCAGCGAAAAAAGAAAATTTTTGTTATCAGTATTTTACACGAAGAGCACCTACAGCCCAGCGGACATAGTCTGACCCCTTTCCTTTCAGCATGAAAATGATTTTCTCTTGACTAAGCTACACTCACGCTTGTAGCCACGTAAGTTAATGGAAACTTATTTCATTTTCCTGTCGCTGCCAAAGGACTGCATGCCTGTACCTGAAGGTTCTATTAGTTGTCACAGATCTGTTTGCGCGCCTGCTTGTAGGTTACTGGTCCACCATTGTTGTCTCGCAGGTCACGTGCTGCGCAAAAACTTCCTCTCGAACAATAACGCGAGCAACCACGAGAATGGACGGAAGAGAAAGGACATATTGTATAGATCGATAGTTTTGTTTTGTTTTTTTTTTACCGTGTCGTTTGATTTTAGAACTCATTGGCCAAGGCACGCTGAGACTTTGCATATACCAAGATTGTTCTGGAATAAATTCTATTAAGATGTTACAAAATACATCGCCATCTTGTGCTACCTCCAGTGAAGACCTGCCGCCATAACCTTTCTAATATATATATATATATATATATATATATCGCATAATTTTGCTTCTGGATAAATTGTGTCTTTTTTGCTTGCTCATACTATCTTTACATATTCATGGCTGTCGTTCTCTTGCCTTTTTTACCCTTAGATTTTTAGTATGATTTTTCTAGTTGCGGTTCCCGTGGGAAAAAGAAGTAGTTTTGTTTTCTGGGGACTATGAGAACGATTTATCACCGTCATTCTCAGCACCACACACACTGGAGCAGGCATCTTGAATAGTCAAAAAAAAAAAAAGACGTTTTTAGATTGGCAATAAACAGAAACGCTCTGCGAGGGACAGGTCACGTGGAGAAGAACGAATTTTATTTTCAAAGGCCTTCCTTCATCACACAACCTTCACTCACATTTCAAACACTCACTTCAGTACGTGCAGCACCAACTATATAAAATACGAACGTATTAAGTACAGTACGAGACAAGATTTCAATGACGAAATTATTACGTTCAGTCTGGAGGACGCCATTTCCGTACTTGATTAGACAGATCTCTTGATACCTTAAACAAATTTCTGCTCTTCCTTCTTCTTCATATTATTATTATTATTATTATTATTATTATTGTATTAACAAACAGATAAGCCTCAGGTAGTATGAATGTCTACAACATTCAACAGGCTTCTGTCTTCACTCCGTCGTGTGATCATTTAGGCGGGAAAGGCGGTGTCACGTGGGAACACACCCCCATCCAATGAAAGCACACCATTTCTAACACACGATTCAAATATTTCTTTCATTATCCCTCCTCGTCTTACTTTCAGTTCTCCCCTTACACGTGTACTTGTTTTTCTTTTCTGTCAATTAAGTATGCACTTTTTTCCGAAAAAACCACCACATCTATATTCTCTAATTTAAAAAAAAACCTTCATTAAAAAAAGACAAAATAAAACAAATACGCTCTTTAATAATAAAAAAAAGGTCAGTGGATAATGATCACAACAAGGACTTGCGATACAGATGCTGAATTAATGATGAGAGAGAGAGAGAGAGAGAGAGAGGGATGCCTCGGTTCTCTTTGTCCGATCCGGTTAAGGAACAATGGCTGGAACAAATAATGGAATCCTGGAACAAAGATGTTGATGTTTTTAGAACAAATTATATATGATTAGCCTTGGCAAGTTCACTGTGGTGTTTTGTTTTTTTTAAAACGTGCCCTGGTAAAGGGAGATAAGAATGTATGGCGAAGGGGAGAAAATTTGATTTTTCATTAATGACGCGAGGTCCAGCATGGTCATGCGAACTGCCATCATGAATGTCAAACATTTCCTTAAAGCTCTGAGATACTCTGCCGAGAAGGACGGACTAAGACCAACAAAGACAGCTTTCTTCACTCAGTCATTTGCGTGTCCCTTGCAGAACTTGCCCTTGCCTCCCTAACACCTCTCTCCTGTAGGCCTCTCAGTTGTGAGCAAGATCTCCTGCTGCTGATGCATTCATTCGCAGATTATCAACGATGTCTTTTTTCCTATTATGTACCCTTCCAAGACTGTCTTCTCTAACTTCTCATGGCGTTTAATGTGTCCAAAATATTCAAGTTTTCTCTGTTTAATCCTCTTTACTAGCCAACCTTCTTCAGTATTAAGTTCTTGTAGTATGGACATATGTGTTCTTTTTTTGTGTGTGTCCACGATATTTGAACTCTTCTGTAGCATTTACATTCAAAGGCATTTATGTGTTTCTCAGCTGTTTTGTTAAGTGTCCAGGTCTCACAGGCATACGTTGCGACGGTGAAAGATGCATTCCCTTAAAAATCTTATTTTTGTAGTTCTGTCTATTCCTCTCCACAGATTCTTTAGTTGCTTTATGTTTTGAAGAGCGATGTCCTTCTTTTAATTTCCCTCATTGTATCTCCATTATTACTTAGTAATGATCCAAGGTATTAAAACTCTGCACCTCTTCCAATTTTTCCTCATTGAATTTTTCCTCCCTTCTTCGTGAGCTGTAAATCAACTCCTGGAAGCACTAAATAACTTTTAAAATGAGCAGATCCTGCAGGAAATTAAACAAACAAACAAAAAACCCATATAATTAACCATCTCTCAAAATACATAGAAATAACCTTGTCACGACTACTCTCCCAGTGTAACACATCAGGAGATGAAAAAGCTTATGCCTTAGCTAAACACGGCAGCAACTGGAACAACGCGACCATCAAGTCAGCTACAGGGAGGCCAAGACCATCATATAAAACCGTGGGCCAAGAGGCTGGGCGAAGGCAATGAACCGGATCCAGTCCGCCAGCTACAAAGGAAGTAACAAGCGATTCTGTTCCGATTAAGAACTTGCCACTGTAGGAACCTGAGCCATCTCCGTCAACTCAAGATCTCACATACAGAAGAACGCCCGTGTAGGGGCGGAGTACAGACGCCAGAACATGAACTCCAGAGCGCCCAACTTTTACAGACCTACGCAACCAGATATGGCCGCTGGGCTCGGACCAGGGAGGCTGTGGGGCTGCCGGGTTGTCCAGGAGAAGACTGTAGACTTCATCCTGGCGGTCTGGATTCTGATTTAGCACGAACAAGAATTTAAACGCTGAAGAAGAAGAATGAATGAATGAATGAATGAATGAATGAATGTTAAGTAAATGAAGTGACAATATTCTGAGCTAACTTACTGGAGTCTGAAATAAAGATTTTATAGGGCCCCCACCCCTCCCACCCCGCAAAAAAGGTCTTCGTACACAGTGAAAGTTGCTACTTCTAATAAAATTTTGTCTTCATTGACAAAACAATCTCGATTTGATTGCCATTTCTTTCTAAACACAAACTAATGCTTCTCCCCTACTCAAAGCTGCACTCATATCAATACATTGTGGTGATAATGCATATAGCAGCACTGTCCATGCTCTCTTTTAGTTATATATATGGAGACTCCTTTTTTATGTTTTTGGAAAACCTTAATAACAGTCAATGAATTCAATGATTGTGAGAGAGTACACAAAGGAGTATGAAGATCTGACCACTCCGTCTTGTCTCCTTCCCGAGATACCTTGCGGTCTGGATTGTGGATAAACAGACTTCAGTACAGACTGTGGTGATTCGTTTCATACAAAGATGTATTCAATATTTCCGGTATTTTATCCGTCTATCTCTTGTGCAATCGAGCTTCTCCGTCTATCTCTTGTGCAATCGAGCTTCTCCGTCTATGTCTTGTATAATCGAGCTTCTCCGTCTATGTCTTGTATAATCGAGCTTCTCCGTCTATGTCTTGCGTAATCGATCTTCTCCTTCTATGTCTTGCGTAATCGATCTTCTCCTTCTATCTCTTGTATAATCGAGCTTCTTCGTCTATGTCTTGTATAATCGACCTTCTCCTTCTATCTCTTGTATAATCGATCTTTTTCGTCTGTTTCCCAGCTGATGAGAGCAGGACCTCCTTGAGGATTTCTGTAAGCTGGTTCCCTAACCATAACCATAACCATTCTTCCCTCTCCCTCCTCGTTCCCCCCCCCACACACACAGTCTGTGTATTCTAGTGGTTGCTAACCTTATTCATTAATACTCCCCTGAAGTCCAAGAGAAATGATACTGGACAGTCTGACGGGATGGTGTGAGAGGAGATCACCAGCTGAGCTGATGGCCTGCATGAAGGATCGTGTACTATGGAAAAGCATAATAGCCAACGTCAGTCGGCACGGCACCTGATGATGATGACTCCCCTGAAGCCGCGTGTCCCTCCCCCCCCCCCCCCATCTCTCTACACTCACCTACCAATAAGACAACCTCCACACAAATCTTTCATGTGGTCAAGAATTTGCTGTGTGGGCCAAAACGTGGCGCATGACCGACTCCCAAGCCGAAAAACCGATGACCCCGCCCCCCGCCCCCAGGCAATAACTTTCCCCTTTAGCTTCCATCAAGATGGCTGGTTCTAATGTCTAAATGACCGATTGAAAAACCACTAACAGCGACAATAAACAAAGTCCAGCAACAACAAAAAAAGAGATTGGTGATTGAGAAAAAGCAAAGACAGAGCTGCTAGAAATACATTTTCGAGACGAAAATAGAACAGATTTTTGTGGAGTTTCTTCGCGTTTGAAGTGAATTTCATCATCCACAACACCCCCACGGGCAAGGAACAAATCAAATCACATTAATGGAAGAATTTCAAAGCCTCGCCGCAGTTTCCCGAAAATGACCGAAGCCGATAAACGAAAAAAAACCCCGCTCAAGGTTGCCTTCCTCCCACGCGCTCAATTCAGGGGGAGATTATTCCGCGGTCACTTAAATGGAGGAGATCATTTTGCGATTATTGATCAGTGGAGGGAAATCAAAGGGTCGAGCACCGAAAACACTGATAATTGTTGCCTGACGTCTGTGCTTGGGATGTAAACTGAGTGTTGGAACAAAAGCTGTCACACTTTTCCTCTCTCTCTCTCTGTCTATCTCTCTCTCTCTCTGTCTCTCCCCACACCCCCACCTTTCATGCCGTCTAGTTACAGTGACTCCCAGCCTGTGATTTCCAGACCACAAATGGTCCTCGGAGAGTTGGCATGTGGTCCACGGATACGTTATCGATTTGGTTATTAGGTGACGTAAATACCTTTCGTACCACAGACAGGTTTGACGTGGACTCCACGGAGTCAAAAAAGCGTGGGACGACCCAGAGAGACATGGAGGCCAATGGCAGAGAAGATGCTGGTAGACAAAGAGCTGACATGGCAGACAGCCAAGAAGAAGAAGAAGATAGCGAAGGATCGACAAAAGTGGTAATCCCTTGCTACCAGCAGCAACATGTATCTTGGGGGCAGTGAAGGGACAAGAGAGAGAGAGAGAGAGAAAGAGAGAGAAAGAGAGAGAAACTGAATAAAAATAATTCAGGATTATTATTATTATTATTTTATTATTATTGTTATTGGTATTGTTATTATTACTGTTGTTGTTATTGCTATTATTGTTGTTGTTATTATTACTACTGTTATTGTAAGTTTTATTATTATTGTTATTGGTGTTGTTATTATTATTATTATTATTATTATTATTATTATTATTATTGTGGGCCGTGACGGATAGCGTTGTTGATTATGCTTCTCCATCTTGTGCGGTCCTGGATGTTTCCAGTTAGCCCCGGGATGCTTTTGTTTTCATATCCCACGCCGCTTGGTCAGTCCACTGAGACGTTTTCTTCTCTTGCCTTCCTGTCTTCCTCTTTCCCCTTGAATTGTCCAGTCAGTTCTCCAGACTCACGACACGCCCGAGAAATTTTGACTGCCTGTTTTCTTATAATTTTAACTAGTTTTCTCTTGTTCTGAAGCTTCTTGGGGGACTTCTTCGTTCGTACAGTTGTAGGGAGTAAATAACAAAGCAAGCAGCGGCCTGGTTTGATTGGAAATCCCACTGGCCAGAGACGGTTTCTTTATGTCCCCATATGCCCGTTTTAATCACCAAAACCATAGAAAACAAGTTGAATTCTTTCCAGACTAAATGTTTACGAAGAATTAGAAAAATATTTTAGCCAAACACCATAAGAAATAACATCTGGTTGGCAGAAATGCAGATGAAGCCACTGACAACAATTATTGATGAAAGACACTGGCGATGGTTGGGACATGTGCTCCGAATGACTGACAACTCACTACCAAAAATAGCACAAAGATTAACACCACAGGGGAACAGAAATAAAGGTAGACCAAAAGAGACATGGAGAAGAACAACAGAAAGGATGTTGAGCAATAGAGGGCTCACTTGGGCAAGAGCAGAAAAAAAGGCGAAGGACAGGCATTTGTGGAAAACCCTTACGGAAGCACCATGTGCCCTGGGCACTTAAGGTTCAGAGAGAGGGAGAGAGATACCCGTTATTATCGTGGTATTGTGATAACACCTGTTGTTGTAGATGTTGGGGCATGACGGTTCGCAACCTGTATTCGTCGTCGTCTTCTTCTACTTTGTATAGCACGTTACTCACTATTTTGAACTTGTCACTGGTTTTCCTTGGTAATCGATTGTACTTCATATCTGCTTTGAGCTGCCTTATCTTCTCGTCCACGTTTGACCAATGACACGGTCGCTGGACTCCAACGTGCTCAGCTTATGGAATCCCGATCCTTAAACTTCTATCTTCTCGTCTTATATATCTGATCAGCGACGGACTCGCATGACGTCTCTGGCCAGTGGGATTTCCAATCAAACCGGGTCACTGCTTGCTTTGTTTGTTATTTACTTCCTACACAGTCAAGGAGACATTTTCAGACTGGCGTTAAGGAGAAGTATTCTTGTCGTTAGACTGTCCAGGGACATTTGTTGCATCTCTCACCAAAGGCACATCTCTGTTGCTTCTAGTTTCATCTTTTCCTTGACTGTCCAAGTTTCACAACCATGCAGCAATACTGGCTCTATGTAGCAGTTAAATACTCTTTTCTTCATTGTTACGGGCATTTTTTTATTTTCTTAATATCTTCTTCATGTCATAAAAAAAGTTGTATTTGCTTCACCTATTCGTGATTTTATTTTATTTGTGTACCCGCCATCAGCTGTTTTTATTGTTCCTAGGTAACTGAGTTTATTTGCTTATGTCAGTGTCTTCCGGTTTGAAAGGTAAAGTAAGAGAACACAGTTTTGTAGGATTAGACCTCGAAAAAATCGTAGACAAAGCACTTTAGTGAGACGTGAGAGAAAGAAAAATCACAAGAGAATTACCTGTGATTCGAACACGGACTCCGGTAGGACGAGCAGCCGTCTAGCCAAGAGAGAACAGCGTACTATCGACTTAGCCAACTAGCAGCCCTCAAAAAAAGGTGTTTTATTGACATAGTTTTTAGTAATTGCTCAGTCGACACGAGGGATCGTGACAGCCGGAAAGAAACGAGGTTTGAAAGGATGTTGCACTTTGATGTGTTTATTCTTTTCGATATTATCATTGTTTCTGCCTTGTTGCTGTTTGGCTCTAGGCCTCTTTTATTGCTCTCTTCAATAATCTTATTCTCTACAAGTT
This sequence comes from Achatina immaculata, assembly GCA_009760885.1. Lineage (NCBI taxonomy): Eukaryota > Metazoa > Mollusca > Gastropoda > Stylommatophora > Achatinidae > Lissachatina > Lissachatina immaculata. The sequence goes on from CM019720.1 coordinate 60,565,961, forward strand.
GCTTTCGCTTTCTGCTATTAGACCGGTGTCATCTGTATGTCTCACGTTATTGATATAATGCCCTCATATCTTAACTCTTTTCTCATATTTTCAATACCTCTCATGATGTTTTCGTTACATATTGATAATAGATCAGGTGACACTACGCAGCTTTGTCTTACGCCTCGTTTTATATCCTGAAACTCACCTGTGTCATTGTTCACTCTTATTGCCGCTCTTTGCTTCCAGTACATATTGTTATTATTCTCTTATTCATGGCATTATGATATTATATACAAGATGGTGATCAGAAACTCATATGTTTATATGTACTTGGAAAAAAGTCCTTAGAAGCTGAAAGTATGGGAAACTCTGGTCAGGTACATTTCTTTTGTATTTCTGTCGATTCTTTGTCTTACAATAAGATCAATACAGTTCTAGTAATCCACTCTTCTTTCTAATGTTCGTTGTATGTTTTTCTGTCGTTATGGTGCGCTTTGAAACTTCTGTGCGTTATTTTGTTACACGCCGTGTGCTGTCCTTCGATAGACTAGTACGTATTTCAAACTAAAGGAAAGATAAGTTCGGCAGCACCTGTTTGATCTTAGAATGAGTGTCAGGTACATGACAGCTGTCTGTTACAGCTTTGTTTTAACCAAAGCTGACGCCGAGAAGGGCATGAATACATGATTTGTAGGCTTTACATGGTTTTCTCTTCCGCGGGGGAGGGGGGGACCGAATCAATAACGACGCGGATTCTCGGGCTGAAGGCATTCGGTTTTATCCCAGTTGCTATCGTCCTTCGGTCGATAATGTTTCTTGGCTGTGTTCCCTACAAGACTTGCCTCCTGGGCCACCACTTCGATTTAGCCATCACATCGATTTAGCCACCACTTCGATTTAGCCACCACGTCGATTTAGCCACCACGTCGATTTAGCCACCACATCGATTTAGCCACCACGTCGATTTAGCCACCACGTCGGTTTAACCACCACGTCGATTTAGCCACCGCGTCGGTTTAGCCACCACATCGATTTAGCCACCACGTCGATTTAGCCACCGCGTCGGTTTAGCCACCACGTCGATTTAGCCACCGCATCGATTGTGCCACCAGGTCGGTTTTGCCACCACATCGATTGTGCCACACCAAGTCGATTTTGCCACACAAATGGTAACGCAGAAGTAATCGAGACAGGACATTCCTAAACTTTCCATCAAAACATTGCAGTATAATAATTCTTTTCGTCAAAAGTTATCACTTCATGCGAGAACTGTCAGAAGTGGCTTAACGCTTTCGTTTTACCAGCATGATTTTTTTTTTTACGTTTCCAAGATTCAGCTGTAAACACTCATCATAAGATTCGTCGAAATCTCCAGTTGCCAGAAGTGCCAAAAAGCAAACAGAAAAACGCAATGAAAATTACGATAGATTTTAACAGAAGGAAATTAAACAAGGTAAACAAAGAACTACTCTGGAAACTGTTCATTATTTTTTCACAAGCGCTTTCATACAAATATATAATATGTGCAGTACAAAAGAAATTTATGCCTCCAGGAAAAGCTTCTTTATTATAAACACGCTCACCATAATACAACATAAATATCAAATAAATAAATTTCCACTGGTCTATTCTTTCTGCATCAACCAATCCATTCGTCTAATATAAATATCAACCAATCAAATCTTCAGCTATATACAGGAAACAGTCCATTCTTCAGCTATAAAAATCCGACAGATTTTCCCTTCCAGGCGAAATTTCACATGTTTATAAATTCTAAATTTAGACTAAAATTTTAATAAAGAGACAATATGATTGGATATTTTGTTTAAAGCACGTACAGTTCTAGTTTTATATATGCAAGTATATATACATATTACATGTGGATAAATATGACAGTGTGCACTGTGACAAAATTTGAATAAGAAAACTTTTTACCAAAATGTGCGAGTATCGCATGCACAAGTAAGTAGACAAGATGGCTTTTTTTGCACTTCTTTGTTTTTTTCTAAATATATTGATGCTTGTCTTAAAACGTGGATTTCAAGAGTGTGATACTTGCCATAAAGGCAGATTTCAGGAGTGTGATACTTGCCATGAATGCGTTACTTGCTATAAAAGGCGAATTTCAAGAGTGTGATACTTGCCATAAAAGGCAGATTTCAAGAGTGGGATACATGCCATGAATGTGATACTTGCCATGAAAGACGGATTTCAAGAGTGCATGTTCTGTTTCACAACAGCAGGTGGTACGAAGCATCTTACTTATGTTGCACTCTCCCACTCTCCACTCTCGCAGTAATTTGTACAGTACAGGAAGGACAACACTCATACAATGTTTACAATGCTGACTAACTACCAATATTTAAAGAATATTTCAATGCCAGACTGCTGAGGGAGGTGAATTGACAGCTCCCTCATCTAAAATCCCAGGAATAGAATGAAAGAATTACAACCTGAGGGAAAGATCAATGCATCATCATCATCAGCAGCATCGTCATCATCATCATCTTTAGTACACCAGAGATTCTGAATACGTTAGTGGGGCCACTGGATCTCTTTGGTTTTATTCGTAAATCTGAGTAAGCATTTGCTCGTTCAATCCTTGCCCTTGTTGGGGTTTGTAGCTTACTCATAGGTCTCTGTAAGGAATCTGGGTTATAGTATCTGGAGACTGGTATAGGCACTGAATCTGAAGCATTCCTTTCTCTCTCTCTCTCTCTCTCTCTCTCTCTCTCTCTCTCTCTCTCTCTCTAATCTACATAGGGAAACTTCATACAGAAGAAAGCACTAAAAATTTCAAGCCTTTCTGGGTTCTGGTTTTTTTTTTGCCCCATGATTTTACAAATCCTCTATTTGCATTTCATGAATTGCCGTTTCTCCAGATACCCTTATCTGTAGCATCACAGAACGCAGAAAACACACTTACAACTTGTGATTTCATCTGCATATCTCCTGCGATCTCTTTTAACATATGCAGATATAAGTAATTATAGAGGCTCAGCCAGTGCACATATGCCACCATGTGCTTCAGAAGTTGTCCTAAAATAGTTATTTCTATTTCTTTGCGTGTTTAGCTGTAAACAAAAGGGCTTCTGTACAACAAACTGAGAGAATAGAACATGTAGTATTAGCCTCGAAAATGTATAGAACAAACATTTTTTTTTAATTGTAAGAGAAAAAAAAGTAGCAAGAGAATGCCTGTGAGCAGAATCCTGAATTCTGGTGGAACGAGTAGCTCACCCTGGCAGGAGAGGACAAGACACTGACCAGTCGATCACTTGTTCGTCTTTGAGGGGCTATGCAGAAGAGTTCAAGAAAAACTGGTCAGCAGTCTCGTTTCTCTGTTCCGACTACAATCTTCAAGGTGGTCGCTCTTCCGATCTCTATTCTGACTAATGTCTCTCATCTGGTCGCTCCAGGATTCTCTGACTAGTCTCCCATCTGGTCGCTCTTGTATTCTCTGACTAGCCTCCCATCTTGTCGCTTTCTGGATTCTCTGACTACAGTCTCCCATCTGGTCGCTCTTGTATTCCCTGACTAGTCTCCCATCTGGTCGCTCTTGTATTCTCTGACTAGTCTCCCATCTCGCTCTTGTATTCTCTGACTAGCCTCCCATCTCGCTCTTGTATTCTCTGACTAGCCTCCCATCTTGTCGCTTTCTGGATTCTCTGATACAGTTTCTCATCTGGCCTCTCGGTATTTCCCATTAAATTTAACATCTATGTTCACCATCTCCAGTTCTGGCATATGTTGGGTTAGTAATCACTATCTTAACTACCCAGGCAATTCCAGGGACGCGCAGATCTTCTTTTTAATAATATATCAACAGATGACACCAGTTTCCTGTTCTTTTTTAGTCATCATGATGTTAACATCGGACAAAACATCATTTGCTACCATCTTTCTTTACACTAAGCCGAGATGCCCGTAGCATGTGAGCAAATCTGTCGTAGTGGCCTCAAAGACTGTATCAAGAATATAATGCACGATAAACTTAGAGTGTTTCTTGGACAACGTTTGAAGTCTTTGTTCAACAAGAGATTTAATAATGTGACATTAATGTTGTATTGAAATGCGCAGTTATTTACATATTACACCGAAAATCCCCCCGAACATATTTTGTTGAATATTTAAATTGCACGCACATTTAACATATTGTTTTATAATCATATTTCCATTTTAAAAGAGTAAATTTAAATATTTGGAGATTAATACAGAAAATCTTTGGAAAAAAATGACTGTTTTGTATTCGTTTCAACAAGAAAAACTGAAAAAAAGTATCTTCTAAATTTGTTTCGTTGTCTTGTTCTCGTTTTTCTTCTCGATTTTTTCTTTTACTATTTTTGTATTCTATATTTTCCAGCAGTTTCTAGCACTAGAACGAGAGGAAGACCAAGGCGAAGATGGCTGCAAGACATCGTTGATGATCTGCAAATGGATGCATCAGCAGCAGGGCTTCTTGCTTACAACCGAGAGGCCTATAGGAGAGCTGTTAGGGCGGTAAAGTTTCGCAAAGGACATGCACATGACTGAACTTCTAGCACTTCATGATTTCTAATTGCTCAGACTGCAGTACAACAAATGAATGGCTGCAAATGAGAGAACTCAACTTCCTGCGCGGAAAATGCTTTTTTTTCGTTCGTTCGTTCGTTCGTTCTTCTTCTTCTTCTTCAGCTTTCCAAGTCATTAAGGCTCATTGCTGCAGATGAAGTTCACCTCCATTCCTCTCTATTCCAATTTCGAAGCTTCTCCATCTATTCCATAACACTAATCTTTTTTTTTTTTTTTTGACGGAGATTTCTATTGCCCTTCCCTCCTTCCCCCACCTGTTTTCCTCCCTCTCTCCACCTCTTCTTTACGATTGGCTCTATCCGTTTACTCTTTGTGTCGCCCCGCTTGGTCTCTATGCCTCGTCTAGTGGACTTCCCTGCATTTCCTACTTCTGGAGGTTGCCACATTAAGATAAGTTTTTCGTTTAGTTATACTTTTTTGTTTCGTTTGTGTATGTAATCCTCGAAAAAGGCTCACGTCGAAATATCTGACGTTGTATGTTTTTCATGTATACATTCTCATGTCCCTGTCATATTTTCTATTCGTTCTTTCTCACTTTTCTCACTTTACTCACTCCCTCTGCCACCTTGTAAAACTACACTATACACCTCTATCTACCTTTATTATTAGAACCAGTTTTACTGCAATCGCCATCCCTTTTATGGGATCAAAATGGTTCTTTGATAAAGAAACTCAAGTGATATTTTTTCTGCCTTTTTTTTGTGTCTTTAAAACAAGTTTTCAGTAAGACCGTCGTCAATTATCATCATCATGTGCCATATTTCTAGGAAAGGATTCCTGACAGTGAGTCTCTTAGCAGCACCAAGTCCCATCTACGTCTTGTTCTTCTCAAGATGTTGTCCATCCACTTCTACTACTGTTATCACCATTCTTACTTTTTTTTTCACTTTGTTCCCTCTCAGATTTGGTTTTCGGTACATTGTTGTACCTCATTATACAGTCATATGCTTCAGCTATCTTGTTTCTAAGATTTTTTAAAGCATCTATTGCTTTTTAAAAAATAAAATCAATTCTTGTGATATTTCATTATTTCTGCTTTGTTTCTGCCCCAGTACATACACAGAGACAGGCAGAGTGGAGGAATTCGAGCTTAGGCTGAGACAGGTGGACACACAGATCATGAACAAGAGGCATAGTGGGCAAGCGGGGAGCGGGTGGGGGGCCTTGAGATTCAACACAGAAAGGGCACTGTCAGCCTCAGGATGCTGATGAATATATTGAGGGCTGGGTGGAACAAGGAGGGGTGGGGGTGATTGGGATCTTAGCACCTATGGATATATCCGGAGTGCAATGATGTTGATCCACACCATAGATCATAAACATACACCCCATCTTTCCTGTATGTCTACATACTGAATGTAGGCCTCCTTCCTGTATGTCTACATACTGAATATCTCAAACCTCCTCTTCATATGACTTTTCTTAATGTCCTTGCGTCCGTACCTGTCACAAACATAACGTAATATCATCATCATCATCACCATTATCATCAGTCCTCTGTAGTCCTAATGGAGCATGGGGCATCAACAAATGTTCTCTACCTAATCCGGTCTTGAGCAAGTTGGGATACCTCAAACCGTGCCTTCCCCGCTTCCTTTAGTTCCTCGTGTACTTGTGCGCTTCCATGTCCCTAATGGTCTGCTCTTCTTTCTTTCTTTGGGGTGTCTCAAAGTCGAAGCGGTATAAGAGTGTCGAGTTTTGGTTTGTTTTTGTTTTTCATTTGCATTATGTCGGCCATTTCCATCTTCTTCTTTTGACCTCTTCAGTAATGTTCTCAATGCCCGCTCATTTGGTTATTTCCTCTTTTGTCACACTTTTCCAGTAAGATTCCCAGCGGACTGTTTCTTCTTCTTGCAAATCCTCTCAATCTGCATTCGATTCTCCAATTGGTTCTCTGTGTTAGGGCTGCATATAACAGAATTAAACGTAAGCTAGATTTATAGAGTCTTGAAGTTCGTATGAAGAATGGAGGGATTTCTATATGTTTTGCTAATTTGTTAAGTATAATGTAATGTAATTACAGCAGGATTAATGTTTATTACGAATAAATGGCTGATAAATTAAGTTACTATAACTTAAATATATTCACTGCAATTACTGCTAAAGTTTTACAGCTGTGGCAGTAGGTGATCTTCGCCTGCATAAATATTTCACAAAATGCGAAGCGCACAGGACATAAATGATTCTTATTGCGCGCAGACTTGAAAAGGGGTTATCTACTCTTGATCCTTCCACGTGAACCAATCAGGAGCGTGGTCCTCGAAGTTTCCGGTATCGTTAACCCCGCTGACTAGAATGGTGGCCGGAAATGACCTCGGGCGATTGGGGTCGACGATGGGCTTGGCTTCAGTGGCCACGTACCGGATGACATAACCACAACGTCTTCGGCTGGACCGGTTGGTTCCGCTGCCATGGACTAGATGACCATGGTGGAGGGACATTTGTCCGGCTTTAAGTGGGCAAGGCACAGCCTTTGTGACGTCGTAAAGATTGTCAGGAATGCTCTGGTTTGAAGAGAGCAGGTTTCCTTTCTTCTCTTCCGAAACATGTTCCAGAATTCCAATTTTATGGCTTCCTGAAGAAATGAAGGACAACATGATTGTTTTTTGTTTACAAAATCCTGGTTATTACTTTTGCAGATAAGACATTAAAAAGCTGTTTTCGACATTGCTTCACCTCCCGGAAATAAGCTATCCTTGGAAATCTACACAGCGAAGATATCGTAACATATGCATCTTATCGGATTGGGAGTGGGCTGATATGGCTTGCTTTAGGACTCGGACTGAACCAGAAGATACGAGCTTTCAGGTAGTAAACCATGACTTATATACGCCAAGACAAAGATGAACAGTCTTGCTCAGTTCTGGACCGCTGTTGCTGTTACTGTAGCACGGTCACCTTTCCTCCCAACAATTTGCACATCCGGCAGTACAAATGATAGACGTAGCCGGAAAATTATATAAATAAAATCACTGTTTAAAAGCATTTTCAACGAAAAGATCCACTTTTGAAAATCTCCCCCCCCCCCTCTCTCTCTCTCTCTCTCTGAATCTTAAGTGCCCAGGGAACATGGGGCTTCCGCAAGGGTTTTCCACAAAAGCCTGTCTCTTGCCTTTTTTTCCAGCTTTTGCCCAGGTGAGCTCTCCTATTGCTCAGCATCCTCTCTATTGTTCTTCTCCACGTCTCCTTTGGTCTACCCTTACGTCTGTTCCCCTGTGGTGTCCATCTTAGTGTTACTTTTGGTAGTGAGTCGTCAGTCATCCGGAGGTCATGTCCCAGCGTCTTTCCTCAATAACTGTTCAATTAATTTATTACTAAACTAATAATTACGCCGATTTGTGATATAGTATTTCCAAAAGTACCCTAGAAAACAAGCTGAATTCTTTTTTTTTTTTGGTACACACCAACACACACACACACCCAGCCTCTAAGCATGGATACCAGAGAAATCTGGGAAGGTAAATGGAGCCAGCCATGATACTGATAACATATGCGGATTGTCTGGAAAAAAAAACGGGCCCTAACAGCGTATCACGAATATGCCTTAACGTCATGGAAACGGAGATTTTAGCTTTACTTTCCTGTTGTTGTTTTTTTTACATAAACAAAAATGTTTACAGACAACACGTCTTAAGTGTTTTCATTGTTGTTTTTCCATTGTTTTTAGAAAACTAATGCTCTGTAGTTCGTATTTAACGTCTTCTAATCATTTATTATCAGTGAAATACTGTCAGGTCTTTACTTGAATCAGTTAGTTGTTTTTATTTCTAGCTGCTGCATGAACCTTACTGAGGTGAAGGCAGCTCAGTCGAAAGTGAGTTGCTTTCTCAGAGAAAGATTGCAGAAAGGAGACATTTCACACATGCCGCCCCCCTACCCGACCCAGATATAAAAGTTGGTACCTGACAGTCTAATGTCTAAAGAAATGATGGTGACGATGATGATGATGATGATGATGATGATGATGATGATGCCTGCATGTACTCACCGGGGATCACAAACATGCAGGCGTTTTCTACATCAGCGTCGTCTACCGCCAGCCACACGCTGACCACGTCGCCATCTACGCCCCAGTACCTGTTACATAGTCCTCATGTAACAAAGTTACGTTGGTAATGTGAAACAATCTTACTTTGGTAAAGTGTAGCAATCTTACTTTGGTAAAGTGTAATAATGTTACTCTGGTAAAGTGTAACAAAGTTATTTTGGTAAACTGTAACAAAGCTACTGTGGTAAACTGTAACAAAGCTACTTTGGTAAAGTGTAACAATCTTACTTTGGTAAAGTGTAACAATCTTATTTTGGTAAAGTGTGAAAGTCTTACTTCGCTACGGCGTGAACAACAATTTCATCACACTGGGACAAGTTTATATTTGGCCAAGTGCAATAAAACTAACTCGACACAGTCTAACAACATTACTTCCGAACGTAGTAACGAAATTACTTTGCTACAGCGTAACAAGATTACCTTGACAAGTGTAACGAAATTACTTTAACACGGTGAAGCAAAAATCTCTTTGAAATAGCGTAATAAAATTTACTTCAGTAAAATGTAGCAAGTTATTTTGACACTTAGTAATAAAATTAGTTTTGCAAAGTATTTCTTCTTCTTCTTTTTCTTCTTCTTCTTCTCATGCTGATTTTCTTTGCAAGCGATGGGCTGAAAATGCTGAGGAACAGAATTCGTATCGGATGGAATCGGGTTTAGTCCCTGAATAGAGCTGAGTACTTCTTTAACAGACTCCACCACCACGGGGACTATGGCGATTCCTGTCCTGTTAGCCAGGCTAGGCCTGTTACTTGGGGTACAAAAGGAGAGGTGGGGCAGGGTCTTGATCGACTTCGCCTTACACTAGCATGTCAACTATGGGTCGCTGATTTGCCACATGGGACAGCGTCTTCGCCATCACAGCATTAATTAAGAAACAGAATATACGCAACAACAGCCACAACGGCGACAGAACAATGCGCCGTTCAGGAATGAATTCTAGGCCAGCGTCTAAAATTCCAAATCATGAATGAAAGATTTATTCATAACTCATATCAGAACACACACAAAACAAGGGAGTTAATATGACTGTGATATATCAGTGTTTCTCAACAGGGGGACAGGTGATTCCATCGAGGGAAAATTTTAAGTCTAAGGGGAGTAATTGCCACACATACACACACACACACACAAACAATGTATATTATGGAAGATGATTTAACATATAGAAAAGGATTCAGGAGCAGCCTGGGGTGAAAAGAGGGACTGGGACCCATCAAGGCAGTTTGAGAACCGGTGATTCAGAGATGGAGAAAATTCTGTCTTTCCCCCCAGCCCCTACCCCTTCTCACCCGTGATGATCCTTGTAGCAGCTTTAATGTTTTCTTTAAGCCTGGCTATGTCTCTGTTTTGGGGGGTTTTTCCCCCCTAACAGTCTCCTAGGTAACATGCTAGATAACTCCATTCGAGGTCACCAATCGCGGATCCGTAGTTCACATCCCATAGTACGCCAAAAAAAAAGCCGGAACTGTTTTTTTTTTCAAAAACCTTTGGTGAGCCAATAATAATAATAACAATTTCGTTTAAGCCTCGCTATCAATATCAGGGACCATTATAACACTAACCTGACGTCTTGGTGCCAAGCCACGAAGGCTTCTTTCTCTTCGCCCTGGCCAGCTGGATACTTACAGATAAAACGAGAGTCCAGAAGAAAGACGTTAGGTCCTAGAATTGCCTGGATGGATGTGAAAATCTTGTTAGTGAATGATTCTTTGTAAACTGTGTCAAGAAAATGAATCATTTCAATAGTTATTAGCCGATCTTCTTCTTCTGACACAAAAAAAGCTTTATTCGGTACACAAATGAGCAATGCACCTTGTAGGTCACAAACGCCCAGCACAGAAGACAAGTATTCAGTAATAGGTTCTCAGTATCATCGCGAACGAGATACTCCTATAACCACTCTACCGCCTGTGCCAGTGAGTACCACACAGACTGTTCATCAACGGTCCTTCGCATCAGTACTTGATGATGAGCCACCCATTGAGGACGCCATTTGGGGGGGGGGAACTTCAACAATTCAAGTGCGAAACTAGTCAGCGTCGCTCTCGGCACGAAAATCCGTAGCCAATCCAGAAAACACAAAGACCATCACAGTTCACCACAGGCCGAGTAGACGCAACGAAGAATCATCAATGCTGTCTATGCGAAAGTTCAGGGGTCACAGTGATGCCATAGCACTAAGCTCAGTAGCTCGGCACACAGAACCGAGAAGACTAGAACAGACATCTCAGCATTCTAGCACACAAGAAAGTACGAGTGTACTGCTTTTCAACAAAGCCAGATTTGCACATAGAACTCGGTCACAGAAATGCTCCGCCCTGCTTCTGGCCACTGTTTAGATCTAACCCCAAACACAGCCACCTTTAAATAACTGTCTCCTGCCGGTACAGCTGGCGTGTATAAGAAAAGGCTGTGCTTATTCAGCTGCACACCTGTGAAATACCCTACATCTTTACGTTCATGGCCAGTATTGGCAGCCACAATCTCAGACTTCATTAATATGTACTTATTTAATGTCGATTATATACCTCACTTAAACTTCTAAATCTGTCTATCCATTAATGCATTTTTTTTTTTCAATGTGTGACACGGTTTCACTGTTGAGTGTGAATGAGAATGCTGGATTAAAGTTATTCCGATGCATTTGTTTATTCTAATATTTGTGAATGCATGGATAAGGGGATAATTGTTATGCTATTCTGTGTTTTATTTATGCGCTGTTTTTGTTTTTATGTACTTGAATGGCTGGGGAAATGTGAATAATGAGAGACAACAGAATGTCAGACAGACCTTCGTGTTCATTTCTTCATCCTGTCCAAATAAAAGTTCATTCAATCAATCACTGTTCATCTTCTGTCTCCCTCCCCCCCCCCCAATCACCGTTCATCTTCTGTCTTCCTCCCCCCCCCCAATTCCCGTTCATCTTCTGTCTCCCTCCCCCCACCCCCCCAATCACCGTTCATCTTCTGTCTCCCTCCCCCCACCCCCCCCAATCACCGTTCATCTTCTGTCTCCCTCCCCCCACCCCCCAATCACCGTTCATCTTCTGTCTCCCCCCCCCGCCCCCCAATCACCGTTCATCTTCTGTCTCCCTCCCCCCACCCTCCAATCACCGTTCATTTTCTGTCTTCCTCCCCTCCACCCCCCAATCACCGTTCATCTTCTGTCTTCCTCCCCCCACCCCCCAATCACCGCTCATCTTCTGTCTTCCTCCCCCCACCCCACCCCCAATCACTGCTCATCTTCTGTCTTCCTCCCCCCACCCCCCAATCACCGTTCATCTTCTATCTTCCTCCCCCCACCCCCATCCCAATCACCGTTCATCTTCTATCTTCCTCCCCCCACCCCCAATCACCGTTCATCTTCTGTCTTCCTCCCCCCACCCCCACACCCCCAATCACCGTTCATCTTCTATCTTCCTCCCCCTCCCACCCCCCAATCACCGTTCATCTTCTGTCTTCCCCCCCCCCCACCCCCCAATCAACCGCTCATCTTCTGTCTTCCTCCCCCCACCCCCCAATCACCGTTCATCTTCTGTCTTCCTCCCCCCCCCCATCACCGCTCATCTTCTGTCTTCCTCCCCCCCCCACCCCCCATCACCGCTCATCTTCTGTCTTCCTCCCCCCACCCCCCAATCACCGCTCATCTTCTGTCTTCCTCCCCCTCCCACCCCCCATCCCGTTCATCTTCTGTCTTCCTCCCCCCCCCCCCATCACCGCTCATCTTCTGTCTTCCTCCCCCCCCCACCCCCCAATCACCGCTCATCTCTATCTTCTCCTCCCTCCCCCCACCCCCCAATCACCGTTCATCTTCTGTCTTCCTCCCCCCCCCCCCATCACCGCTCATCTTCTGTCTTCCTCCCCCCCCCCCCACCCCCCAATCACCGCTCATCTTCTATCTTCCTCCCCCCCCCCCCCAATCACCGCTCATCTTCTGTCTTCCTCCCCCCCCCCCCACCCCCCAATCACCGCTCATCTTCTGTCTTCCTCCCCCCCCCCACCCCCCAATCACACCGCTCATCTTCTATCTTCCTGGAACTGTGGGCTGATGTACTTTGCTTTACGACGCGGTGGAGATGTTGAACCACAGCATCATGTCGGAATGGGAGCAGGTTTTGGTGGCTATTCTTTCAGCCCCTCAAAGGAATTAAAATGCGGGGGGAGGGGGAGTAAGATCCATACCGTCTCTTTGCACCAGCTGCCACCCCTCTCACCCCAGTTTTCACCACCAGTTGATTCTGTTGCTTCTTGTCGCTTCCTTTCCCCCTCCACCCCCCTCAAAAAAGATCGTCTTTGGATCTTTTCAAAACTCATTTTGGAAACTGTGATAGTAAAGAACGTTGATTACGAGAAAGAAAGAAAGAAAGAAAGAAAGAGAAAGAAAGAAAGAAAGAAAGAAAGAAAAGGGAGATCAGGTGGCAGTTAATGTGGGATTCTGTAACAGCAAAATGATCCATGGACCGAGAACGGTTGACAACGGCATGGTCTTTAAATCATGAATGGTTTATCAAGCTGCTAAACCGTACTCTGTTGACTTTAGCATGGAAGCTTCATCGTAGGACCCTTACCTTTAGCGGACGCAGCATGTTCGGATGAGTAGCCAGCCTAAGTACCCACTCATCGGTCAAATGTTTGTTGTGCAGGGAGTACGTGGCATTCTCCTCGCCTGGGGAGGATATCAATGAATGAATTTGTTTGCAGGCCTATTAAAAATGACGAGGACAGATTAAGCAGTGTCTATACAACCAGTCAACGTAGAGAGTGCTAACTAGTTACAAAGATGTTTCTATTGGCTGAACTCTCTCTCTCTCTCTCTCTCTCTCTCTCTCGCTCTCTGTGCGTGTGGATGTGTGGTGCCTGTGTGTGTGTGTGGTGTGTTCCCGTGTGTGTTTTCTCTGTCCGCATCATCAGCAGAACCTAAGTAGGACATGACCTGAAAGCCACATCCGAGAATGACAATTTTATTATTGAAAATAGAGTAGTTCCACTCAGCGTTCGGCAATTACCGGTAAATTACCGAGTGAAAAAAAAAAACACACACACACAACCGAGGTCATCGGTTACCATAGCCGGTTTATATTATAAAAAACCTAGTATAAAGCAACTGGCGAAATCGATTGGAGGGGGAGATAGTTGGGCCAGAAGACCGATGATACTCAGTTTGCACAGAGAAAAATCAGGCACTTTTTTAATTACTTTGGTTATGTCAGCATTGTGTAAAGATTAAATTTGGCAGCAAATAAGAGAAGAAAAAAATTCCACAAACTCCTGCCCTTTGTCTTCCATTCCGCTCTTGCCCATGCTCAGCATCCTCTCTCTTGTTCTTCTCCATGTCTCCTTTGGTCTACCCTTACTTCTGTTCCCCTGTGGTGCCCGTCTTAGTGCTATTTTTGGTAGTGAGTTGTCAGTCATCCGAGGCACATGTCCCAACCATCGCCAGCGTCTTTCCTCAATAATTGCTGTCAGTGGCTTCACAACAGATAACCGATTTTAAGAAACATCATGTTATGGAATCATCATCATGTTAGACTTAGACAAGGACAGATATTGAAAACGTGGTTCTGCAGAAAATTAGGTCACATACCACGGAGAATGAAAAGAAGAAATACATAAGTTCCAAGTGCACTATAAACTTCTCAAAGAAATAAAGATAAAGATAACAAAATACTCATACTTGGCCGTAACAAAAGACATAACGACATACTGAAGACCATACTAGAAGGAAAGTTAGAAGGAAAAAAAGAGCGAGAGATAAACAGAGATGTAGATGGGAAGACAACATACGAGAGTGGACAGGACACAGCATGGCTCAGTGCACCATCAAGGCAAGGCAGTGAGAGAACTGGAGATTCATTACTGCCAACTTTTGTCTTCAAGATGGCACATGATGATGATTATTATTAGAATATCAACAAGGTGATGTAGAGGAGCAGATCATTTCAGGTACAGTGGGGCTTCTCGTACTGAAGGTGGTGGGGGGGGGGGGGGGTCTCGTATTTGACAGTGGGAGTTTCTCGTACTTGAAAGTGGGGGGTTTCTCCTATATGAAAGTGGGCGTGTCTAAGTGGGGACCTCTCGTATCGTCCTGAAAGTGAGGGTTTCTCGTATCGTACTGAAAGTGGGCGTCCCTCTTACTGATAGCAGCTGCTGTTGCCATTCACTCGATAAGTACTCTGTCTGGTGCTACGGAGTACATTTATCGGTTCGGTAATGAGAACCTCTTTCCCAAAAGAAGAGATGGGAGCACTAGCGGATTTGCCTGTAGTAAAGTGATGGCGATCCTTTAGACATGTGGTTACCAAGGTGGGCAGTGCTGTCTCGTGGAAGGATTCGGAAGGGGGGCGGGGGAAGAATTCAGGATGCAGTGTGTGAGAAGGGAGTAACGTGGAACATCAGACATAACTGAGTTAAAAAGATTGGAGGGAGGGAGGAGGGGGCGCTAGGGTTGTGGCCTAAGAGACAGAGGGAGAGGGTCAGCCTGAAAATACAATTTGGGAACCACTGCAGACTTAAACTAACGAAAGAAACCTCTGATCTTAAGCATGACTGTTTACTTCATGTGTAGTCTGTCTTTCTGCCTGAAGTTCCACGCGATGTTTTTACTTCATTTGCAGTCTGTCTTTCTGCCTGATGTTCCACACGAAAATACACTCTTCTTGTAGCCTCATATTTGATAAGCTTTGGTACTCTCTGAAGTGATTTTAGGCGAAAGCAAAGTGTTGAGACACTAAAAGCAACCAACCCGACTGAGGGAAGAAGCAGATGCAGTGTAGAGGGATACGTTTTTTTTCAGAAAGTTCTTACTGAATGAATGAAAATTTTGTTCACTTATTTTTGTTTCCAAGGCACCATCTCAGCGGGGTTTTCTTCTTCTTCTTCCTCTTCCGCTTTCGAGTGTTGTTTGCTATACCTGCAGCCCAAGTTGCCCTGACGAAGTCTGCCGTCGTCTCCAAGGTTGAGTGGAAGCCTCATAGCTTTTCTTTCAGTTCCTCTCACTCGGGCTAGATCTGTGGTATAGAGCTTCGTGAGAATCTTTGAATTACAGCCCCTTTGTTAGAGCACTGAGATCTTCTGACGCAAGGTGTGTTAACAGGAACTATAAGGCCTCCAAGTGGTACAGGGAGTACCTAAACCATATAAGTAGCGTTCCCATGTAGTAACTGTGTTGGAGAAACACACAATGCAAAAGGAGGTTGAGAAAGAGAGAGAAGAGTTTAATTTTAGCGATTTCTTGAGAAGCAATACTGATCAACACGCAAGTCTCTGGGATTAGTGGTTCGATTTGGGGCAAATAACGGACGACCAATAAGTGAAGGAAGCAAGCAACCTTGTAGAGTGACAATAAGTAATAGATTTTCATGCCGAAATTGTATTAATGTTTCATTTATGTAACGGGATACGGCCCACGTGTATGCCCTGGGCTATGATGAAAGTGTTGAGGACAGATATTGTAATAATCATCAACACAGGACATTCGATGACAGGACTGGGCACCTAACATGGCTCAGAATAAGGACGAGACGTGCATAAACAAAACAACGACACAAACGAGAAATATGCTCACCAATGTCTTCTTGGACATGGTCAAAGTTTGCCCTCAGCTCCAGCACCTCCTTGTCGGTGAGGATGTCCAGACCGGAAACGTATCCATTTTTGTCAAATTTTTCTGCTAGACTGCGCATGTCCGTCGTAGCCATTTCTATGGGGAAAAAAATCGGTAATCTTTTTTAAGGAAAAACTGCCTGAAGTGACGTAATTGAAAAATGAAACACTGAAATAAAAATAATCATTTGAAACATTAGATTAAAACTTGATTAGACAACCAACACAAAATGCATATCGTAATATAATTTGACAAAAATATCAAATAATCCTTATTATAAATCACACAAAATAACTCGACATACATTATAGCCTCGTAATACAACAGACAGCACCGACTGAATGCACATTATATCACATAAAAATAACCAGACTCACGTTACAATAAATCAGACAGCAGCAAGGAACCACATGAACGTTATATTACACAGGAAAAAATATAGACAAATGCATGTTATAATATTTCAAATATCTGAAATATATCACATTCACATCATAATGTATATCATACATCTTTAATCAAATGCACATTATATTTTCTGAGACAGCTAAGACCGACTTCACTTTATAATGTCCTTAAAAAAAAAAAAGAAATTAAAAAAAACTAAACAAATGCACATTTGAAGTAAAGTAAAACAAACTACGGACTGGAACCGACACATTTTAGTTGCACTAGCAAGGACGCAAGCTGCCGGAAGGGCACCAGGGTAACGGTCAGAGGCTAAACTCAAATCCTTAAACCTCATCTGCGCCTATTCCTACTCCCGCATACCCTCACTATCCTGCCACCTATTCTCTTTCCTCCCCCCCCCCCAACCCAACCTTACATGACCACCCGCCCCTTGAAATAATATTCCTTTTCTTTGAATGCTACACTGTACTACTTTAAGCAGTTACTGGCGTAACTGCAACACTAATATTAAAAACTTTACATAGATATACATCGTGTAAGTGCATATTAATAACAATCTAGGTGACCATTAACTGACAGCAGTTACTGAGGAAAGACGCTGGCGATGGTTGGGACATGTGCTTCGGATGATTGACAACTCACTACCAAAAATAGCACTAAGATGGACACCACAGGATAACAGAAGTAAGGGTAGACCAAGGAGACATGGAGAAGAACAACAGAGAGAATGTTGAGCAATAGAGGGCTCACTTGGGCAAGAGCAGAAAAAAAAGGCAAAGGACAGGCATTTGTGCAAAACCCTTGCGGAAGCCCCATGCGCCCTGGGCACTTAAGGTTCAGAGAGAGAGAGATGAACATTAACAAGATCACTCGAGCGAACAATAAATAATGAAAGGAACCTTTCATGTACCTAACTCTCTACCCAAGTGGCAGAATATGAGAAACGCTAAAGAACTGATTGAAAATACTGACTACACAAACTAGAGAAGCCAAAGCGGACGTAATGGATTTAGAAAAATATTTTTTTTAAAACTTACGAAAATTATGAAGTCTGCCTCAGAATTCTACCACCGAAGTCTTAGGTTTAATCTGAGCTACAGGCATTTCAATTTCAACCCTTTATAAACCTCTCCGATGTGATAGCCATGTGTGTGCTACAAAACAATGACTGAAACTAGTAAAATGGGACACAACGTCCACGCTATTGAAACAAAAAAAAAAACTTCCCTGGGGACAAACAGAAATTGGTTAACTTGGGGACAAACATGTTATTGTTTCGTTTATCGTCTCCTACTTGAATAACTACATTCTTGTGTTTCTTTTTAAGACCAGGATCAAACTGGGGACTTGGGGGAGGGGGGGGGTGTCAGCATTTTATTTCATCTGAAATCATCATCAGGTGCCATGCCAGTAGCCACTGATGGTCATACTTCTCCATTGATCTGTTTCTTGATATTTTCCATCAGCTCAGTTGGTGGCTTCTTTTCATGTACCATCAAGTTAGATTGTCCATGATTTTTTTTTCCTCTTGGTCTTCCCCTGTATCTCTTCCCATTTTCATTTTTATTACCTGTTGTTAAGATGTTTCCAAGCCTTCCTCTTCTCATTATATGTCCAGGAAATGATGGCTGTCCATTTCTTATGGATTAAGTTCTTTTCTACATTTGCTTTTGTCCATAATCTTAACTGTACATGGTCTTCTTAACACTTTTCTAATGAACCACATCTCTTTTGTCTCTAGTAACCTTTCAATAGATCTCCTGATTATCTATGACTCTCTCTCTCTCTCTCTCTCTCTCTCTGAACCTTAAGTGCCCAGGGCACATGGGACTTCCGCAAGGGTTTTCCACAAATGCCTGTCCTTCGCCTTTTTTTCTGCTCTTGCCCAGGTGAGCCCTCTATTGCTCAACATCCTTTCTGTTGTTCTTCTCCATGTCTCTTTTGGTCTACCCTTACTTCTGCTCCCCTGTGGTATCCATCTTAGTGCTATTTTTGGTAGTGAGTTGTCAGTCATTCGGAGCACATGTCCCAACCATCGCCAGCGTCTTTCCTCAATAATTGTTGTCAGTGGTTTCATCTGCATTTCTGCTAATAAGATGTTATTTCTTATGGTGTTTGGCCAAAATATTTTTCTAATTCTTCGTAAACATTTAGTCTGGAAAGAATTCAACTTGTTTTCTATGGTTTTGGTGATTTTCCAGCATTCACTTCCATAGAGTAGTACACTTAGAACATTACCTCTTAAATATCCTGATTTTCATATTTATGCTTAGTTTTTTTTTTATTTCCATATAGTCTGCAGCATTGCAAAAGCCTGGTTTATCTATGACTCACTTCTATAAAATAGGACAGGCTCAGTTTTAGAACCCTATCTATCTATCTATCTATCTATCTATCTATCTATCTATCTATCTATCTATCTATCTATCTATCTATCTATCTATCTATCTATCTATCTATCTATCCGTCCGTCCGTCTGTCTGTCTGTCTGTCTGTCTGTCTGTCTGTCTATCTATCTATCTATCTATCCGTCCGTCCGTCCGTCCGTCCGTCTGTCTGTCTGTCTATCTATCTATCTATCTCACTCACTGGTGTTTCTTCATAGAGATGCAATGCACAGGATGCTTCTCATTTGTTGGAAAGCTGAAATCTTATATCTTATATCCTTTCCGTGCCGTTAAACGTCACATAGGGCTCACAAGGTAGTTCGCCAATTTTTCCTGTCTTCGGCAAGCCTTTCAACCTCATCAATGGATTTTATGCCTGTTAATTTGAAGCTGAAATACTTTATGTGAAGTAATACATTTGTGATTTACTTCTTGATAAAAGTCTTTTGAGATGTGTTTCTTTAATGTTAGTAACTCCAATGTTTCTCTTGACAGTTTCTATGAACTGTTGAAATGAATTACCGCTGCAATTGCATAATCTCTCTCCCTCCCTCTCTCTCCTCTCTCTCCTCTCTCTCTCTCTCTCTCAAGGTCCCTGCCAACGGCCGCAGGATATCGTGTCCTTCAATAACCCTCGATCCAGCATGATAGGCACTGAGATTTTCATATGCCAGGATGTCAAACCATCACACAGTACCTTTTTTTTTTAGGTCCCGTATCTCATTATATAAATGAAACATTAATACAATTTCAGCATGAAAATATATTACTTTCACTCTTGTTGCCCCACAAGGTTGCTTGCTTCCTTCACTTATTTGTCGTCCATTATCTGCCACAAATCGAACCACTAATCCCAGTGACTTGCGTGTTGATCAGTATTGCTTCTCGGGATATCTTTAACATTACTTCTGATTTCAGACATGCCAATCAAAACAACTTCAACTGGACGGCGGCCCCAGACAATTTATCTAGGCGACATTCAAGGCCACTTGTCTGTCCATGAATTTACAAGAGGGCAGAGACAACTTCTGGAAGAATCGTACAGCCATCAGGGGTCACCAGACTCCCGAGATAGGCGAAGGTTATGTTCCAGAGTTTCTCAGCAAAAACCCTACACCTCCCAGAAATCTATGCCTAATTTCTGGTGGCCACCACAAAAGGATTATGTAATATTGTTCTTCATTAACAGAAGAGAGGGGGATGGGGGAAGAGAGAGGGGGAGGGGGAAAGAGAGGGGGAGGGGGAGAGAGACGGGGAGGAGGAGCAATTAAAACTCTAATGCGTTAATGGGTGTGACAGTCATGAAAAAAGGTTGAGAAACCCCGCTCTAATCAAACTTCCCAGCAAGCTTCCTGGAAATCAGCTGATGATCTTCTTCAGTCCAGCCAACAGACGCCGATCTACAAGTTCTTCATTTGTGTAGGAGGCCGTCCAGAAGTTTGCTTCATAGGCTCCACTCCGAAAATTCACACAAAAATAATTTAGTACAGAACACTTCGCAGCCTGCCCAGTGTCTGTTTGTTCAGTGTCTCTGCCATGCCTGTAAAGAACTTCTCGCCAGACGTGACAGGATCAAGAAGAATATGTCTTTCAAGAACTGTTCTGCTCTCAGCTTCAGGCCTGGACTGTTACAAACCTTCGGTCAGCCTAACTCATGCCCTTCAATGCCTTTGGTGATATACGACATGCAGTCAGTTTTTCGTTAATTTCTCTGCAATCAAATATTATTTTCATATTTTCTCATATGCTTGAAGGTAAAGAAAGACAGAAAGAAAGAAAGAAAGAAAGAAAGTAAGATAGGCAGGCACATAGATAGATAGACGGACAGACAGGCAGATAGATAGATAGATAGATAGATAGATAGATAGATAGATAGATAGATAGATAGATAGATATGTTTATCTTCTCACATTGTAAGCATGGATAAGCTTTAAAAACAAAGCTGGTGCCATCAACCCATGTGCACTAAGACACACATTGTTGTGGCGATCGATGGCTTCTGTGTACCTATCCGGCGCGCAAAGATGATAGTCTCCAGCTAAGTTTCAAAACGCCTTTCATTAAAACAAAAACTTGAACGGTTCGTCACCGGAACAAAAGATTTAACCTCTATTGTTTACTTTAAAAGTTTGTCTCCCCTGTAAACGTCAACTCTGTTTTGTCGGTCACGCCGAAGGATAATCAGGCCAAATACTGAAATGTCACGATTTCAATAACCCGCTTTATTTCTCTCTCTCTCTCTCTCTCTCTCTCCTCTCTCTCTCTCCTGACAAGGGCTGAGCGATGTCCCCGGTGCGTGAGAGAACTCGCCAGGCAACTCCGACCTGGCCACACTTAGTCCTTGTAAGCTGAGGGATATACTGAGGAGGAGATCGGAGCCAACTATGAACTTGCCCGAAGTGCAGTGATGATGATACATCTATAACATAACATCTTGTCTTGTCTTGAGCTATCTCCCTGTAACTGCGAGCTGGTGTTCTTTGCAGCCGATGCTGTGGAGATGTTGGGATACAGCATCGTATCGGCGTGGGAGTGGGTTATGGGAGCTATTTTTTCAGTCTTGGAGTACAGCTAAAAAGCAAGGGGAGGGGGAGGAGTGCATTGTTTCTTTATCAGACTCCACCACCATGGGGACTATGGCGATCCCTGCCCCGTTAACCAGACTAGGCCTGTTATTATGGATACAAACGGAGAGGTGGGACAGGGTCTTGATTAGCTATGGTTCGCTAACCCTGACGCTAGCATATTAGCTATGAGTCGCAGATTGCCTAATCTGACAGTGTCTTAACCTCAATAACATAACTTAACATAACATAACATAACATAACATAACATAACAGAGCAGGATTTGGGAATCTCGCTAGTTCTATTTTCAATACTCGCACTTCACCGTGCAAGCACCATTGAAGAACGCGCTTTCTGGCTACAGAGATGCACCAAAATGGATGCTGTGTGCGTAAACACAAGCTCCGACATTGGTTAGCGCTCACAGTGTGTTTTGTTTCAGATCATATACAAAGAAAGAGCAATACTGACTTTCTAACAAGAAAAAAAAAAACTGCTAAACCACGGAAACTTGACTGGAGTGAAGCTAGCAAATTATCCACCTTTTCAGTTTTGAGATGTGACAGGGATTGATTGTGTTGTATGATCAAAGACTGTCCTACGTTACCTCGCACCTTCGTACCGTGACGACGTACATGGGACAGGCGGGGGCGGAGATATAGGATGCCAATTCCAATGGAATTAAACTGTAGTCTTTGCCTACGCCATAGTTTACGTAGGTCTTTTAGACTGCTCGCTGTGTGTTTTGTCTATAGATTGCTCGCTGTGTGTTTTGTCTCTAGATTGTTCGCTGTGTGTTTTGTCTATAGATTGCTCGCTGTGTGATTTGTCTATAGACTGCTCGCTGTGTGTTTTGTCTATAGATTGCTCGCTGTATGTTTGTCTATAGATTGCTCGCTGTTTGTTTGTCTCTGATGTTTTACTTCGAATGCCAAGTGTGTTATTTTTTAAAAATCTAATTTGAGCTTTACCGCCCATTTGAATGTGAAATGTTTATAAATACTATTATTATGTGTCGTGTGGGATAGCGTCCTTAATAATGCTTCTCCATCTGGTGCGGTCCTTGGTGTTTGCGTTTAGTTCAGGATGCATGCCACTTGACCAGTCCACTGAGATACTTTTTTTTTCTCCTGGCCTTCCTCTCTTTCTTTTTCCCTTGAGTTTTCCAGTCATTACTAGGTTCTCTAACTTTTGTCTTCATGTCGGAAATTTTTAAAATTTTTTTCTCATAATTTTAACTACTTTTGTCCTTGTTCTGGAACGTCTTGCTGTGCCTCTTCGTTTGTTTGGGTTTTTTTTTCTGTCTGCCCAGGGTAGTTGTTGCATCTTTCTCCGAAACCACTCTCTTGTTGCTTTTAAAGTAGAGCTTCTGTCAAAGTTTCACGACAGCATACCAATCTTGACTCTATATAGCACTGTAATATTCTTTTCCTCACTGTGCCTTAACCTGTTCTTGATTTTATGTCACTTGTGCACTTGCTTTTACTTGTTACTGTTGTTCCAAAGTAACTGAATTTAGTCGCTTTGTGCTAGTGTCTTGTTTAAAGCAATAGTCTTATAAATCGAAATGACATATTTCTTTGATTAAACGCCGGGTCTGATATAAACGCCGGATCAGTACATTGTCTCTGCCTTTATATGGGAAGATGTAGAGTATAGGCTAATGCCGATGCCCCAGAACTGTAAACGGCATTTTGTGAATAACGCCTGCTTTGGATAGACGCCGGGCCTCTGAAAAATGCCCCTGGCATTTATACACAAAATTGTCTTAGACGCTGTTGGCGAGATCTTCAGCTGCCGTGCGTGGAGCGGTGCTCTTCCCGGCCAATGAAGAAATTTGCAGATGAGGTTGCCGCGCAGCATCACTGCGGAAAAGGTGGTTGAAAGAATAAAGCGAAGCAAACAGTCAAATCACGGCACCTCTGGTCTGGAGGTCAGCCACGTCCTGAATGCAGTCATATCGGGTGAAATGCATGAACCAGGTTGTCCCAGAGGTTAAGTCACTGCTGGCTTAACTTTTCAAATGCCGTGCGTGGAGTGAAGCTCCTCCCGGTTAAGGAAGTAAATGCGGAAATAAAGGTTGCTGTGCGGCGCCGATGGGAAAAGGTGGTGGAAAGTGAATTTTAAGCTGATATGTCCAGTAGTATCGCTACGAGAACTATACCACGGCACCTCTGCTCTAGAGGCCGCCTACGTCCGAAATACACCTACACTGGTGAAATATGCCTAAACCGGCACACACCAGGGGTCGAACTCGATGGCTAGACATGTCATGCCACCTCCGGTCTAGAGGTCGGTAACGCCTGATAACCACCCATACTGGTGAATTTTGCCTAAACCGGCTCATACCAGGGGTGAATCTTGAAGGCTATGAATGTCACAGTACCTCTGCCCTAGAGGTCCGTCCCGTCCCAAACACGCCCATACTGGGATAATGCCTAAACCGGCTCAACCCAGGGGTAGAAGTCACTAGTGGCGAGGATTCATCCTCCTGGACAAAAGCTCCATCCTGGGCACAACTAGGAAGGGTAGCGGCCACGACTGCAAAATGCTGAAGTCGGAGACACTGGACCAGGGAAGTCTAGATAGGCAACCACCTCTCACCCGGCGGGGATGTCTGCGTATCCTAATCACGCTGAGGTTTTCCGGTGAGAAAGTCCAACCCTGGACTGGATGGGTAACCACCTCTCACCCGGCGGTGATACATGGGTATCTCAAAACACGTCGAGGTTTTCCGGTGAGAAAGTCCAACTCTGGCCTGGGTGGGCTAACGCCTCTCACCCAGCGGGGATGCACTGATATTCCAAACACGTCGAGGTCTTCCGGTGAGAAAGTCCAACCCTAGACCAAACTGGTGCAATGAAAACCACGGTGTCACGCAATCCCGCTTCCGAGACCCACCAAGAATACAGGCTAAAGCACTGGGATACTCTGAACACCTTGTGGTCCTTTCGTGGAACTCGTGTGGTCTATTTTCGACCACACAGGGGACCACGGGACCTAACGAGGACCACATGCGTGAATTCAGTAGGTTCACAGTGCGGTTTTTGGTGGTAGAAGTGAACGAAGAAGAAGAAGAAGAGTCTTAGTGATTCGTTCGGCGTTTTTTTAAACTGAGTGGGGGAGAGGGGGTGATTTGTTTAGTTATGGGTCACTGCCTGGTAAATTGGACAGCGTCTTTGCCCCTCACAAGCAATGAGAGGGGACCCAGCCCATGTACTGACCCTAGGGCCTGGCAGATTTTCTGTTTTAAGGTTCGGTCTGGAGGGCCAGGGGTGAAAACAGAATGGCAAATCAATATGTTAATTTTGTGTGTGTGGGGGGAGGTCTATATATATATATATATATATATATATATATACACTTTGCCGAAAACGCAGAATATAATACTTAATTGGTCTGTCAATCAGTTAGTTAGTCAGTCAATCAGTCAGTTAGTTAGTTAGTTAGTTAGTTAATCCGTCAGTCAGTTAGTTAGTTAGTCAGTCAGTCAGTCCGTTAGGTAGTCAGTCAGTCAGTTAGTTAGTTAGTTAGTTAGTTAGTTAGCCAATCAGTCAGGTATTCAGTTATTTAGTTAGTTAGCTAGTCAGTTAGTTAATTAGTTATTTAATTAGTTAGTTAGTTAGTTAGTTATTTAGTCAATAAGTCAGTCAGTTAGTTAGCCAGTTAGTTAGTCAGTTAGTCAGTCACAGTCAGTCAGTCACTCAGTCAGTTAGTTAGTTAGTCAGTCAGTTATTTCGTCATTTACTCAGTTAATCATTTATTTAGTTGATCAGTCAGTTATTTAGTTAGTCAGTCCAGTCAAATAATCAGTCAGTCAGTTAGTTAGTCAGTCAGTTAGTTAGTCAGTCATTTAATTAATCAGTCAGTTAGTCAGGTAGGTAGGTAAGTAGGTAGGTAGGTTATATAGTTAAATAGGTAGGTAGTTAAGAAGGTAGGTTGCTAGGAAGGAGCATCTTCCATGCACTCCGGGCGCGTCCATAGGTGCTCTGATCTCCTCTTCAATATTTCCTTCCCCCTACAGATGACATACGTCCTGTGTTGGTTGACCACCAAGTCTGGAACTCTTGATGAACCGTTCATTTTTCGGCGCCCCAAGTTTCACCCCCAACTCCTTCATTCTTAGAATCGGCTCCGAACCACATCTGTCAGTGAAGTCTTTTGGTCTCTTATAGCACTGATATTTGTTTGAAAATATCTATTCTTTTTAAAGAAAAAAAAACCACACGCATTATATTTCTTTACAGTAATGTAGTTTATGTGTATTTCATTATATTAGTTCATTATATTCTGTTTGGCTGTGACAAAAGTTCTGAGCTGGCTCAAAATCACGGGATTACGCCTGCATTCCGAATGACTGCACGAGCATGCAAGAGAAAATCTAGGCTAGCTCTCTAAGGCGAACGTGGCTGGAATCCCAGCAGATGTCACAGACCTTCGTTTGTGTCACGGGCCAATCCAGCGTCAGTGAAAAGAGAAGAGCAAATTAGTGGGCCGACTGGGCTGCCATAGAGGAAGGGCAGGCAATGGATCGAGAAGACACCATCTGTGCTATATAAAAGAACAAAAGACTTCGCGGACAGATATGATTCGGCTCCGACTCTAAGAATGAAGGAGTTAGGGGGTGAAACTTGGAGCGTCGAAAAATGACAGTTCATCAAGAGTTCCAGACGGGGTGCTCAACCAACACAGGACGTATGTTATCTGTAAGGGGGGGGGGGGGGGGGGGGAGAGGAATATTGAAGAGGAGATCAAAGCACCTATGGACGTGTCTGAAGTTCATGGAAGATGATCCTTCCTAGCAACCTATCTAGTTACCTACCTACCTGCTTTACCTACATAACCTACCTACCTGCCTATTTATCTACATAACCTACCTACCTACTTTACCTATATAGCCTACCTACCTGCCTACTTATTACATAACCTACCTACATAACCTACCTACCTACTTACCTAAATTGCCTACCTACCTACATAACCTACCTACCTACCTACATAACCTACCTGCCTACTTAACTACACTTCCCACCTACCTACCTACTTACCTACAATGCCTGCCTACCTACCTACATTGCCTACCTACCTACCTACATTGCCTACCTGCATTAACTACCTACATTGCCTACCTACCTACCTACATTACCTACCTGCATTACCTACCTACATTGCCTGCCTACCTACCTGCCTACCTAGTTACCTACATAATCTACCAATCTACACACAACACACACAATAATCAGAACTCTATAAAACCATCAGCATTTCTTTTTTTCCTGTTTTTTTTTCCTAACCAGTTTTCGACCCTGATAACCTTGAAGAGAAAACGATGGATACTAGTGTGCTCTCTGTGACACTGTCAGAAGGCAGCAGCTGGATGAAGGATTACCTAGAGGAAGCCAGGGAACACTTTGAAACTCGATTCTCCCAGAATACAGTCATTGAGGTTCGAAGCCAGTTCTTTCTTTCGTTTATTTATTTCTTTTTCTTTCTTTATTTCTTTCGTTTTTTTTTTCATTTCTTTCTTTCTTTCTTTCGTTTATTTCTTTCGTTCATTTATTTATTTCTTTTCTTTCTTTCTTTTCTTTCTTTCCTTGGTTTCTTTCTTTCTTTTCTTTCTTTCTTTCGTTTCTTCCTTTTCTTTCTTTCTTTTCTGTTTCCGAATTCTGCTCTCTTTTTTTAGAGTGGCTAAGACGAATTAGAGAAGACAGTCTTGGAAGGGTACATAACGGAAAAAAAGAAAGAGAGGAAGACCAAGGCGAAGATAGCTCAAGACATTGATGATCTGTAAATGGACGAATCAGCAGCAGGCCATATTGCTTACAACCGAGAGGCCTACAGAAGAGCTGTTAAGGAGGCAAAGTTCCACAAGAGACATGCAAATAACTGACTGACTGATGACTGATGATGATGATGATGATGACTTTGGTGAAGATAACAATAATTAATGACAAAAGCTGACATTGTTCTACTTTTTCAAGCCGTAAAACAAGCACAAGAAGCAAATTCTCTCTTTCTCTCTCTCTCTCTCGCACACCCCCACCTCTCATCAAATTAGAAGATTGCAATGTCCAGGCTATACAGCAAATCTGCAGGTGAATGTTTCTGATTTACTGCTATTGTGAGTCCTACCTCTGCCCAACTGGCCGCTTTCATTCGTCAGATTTCCGAGTCAGTGCTACGGAGTACGTACACCGTCCTGAGATCCTCCAACGTGGGAAGAGGAGAGATAGGAGCACTTAAGAGCTTTTCCTAGCGTATTTCTATGAAAGAGAGGCGAAGCTTAGTTGAAGGAGAGTGCTGGGAACAAAGATAGTAAAGGGAAGTTCTGGGAGTAAAGATAGTAAAGGGAAGTGCTGGGAACAAAGATAGTAAAGGGAAGTTCTGGGAACAAAGATAGTAAAGTGAAGTGCTGGGAACAAAGATAGTAGAGGGAAGTGCTGGGAACAAAGATAATAAAGTGAAGTGCTGGGAACAAAGATAGTAAAGTGAAGTGCTGGGAACAAAGATAGTAAAGGGAAGTTCAGGGAATAAAGATAGTAAAGCGAAGTGCTGTGAACAAAGATAGTAAAGGGAAGTTCTGGGAATAAAGATAGTAAAGCGAAGTGCTGTGAACAAAGATAGTAAAGGGAAGTTCTGGGAACAAAGATAGTAAAGGGAAGTGCTGGGAACAAAGATAGTAAAGGGAAGTGTTGGGAACAAATATAGTAACGGGAAGTGCTGGGAACAAAGATAGTAACGGGAAGTGCTGGGAACAAAGATAGTAACGGGAAGTGCTGGGAGCAAAGAAGTTGAAGGAAAGTGCTGGGAACAAAGATAATAAAGGGAAGTGCTGGGAACAAAGATAGTAACAGGAAGTGCAGGGAATAAAGATAGTAACGGGAAGTGCTGGGAACAAAGAAGTTGAAGGCAAGTGCTGGGAACAAATAAAGGGAAGTGCTGGGAACAAAGATAGTAAAGGGAAGTGCTGGGAACAAAGATAGTAACGGGAAGTGCTGGGAACAAAGATAGTAACGGGAAGTGCTGGGAACAAAGAAGTTGAAGGGAAGTGCTGAGAACAAATATAATAAAGGGAAGTGCTGGGAACAAAGATAGTAAAGTGAAGTGCTGAGAACAAAGATAGTAAAAGGAAGTGCTGGGAACAAAAATAGTAACGGGAAGTGCTGGGAACAAAGAAGGTGAAGGGAAGTGCTGGGAAGAAAGATAATAAAGGGAAGTGCTGTGAACAAAGATAGTAAAGTGAAGTGCCTGGAACAAAGATGGTAAAGGGAAGTGCTGGGAACAAAGATGGTAAAGGGGAGTGATGGGAACAAAGATGGTAAAGGGGAGTGTTGAGAACAAAGATGGTAAAGGGGAGTGTTGGGAACAAAGATAATAAAGGGGAGTGCTGGGAACAAAGATAATAAAGAGGAGTGCTGGGAACAAAGATAATAAAGGGGAGTGCTGGGAACAAAGATAATAAAGGGGAGTGCTGGGAACAAAGATAATAAAGGGGAGTACTGGGAACAAAGATGGTTGTGCTGGTAACACGATCGTCATGTCCAGTAAAAAATATGTCATATCCTTAACTTACCTCCAACAGATGTTTACCGATCCCGAAGAAGAAGAAGAAGAAGAAGAAGATTGTTTTCGAACCAAATGCGAATATAAAAATTTCAGTATTGGCGCAGTGATTGGAACACACGGCTCTCGTTGTGGAGGTCGTCAGTTTGAACCCACTGAGTTCAGCTCTAGAAAAGACTTCTCGACTCGTCTGGAGCTGAAGAAGGGCAGTTAACTGACCTCCCATATAGCCTCTCGTTTGCTGGCATGTCAGGGAAGCAATACCATATGTCCCAGGGGCGCGCTGTAACCTACTTTCATCATCACGATGTGCGATCTTACCTTAAGGGCGGTAGTGAAAATGTAAGTTAAAACAGACGGCATTCAGACCTGTTAATATTAGCAAATTATGAAAGTGAGCATCTCTATTTTTTTCTGGTGCATGATCATCGTCGTCATCTTAATCATCATGCTGCCTCTCCCCAGGAAAGATTGGCTGCACGTGTCCTTCACCTTGCCCTGCCCTTTGTTCTCCCAGCACAAACGACGCATCTGTATTTTCTTGGCAAAGCCAGGTCATGCGACCCGATGAGGGAATGGGTGTGGGTGGGTGGGGAGAGTGGGTACTGGAGCTGAATATGGTCCGTTAAAGGACAGATCTGGCGGGATTTCCATCATGTACAGTTTGAATCACCATCGGGACAAAATCCACGGCCAGACTTACTGCATACAGACACTCATTAAAATAGATGCTAGCTAGAATATCATTTTCTTACTGCATACAGACACTCATTAAAATAGATGCTAGCTAGAATATCATTTTCTTACTGCATACAGACACTCATTAAAATATATGCTAGCTAGAATCTCGTTTTCTTACTGCATACAGACACTCATTAAAATATATGCTAGCTAGAATCTCGTTTTCTTACTGCATACAGACACTCATTAAAATAGATGCTAGCTAGAATCTCGTTTTCTTACTGCATACAGACACTCATTAAAATAGATGCTAGCTAGAATCCCGTTTTCTTACTGCATACAGACACTCATTAAAATAAATGCTAGCTAGAATCTCGTTTTCTTACTGCATACAGACACTCATTAAAATATATGCTAGCTAGAATCTCGTTTTCTTACTGCATACAGACACTCATTAAAATAGATGCTAGCTAGAATCTCATTTAATGAAATGTGATGTCCCGTGCAGGACAACATACGGAACTACACGCTTATTAGAACACTTGGTTCGGGTTCTTTCGGTAAGGTCATGCTTGTAGTCCACAACATAGACGAGATGAAACCGATCTACGCTGTCAAGATTCTAAACAAGGAGAGAATCGTCAAAACTAAACAGGTAGATTTCTGGAATGTGTTTGTGGGAACCTGACTTTAACATGCATTTTCATTAACTGCTTCTTATTATTTTGTAGACAGACAGACCGATAAACAGACAGACAGACCATCCTGTACAATGGCTCTGTCTTGACACTAATTTCGTTCGCTGTATTTCAGTTTTTAATGTAGCTGTTGTTCCGTTCAGAACATAGTAAAAGTGGCAGAATTGCTTTCCGTACTTTATTGGAGTTTCCATTATATGTGATTTATTTTATCTAAGTTCTTCAGCTCTACATCAGTTGTCGAACTCGCTAACTCGCAGCTACAAGAATATTCACTACTGCCGCCACAGTTGAAACAAGCACTATATATATATATATATATATATCTAGTGCGATGCTGACTGACGTTGGCTATTATGCTTCTCCACGGTACACGATCCTTCATGCAGGCCATCATCTCGTCAGACTGTCCAGCATCATTTCTCTCTGTCTTCCCCTAGCTCTTCTTCCTTCTATTTTTCCTGTTGTAATATTTTCAATACATGCTTGTACATACATATCCAGGGGAAATAATGGATTTTTGTTTTCAAATGTCAACTCCGGTTACCGTAGTTTCAGACTCTAAGAATCACGAAGGGAAATAACAAATTCTATTCGTAACATAATTCACAATTACCGGTTCTTGTCTGTGCCCAAAGGCATGTAGGCCAAGGACAGT
This sequence comes from Achatina immaculata, assembly GCA_009760885.1. Taxonomy (NCBI): domain Eukaryota; kingdom Metazoa; phylum Mollusca; class Gastropoda; order Stylommatophora; family Achatinidae; genus Lissachatina; species Lissachatina immaculata. The sequence goes on from CM019720.1 coordinate 60,597,131, forward strand.
AACTTTCCATCAAAATAAGTCTCAATCCATCCATGTTGCTCTTTGAAGCTTTCTAGAGCTAATTACCGGTCATGAAACGAATCAAATGTTACAAGGAAAGTGTGCATTAAGGAGCCATGGGAATTAATGAAGCATATACACTAGAAGTTCGTGAATATCAAGATCTTGAATTTGTTATGTGGCCCCTGGACTTGTGGGGAGTTGTTGTTGTTGTTGTTGTTGTTCCTGCTGCTGTTGCTGTTGTTGTTGTTAAATATGAAAAACTGGGCCGAGAATGCGAGGTGTGATAAAAAAATATCCGGACTGGATTTATTCCCCCCCCCCAACCCACAAAAAAAAAACTTCGAAAGTTACGGAACTATAATTTGACATAGTCCCCTTCCAAAGCAACCCATTTAGCATAGCGCTGTTCCCACTGCTCGAAGCATCTTTTGAAGTCATATTTTGATATGGAAGAGATATGGCTCGTCACATTCTGTCGTACCTCCTCAACATCCTGAAAAGTTTGTTTGTTTGTTGTTGTTTTTTTTTTTTGGGGGGGGTGGAAGGAAAAAAGTCACAGGGAATGATATCAGGTAAATGTGGTGGTTCTTGGACATGTGGAATGGGGTGCCTTGACTTGGAATAACACAAGAGAAATTGCGGCCATTGAAATATGGACATACAGAAGAATAAGGAGTATCCCGTGGACACAGAAAAAAAAACAAAGAAGAGATAGACCAGCTCGAAAACAAGTTGAATTCTTTCCAGACTAAATGTTTACGAAGAATTAGAAGAATATTTTAGCCAAACACCATAAGAAATAACATCTTGTTGGCAGAAATGCAGATGAAGCCACTGACAGCAATTATTGGCGAAAGACGCTGGCGATGGTTGGGACATGTGCCCCGGATGACTGACGGCTCACTGCCAAAAATAGCACTAAGATGGACACCACAAGGGGAACGGAAATAAGGGTAGACTAAAGGAGACATGGAGAAGAACAACAGAAAGGATGTTGAGCAATAGAGGGCTCACCTGGGCAAGAGCAGAAAAAAAAAGGCAAAGGACACGCATTTGCGGGAAACCATCGCGGAAGCCCCCATGTGCCCTGGCCACTTAAGGCTCAGAGAGAGAGAGAGAGAGAGAGAGAGAGAGAGAAAGAGAGAGAGAGAGAGAGCGAGAGAGAGAAGCTAGAAGTGGAAAGAGAAATATTGAAAAATCATTAAAAACAAGACAGCTAGGATATTCCGGCACGTCAAGAGGCATAATACTACAAAGAAGACCCTTTCTGTGGGGAGGGGAGGGAGGAGGCAAGACGAAGGGACGAAAACAAAAGGACGACATCGGCATAGATCGGTGGACAGCATCTAGAGATGGACAGGGACCAGCTTGGCCGAGTGCTATACGCAGATAAGAAACAGAGCAGACTGGAGATTCATTTCAGTCAACCTTCTGTGGGATACGGCACGAGATGATGATGATGATGATGGGAAACGTCTGTAGGACAAATATCGATTCTGCTCATAGTAGATAAAAAAAAAACAGACTCCGGATCTTCCTACTGAGGCAGAAAGGGAATTTACTGCTAGCGACCATATTTTCCTTGACCTGTCAGCACATAAAGGATGATGCGGTCAGTACTACGCCTGGCAGCCTGCTTACCTCCACAGAGTGGCCGGACACCCATTTATGCAGCGGGGCTGACCTATTCGTCCTGGAGGTGGTGGTCCAAAGTGACCCACCGTTAATCTCGACTACTCCTTAAGTTTACAGGAGTGTGGCCTGAAACCGTCAATTTATACCCTAATTATAGTGAGCAGTATTTTGTGAAGGAAGGATCCATTTTCTTACTTTTGAGCATTTCCGTGTGTCCTTAGACATCCTCCACCTCCCCTCCCCCCACACACATACACAAACACTGTTTGAGAACCGCTGCTTTTTTTTTTGGGGGGGGGGGGAGGGATAATATTTTGTTTAATCATACCTCGTATTCTCGGCCGTTTTTCATATTTAGCAACAACAACAGCAGCAGCAGCAACAACAATAATAACAACAACAACAACTCCTCCACAAGTCCAGGGGCCACATAACAACTTCAAGATCTTGATATTCACGAACTTCTAGGGTATATGCTTCATTTATTAAAACCTGTGAAATAGTTATGTATGTCTGTTGCCAGATAGCCCACACACTGAACGAGAAACGAGTCCTACAGAGTGTGTCCAGCCCATTCATCGTCAAACTCGTAAGTGCTTTCAAAGACACCACAAATCTGTACATGGTTATGGAGTTTGCTAATGGAGGCGAACTTTTTACTTTGATAAGGTAGGGTTTCGAATGAAGTCAGGAATCACATGAACTGGAGAGACAGACAGACAGACAGACAGACAGAGACAGAGATGAATGAACAGAGGAAGGTGTTACTTCTACGAGATAATCAGTACTTGTTCAACTTTTTTCACGCTGTCAGTTCGGGCATTTATTCTCATACAACTGGTTAATTTCAATATAAATATTCATGTTTCTTTTTTTTTTTTATACACCAGCTACTACATCAGTCTAAAAAAAATGGGCGTAAGTGGGGTTTTCCTGACAGAGAGAGAGAGAGAGAGAGAGAGAGAGAGAGAGAGAGCATACTTTATTTTCAAAGGGTTAAGAATTGGGCACGCAGGCCTGTCTGACATTCTACCCATCATCATACAGCTTTCACTCAGTCACAGTCATTCACCATTTGTTAATGAACATAATAATCATGAAGACACAGTAAATGATTACATAAATGAATAAATAATAAACTTATCTCATGTCCATACACTCTACTCTCTGATTTATGCAACAACATGAAATAAACTTGCATTCTTACATTCATTCGAAACTAACAAATTTATAGATAAGCAGTATTTTAAAAAATTACAACACTCAACCATTTTAAACTACTTTAAACTATGCTTAAGGAGGCATATAGTCCATATCAAACAGATGTTGACAAAGTTTAAAGTTATAAGAACGAATATTACTTATAAGTTTTACGTGAATTGGTAGGGCATTCCAAAGGTGGGCAGCTGAGTAAGAAAAGCTTTTTTTAAACATGCCAAGCCTTGGTTTTGGGAGAATACAATTGGTTAGGCGTTGAGTGTGTTTTTGGTTGGATTTGAACAACGACCACAGATAGGGTTGAGCATTGTGCGATAAAATTTTATGAATTAACTTGGCCTTGTTGAAAAGAAATCTCTTCTTGAGAGGTAGAATATCAAGATGTTTGTCCTTAGTTGTAATACGTGCTGCATGTTTGTCATCTATAAGCTTTACTGCTCGTTTTTGAAGTGAGTAAAGTCTTTTCCTGTTTGACATGGAACAACCATCTCAGACTGTGGAGCAGTAGTCCAAGTGTATTTGCATCTGTGATATGTATTATATTTTTCTAGTGTCTATGTCAAGAAAATGTTTAATTTTAGTAAACTGGTAAACTTTTTGTGCAGTCTTCTTCTTCTTCTTCTTCTTTCGCTTCTACCACCAAAACCGCACTGTGATCCTACTGAATTTACACCTGTGGTCCTCTTTAGGTCCCGTGGTCTCCTGTGTGGTCCCGGAAAGGACCACACGAGATCCACGAGAGGACCACAAGGGGTTCAGAGTATCACAGGGCTTTAGCCTGTATTCTTGGTGGGTCTCAGAAGCGGGATTGCGTGACACCGTGGTTTTCGTTGCACCAGTTTAGTCTAGGGTTGGACTTTCTCACCGGAAGACTTCGACGTGTTTAGGATATCAGTGCATCCCCGCTGGGTGAGAGGCGGTAGCCCACCCAGGCCAGAGTTGCACCTTCTCACCGGAAAACCTCGACGTGTTTTGAGATACCCGTGTATCACCGCCGGGTGAGAGGTGGTTGCCCATCCAGTCCAGAGTTGGACTTTCTCACCGGAAAACCTCAGCGTGATTAGGATAAGCAAACATCCCCGCCGGGTGATAGGTGGTTGCCTATCTAGACTGCCCTGGTCCAGTGTCTCCGACTTCAGCATTTTGCGGTCGTGGCCGCTACCCTTCCTAGTTGTGACCAGGATGGAGCTTTTGTCCAGGAGGACGAATCCTCGCCACTAGTGACTTCCACCCCTGGGTTGAGCCGGTTTAGGCATATTATCCCAGTATGGGCGTGTTTGGGACGTGGCTGACCTCTAGAGCAGAGGTACTGTGCCATGCATAGCCTTCAAGATTCACCCCTGGTGTGAGCCGGTTCAGGCATAATTCACCAGTATGGGTGTATATCAGACGTGACCGACCCCTAGAGCGGAGGTGGCATGACATGTCTAGCCATCAAGGTCCACCCCTGGTGTGTGCCGGTTTAGGCATATTTCACCAGTGTAGGTGTATTTCGGACGTGGCCGGCCTCTAGAGCAGAGGTGCCGTGGTATGTATAGCTCTCGCAGCGATACTACTGGACATACCGATTAAACTTCACTTTATCCTTTCCACCACCTTTTCACATCGGCACCGCACAGCAACCTTTATTTCTTTTCCGCATTTCCTTCCTTGACCAGGAGGAGCTTCGCTCCACGCGCGGCATTCGAAGAGTCTCGCCAGCAGTGTCTTAACCTCTGGGACAAGCCGGTTCATGCATTTCACCCGATATGACTGCACTCATGATGTGGCCGACCTCCAGACTAGAGGTGCCGTGATTTGACTGTTTGCTTCGCTTTATCCTTTCTACCACCTTTTCCGCAGTGATGCTGCGCGGCAACCCCATTTGCACCTTTCTTCATTGGCCGGGAGGAACACCGCTCCACGCACGACAGCTGAAGAATCTCGCCAATTGCGGCAGATGAGCTACCAAACGTGCCACTCATCTACCCTAAGTAACTGGTTTTCAGTCGCCAGATATTCGCCCTCGCCCCTTCTCCTGTCAGTTTAAACAGTTCTGCCACGGGAAGGCCAGGAGCTGGACTTGACTGCCAGAGGCTGTTTGAGACGCAATAACAGTCCTTAGAACCTTTTTATGCGGTGAGTTTGGTTAGATTGTCTACATGATGATTCCAGCTGAGGTGGTGGTCAGTCGTGAGACCTAGAGTTTTATGTTCACTAACATTCTCTATCTGTGAAGTTCCAGCATGGAGCTGTAGTGTTGTTGTTGGCGAATTTGTTAATTTCTGTCTTGTTGTAATGAGCATGGACGTTGTTTTGCTGATGTTTATTAGGATTCTGTTATTGTTGCTCCAGTTAATTAGACTGTTTATTTCAATTTGAAGAGTTGACTCAAGGTTAATACAGTCACTGCCACTTATGACAGAGAGAGAAAATGATTGATTGAATGATTGATTGATTGACTGATCTTTATTTAAAAAAGGCTAAGGATTGGGCGTGCAGGCCCCTTTGACATTCTATCCTTCATCATACAACTTTCACTCTGTTCCAGACATTCTACAAATATGTTGCTCATTTAACAAACATAATTAACAATAAAGTAACTACATACACATATAAATAACTAACTACATACACATAAAAATGACTGACTACATACACATATAAATGACTATCTGGGATCAGCGATCGAGAGACAGAGAGAGAGAGAGAATGAATGAATGAATGAATCTTTATTTTTCAAGGGTAAAGAATTGGGCACGCAGGCCCGTCTTACATTCTGCCCTTCTGAGAGAGAGAGAGAGAGAGAGAGAGAGAGATTTTTCACGATAATCTTGAAAAAAATTCAACACTTTAAAAGTTATCTATATCAGCTTTCTCATCCCAGATAATTTCAGTATAATACTCTAAATTCATCATTCTTCTAAAAGGTTTTTTTTTTAAGCTATCTTTTATGAGGAAAAAAAACCCCAGCGTAATATTATATGTGTACTTGCTTGGCAGAAAGAAAGGGCGACTATCAGAAGAATGGTCCCAGTTTTATTCCTACCAAATGCTCATGGCGCTCCAGTATCTGCACTTTTGCAATATACTTTACCGAGACCTAAAACCGGAAAATATACTTATCGATCAGATGGGCTACTGTAAGGTAAGTGAAGGATCTGTTGATGAATGTCGTAAAGGCTGCTGTAAGGTAAGTGAAGGCTCTGTTGACGAATGTGGTAAAGGCTGCTGTAAGGTAAGTGAAGGCTCTGTTGACGAATGTGGTAAAGGCTGCTGTAAGGTAAGTGAAGGCTCTGTTGACGAATGTCGTAAAGGCTGTTGTAAGGTAAGTGAAGACTCTAGTGAGAATATGCCGCGGAAAGTTTACGTGACAGAATTATGACTGACGGTCGCATGAAAGCAAAGGAGAATGGCGGAAATTCTGACCTTCAAGAATCTTGAGAACATATGGCATTGAGAAGTTATAAGCACAAAATCCAAGTTAACATTATTCAATTCAAATCCACCCTCATTTACGCATGCGAAATCTGGTAAACAATTAAAGAAACAGACAAGAAATTCGACTCTTTTGAAAACAAATGCCTATGGAAAATATTTGGTATAAAGTGAAACGAATTCAAGAACAATGCAGAGATAAGACAGATGAGCGAACAACAACCTGTCTCATGGATGATCAGAAAAAGGAGATGGACATATGTCGGTCACTTGATGAGAAGATACAGTCAGAGAATCCCAAAACAAGCTATCAAGTGCAACCCAACAGACTGAAGAAAAAGAGGTCGACCATGTGAAACTCTAAAGAGGACGTTGTTAAGAGAGGCCAAAAGAGTAGGCATAAAATTCCGTGATGGATGGGGTAGTACAGTCCAACCCAATTTGGTGATTGCTTCTCGTGTTGCCAGACTTATGTGAGGACGTGCATTGTCATGAAGTAGAAGCAGGTCTGTTGGATTCTTGTGCGGCCAAACTCTGCGAAGACGTTGATTGAGTTTTTTTCAATGTCTTAATGTAAGCTTGCGAATTGATTGTCTCTCATCTTGGCATAACATTCACAAGAATCACACTTTCAATGTCCCAAAAGGCAGTGATCCTTTCCAGCTGAAAGAGTTGTCTTGAATTTCTCTCCTCGTGGTGATTGCAGATGATGCCACTCCATTGACTGTCTTTTTGTCTCAGGTTCAAAATGATGTGCCCAGGTTACGTCACCTGTTACGATCTTAGCCAAAATGTTCTCTCCCTCAGCATTGAAACGCTCCAACAATTCAGAAGAAATTGCTTTCCTTTGCAATCGATGGTCATTTGTGAGACTTCGAGGAACTCATCTTGCGCAAACCTTAGAAAATCTGAGAGCTTTTATAACTGCATGTGCACTACCATTTGCTGACTGACAGGTTTAAGATCAGATGTTGAGTAGTGATACGGCTATCAGTAAGAATAATGCCTTCCGCGCATTTCAACATTTCTGTCTTGGTGGCTGTGATCATGCAACTCCTTATCTCCACTTATTGATTCTTTGATTCTCTGAACCCAGCGACTGACTGTACTCCTGTCGACTGCAAAACTTCCATATACATCACATAGACGCTTGTGAATGTTCACAGCAGTTTCCTTCCCAGCAACGAGAAATTGTATCACGATTCGCTGCTTATATCGCAAGTTGCTAACACGCTCCATTTCAGCGGTTAGGGCAGCCATATTCTTCGACCAGTTGCGGTGCAATTTGGTTCACATAATCGGCACATGTCGTATTTAAAGTGTGCAAAAGTTCATGCTTCTATCTTCATTATTAGCTGAAAAAACGATGTGGTGCATTACTTTCTGAACGCCCTCATACAAGTATCACAGGTTTACAGTTACATAAAGATCAATAACCAGTTATTGACAGTAGTGCGAATAGCAAACAGATTGACGAGCTGATAAATGGATGGACGAGGGAACAATCACTTAGTTGTTCATACATGTTTTGTGTGCGCGCGCATTCATAAATAATATTATTCATTCATAACTGAAACCCCGGATGTTATTTTGTTAGAGTAAAGGGCCATAACAACAACAACAACAACAACAAAAGAAGGGACTTTGTCCTCCTTTCCCGCTGTTCTTTTGCACAACAAAACAAAACAAAGCAAAAGATGTTTGAACTCTGCCCTGGTTCGCAGGGATTGACATGGTGGTGGACCTGAAGCAGCAGCTAGGCTGTAGGTCATGACGAGAAAATAAAGAACTAGACTGAGTTAGGCTTTCATGACTGTTTTCAACATATTCATCCGTTAAGAACTTTGTTCTCGCTCTAATTGAGTGCGTTTTAAATGAGATTTATGCTCTCTCTCTCTGAACCTTAAGTGCCCAGGGCACATGGGGCTTCCGCAAGGGTTTTCCACAAATGCCTGTCCTTTGCCTTTTTTTTTCTGCTCTTTCCCAGGTGAGCCCTCTATTGCTCAACATCCTTTCTGTTGTTCTTCTCCATGTCTCTTTTGGTCTACCCTTACTTCTGTTCCCCTGTGGTGTCCACCTTAGTGCTATTTTTGGTAGTGAGTTGTCAGTCATTCGGAGCACATGTCCCAACCATCGCCAGCGTCTTTCCTCAATAATTGCTGTCAGTGGTTTCATCTGCATTTCTGCCAACAAGATGTTATTTCTTATGGTGTTTGGCCAAAATATTTTTCTAATTCTTTGTAAACATTTAGTCTGGAAAGAATTCAACTTGTTTTCTATGGTTTTGGTGATTTTCCAGCATTCACTTCCATACAGTAGTACACTTAGAACATTACTCTTAAATATCTGATTTTCGTATTTATGCTTAGTTTTTTTAGATTTCCATATAGTCTGCAGCATTGCAAAGGCCTGGTTTGCTCTAGTAAGTCTGCTGTTGATGTCCTCTGTGCTGTCTCCATTTTCTACTACTCTACTGCCAAGGTATACAAATTCGTTGACCTCCTCCACTAACTTGTTATCTACTATGAGTACATTTCTGTTGTTCACATTTTGCTTCATTAACTTTGTCTTTCCTACGTTGATCTTTAGTCCTATGTTGTTTGCATTCTGAGTTAGCTTGTTTATTTTATCTTGCATATCCTTCTGACTGCTTGATAATAGACAAATGTCGTCCGCAAAGTCAAGGTCCTCCAGCACTGTGTCAAGGGTCCATTGTAATCATCTGCGTTTTTCTGATGTTGACTCCTTCATTAACCAGTCTACTGCCAAGATAAATAATGTTGGTGATAGTACACATCCCTGCTTCACTCCTGTTTGTACCCTAAAGCTGCTGGAGGTATGTTCTCCACAGATAACTTTGCATTGAAAACCCTCGTATAGGGCTTTGATTACATTCACTATCTTACGGGGGAGGCCATGCCACCTTAGGATTTTCCACAGTGCATCTCTGTTGACACTGTCAAAGGCTTTCTCAAAATCTATAAACAATGCATATGTTGTGCTATGCCACTCATTTGCCTGTTCTAATATTTGTCTAAGTACAAATATGTGGTCTATGCATGATCTTTCTTTCCTAAATCCTGCCTGCTCTTTCCGAAGTTTTTCCTCAAGTGTTGGTACAATTCTGTTGATGATTATTCTGCAAAATACTTTACTGGTGAGTGGCAGTATGGTAATGCCTCTCTAGTTCCCGCAATCTCTGAGGTCACCCTTCTTTGATAGTTTTACTATAAGGCCAGTTTTCCACTCCTCTGGAGCTTTTTCTAGATCCCAAATGTGTTGTAGTATCCGGCCGTGTTGTTTTGGTGTTTCTGTTTCTTCTGTTTTCAAGATCTCAGCAGTCACTTCATCTTCAGCTGGTGCCTGGTCTAATTTTAGCTTCTTTATTGCCTCCTTTACTTCATTTATTGTTATTGGTCCTGTATTGATGTTTAGTTCTGTTTTTGCTTCAGGTATGTCTCTTGTTTGTGCTGATTGTGTTCTGTTTAGTAGGGTGTTAAAGCGTTCCCTCCATCTTTCAATTTTTTCTCTTTCTCCACTGACCAGTTGGCTCTTATGTGTCCTTATTGCACTCTCACATCTTGTGCTGAAGTTACTGTCATCTGCTTTGTGATTTTGTATATGATTTTCATGTCATTTGCATATGCTGCTTTCTCTGTTGCTTCTGCTAAGTTGTCATAATATTGACGTTTATCTTGACGGCATGATTCCTTCACTTCCTTGCCTTTTTGTCTTTAATTACTTAAAACTTGTTCTTTAAGCCGTTGTGATTTGGTGTTCAGTAATTCTTTCTTGATTTATTTTCTTTGCTCTATCTTTTCCCATGTGGTCTTGCTTATCCATTCCTCTTTTCTCTGCTTATCCATTCCTCTTTTCTCCGTTTCCGATATCCCAGTACCTCTTTTTCTTCTTCGTCTTGTAGGACAATTTATGGTCTATTCCACTCTTAATCTACTTATATCCGTGTGTGCAGTGTAATTCAGAATGCCTCGTTTGTAAGAAAAAAAAAAAACACAGACGTCTTTGAAGGCAATTTGTCCTTCACACAATATGTCGAGTACCATTTTGTACAAGCTGAGGGGACTGGGGGTGCTGCAGCGAGAATTTTCCTGCGTTTCACTCTCAGAGATGACACGATGTCCTCCGGTCAGGCTGCAGTGGCAAGCTTCTCAGCAGAGTCCTCCACTGCTGAGAAACAATGTCAACCCTTGCCTCTTACTCCAGGCTGTTGTGGTACAGATTGTAAACGGAAGGTCCGAAGCCCTGGGAGCTAGAACTGACATCGTCCGCTTCGCATACGTATATACGTACGTAATACATACATACATACATACATACATACATACATACACACACATACATACACACTTACATACATACATATATACATACATACATACATACATTACTTAATTAATTAATTAAAACGATGAGTGTTATTTCAGCTGGCAGATTTGGGTTTCACTAAGAAAGCTCACGTCTCGTGGACTCTATGTGGCACTCCGCAATACCTGGCACCCGAGATGATCCTCAACAAAGGTTACGGAAAGTCTGTCGACTACTGGGGGCTTGGGATACTGATCTTTGAAATGATTGCAGGTATGTAGCAACAGTACGACTTCCAGAAATGACTACAATATGAGCTACAATGCTTAGAATTCCTACACTGTTCTGTGATCTAGAAGTATGGGCATTAAATTCAGTACTCAGTATTAGTTTCTTAAATTCAGTATTCGGTATTAGCTTCTTGGTATCAGCGCGAACGAGACACTGCCCTAATCGCTCCACCGCCTGTGCAAGTGAACGTCGCACAATGTTCATTGACGGTCACTTGCAATTGGTCGCTGATGAAGAGCCATCTGGTGAGGACGCCATTTAGGAACTACAGAAGTCCAAATGCGAAACTAGTCAGCGTCGCTCTCGGCACGAACTCTGTCGCCAAGGCACCGAGCCGAACTACCACCATAGTTCACTATTGAACGAGTAAACATAACTAAGCACCATCCCAATAAGGATATTAAATAATAACATGAAAAGGAAATCGGGGGTGGGGTGGATATGCAGAAGAACAAGGCTAATTCTATGGACAGAAAAGAAAACAAAGAAGCATGAAATCAGCTCAGACTAAACAACAAAGGAGAGAAATAATATAAAACATAAGAAGCTCAAGTATTTCAGTCATAGCAAGAGACGTAATGCAATAATGAAAGCCACAACACGAGAAAAATAGAAGCAAAAATAGAGAAAAAGGACGGCAACAATATATACTGATGGACACCATTTAAAAATTGATTGAGTTTTGACATGGTGTACTGTAAAAAAAAAAAAATAAATAAAGCCTGGGGAAGTTTGAGGTCCACTGCAGCCAATCTTCCCTGAAAGGAGCACACAAGAGGACGATGATCTTTGAATCCTATTGGCATGACAGAATTGTGAAACAGGCCAAAGATGTTTATGCCTGCATGACATGCATGGTCGACTATAGTAAGTTTGGCTCCTCTTGCAGTAACATACCTTACTGCCCCATGCAGGAAAGATACCTTGCCTTCCGGTGTCGTAACATACTTTCCCTCCCATTGCAGCAACATACCTTGCCTCCCTGTGCAGTAAGATACCTTGCCTCCTCTTGCAGTAGCATACTTTGCCTCCTTGAGAGGCAGTAACATACCTTTCTGCCCGGTGTAGTAGCATACCTTTCTGCCCCGTGTAGTAGCATATCTTTCTGCCCCGTGTAGTAGCATATCTTTCTGCCCCGTGTAGTAGCATACCTTTCTGCCCGGTGTAGTAGCATATCTTTCTGCCCGGTGTAGTAGCATATCTTTCTGCCCGGTGTAGTAACATACCTTTCTGCCCCGTGTAGTAGCATACCTTTCCGCCCCATGTAGTAGCATATCTTTCTGCCCCGTTTAGTAGCATACCTTGCTGCCCCAACCAATTCGTAAATTAGCATTTAGTAATTAAAAACCGATTATGTTCAGTAAGCTTTGACATGCCCGGCTATTAATTTTAAATAGCGTTAACAATTTATAACGTAATGAAAAAAGTCGTAAGATAAACTATAAATTTGTTATAAGGATCATGTCGCTGCCGCCATCATTACTATCATTATCACCATCATAATCATGATAAAGATAGATAGTCCCATAGCAAATGCCGTAGGGGATGAAGCGTTAGAGACCTCATTATGCTGGGCCATCAGCGTATGAGGTAGGGGTGGCCAGTTCCTTTCCTTCCCAGATTTTATCTGGTATCATTTTACGAGGCTGGGTCGACCTCGGGGCCATATTGGTCGGAGAAAAAAGATCCCATACAGCTGAGGATTCTAACCCTCGACCATTTGGTTGCTAGACGAGTGCTCTGACCACTACGCTAGCCGAGCTTGCAAGTGAAATATAAGAAGCATACTTCTTACGTTTAACACATGAGCAATTATAAAAGTAGCGGCCGTTGTGTTATCTTTTTTTCTTCGTGCAAACTTCCTTTTTCTTCTTTAACGTAATAATGAAAATGGTTATTGACTAAATGAACTATGGCTAATTTTCTTCAGATTGGTGTACTTCTTAATCAGTTGTTCCTTCAACGTATATTTCTCTTTCTTGATTAATGAGAAATTTCATTCAAATAATGAAACAAACATCAGCAGGAATTAAATGTTCGCTTGATGTTTTTTGTTTCTTATCTTATTTGCTACGAGATTTAGTATGTACGTAGTGATCACGTGCTCCATTCACAGCTATGAGCTACTTGCTGGATACGCCCAACATGAAAGTAAGGTACAAGCATGTGCAAGTGAAGACGTATCTCAGGATTGCCGGCACGGTAAACCACCCCCTTCTACCAGAGCTGAACTCAGCGAATGAGCCAGCGCGTCAAGCGAGGGAGGTCGTGGATAGCGGAGGCAGAAGAGACACTGTCAGCAGTCTGTAGCCCAAAGCAGATCCTCCTAGAACCAGGATGGACTAAGGTGCCAAACATGCAGAGTATAATGAAGGTCGTGATCCAGCTTGGCCGTGAATGCAGAGACTCTACTTGGGATTAAAACAGAAGCCGAGGTGCAGGAATAGATTAGGCATCATTCCAAACCACATGACCCAGTGATCTTCACAGACAGGTCAGTCGCGCGAGGCCTTAAAATGTGGATGGGCCTATGTTGTCTTCTGCAACGGTAAACGGGTTGCGAGTAAATCAGGACCTTATGCAGCTATCACTTCGAGCATGAGAATGGAGGTGCAGGCAGCATCAGAAGCAATTTTCTGCTTGGTGGAGCAGGGCGACTAGCATGGCGGTCACTGTAACGGACTCTCAAAGAATGTTACGGAGACTCGAGAGACATTTCTTCCGTAGGGAGTGGGTCCAGCTTCTAGAGGACTCGCGGTTACACATTTTGACCTGGATATATCGCCCGGGTCATGCGGGAGTCAAAGGCAATGAGAAAGCGGACAACCTGGCAGGCACGGCATCAATTCATAGCACTTAAAAATGGACAAGGAGGAGACTGCAAGAGCCATCTTAGATAGGCTACGTATGGAGGACAACATCGGGGTTGAATGACGACAATCACATCAGGAGGATGATCGAATTAGAGGAGGAGAGGGGAAGCGGACGTTTTTTTTTCCGAAAGAAGTGGTTTAGCGTGTGTTACCCCCAGCCAGTGTGTGACTGGCTCCATCAGTGTGTCGGAACGGAAGGCGGAGCACGTATGGGAATGCCCGGAGTGCGGGAGTGCCAGTCTCTGATACAGTTACACATGCCAAACCAAAGTCAAAACTGGCCGAATCTCCTCCATGCAAACTGAGCACCATCATCCTGCTGCCTGGTTATCCTCCAGCCGATTTCGCCGGTTGCTTTTTACTACGTTCTTTTTTAAATCATATAAACCGGTTACAGTAACCGACGACCTCCAATTTGTGTTTGGTTTTTTTTATAATTTATCGGTAATTTCCGTTCAAGGCGATCACTTGGCCTGTACAGAAATTACGAAACGGGATTAACCAAGATCGATACAACGTTGGCGAGAGAGCATAGAAGATATACGCGCTCTTGAAATAGAACGTTGCTGAGAAAAGATCAAGAACAGAGAGGATTGGAGATGTGTCTTGTCTGCTGCAAATGACTCTCACTGGCTCTGAAAACTGCTGAATACAGCAGCTGCTGAAAGAAAAAAAGAAGACTGAAAAGTTATTGCTGTGTGATTCTTTCTTTACTGTGGTGTGATTAATATTTTGTGGTTAATTTCCGGACAGTTACTGTGCTAATCTGCATTCTGTTGTTATTATTCTAAAGTGATAGTAACATGCAATATCTCGTAACATGTCATAGTACTGAGCTGCACTTAGTGTCTAATCTCCCCTTTGTAACGACTGGCAAGTGATTAAATTGACTTAACGGCCCAAATTTGGTAGTAAGTAGGAGCATGACGGTGGACTAGACCTAAAATCGCTTTCAAATTTAGCTTTTCCATTTTGTTTGCCACTTCACCCATGACTGCCTTCCGTTCCACTGCTGTGGTTTCAGCAGCAACTTTTATACTGATAAAAACTGACCAGTCCAATCTCATCCACAGCTGTAATCAACATCACAGGGACACAACTCCTATAATTATATGTCGACTGCTAATATTTACTTGCAGGTTATGTCCCTTTCGACCACAAGACTCCCATCAAACTCTACGAGATGATTGTAGAGTGCAAGCTGGTTTTCCCGGGGATGTTCAAAGGCCCAGTCGTGGACTTGCTTTCCAAGCTTATCGAGGTACTTTCATCATAAGAATGGACAGTCAACATCGGCAGAAGAAGAAAAAAAAAATGATGGTAGTTGATCCAGTCTGTTTGAAAGCTTCTGATGGGTTTTTTAAATTTTTATTTTATCCATTTCACAAAGCTAGAAGGGGTGGGGGGGGGGGGGGGTGTGTGAAGACAACTCTTCGACTTGGTAATCAGCGACCCATAGCTGACATACTAGCGTCACAGGGCCAAAGAACTATGACTGACCAAGACCTTGTCTCACCTCTCCGTTGGTACCCAGTAGCATGCTAATGGGGCAGGGATTGCCACAATCCTCATAGTGGTGGAGTTTGCTAAAGAAATATTGCACATCATTCTTTAAAAAAAAAAAAAACCAAATGGACAGAAAAAATAACCACCATAATCCACTCTCAATCTGTGGCTCATCATCTTCAGCAAAGAACACCTCACAGACACACTTCTCCTTACTTTGATTAAGATGAATTTGTGGTCATCATCGAAGATGATGGACGAACAACAACAACAACATACTAGTCATCATCATCATCATCATCAGGTGCCGTGCCGACTGGCGTTGGCTATTATGTTTCTCCAGAGTACCCGATCCTTCATGCAGGCCATCAGTTCAGTTGGTGATCTCCTCTCACACCATCCCGTCAGACTGTCCAGTATCATTTCTCTTGGTCTTCCTCTTGATCTTCTTCCTTCTATTTTTCCTGTTGTTATAATATTTTCAATGCCCCCTCTTCTCATTGCATGTCCTATGAAAGTACATTATCTCTCTCTCATCTTTTTGACAAGGTTTTTTTGTCTCTCCAGCTCTTCTCCTACATTCTTCATTAGTTATTTTTGCTGTCCAGGGGATTCGCAACATTCTTCTAATAAACCACATTTCTGCTGCTTCCAATGATTTTTGTGCAGACTTGCCTATTGTCCATGATTCACTTCCATATAACAAGATAGGTTCAATATAGCATTTTAGGACTCGTTTTCTAACATTCATTGATAAGGATGTGTTCGCTAATATGTTTCTCATTCTCTGAAATGCAGTCTTTGCTTGGCCTATTCTGTTCCTAATTTCTGTTCTACATTTCCCATCTGAAGTTATTATTGCTCCAAGGTATTTGAATTTCTGCACCTGCTTTAGAATAGTTCTGTTTAATTTAATACTGCATGCTGGTGGATTCTGTTTCTTAGATATAACCATAGACATACTAGTGGTCTCCTTAAATTTCTTTGGCCAGTTAGATTTTCTGTATCATGCAGCTGACTCCAAAAAACTCCTGTCTCGTTATCTTTTGCAACTTCTGTATCTTGCTGCTGAATCAAAACCCAAGTCTTGAAAACTTTCAGAACATCTCTCTCTCTCTCTCTCTTATTCACTCACACATACAAACAGAATGTTACTTTCACAAAGTCCTTACCCACAATTACAAGCATTATATATTTGTGTGTTCAACTATCAAAATCCCAAATAGTATAAAATGATGATGTCAAAAATCTAAGAATCAATGTGGCCTGCCCTTCTTATTAGATAATATCAAAATGTCTCCTCCTCTTAGTCAAGATGCCTGCTTTCAGTGAAGGTGGTGCTGAAAGTCTTGGCAATATCCTGTATTCATCTTCTCCATTACTGTAATCTTTGTCATCTCCATCATTGTTCTGCCTAGGTGGGAGGGGGTGTGTGCCAAAACTGGCCATTTTATTTTAAAACAAACAAAAAAAATCCTTGAGCATCTCTATGAGTTTTACTGTATTGAGTGTACAAGGTATGTCCGGGAAGTAATGAGACCGATTCCATAAAATTTGAATTCTTCATGACATACTTATATAATATTCCTCAATATAACATCCTTGAGCATCAATACACCGTTGCCAGTGGTTCTGCCACGTGTCATAGCTCGCCTGGAAGTCTTGAGCAGGGATCTCCTTCAAATGGTGGCTTTTCAAGCATGATTTTGAGCCTGGGAAACAAAAAGAAGTCAGCCGGAGCCAAGTCCGGGCTGTTAGGAGGCAGTTGCCATGGTTTATTTCACCAGAAACTCTCTCACTAGCAGCTACGCATAGCTCGGCACATTGTTGTAGTGAAGAACCCAAGTGTTTGTGATCTCCGGGTGGAAGCACGTGACTCTGTTCTTCAGCCTTTAAGCACTTCCACTTAAAATGCTGTGTTGACCATTTGTCCAGTTGGTAAGAACTCCTTATGGACGATACCCTTAGAGTAAAAAAAGACAATGAGCATTGATTTCATCTTCGATTTGTACATTTAATGGGTGCCCTGTGCATTGTTCATCCTTGACGCTCTTTCTTCCTTCGTTGAATGTCTTGTGGCATCGAAACACTTGTGCTTTCGATAAAGCATCTTTCTGTATCATAGTAAGCATTTTGGTAGTGGATTTTTAAAGTTTAACACAAAACTTTATTGCTGCTCAACACTCCTCTGCTTTTTGACCATTACGAGATGCTTAAACAGTTGTCCACTCGCAACCGATCCGCACTCTGTAAAAGATCAGAGCCAAATGACAGGATATCGACCCTTTATCTAACATCCCCCACTAACCTTCAGGCCCGGAGAATCCACCCCCCGGCCCTGCTGATTGACTGAATAAAATAAGCCTCACTACTTACCGGACACACCTTGTACAAGAGAAAGTTATCAACACTCCAGTATAAGGTGGTAGTGAGAACAGCAGTGAGAAAATCAGTGCTTGTACAAGGAAGAATCACAAACTAAAGGTAACATAACATTTTTATATCATTAACTATGTCCAATATATAATTACAGCGGCTAAAACAAGTGCCAGACTGCAAACAACAAATAGAAAAGCATGGATATCAGATAATACATGGAAATCCATATATGAAAGACAGGCAGCCAAATTGTTGAATGTTGAATGTAAAAACAGATCTTGAAAGAGATTTGGCAAAAGCAACATACAAAAAACTAGACAATAAAGTAAAAATGTTCAGCTAGAAGGGATAAAAGAGAATACATGGACAATATGGCGAAAGAAGCGGAGAAGACAGCAAAAACAGGAGACAGCAAAACTCTATATAACATACAAAAGAGGCTAATAGGTACTATTGCATTCAAAGAAAGACCAATCCTTAGCAAAACTGGCACACTTTTAACATCAAAATAAGGACCAAAAGCAAAGATGGGCCGAACACTTCCAAGAATTACTTAATCGACCACATCCAAAAGAACTGAAAGACTTTGGAACTGATTTACCATTCCCACAATTAAATGTAAACCTAGATGAAATTACATTGCATGAAATTGAAATAGTAGTGAATCTAATGGCTAACAACAAAGCTGCAGGTGAAGATGAAATAACACCTGAAATGTTAAAAGCTATTAATGAAACAACTACAGAGAATGTTCAATAAAGTTTGGAAAGAAGAAAAAGTCCCTTCTAAATGGAAAAAAAGGAATCATTAAAATACCAAAAAAAAAAGGCAACCTTATCGATTGAAACAACTGGAGAGGAGTAACCTTACTATCAGTTGTGTCAAAAGTATTTTGCAAAGTTATTCTGAATAGAATTCAAGATATAATGGATACTGCAATGAGAGAACAGGCAGGATTTTGAAAACAGAGAATTTGACTCGACCAGAACTTTATTCTAAGAATAATACTTGAAGAACATATTGAAAAGCAAAGACCGTTAATTCTGAACTTCATAGACTTTAAAAGGCATTTGATAGAATACGCAGAGAATCATTATGGAGGATTTTAAGAATGTATGGAATACCATCTAAGATTGTGCAGTCAATACAGACGAAGGAATGAGTGAATGGTTCCAGATTGAAACAGGCATCAAACAAGGATGTATATTATTTCCCTTGATTTCTAGAATTGCCATAGACTTCATAATGAAAAAATTTTGCAATGGTAAAATGGGCATTGATTGGGTACATGAGACCCAACTGGAAGATCTTGATTTTGTATATGATATAACTCTTATCAGCGACAATATGAAATCAATGCAAGTAAAAACAGATACCCTGTCTTCAATAGCTAGTAAAATAGGACTTGAAATTAACAAAGATAAAACAAAAATAATGAAGGTTCTCATTAACGGCAAATGACAAATATACATGGAAGGAACAGCTGTTGAAGAAGTAAACCAATTTACATATCTCGGTAGCTATATAGACCACAATGGTGACACCAGAAAAGAAGTTAGAATTTGAATTGCCAAAGCAGCATGGACCTTCAAGAATCTTGAGAACATATGGCATTCAAAAGTTATAAGCACAAAAGCCAAGTTAACATTATTCAATTCAAATGTAATAATATCCACCCTCATTTATGCATGTGAAAGCTGGAAAACAACTAAAGAAATAGACAAGAAATCAGACTCTTTCGAAAACAAATGCTAAGGAAAATACTCGGCATAAAGTGGAATGAATTCAAGAACAATGCAGAGATCAGACAGATGAGCAAACAACAACCTGTCTCATGGTTGATCAGAAAAATAAGATGGACGTATGTCGGTCATGTGATGAAAAGAAACAATCATAGAATCCCCAAACAAGCTATCAAATGGAACACAACAGGGCGAAGAAAAAGGTCAGCCATGTGAAACTCCAAAGAAGACATTGTTAAGAGAAGCCATATCAGTAGGCATAACATCCCTTGATGAGATTGAAAAACTTGCCGAAGACACGACATCTTAGCGAACTACCATGCGGGCCCTATGTGACATTTAACGGCATGGGAAGGAAGTAAGAACTGTGTCCAAGCATTTCCTGTATCATTCCACTAGATTTTTTTTTTCACTCCTTTAGAAAATAAGATATCTTTTCTTCATCGTTCAGTCCTCTGTACTCCCAATGAAGCATAAAGCATCAACAAGGGTTACCAAGCCAATCCTGTCTTTCTCACTTGCTTTAGTCCTTTGTTTTGTGTGCCTCCATGTATTGATGGCCTGTCCCTCTTTCATTTTTCCTTGAGGCATTCAAGTCATGGCGGTTTATATTCATAGGATGTGGCCCATCCATTACCATCTTCGTCTTTTGATCTCTTTAGTAATGTTCTCAATGCCCGTTCATTTGGTTAGCTCTTCACCTGTCAAATCCATATCTGCACCATTGTTGCTTTGTGCAGATCACTTGTTTTTCTTGTGTTCGAGGTTGTTGGTCACTTCAGATCCTGATCTCTGATGACATGGCAAAGCCTGCAGTCTTCTCCAGATCCTGATAGGAGTCTCAAAGCTTTTGCCCCAAGCTTGTGTCCTCTGGCCGTGTCTCATGCCTCAGGTCTGCATAGTCTGGGCACCCTTGTGCAGATCACTAAACTGTTTGGGTACTCATCTTTCGCATGTTGTCATATCTAGACGTGCAGTAACTGTGGACAATGTACTCTATCATGTCTTCTCTAATCAAGAATTAAGCCTTTATGTGAGTGATGTTTATGGCAGACTAAATCGAGCTTCATCTGTTGCACTCGTTCTTCCTGCTTCAAACCATTCTATAAATTCATAAACTCTTCGCTGAGTCATAATGTTTCCACTTCCACACCAAGCCAACATCCTGTGGTGAATTTCAGCAAGTTACACTCCCTCTGCCCAAATAAATCTCACTATGTTGTACTGCTCAACAACGGTGCAATTCTGCAGCAGTTTGTCATATCTATTTGACCTTGGTTTCAACTAGAATAAGGACAAAGCACTGTGCAGTGTATGTTTGAACTACCCATCAGCCATTGTGAACCTGTTTTTAACCACATAATTTTCAATTTTTTTTTCTTTTCTTGCATAACAACCCTGTGCATAACAGAAGACTAGTGGCTTTAAAGCAGGTAAATGCCAGTTATTTATGGAAGTTATCAAGCAGAATTTTTTTTTTTTCTGAACAGCTTTTCATATACTGTGGAGAGTTGGACAGAACACGTCAGCAAATTACACAGAGGAGAGACACCAGACACAATGCAAAACATCAACAAATTATGATGTACATATACTTGATGAGGAAATCTTAGATGCCATTAAACGTACAAAGGAAAGCACTAGAGCTAATAAAACTTCTGAACAATTAGAAGCTGTTGGTGAATTTGGAAGAAAAATAAGAATAAAATTGTTTAACACCATCTGTAATAGTGGATAAAAGCTATTAATATAGACAACATGAAACAACTACAGAGGAAGAATCACAAACTAAAGGCAACATAACATTTTGATACCATTAACTATGTCCAATATATAATTACAGCGGCTAAAACAAGTGCTGGACTGCAAACAACAAATAGAAAAGCATGGATATCAGATAACATAACATAATCGTTGAATGTCTTGTGGCACCAAAACACTTTTGCTTTCAATAAAGCATCTTTCCAGTAGGCTGTTTCTGTATCTGTTAACCCATCAAAATCCATCTTCACAGTTTTACCAAAGAAACCAGGAGCCAAAGAGTTTGAAAATTTCCAGAAAGTAGTCCTGTAATATCATATTGCAAAACTACTGATGATAACAGTGAGACAAGCTGGACATAGGATAAAGTCAGAAATAGGAGATGAGAAATTTGGTAGAAGGTAAAGGAACATACAGTGGCACTAGGCTGTTGACAAGGCATATGATGATGATAATGATGATGATGATGATGAGCATCTCTAATGACTTATTCTTTCAAAATTTCATTGGCATAACTCGCCATAGCCAACAACATGCCATGTATATATGAGGGGAAGTCACTAAGTAACTCGCAAGTTGAAATATTTATCAGTGGCAGTTATCAGGTAGTATTTAAATATATCCTTAGATAGTACCGTCATCCAACTTTATAATAACTGTATGTGTGTGTGTGTGTGGGGGGGGGGGGGGGAGTTATGTGCACATGCACAAAGCAATAACAAAATGGCTACCCAACTGTTAGCATGTACCAAAGAAGAACAGAGAAGTGTAGTGTGATTTTTGTGGGCTAAAGGACATTCAGTTGAGGACACTCACAGGAAATGATTACAGTTTATGTTGAAAAATGTTTATCACATAAAGCGGTCTAAAACTGGGTAAAAGAATTTTCTCAGGGACACACCGAAATTGTTGACAAAAATTCAAGATTACACCTTCTGCGGGGAAGGTTATGCTGACAGTGTTCTGGGATTATCAAGGAGTGTTGTTAACCAAGTTCCAGAAGTATGGTGACAGTGTGAATTCTGTATCTACTGTGAAGTTCTGTTGATGCTATGGGATGCAATTTGAAGAAAACATCCTGGTCCGCTGACTAGAGGTGTGCTTCTCCTTCATGACAATGCCAGACCATATACGGCTTGGTTAACCCAAGAGAAAATTAGCCAGTTGGGTTGGGAAGTTCTTGAACATCCACCCTATAAGTCCTAACTTAGCTCCAAGTGATTTTCACCTGTTTAGTCCATTGAAAAACCACCTTGGCGGGAGAAGATTCTTGAGTGACAAAGAAGCGGAAACAAAAGTAAAAAAAAATGGTTCAGAAATTGGACTTCCGATTTTTACGCCCTGGATATTGCATCACTGATTACACAATGGGATAAATGTATCATATGTAGGTGCCGATTACAATGAGAAACAAGGGAATGGTGTAGGTTCAAAAATTAAAAGTTTTCACATTACTGTCGCATTTAGTTTTTTTGTAACAGGCATTTGTGAGTTATTTAGTGACTTCCCCTCGTATCACCACAAGATCTAGTAGACACTTCTGTCTTCAGTTTGACTCCCACTCCCATCTTAGATGGCCTGCCACTCCTAAGAAAAGCATTAATTTAATGTAAATAGCTGTATGGGTTGCTCATCCTACCAAAGTCTTGGGAGGTTGATGTTGGAAACACTGCCATTCATTTGCTTTTTTTAAAAATTGTTTCATATCTAAAATAAAAGAGGTCAACTATGTAAAAAAATCTAAAGAGGACATTGTTAAGAGAGGCCAAATTCTTACTTATGTCTTACATTCTTCCCGTGCCGTTAAATGTCCCATAGGGCTCACACAGCTGTTTGTCAAGTTTTCCTGTTTTCGATGATTTTTTCTATTTCATCAAGGGATGTTATGCTCACTAAACTGGCTTCTCTTAACAATGTCCTCTTTAGAGTTTCACATGGCTGACCTCTTTTTCTTAGCTCTGTTATGTATTTGGGGTTGATAAATTTTGATCATTGTCAACAGCATGCAAAATTGGTGTCCTTGATGCTCAGTTACAACTGTTGCGAGATTCCATAACAGCAGGGTTTTTCCCATCTAGAGTCACCTCTAGATGGGTCTCAGGATGAGGCTGTTGGCAAGGCCACATTAGCAGGCATAAAATCCCTTGATGAGGCTGAAAAGCTCGCCAAAAAACAGGAAAACTTGGCCAACTACCATGCAAGTCGTATGTGGCGTTTAACGGCATGGGAAGGATGTAAGATATCTAAAGTGTTTTGTCTATTTTTTTTTTCAAGGCTAAATCATGCACATTTTTCTGTAAAGTCTCTGTGTGGCATGATCTATGGCCAGCTCTTCCTAGACCTCATCATTTATAGCCTCTGTATAAAGTTTTCATATTCATTATCCAAGAAAAAAAAAACAAAATCATTAAGCTGTTTTTTTTGTGTGCCTTTTTTTTTTTTTTTATCTATCCTGTTCAAGCCAGATGTTACTAAACGTTACGGGAACCTGAAAGGCGGGGCTTGGGACATTATAAACCACCCATGGTATTCCAAAGTGGACTACAGGAAAATGCTTACCAGGTCATACAAAGCACCTTGGGTTCCTTCTCAAGCATCTTTGACTGATGGGTCTAACTTTGAGAGACAGAAGGAAGAGACAATGAGAATATCTAGGGTAGATAAATATCCGCAGGAGTTTGCAGACTTTTGATTTTGGCCAAAAAAAAAACACTTTCTTTTTTATGCTTGTGATAAAGTACATGCAATATATGACCTGTTTCTCATTTTTCAATGAACTTTTCTTCATAAAGCAGATTTTTACAATAGGTGGACAAGATTCTGTGAAATATGACTGAGTTGTTTTTTTTTTTCACTTGTTTTTGTTACTTGACATTGAAAATGAGAAAAGTTCTTATAGGTATGGACAGAAAAATCCTCAGTGGCAACTGAAGTACAACCTGGCATGTTTTGTTTGGGTAAAAAATGTGAAAGGATGAAGACAAAACCTGTATCAGTCAACTTTAAGGTACTAGATACTAAAAAGCAACAATTTGTGTAAATTATCAAATACAGAAACAAAACACTCTTTGTGCTGTATACTTTTGCTAAAGAAATTCTCAGTGCAGAAGCTGAAATTCTAGTTTTTAAAGTGCACATCAAGGTTAACAACTCTTACTGTAAAGTGCTAGATTGTAGTAGCTCCAGTCATGATCTTTGCATAATATTTACTACTGACCAGTATTCAAGATCACTTCAGACTACATATAAGTACACTGATGATCCTATATAATGTTGCCTCAAGTGAGACACAAAAAACTCATCATTAAAACTCATGAGGCTACACTGTAATGAAGAATCCTTTCTTGCCATGTGTACAAACAAGACATTTTATGCCCATTTTGATCTACATACAACTGCATCTCCAGATCAGTTTTCTATCAAAACACACTGTACTGCATCAGAAGTAGAGGACAAAAAAACTTGCAGACTATCTATGACACATATGTTGTGATAACACAACAGGCTGAAGAAAAAGAGGGCGACCACATGAAGCTTTAAAGAGGATATTGTTAAGAGAGGCCAAAGTAGTAGGCTTAAGATCCCCTGATGAGGTCAAAAGTCTCGCCGAAAACAGGAAAATTTGGTGAACTACCATGTGAGCCCCATGTAACGTTTAATGGCCCTGGAAGGATGTAAGAATTTGCTATATGTTAATTAATCCAAGCACTGAACATTTGCTATAAATGGCTCTAATCAGAGCTAAAAAGTCTACATGACAGGATTATGGGAATGTTTCATTAATGCTGCATAGGTTTTACATATTCTTTACATTCTGCATACTGTCTGCATTTTTCTTCTAATGGTAAAAATATTTCAATAAAAATATTTCAGTAAACCTTGTTTAATGCACACACACAAAAAAAATTGTTTATAGAAAATGTACAGCTTTGAATCAAACCACAATATGTGTATGCTTGAACTGGCTATATGTGTGGCTGAAATTTTGGGAGGTGGGGGCAAATTTGGCAAACTTTTGAGATTTCTAAATAGATTAACACATTTTAACCTCTGTCAGACTGTGAAACGTGCGTGTCTCTTTTGGGTTGTTTCATGTCAGTCTGTACAGTGTTCTGATAACAGGGGCTCTCATGATTTGAAATCTTATGTTTGATAACAGAAGGGTCTCTTATACTCAAATCTCACACATATGTTGGTGACAGAAGGGCCTCTTATACTCAGATCTCACATATACACTGGTGACAGAAGATCACTTGTACTCAGATCTCACATACACTGGTAACAGAAGATCTCTTGTACTCAGATCTCACATTTATGGTAGTGACAGAAGGTCTCTTATACTCAGATCCCACATATATAGTGGTGACAGAAGGGTCTCTGGTACTGAACTATGTTAGTGACAGAGGATCTGTTGTACAGAAAATCTATGCAATTTTTACTGACATGGGAGAATAACTCACTAGAGGCTAGTAGTAAGAGCAGGTTGTGTAGTCAAAATTTCCTAGCTTTGATAAAAAATAGCAAGATTATTGTACATACAATATTTAAAAGGGCTCTTAACAGAGCTCACTAGCTACTTATACAACAATGGTAATCTGTGGCGAAGGATCAACAGTAAGTGAGCTCACTAGCTACTTATACAACAATGGTAATCTATGGCAAAGGATCAACAGTGAGTGAGCTCACCAGCTACATATACAACAATGGTAATCTGTAGCAAAGGATCAACAGTGAGTGAGCTCTCCAGCTACATATACAACAATGGTAATCTGTAGCAAAGGATCAACAGTGAGTGAGCTCACCAGCTACATATACAACAATGGTAATCTGTAGCAAAGGATCAACAGTGAGTGAGCTCACCAGCTACATATACAACAATGGTAATCTGTAGCAAAGGATCAACAGTGAATGAGCTCACTAGCTACTTATACAACAATGGTAATCTATGGCAAAGGATCAACAGTGAGTGAGCTCACCAGCTACATATACAACAATGGTAATCTGTAGCAAAGGATCAACAGTGAGTGAGCTCTCCAGCTACATATACAACAATGGTAATCTGTAGCAAAGGATCAACAGTGAGTGAGCTCACCAGCTACATATACAACAATGGTAATCTGTAGCAAAGGATCAACAGTGAGTGAGCTCACCAGCTACATATACAACAATGGTAATCTGTAGCAAAGGATCAACAGTGAATGAGCTCTCCAGCTACATATACAACAATGGTAATCTGTAGCAAAGGATCAACAGTGAGTGAGCTCACCAGCTACATATACAACAATGGTAATCTGTAGCAAAGGATCAACAGTGAATGAGCTCTCCAGCTACATATACAACAATGGTAATCTGTAGCAAAGGATCAACAGTGAGTGAGCTCACCAGCTACATATACAACAATGGTAATCTGTAGCAAAGGATCAACAGTGAATGAGCTCTCCAGCTACATATACAACAATGGTAATCTGTAGCAAAGGATCAACAGTGAGTGAGCTCACCAGCTACATATACAACAATGGTAATCTGTAGCAAAGGATCAACAGTGAGTGAGCTCACTAGCTACATATACAACAATGGTAATCTGTAGCAAAGTATCAACAGTGAGTGAGCTCTCCAGCTACTTATACAACAATGGTAATCTGTGGCAAAACGAATGAGTGACCCCAACAGCTAATGATACAACAATATGTATAAACTGATACAGGATGACCATAAAGCCTTGTACTTAAAATATTAATGACTAAAGACATACATACACGGTCTGACAATTAAGTAATGAGACTGATTTTATTATAGCCAAGACAAAAGCAGATGAAAAACAAGCCGCCACTTTGCTGACCTAGTTAGAGGTGCTGTGTCACGTAATCAGCATGGAGCAAAAAGCTAACATTAAATTCTGTTTAAAACTCTGAAAAAGTGCCACTGAGACAGTTCAAATGAAGCAACAAGTATATGGGGATAATTGTTTATCTCGTGCATAGATATTCAGGTGATATTCATGATTCAAAAGTGGTGCAGAAACAATAACAAATGTGACTAGACATGGACGCCCAATTTCTGTTCGTAATGAGGAACTCATTGCAAAAGTCAGAGAATGGATACAAGAAGATCGTTGTTTGGCTGTGAGGTTGATGGCAGATGAATTTTGTGTTAACCAAGAGACCATTCGTAAAATTTTAGGGGAAGATTTGGGCAAGAAAAAAGTTTCTTGCTGATTTGTACCACATGCGTTGTCTGATGACCAAAAACATAAGCATGTTTAGTACGCAAAGGACATCATCAAAACATGTAGCAGAAATAAACATTTCTTAAATTTCATTGTTGCAGAGGATGAAACATGTATTTTCCATTATGATCCCACAACTAAATGCCAAAGTGCTCAGTGGAAGTCATCATCATCACTAAAAGGAAAAATATTTCGCCTTCAAAAGTCGAAAGTGAACACAATGTTGGTGTGCTTCTGTAACAGCAAAGGAGTTATTCACAAAGAATTTATTCAGAGGGACAGACTGTCATTGCCAAAGTTTATTTAAATATTTTGAAACGTCTATTGAAAAGGATTCTCCAAGTCTGACCCGAGTATTCAACACCTGGCAGTTTTTTCCTTCTTCATGATAATGCACCGGCTCACAGGGCGGTAGTTGTACAGGGATTTTTGCCCCAAAAACAAGTGTGTATTCTCAACAATCCACCCTATTCACCAGATTTGTCTCCTTGCGATTATTTTCTATTCTCAAAATTAAAGTTACCATTGAAAGGACTCTTCTTTGACAATACTGATGACATCCAAAGGGCTTTAACATCGAGTTTAAGGGTCATACCAATAGAAGAACTGCAGAGGTTAATTCAGTCTTTGTTAGATCGTGCCACTCACTGTATCAATGCACAAAGGGCTTCTTTGAATAAAATACAAGTTATATCTTCAACTGTTTATTTTATTTCTTTATGGAATTAGTCTCATTACTTAATTGTCGGACCTTGTATAATGATATATTTAATAAAAATTAGATTGAACTTAATGTATTTTTCAATTACCAGATTTCATCACAGCTGCCAATATTTTTTGACACAAAATGACTGGAAGACATTTAATTTGTGCACTGATGTAACTTGAACTACTTGTTGTTTTCAACCTTAAGTTTATTCCAAAAAGTGAAGCTTTGATGAGTACATGAGTATTTTGATGTGGCACCACAAGATAAAAAAAAAAATCTAGCAGCATTAAATCAGCTTTGTTCACCTACCCAAACAATTTATCCATTCAACCAGTATGTTCAGCAAGATGTTACACTATAAGAAAAAGAAAAAAAATAAAGGACTTACAAGGGTGAAATAATTAATTAAAAAATTTTTGAGAACTGAAGTTTTATTTAATTCTTTTTTTTTAACTAAACATATATCATTTATATAACTCTGGTCATTAAAATTTTAAAATGATGCTGGATTTTATAACAACACTGTGTAAGCTGACTGCTTTTTTTTCTAATTTATACTATCACAAATGAAAACATCACAATTTGACAGGTATAAGGCAAATGTGAATGATTTCATGATTGTGATGAGAATAGTATGAAGCAAAACAATGTTCTATAGATGTTTTTTTTTTTTTTTTTAGTTTTGAAGTAGAATGATATTTTCAGTATAACAGTATTCTTCATTTGGACATAATTTACATGTACATAATCATGACTTGTATTTCTCCGCCAAATCATCTTTCAACTTTTGTGTTTCAAATAAAGAAAAGAAAACTCCTAATATTTAATGCCTCTGATGTGAGTACTTGAAGCCTTTTAGTTTACTTTATGAGAAAATATGTACACACTCAAAGCTGTTTTTTCATATTTTTATCTGATGCGTTATTTTTGTGCATGTTCCTTGAAAAAGGTGTTTGCTGTAATAGTGGCTTGTTGTATGTTGTTCATTTATATGCGCTCATCTTACCTTCTGTCATTCTTGTTTCTGCCCACTTTCCTCACTCTTTCTATCTTTCTGTAAAACTGAACCATACGCTTCCATCTACTTCATTACTAAAACCAGTTTTACCACAGTTGTCATGTCCCTTATTATCTCACAAGAGACAGGCAAACTCATCTGTATAAGACCCACCATATCCTTTGATACAATAGCTCAGGCAACTGTACAAAGACCAACATGTAGCCAATGGTGGAGCCTACTTCACAGATCCACCTCCAGGATTAAGGACAACCCCACACCCCCCCCCCCAATACTCCATGATCATCACAGCTTCAGTAGCCAAGAGCTTGTAGTACACAGCTGCAACAAGCCACTCTGAATTATTGTACTGGCCTTTCATTTCAGCTTTCATCACATATAAAGCATCTACTTCACCTTTCCTCTCATATTAAAACTTTACAAGAACAACAGCACACACAGAAGTGCATACATGTCTAGCATTCTTCATGTGTTATAAACAGCTTCAGCTCATTCTTCTAATCACATTCCTGCTGATTCATGCTGGTAGCCGATAGCTATCCCATGCTGCCCTTCTATAGCCTTGACAACTGGGGTTTCTCCTAACTTCTGTTCTAGACCTTTCCAAGTTCTGCTGGCCAGGTACTCAGCTGTGTGTGAAGTGAAGAAGTTCTTGTTAGCAAAGTGTGATGGGTTAATTTTTTTTTTTAATGCTATCTGCAAAAAATTTTAAACGAAACTGAAAATAATACTATCAATTTCCAAAATACTGAACAAAAGTGACATCAACAACAGGATATAATGAAACAAAAAATTTAAATAAATTACCTCTATACAATATAAATGCTTGAAAAGGAGACACAACAGGAGACAATGTAACTGAAGCAGTAATGGAAAACAAGATGATGTACTCATTATAAATGTAGCTACTGTTGCTAATGCAATCAGATGATGCTCACAGTTATAATAAATGTGATTAATAAGAACTTGTTATAAAAAAACGTGAACAGGAAAAACAATCAAAATAGCTAAAACAAGATTAACATTGTTATAATAAATGTGGCTAAAACAAGATCAACATTGTTTAATAAATGTGGCTAAAACAAGATTAACATTGTTTAATAAATGTAGCTAAAAAGATTAATATTATTTAACAGATGTGGCTAAAACAAGATTAATGTTGTTATAATAAATGTGACTAAAGCAAGATTAACATGGGTATAATAAATGTGATTAAAACAAGATTAAGAACATAGTTGAAATAAGATAATAAATGAATGTGGCCAAGAAGCTATAATAAATATGGCTAAAACTAGCCATAATGAATAGAGATAAAAATTGAATGGGGAAAATAGCTAATAATTACAAATGTACTAAAAAACTCAGGACACAGAACAATGCTTACTAATACTGATTAAACTAATCACAATAAATGTGGTTAACTCAGTCAGTCAATCATTTGCATGTCCCTTGCAGAACTCTGCCTCCCTAACAGCTCTCATGTAGGCCTCTCAGTTGTAAGCTAGATGCCATGGTGCTGATGCATCCATTTGTAGATCATCAGCGATGTCTTGCAACCATCTTCAACTTGGTCTTCCTCTCTTTCTTTTCCCCATTATGTACCCTTCCAGGACTGTCTTCTCTAGATTATCATGACGTTTAATATGTCTAAAATATTTTTTTTTTCGTGTTTAATCCTCTTTACTAGCCAGCCTTCTTGAATATTAAGTTTCTGTAGCATGGATATATTTGTTCTTTTTTGTGTCCATGATATTTGAAGAATTCTTCTATAGCATTTACATTCAAAGGCATTTAAGTGTTTCTCAACTGTTTTGTTAAGTGTCCAGGTCTCACAGGCATATGTTGCAATGGGAAAGATGCATGCCCTTAAAAATCTTATTTTTGTACTTCTGTCTGTTCCTCTCCACAGCTTTAGTTCTTTTACTTTCTGAAGAGCAACAGATGTCCAAAACTCTCCACTTCTTCCAATCTTTCCACACTGATACATATTTCAGCTGCCTTGTTTGTTTTGTCAGTTGTCATTTAGTCTTCTTCGCATTAAGATAGAGGTTTTGCTCTTCACTATTCTGATATAATCAGTTTTTCCATTCCTTTTTGTGTTGTGGACAGTAATACTGTGTCATCAGCATATCTAATCTCTGGTATTTTGTTACGGCATTGTAATATTCTTTGTCCACATCTTCTCTGACATTCCTCATTATATTTTCAGTATACAAGTTGAATAAGTAAAGCAACAATATGCACCCCTTGTTTTATGTCAAACCAAGTTGTTTCACTATTTATTCTTACTGCTGCTTGTTGGTCTAGATACAGCAGTGATATTAATTGTATCACATGTGCTGGAAATCCCATTTTTTCCATTATTTCCCAAAGTTTCTGGTGTTGTACACGCAATGCCTTTTGAAAATGTCTATAAAAGACAAAATATAGATTCACATTAAATTCTCTGCATTTCTCTATTATTAATCTTATATTGAGTATATGATCTCTTGATCCTCTTCATTGCATAAAACCAGCTTGGACCATACTGACCTTTTCTATTTTCTTATGAAGTCTACCCATTATGATTTTTAACAGAATTTTACTGGCATAACTAATCATGGCAACAGTTCTGTAGTTTGTGCATAATTTCAAGTTACCCTTTTTTTGGCCGTGGTATGAATACAGCTCTTTTCCAATCTTTCTGAATGCCATATCTTTTTACATAGTGCATGATAGATTGTTGCACATTCCTTTCCTTCTGCTTTAATAAGTTCACCTGTTATCTCATCACATCCTGGTGATTTACCATTTTTCAGATTCTTTATTGCCCATAAAACTTCCTCAACTGTCGGTTCAAGTTCTTTCTCCTCCAATAATAATTCACACTGTTGATTTCTGCTTTTGCAGTTAGTTGTTTCATACATTCCTCTGCAATATTCCTTGTATTTTTCTACAATTTCTTCTAGAATGTATAAAATAGGAGAAAGGAGGAGCAGCTTTATTACTTAATGATTACAAAGTTGTGACGTTTCGACGTGAGTCTTAATCATACAAAAGCATACAGGACAAAGAAATATGTATGTTTTTGTATGATTAAGGCTCACGCCGAAACGTCACAACTTTGTAATCGATAAGTAATAAAGCTGCTCCTACTTTCTCCTATTTTATACATTCTAGTATCACAGCTTTACTGCAGTGCTTCGTGTATAGTTATATACTTATACACTAATTACTGTGTGTTACTAGAATTTCTTCTGTCTCTGTGACGGTCTTCCCCATCTCGTTTCAAATTACATTTAGCTTAGATGTGACATTTCTCATCAATGTCTTTACTTCTTTAAACATTTCACTCTTTCACACTTCTTGTATTCTTTCACAACAATCTTGTATGTATTGTTTTTTGTCTTTTCTTATGTTTCTTCGTATTTCTTTTGTCAAAGATTTATATTCCTCTTTGTTTTTGTTTGTCACATTTCATTTCGTCTTCATTTTTCTATGTTGTTTTATCAGTTCTAGTGTGCCTGCTGTAATCTATCCATTCTTTTGTGTTTTCTTTACTGGAACCACCTCTTTAGTTTTGTTGTTATTAAGATATCTCTGGCCTGTGGTTAAACTAGTCATAATAAATGTAGTTAGTCATAATCTTCTTCTTCTTCGTACACTTCTACCCACAAGATCGCCCTGTGATCCTACTGAATTTACTCCTGTGGTACTTGCGAGTCTCATTTAGGATGGAAGCTCAGAGCATTGTGGGGCTTGGGCCTATATTCTCGGTGAGTCACAGAAGAGAAATTGCGTGACACTGTGGTTTTCGTTAAACAGTTCAGCCTCGAGTTTGACTTTACTCAACAGAAAACCTCGACGTGGTTTGGATATGAATATATCCCCACCGGGTGAGAGGAGGTTGTCTATCTAGGCTGCACTGGTCCAGTGTCTCCGACTTCAGCGTTTTGTGGTCGTGGCCGCTACCCTTCCTGGTGGTGACCAGGATGGAGCCCCTGCCGAGGAGGACAAATCCTTGCTACTAGTGAGTCTCACCCCTGGGTTAAGCCGGTTTAGGCATATTATCCCAGTTCTGGTGCACACAGGATGTGGCCAGTCTCTAGAGCAGAGGTGCTGTGATATGGGTAGCCCTCACGGCGAGATGACTGGCCATACCTGTTTAACTTCACTTAAGCCATTCTATCACCTTTTCCACGGCAGCGCTGCGCAGCAACCCTAATCGTATTTTTCTTCATTGGCCAGGAGGAGTTTCAGCCAACGCACAGCAGCCAAAGAATCTCACTAACAGCAGTAGGGTTTTGAACTAATAAAAGTGCTCTTTTCGCAAGGATTGGAGCTTGGTAAGCATGTATTAGCTCTAGAATTGCCACAGTTATCCAAGTGGGATTGTGTCACCTAAGGAACCTTGACTAATTTAATGAGCCAGTTTCACAGTGAGACAGTGTGAACTTAGACATGCATGGCGTAATCTTTGAGATGAGCATATGACTACTGGCAGGATCAACCAGATAGCTTTCTTCACCAAACCTTAGTCGGATATCTACTGACTGACCGATGCAGGGCAAGGGAGACAGTGCTCTGCTCAGAGTGGATCCCTTTTGACCCTGGTGGTGTTTCAATTCCTATAACCACCGGTGGCAGCCGGCTCTCTCTGTTCTAACGAACGAGAAGAAAGTGCAGCTCCGACAACCAACGCACATTACATACTGCAGACCTGATACTCTTTGCAACAGATGGGTCAATTTCGAGCCCACTGGTCAACAACACCATATTACACCACCAACACGTTAGCACGAACCTGGCTGGCTAGCCATTTATAGACTTTGCTCGATGGACAAACCACTCACTTCTGCATCGAACTACCTTAACTCTTGCTGTCCGGGAAGGAAGCGAAGATCTTTCGCCCCACGCATGGAACTAGAGAGCACTTTTTCACTATAAGAATGGTCGGCCTGCACTTTCAAAGCCTTCCAAGCCAACAGCAACCCGCGCCCACAGAGCTCTGCGTGGCTGACATTAGTCACAATAAATATGATTAAGCTAGTCATAATAAATGTGGTAAAAACTAGTCATAATAAACCAGTCATAATAAAAAGGATATGGACATGATGAAGAAGAGTTGATAAATGTGACCAAGCACAAAACATGATAAACATGGTTAAGCGATATTAGACAACACATTTACTGCCCATAGTTTCAAACCTGATCTCAAGAAGATATGTTTATATATTTAAGTTTTATATACACTTACTCCCAATTTATTTATGTGTCAGCAAGAGGCTCTGAACTTACCTGCATCATCTGCCACAGCTGCAACAGTCATTGCCTCGGACCTTAGTACCAGGTCCTGACCTGGAAGGCCAGAAACTGGTGCCTCCCTGATGCCCAGCATTCTGACACAGTTTGTGACCAGGGACACATCAGAAGTGCAGTTTTCAGAATCACTGGTGCTACGATTTTCTACATACATTGGAGCTCCTGCAAATGAGAAAAAGTTTTATGAGCATCCTACAACAAGTTTTATGAGCATCCTACAACACAAACATAAGTTTTATGAGCATTGTCTTGATATCTAGTAAACCCTGTTCCTGCTAATTATATGTTGCTATTAATTCTGTTACCAATTTGCATACCTCAGCAGCTACATAGACCAGAATGGTGACACCAGAAAGGAAGTTAGAACTGCAAAAGCAGTACTGACCTTCAAGAATCCTGAAGGCACTAAAAAGTTATAAGCACAAAAACCAAGTTAAGATTATTCAATTCAAATGTAATATCCACCCTTGTTTATGCATGTGAAAGCTGGAAAACAACTAAAGAAATGGACAAGAAATTAGACTCTTCTGAAAACAAATGCCTAAGGAAAATACTCGGTATAAAGTGGAATGAATTCAAGAACAATGCAGAGATAAAGCAGATGAGCAAACAGCAACTAGTCTCATGGGTGATCAGGAAAAGGAGATGGACATAATTTCAAATGCTGTTATTCTCTTTTCTAGTGATCTGTTAACTGTCCATGTTTCACATCCATATGATGCCACTGGGTTTATGTAAACTCTTAATATACATAACCTTGTTTTCTTGTTGGTGCCTTGCCACATACTCTTCGTTTGTGCTAGTTTCTGTGATGCAAATGCAGTTCTTCTTTTGGTTTCCACTGCGCAGTTTCCACAAGCGGTGATGACTGAAATAGCACGATCACTGCTCTTTTATACCATTGACATCCTAAGGGATATGATTTTAACGTCCATATTTTCTGTGACCTATTGGCACACTATAGGATCTTCTTCTTCTTCTTCGTTTGCCTCTATCACCAAAACCGCCCCGTGATCCTACTGAATTTACTCCTGTGGTCCTCACTAGGTCCCACTGCTCTCCTGTGGTCCCCAGGAGGACCATACGAGATCCCCGAGAGGACCACAAGAGGTTCAAAGTATTGCAGGGCTTGGGCCTATATTCTCAGTGGGTTGCAGAAGCGGGACACCGTGGTTTTCATTGCACCAGTTTAATCTAGAGTTGGACTTTTTCACTGGAAAACCTCAACATGTTTTGGATATCCATGCATCCCCACCGGGTGAGAGGTGATTGCCCATCCAGCCTAGAGTTGGACTTTCTCACCGGAAAACCTCGACGTGTTTTGGATATCTGTGTATCCCCGCCAGGTGAGCACTATAAGATGATGGTCAGCACTATGCCTAGTTGTCTTTCCTTCCCCATTTCTACAGCTGGGTACTGGGGGAGCCTGTGGTTGGATTTGAACTACTGACCTTCACCATGAGAGTTGAGTGCACAAATCACTTCACCACTCAGGGACATGGTGGATATTCTTGTGGTGAAAATGTATGGTATGTACATTTTTATATTATTATTACCATTCAGACATCTAAAGTTTACACAAATATTTGTTTACTTTTGTGTCAAGTGATTATGATACGTACTGTACCCTATCCAGGTTTTATATTATCTTATATATATTATATAGTATGTCAGTCACGTGATGAGAAGAAATAGTCAGAGAATCCCAAAACAAACTATCAAGTGGAACACAACAAGCTGAAGAAAAAGAGGTCAACCACATGAAACTCTAAAGAGGACATTGTTAAGAGAGGGCAAATTAGCAGGCATAAAATCCCTTGATGAGGTTGAAAAGCTCGTTGAAAAAAGGAAAACTTGGTAAACTACCATGTGACGTTTAACAGCACTGGAAGGATGTAAGATGTAAGATTAATTTTAAATTTAATTTGCTATTCTGGTAGCTAGCTTTCATATCTATGTATCACAATAAATGTTATGGAAGTATGTGCAGTAGTACTGTGTATGTCATGTTTCCTCCTTTGCGCCTATTACTGGTGGGTGTGCCATGGTAGAATATAATCGGCATCATTCACTCTCATGGAATCCACATACAACGCACAACAGAAGAATGAACGAGATCAAACCCCGAGATGTGTATCCACACTCAGGACCCAGGTAAATTCATCTATAATGATAGTCACTGCCATATACACAGCAATAACAGACACAAGTCTTTGGCTAACAAATAAATAAATAAATGTTTAATGTGACTCTGGACGATTGATGGAAGAAACATGATCTTCAGCTTCAAGAACATAACAAACATTGCATCTTCTGTTCCAGACTCCAGCCTTCCTGGTCTCCATGATCATTAATTCTCCTCCTCCTCCTCTTGCTCTGCTCTGGTCTCTACTCTCACAAGACCCAAGCATAATCAGGCTTTCCCGTTCTCACAAGCTCACAGACTGTGTAGGAGCCTGGCTCATGTGTGAGTTGCTTATTACAGTCAAAATGTACAGAAACATACAAGGCTGGCTACAGTAAGAGCCCCTGGGTAAACACTCATCTCAAAATACTGTTACATAAGCTCATACTAAACATACTATAAACAAAGCATACAGAAAATCATAAAGAAAATTACCTGGCAAAATGTCCCTGAAATCTGTGCTGTACTCTCCTGTCCATTCTCTTGCCTGGTTACATGCAAACTCCATTTCTAGTGGGCTGACAATTGGGCGATAGAATTCTGACTGGTCGAGCAGAGAACTCTCTGGACAAGCAACCAGAACATAAACGTCAATTTCTGCAAAGTTTGCCAATTTGGCCGGATTCAGCTTTCCCACAACAAAGGTATAGCTCTTCTTTCCAGCATTTTGCAAAAGCTTTTTCAAATGTTCAATCACAGACCTGTATTTTGCTACTCCTAAAGTCCCAGCTACTATTCCTACAATCTTCGCATCTTTAGCTCTCTCCACAAGGTAATACCTTTTCATAAGTGCTTTATTCACATTTAAAGTTTCTCTCTGGCACATTTTCCTTGCAGGAGAGTATGAATAAAAGGGACTCTCATTGAACGTCATCATCAAGTTTGTCAATGTTGCAGTCTCAGTGTCTCCAATAAACAAAAAACTGTACTGGTTAATGGCTTCTCCTGAAGGCAGTTTGACAGACCTTCCATATTTATATATAACAGATTCTGAAAAAGATTGTCCCTGACACCTGGGTTCTGAGAAAGCATCTTGTGTGCAGTCTACCACAGAGGATGATAATCTGCAAGTACTTTCACAGCCTTGATCTATGGATTCTGCTGGGGTGTGCTCAGGAACTAACAATTCTGACAGCACTAGATGTGAAAAAGTGCTTTTAAGTTTGGAGAACACCTCATCTGAAAACAGTAAAAGAAAGAAATGTCATCAGAACTTTATTATATACATTTTTATAGAAAAAAAACTTAAGATTGACTGACTGATTTTAAGAGTATCACCTACAGCCAGGACATTCCCATACCTGCTTCAGTAACCAATGTAAAATGTGCATACTGACTGTCTCTGCCTCGTGTTGATTGTAGGACTGTCACTTCCACAAACAAGGGGAGCTTATTCTTCCTTTGCCCTGCTTCATTCTCAGTTCCTTCCTTCTGCAAAATGTAGGGGTTATTCCCCATTCCAACTCTTCTTCCTCACACAGTTTGTCCATAACAGCCTTTGAGAAGTCTGATTTGTCCAGTTTCAGCACACCTTGTGTGGGGATCTCTCCAACCCGCTAATTACAACGCACTTCTGCATGTCTGGAACTGTATATCCATGTCTTAAATACAAATAAAATACATTAAATTTTTAATTAACAGCCAGCCAAAAAAAGTTTCAGAGTTTTAGTAAACAGTCCAGTTTTAGAAAAAAGAGCACTGTAAAACCCATCTTGAAATGATGAAATGTATTAAAACTAAACAACAGAGCATCTGGCCCATATTAAGAAACATAAAATATGCACCAGTATGGACTATTAAAAAAAAAAAAAAAGCTTCATGTCCATCACCATTTCTATGCTCGGAAAGATAACAAATGATAAAACTATCACAGAATACATGAAGCAGACTGGTTTTTCGTGCCCCACCCTGAATAATGAAAACAATACTTAAGGGGAAAAACTGAAGGAAAAGATAAAAAAAAAAAGAAGATAACAAACTTTATTTGTGAGAATGATGAATATTCAGCCAGGTGTACAACTAAGCATACACTGGGAAAATGGAGACCCAAAGAGAAAATATGGCACATGATGATGGTGACAATAAGCTTCAAAAACTACAAACAAACAAACAAAAACACAAAAAAATGATAACTGTCACAAAATTTTCTCACATCCTAAAGATACTTAAATGCAATGTTCCCTCTAAGCT
Organism: Achatina immaculata; assembly: GCA_009760885.1. Classification (NCBI taxonomy): domain Eukaryota; kingdom Metazoa; phylum Mollusca; class Gastropoda; order Stylommatophora; family Achatinidae; genus Lissachatina; species Lissachatina immaculata. The sequence continues at coordinate 60,635,911 of CM019720.1, forward strand.
GTGTAGCACGCATGCATGTGTACACACACAAAATCATGCTGTGCACAAAAGTTTATATGCCAGACAAAGAAAAATAAAACTGCTTTTATTATTTTTCAGTTTCTTTATGTTACTCTGTACTGAAGAAAAATATGATAATGTTACATGAGTTTGCTTTCGCATTTATTTTGATTTAAGTTTTTTTTTTCTATGAGAACTTTAAACTGTACATTGTAATTTGATGTTTACGGTGCACATTTGCACACACAATATTTTTTTATCACACATATTTGCACACCAGTTGAAAATTTTGCATAGGAACCCCTAAGGCTTGGAGAGAACATTGCTTACAAGATAGCACTAACTGTGATCTTCAATATCAGACTTTCTGTTCAGTTCCATCATGATAATGGACTATAGTACTTAGTCTTATGTACCACAGCATATTTCCAGGAAGAAAAGCAAGGCTCGTGTAGAAGAAGATAACTCCCAAATGTCTTGTCTTTAGTTTTTCATTAACATTAGAATACGTCTGTAAATAGGAAGAGAGGATAAAGATGCTGTTTGGTTTGGCAACCTGCGACCCACAGCTGACATGCTGGTGTCAGGTCTGGTGAACCATAGCTGACCCAGACCATACCCCACCTCTCCAGTAGTACCCCTATTAACAGGCCCAGCCTGGCTAATGGGCCAGGGATCACCACAGTCCCCATGATGGTGGAGTCTGCTAAAGAAATAGGGCACACCCCATGGTTTTTATCTCCACAAATCTAAAAAAAATAGCTGTCATAACCCGCTTCCAAGCTGACACGATGCTGTGCCTCAACATCTTTACTGCAAGAGGGAGAAGGAAGAAGATATAGAAAGATTACACACTAACCTATAACATATGAAAATACTGTGTCAAAGACCAGTATAGCCTTCAAGTCTGCATCAGAACACAGCTCTGTCAGCTGCTGCACACAGTCCTCAACATCTATGTCTGACCTCCCAAATACATACAGAACTGGCAAGCGGCCAGTCGGACTTAAGCAAGATCGGCCAAAATGGATTATACAATCTGCCTTGTAGTGTTGTGCACCAACTTCATCTACACAGCAACTGCAAGAAATATGAAAGTAGAATCCTTGCATTATCACAACTTCCTGATAGTATAAAACCTGGATAAAGTACAATACTTATCATAATTGCATGGATACAAAAGTATACAAATATTTGTGAAAAATGTAGATGTCTGAATGGTAATAAGAATATAAAAATGTACATATCATACATTTTCACCACAATCTCCACCATGTCCCTGAGTGGTGAAGTGGTTTGTGCACTCAACTCTCATGGTGAAGGTCAATAGTTCAAATCCAACCACAGGCTCCCCCAGTTACCCAGCTGTAGACATAGAGGGAGAGAAAGACAACTAGGCATGGTGCTGACCATCATCCTATAAGCAATAGGTCAATAGGTCACAGAAAATATGGACACTGACACCATATCCCATAGGATCTCAATAGCATAAAAGAGCAGTGATCATGCTATTTCAATCATCACCACCAGTAGCAACTGCGCAGTGGAAATCAAAAGAAGAACTGCAGTTGCATAACAGAAACTAGCACAAATGAAGAGAACGTGGCAAGGTAGCAACAAGAAAACAATGTTATGTGTAATAAGAGCTTACATATACCCAGTGGCAACATATGGATGTGAAACATGGACACTTAACAAATCATTAGAAAAGAGAATGACAGCATTTGAAATGAAATGTTACACTTTGAATATCACAGATAGGACAAAACTCAAATAAAGAGATACTGATTGAACTAGGTGTCGCAGAAAACTGGCTCGTTAACGCCATAAAAATTAGAAAGCTGAGATACTTCGGCCACATCAAGAGACACAATAGCTTGGAGAGGTTAGTAGTAGAAGACATAATGCCAGGTAAAGGAGAAAAAGGATGATCTTGCCACAGATTGACTTAGGAATCACGGAAAGTCTGAATGTGTCACTGCAAGATGCCAGTCAACTTGTGCAAGACTATTTTGCACTCATGGAGGCTGTGAGTGGGACAACACTCTGAAAAGGACATCTCACATGAATGAATGATCATGCTAGGATTTTTGGAAACTGGTATAACTGTACCTGTCTTTCATCCTGCATAAAGAACTTTCTGGAATATTGGTTTTCTCAATAAAACATATGGTACTTTATGCTTTTTTTTAAGGTAAAATTAAATACACTTTACAAACATCAGCGGGAATTAAATGTTTGTATGAAATGTTTTTTTTTTACCTTATTCATGGCGAGATTTAATCTTTACAAAATGCTCACATGCTGAACCAAAGTCTAAACTGGCTAGTTCTTCACGTGAATTAAGCATCATTATCATTAGCCTGCTGGCCTAATTATCCTCCAACAGATTTCACTGATTGTTTTTACTAGGTTTTTGATAATAGCTGATTGTATTTACTAGGTTTTCAATAATAGCTGATTGTTTTTACTAGGTTTTCAATAATAGCTGATTGTTTTTACTAGGTTTTCGATAATAGCTGATTGTTTTTACTAGGTTTTCAATAACAGCTGATTGTTTTTACTCGGTTTTCGATAATAGCTGATTGTAGGTTTTTGATAATAGCTGTTTTTACTAGGTTTTCAATAACAGCCGATTGTTTTTCCTAGGTTTTCGATAATAGTTACAATAATCAGTCTTCTTCTTTTTCTTCTTCGTAAGACCATTGGTGATGATGCATGGTACCCTGATTTTTGCAATGCGCCTTTTGGCTGGATACCTCCGACTTCAGCGCCTTTCCTTGCTAGGGCAGACTGTGGTCTTGCTCGGACTGTCATGAAGACAGCGGTGTAGGCTGGCCTGGTCAAAACTTTGTTTTCCAGCCTCTGGTGGCTGTACTTAAGCCCTTTCTCCACGTCAGATCCAAAATGCAACGCTGGCTGGCCAGATGACTTTGAGACAGTTCCACAGAGACACTGACTTTGGGATGAGGAATGTGATGAATGCCTCAACGATATCCATTCCCTGCCACCTATAGTCTGCTGTTTTGTTTATATCATTCTGATAGCCACTGTTGTAAAGACCCATGGGCTTGTCACGTCCTGGATTCATTGGTTTCACACCAGATTTTCCTCATCCCCGCCGGCGATCTCCATGTCCCCATCCGTCCACCAACCTGACATTACATTTTACAAAAATAACAATTAGTGTTGATTGCTTCAGGTTTCTGGGCCACAGAAGCAGGCCAGAGTTTCCAAGCAAACAGATCTATGTTCCCTGTCTCACAAAGACTATGTTAAGATAAGTGTGTTCTTAACATAGTTGTTCCTTGGGGAACAGTAATCAGTGACCCAGATGATCTACCAAAAAAATAATCAACTATAGCTACTGCTGTCACTCAAAATCAAGCTTTGATAATCACTTACTGTAATCACATAACTATGATAAGCACAGAAGTGTGACAGATATCAGACAGCAGCTCTTATATAAAGGGGTGGGTTGCAGACTGGTTCCTGGCATACTCTAGTAAACCCAGCTTAAAAATGGGTAACCGATACTTTATGATCTATCTATCTATTGCCCAGTCAAATGGCATTGGTGGTCATGCTTTTTCCACAATTGTCTGTTCCAAGTGCTGAGTATAAGCTGTGCTGGCATTCTCCATCCATGCCATCTTCTTAGTCCATCCAGCATTTTCTCTCTCTGGCTACCTCAATCTCTTTTGCCTTCTATCTTTTCCACTATCACAATGTATTCTACTGGCTTGCCTCACTGTAGATTATGTTCTATGAATTTAGACAGTCTTTTTCTGACTTTTGTTATTGTTTGCTTCATCTATCGAGAACTTCATGATAGGGAACAAAATCAGCTGGGCTGTGAGTGAACATTTCATCTCTTGAAGCCAGTCCCCTGAGTCATGAACACTGTTAACATTTTATTACCCTAGAACACTAAAGCACTGAACAGACAACACAAATATTTTTTGTGCATAAAACTAAATATGTGCATATAAACACAAGGGGGGCCGGCTAGCGTAGTGGTTAGAGCACTCGTCTAGCAACCAAATGGTCGAGGGTTCGAATCCCCAGCTGAGCGGGATTTTTTTTCCGACCAATACGGCCCTGAGGTCGACCCAGCCTCGTAAAATGGGTACCAGAGAAAATCTGGGAAGTAAAGGCAGCGAGGAAAGGAACTGGTCACCCTACCTCATACGCTGATGACCCAGCATAATGAGGTCTCTAACGCTTCACCCCCTACGGCATTTGAAATGCTATGGGACTATCTTTACTTTTACTTACTTTTTTTAAACACAAGGACAGACACAACACATAAATCCACACCTCCCATAAGAAGTATCTCCAAGAATAAATACCAAAGCATCTTTCACTTTCTCCTGAATGTGAATAGTGACACTTGGTGCATCAATCAACAGGTCATCCGGAAACTGCACAGCAACCTAAGATTCAAAAGCAACCTTACAGCCTAATGCAAATATATATATATAAGTGTATGTGTGTGTGCATACATGCGTGTGTATGAGAGAGAGAGAGAGAGGGAGTTTATTTATTCTTGCTCCTGGAGGTGAAACTAAAAATGTTGTTTATAATCAAGTTTTGAATTAAAATTAATATTATAGTGAATTTGTAAAATTATACTTTTAAATACCTGTAAATAAAATTGCTTCGATAGTACACTATAGACAGAATTCATTCCTTCCTGTCTAACAGAAGATTGTGATAAATAAATACCTGGGCAATGCTGGGTAATCAGCTAGTATAATAATAAAATATGAATCCATTCAAGGTTCAAACTTCAGACTCCAGCACCAATGCATTCATCAGGACAGCCCCATATATGACCCAATGCAAGCCGCAACATCCATCCCAGAGTTTGTTTCCCAATAATTCCCATCAATTGTTGACTGTTTATAATGTGTTTTTATCACACAGTTCGGATTTATTGTCAAGACCCTTCATTTGTCCTACCACTAGCAATCTCCTTATACCTACACTGTCCTTCTATTCCCAGTCTTAATTTTCTTGTAGTGTGTCCAATACAATTTTAGTAATGTCACCCTTATCCATTTTACATTGTATTTTATTTTAGCCTGTCCAGCAAGTATATCTCATTTCATTTCCATGTATTCTCAAATGACCTTGACAGTAAATCCACATTAGACTCATCACATGTTATAGTAATTATCAGTAAATCATCATTTGATCAAATAGAAATTTCAATATCAGCATTTTAACTGTAAAAAAACAACTAATTACAACACACTTTAACTGCACCTTTTACAACAGATAATTTTTTTTAAAAATTATGTATCTGAGACAAATACATAAATTCTCATCGCAACACATGCCTATGAGAGCTGGACACTTAACAAAACAGCTGAGAAACACATAAATGCCTCTTAATGTTACAGAAGAGTTCTTCAAATATCATGGACACAAAAAAGAACAAATATATCTATATTAAAAGAACATAGTAGTGAAAATGGTTGGCGAGTAAAGAGGATTAAACAGAGAAAACTTGAATATTTTGGACATATTAAACATCATGAGAATTTAGAGAAGTAAACTTGAATATTTTGGACATATTAAACATCATGAGAATTTAGAGAAGACAGTCTTGGAAGGGTACATAATGGAAAGATAGATAGAGGTGTATGGTGGCATAGGAAGTGAGTAAAGTGAGAAAAAACGAATAGAAAGTATGAGAATGTATAAATGAAAAACATACAATATCTGATATTTCGGCATGAGCTTTTTTTGAGGATTACATAATAAACGAGACAAAATATGAATAACTAAATGGGAAACTTATCTTAATGTGGCATCCTCCAACAGAAGGGAACACAGAAATGCCTGTCCACTAGATGAGACACAGAGACCATCCAGAGCCACACAAAGAATAAGCCAATAGAGCCAATCGTAAAGAAGAGGTGAGGGGGGGAACGGGGGAAGGGTAATAGACACATGAAAACCGTTAGAGAAGAAGAGAAGGTAGCGACAGGGAGGGGAGCTAGGAGAAAGAAACAAGAAAGTAGAGTATAAATCACAGAAAAAAAGCTGGAAAACTAAAGGAGTTAAAGGAAGCTGAAGACATTGTTAATTCCAGCTGGGTGGAGACAGCCAGCCTGGAAAATAAGGCGCTATTCTAGGACCCTCCGAGATCTGGCATAATGGGAAAAAGAGAGAAAGACCAAGGCGAAGATGGCTACAAGACATGGTTGCAAATGGAAACATCAGCAGCAGAGCATCTTGCTTACAACCAAGAGGCCTCTAGGAAAGCTGTTAGGGAGGCAAAGTTCCGTAAGGGACTGACTGATCTGAGACAGGATTTACTTTCACCAAAACATGTATTCAAAGCATTGACGGTTTTTAAACAAATAATTCTAGACATAAAATAAGCAATATTTTACCCTCTGAAAACCATTTTCTGATATCCAAGCTACACATCTGTCAAGTTCATACACCTCTTGCAAGTGTTCTTGATTTGTTGCAGAGGACAAGCAATCAATTTTCCTCTTAATCACGTCATCTCCTGTGCTGAATGTTGCAGCCGACATTGTTGTAGTGGACCTTACTTTAGTTATCTTTGTTTTAACTACCTGTAGTAATAATAATCTAACAATCTTTAAGAGCGTTAAATGATGCGCAGGGAGTTATTTCTGTCCCTCGAAAAAAGATTAATAATGCAACAATGGAATCTAAAACAGTTGCCATATACTTTTCTGTCTGCGTCCACATCAGAAGGCGAATCACTCACTGTTTTAATTTAAGTTAAAGTTTCAGTATGAGTTTTTTAACGTAAAATAACACATCATAAATATCGTATCAAACTTCTCGCATTTGATTAACAATGTTGTCCGTAACGCGTGATCCCCTCTTATTTAACTTTTGGAAATATTGAATCGAGAGTTATCTTGCTTCTTTACGGTGTCCGGTCTAATTTATTCCCAGAAAATAATTATAAACCCGATGGATGGATGGATGGATGGATGGATGGATGGATGGATGGATGGATCATCCTCATTGCATATCGGACAATTAGTCATATGTGTGTGTGAGTTTATGTATGTGTTGTATGTGTTGTGTGTGAGAGAGAGAGAGAGATTACGTAATGTCACATTGTTTTTTTTTCTTCAAGATTTCGTGGTACTCCTTCAGAGCAGAGGGTTTGATGCTTCACAACAGAGGCAGTGCGATGAACTTGTTAAATTTTTGTTCCTATATCTGTCTTACTTACATAGATAAATTTTCTTCCTAAATTAAAAAAAAGTCGTAATGCGCCCCCAGCTATGGATACCTTCACCGCCCAACGCTGAATGCGGCTACTAATACTAGGAAGCGTGAGCAACAACGGGATGGACTGTGAGCTAGTACCGAGACACCAGAAGCCACTCCAGTCACATGGTGATGTTTTATTACGTGTGTAGTGATCCGCCACCACCTACCTTACTACCCCAACATCATAACCCTCGACCCGTGTGTTATGGGAGGAACCTCGCGCAACCCAAAGCTTTACAAGTCAACCAGGCTTTAGCTGACTCTGCGAGGACCTTGACTCACCGAGAGTCTTAACACGGCATGGGTTATAAGCCGGTAACCAACCGGGTTTTCCCGAGAAGGCTGAACACATACTCTATATACCGACTTGCTTATATATATATATATATATATATATATATATATAATATATATATATATATATATATATATATATATCACTTTTTGCTTATGAAAAGCCTTCTGGTGGGATTACATTGAATATATCCAAATATTTCACTTGCTAAAAATTATTAAGAATCACTGAATTTAATTCAAAGTTAGTGGCCTATAACAATGGTTCTGATACAACTGAATTATCAATAATCATAAAAGTATGCAGGCTATTTTACAAAGTTTGATGCATATATGTATATATATATATATATATATATATATATATATATATATATATATGCTCTTCTGCAAGCTTAATAACTAGAAGAAAATAAGCAGAGATCACTCTTATAATTTTGTGAACTATATTCAGCTTTGAATTCATGAAAGTCAGATTTCACTGCTGTTTACATCTGAGTCTTTGTTACTTTAAGTTGGTGCATTGGACGATATTTTTTTTAAACACTCGCATATCTCTGCCCAATATACTGTAATATATGAGAAGATTTCAGCAGGAAAAAATATACAAGTTGTTTAAAATAAAATTTGAACATGATATAAATTTCATGCTGACCTTATGGCGCCCAGATATCTGCATTATCTATACACTTGCATTACAAACAATACTTGTTGGCAGAAATGCAGATGAAGCCACTGGCAGCAATTATTGAGAAAATACGCTGACGATGGTTGGGACATGTCCTCCGGATGACTGACAACTCACTACCAAAAATAGCACTAAGATGGACATCACAGGGAAACAGAAGTAAAGGTAGACCAAAAGAGACACGGAGAAGAACAACAGAGATGATGTTGAGCAATAGAGGGCTCACCTGGGCAAGAGCGGATAAAAAGGCAAAGGATAGGCATTTGTGAAAACCCTTTTGGAAACCTTATTTGCCATGGGCACTTAAGGTTCACGGACAGACAGACAGACAGAATGAATGAATGAATGAATAATCTTTATTTTTAAAGGGTAAAGAATTGGGCACGCAGGCCCGTCTTACATTCTTCCCTTCATCACTCCATCTTTCATTCTTTACACACACTTGATTTAGTACAAATATACAAATTAAATTAGGAAAAAACATATCAAAAGAGTGTAAGATTTAACTACTACATTCAAAGTAAAAGAGAAGAGGTAATTAACCTAATAAAATAGCACTCACGCACACATACACACGTAGACATATACATAAAGAAAAATACATTGTAAATACAGATCTTCTAACATATGTTTTTTTAACAAACATTAAAATAATTTCTAACAATATCTAACAAGTTGCTTTGCTAACTATGTCATTTTAGTACTTGATGGTTGGCGAGTCACGTGTTGAGAGAGTATTTGGTTATTTTATAGAGGCATATAATTGCAAGCAAGTAAATAGTGAAACAGGTTTGAGTTAAAGGATTTTAATGGATTTTAAATGGTAGGGGAGGGTGTTCCAGAGCTGTACTGCAGAGTATGCAAGGCTTTTCTTGTACAGATCAATCCTGGGTTTAGGAAGAAGATAGTTTTTTTTAAAACGCTGGCTATGTTTAATGTTACATGTAAACAGTGACCACAAGTAAGGCGGAGACAGACAGACAGACAGAATACAAACAAAATCTAATACATTTTATCAACCCAAAGCTTTTTTTGCTCGGTCCTTTACGTCAAATATTGCCACAATCAACGAGTATGAATAAAGTAGAAAGTTGAATAAATAAATAGATAAATAAACTGTTCTTTTAATCAAACAGTAAAAGAAACCACCGGTTTCAGAACTTTTATTCAAAATTATGCCAATAATAACAGTTTGCCCACAGAATTTTTACGAAAATAAAATGCACAGTATTAAAATATAATATCTGTAGCGAACAACTACTTTAATTTGTACCTTGAAAGAAAAAAAAGGAAGTTATAGAAAGAAAAGGTTAAATGCAATGGTCAATATTTTTATAATCCCGTGAGTTTTACTCATCACAGCGCTTATCCTAACGTGAAAGTTCTTTCATTGTATCTTTTTTTTTTTTTAACTTCTTTTACTTCACTTCTAACGTGTGCTATCTCGTTCTTACCAAAGCAAAACAGCAGCTGGAATTTACAGGGAACAAAATTATTTTAAAGTGGGAATATCAGCAGAAAAATTATGAAAACTGCTAGAGCAAACTTCAGTTCAACACATCGCAGTAATCTTTCACATATATTACCCCACTATTTTGTAACATGTAGCAATTTAAACATCATCTTTATCATGATGATTATGATAATGGTGACTACGATGATGATGACGGCGATAATGCTGATGACGACGACGATGATGATAATGATAATAATGACGGCGACGACGATGATTATGATGACGACGATGATAATGATGACGAGGACGATTATGATGACGACGACGTCCATGATGATGATGATGATGATAATTATAATGATGACAACGACGAAAATGACCATGATGAGGCGAACGAAGAAGAAGAAGAAGAGACCATGATGATGACGACGACGACGACGACGATGATGATGAAGCCACTAAGCTTTATTTTCATTCTTGTCATCTCTTCATATTACCCTTTATCCATCTCCCACTGCTACTTTGAGCGCTGGATTTAGCTTTGATGTCATTAAAATGGGAAGTTTTACAGCCAGTTAAAAAAAAATAATAGGTATATAAAGCTGTAAATAAACTAAAATTATTCAGGATAAGATTTATGCCAGCCAGACTTTGCTGCAGACGGCGAGATTCTCACCAGGATTAACTTCCATATGTGATATGAAGTCTAGTAGACCTAACTACATGACCTACTAGAGCTAAAAGGGCAGACTTCCCTGATGTGATGAATACACAAACAGTCGAAGAAAAAATTCACAATTTCACAACAGCCAGAATCATCATTTGTACTTCGGACAAATCCATAGGAGCCTCGATTTCTTCCTCATTTTCTCCTTCAGCGAACTTACATCGATGACACTAACTCTATGTTGATGGATATTTCTTGTATTCCTTGCATGACGTTTACGGCTGATATCACTGCATTTTTACTGCCATTTTCTTCATCATATAGTAGAAATTGAGGAAAGCCTCTGACGAAGGTTGGGACATGTGCTCCGAATGACTGACAACTCACTACCAAAAAATAGCACTAAGATGGACACCACAGGGGAACAGAAGTAAGGTAGACCAAAAGAGACACGGAGAAGAACAACAGAAAGGATGTTGAGCAATAGAGGGCTCACCTGGGCAAGAGCAGAAAAAAAAGCAAAGGACAGGCATTTGTCCAGCATGTGCCCTAGGCACTTAAGGCTCAGAGAGAGAGAGAGAGAGAGAGAGAGAGAGAGAGAGAGAGAGAGAGAGAGAGAGAGATGGTAGAAATGTCACATTACCTTGTGTGTGACATGTGTAGTAAATAAATTCTGTTGACCTCCATGAAGATTTTGGCGATGTCTTCCTTGTTCAACAGCTATACAAATTGGTACACCAAGCTTCGTCAAACGAGGAGCTTCTGAGAAAGGCTGGAGAGACGAGACAAACAATAACAAAAGTCAGAAAAAAGACAATCCAGATTCTTATGACACGTTCTACGATGAAGCAAGCTAGAATACATTGTGACAACATGAAAAATAGAATGCAAAAGAGACCGAAGTAAACAGAGAGAGAGAGAGAGAGAGAGAGAGAGAGAGAGAGGGGGGGGGGAATGCTGGACGGATTAACTAGATGGCACGGGCAAAGAACACTAGCACCGTTTATAATCACAACTCGGAGCAGGGAATTGTGGAAAGGCATGACAGTCACCAGCAGTCGGCAGTGCGACGGATAGAAGCTTCGTCAGTTCGGCTGTTTTCTTTTCTGCGTCTTCTGTGACAAAGGTGAAAAAGACTTGATAAATCCAAATAATACTAATGCTAACAGGAGAGCTGGTAGGAAGGCAAAGTTCCGCAAGGGACATGCAAATGACTGACTGATTAATACTAATAATACATAAATACATACATACATACATACAACCCTACATACATACATACATGCATGCATAAAATAACGAATTTTAATAGTAACGATCCACGACCGTTTGAATGGTGAAATACATGAGACCGGAAGTTTACAAGCGGGCGCCTTTTTTGAGCAGTTTCATTGCTATGGCTGTTGTGTTTCTGCTATAATAATCTTTTATTTTAGCCAGGCCAGTTGCATTAGGACACAGAAATGCACATAAAGTCAATAGTCATTGACGGTTTTAAGTCCTACGCCCAGCGAACAGAAATAAATGGCTTTGACCCACTTTTCAATGCTATTACAGGCTTGAATGGGAGCGGAAAGTCTAATATTTTGGATTCAATATGTTTTGTGCTTGGGATATCGAACTTATCTCAGGTTTGTTTCTATGGAAATAACAGATCGTTCACTTTCCTGTATACTAATGAGATATCACAAGGAAAAAACGTAATGTGCGCAATTTCAAGTTAGTTAAGAACCACCCTTACACCATATAAACAGCTAGTAGCGATCGTTTACTTTCCTTTTGGCCAAATTAATAAGCATAAAATCCCTTGATGAGGTTGAAAAGCTCGCCGAAAACAGAAAAAAAAATTGGCGAACTACCTTGCGAGCCCTGTGTGACGTTTAACGGCACGGGAAGGATATAAGATATATAAATAAAAGATTAACGATTGCCAACTGACCGGTTGCCACGAAGGTTCGGCCAGTGGCGGGTTATCCATTAGACTGAACAAGCTTAAGGCTATAGGCCCTGTAGGACACGGGGACCGGCGTCTGTGAAATAAAAACTACAAATGCAGATTACGCTTTTATATCAGGAAAGGCAAGGGCCCCGGGTGGTGGTTAATCTGCCACTGAATGCGGCAAGTGTGCTGTGGGCGTGGGGTTGGGGAAACAGGGAGGGTCGAAATGAAGCAGTTTTATTCACTTAAATGGTGAAATCTCATGTGAAAGCTGATGGCAATTTCTTTTGGTATGTTCAGTTTAAGGGCTAGCATAGTGGTTACACACAATAATTAGTGTATGAGTTTTGCATGATGTTTTGTTTTACAACTGTACAATATCACCCAGCATGCTTCGAAACCAGTCCTGAATCATTTCAATGGTCCCAACTACAGAGGCAAATCTTACTTTCTGGTAACACCCATCAAACAATGTCATGCAGATGACAGAAGCCATCTAGTGCTTGAGTTACATTCAGGAATATAGGATGCTGGAACCACACAGTTTGAACTCTTTATTCAGCTACACCTAACATTCTCCTTTTCCACAATCCCCCCTCACTAAGTTCCACTCACTTGTTACACATAGTTCAGAACCTCCTCACAGCATCACATTACACCCCTCTACCCTAACTATAATCACATATTTCACCTTCTCCCGGCTAGATTACCACTGTATCACTCTCTCTCTCCTCCATGGCTTCACCACCCTCAGTTATGACCCATCTATCAGACATCCCAAGTCTCCATTTAAATACTCTCTACATTTCTGACACACAGCGTCAGACAAGCCACAGCTTCTTACAAGTTACAACTAAGTGCTCTATTCATTTTATTTGATTTTTTTTTTTTTAACACAGCATTCATGTGAATTTATACTTTATCTCTTCTCCCTAATTCTTCATCCTGTGTGGTTTTCTATGATTAAAGCTCACGCCGAAATGTCACAACTGTGTACTCGTTAAGTAATAAAGCTGTTCCTACTTTTTTCCTTCTTTGTACATTTAAGTGTAGTGGTTAAAGCACTCGTCTAGTTGAGGGTTCGAACTCCCAGCTGGGTGGGATTTTTTTTTCCGACCAATACAGCCCTGAGGTCGACCCAGCCTCATAAAATGGGTAGCAGAGAAAATCTGAGAAGGATAGGCAGCAAAGAAAGGAACTGGGCACCTTACCTCATACGCTGATGAGGAAGAGTGGACATAATGAGGTCTCTAATGCTTCATCCCCTATGGCATTTGTTCAGTGTACCTTCTTATCTGTCAGTTTATGCCGTTAGCATTGCAAGGAATTTCAGACATTGGTCCTGAGCAATCCTATCATTGCGAAGCAGAATTCGCCAAGCGTTGGATTGTTCACCCACTAATAGGGAACGTGAGCTAGGTTTAGAGCGTCGTGAGACAGGTTAGTTTTATCCTGCTGATCTGCTGCTGGTGAGATTCTTCAGCTGCCATGCGTGGAGCGGTGCTCCTCCTGGCCAATGAAGAAAGGTGCAAATGGGGTTGCCTCGTGGCACCACGGCGGAAAAGGTGGTAGAAAGGATAAAGCAAAGCAAACAGTCAAATCACGGCACCTCTGGTCTTGAGGTCGGCCACGTCCTAAGTGCACTCATATCAGGTGAAATGCCTAAATTTGCTTAACCCAGAGGTTAAGACACTGCTGGCGAGACTCTTCGGATGCTGCGCATGGAGTGAGGCTCCTCCTGGTCAAGGAAGAAACTGCGGAAAAGAACTAAGGGTCGCTGTGCGGCGCTGATGTGAAAAGGTGAAGGAAAGGATAAAGTGAAGTTTAATCGGTATGTCCAGTAGTATCGCTGCGAGAGCTACACATACCACGGCCCCTCTGCTCTAGAGGCAGGCCACGTCCGAAATACACCTACACTGGTGAAATATGCCTAAACTAGCATACACCAGGGGTGAAACTTGATGGCTAGGCATGTCACGGTACTTCTGCTCTAGAGGTCTGTCACGTCCAAAACACACCCATACTGGGATAATATGCCTAAACCAGCTCAACCCAGGGGTGGAAGTCACTAGTGGCGAGGATTCGTCCTCCTGGACAAAAGCTCCATCCTGGTCACAACTAGGAAGGGTAGCGGCCATGATGACAAAATGCTGAAGTCTGAGACACTGGACCAGGACAGTCTAGATAGGCAACCACCTCTCACCTGGCGGGGATGTATGTGTATCCTAATCATGCTGAGGTTTTCCGATGAGAAAGCCCACCACTGGACTGGATGGGCAACCACCTCTCATCCGGCAGTGATACATGGTTATCTCAAAACACGTCAAGGTTTTCCAGTGAGAAAGTCCAACTCTGGCCTGGGTGGGCTACCACCTCTCACCCACCAGGGATATACTGATATCCAAAACACATCGAGGTTTTCCGGTGAGAAAGTCCAACCCTAGACTAAACTGGTGCAATGAAAACCACGGTGTCACGCAATCCCGCTTCTGAGACCCACCAAGAATACAGGCTCAAGCCCTGCGATACTCTGAACCTCTTGTGGTCCTCTCGGGTATCTTGTGTGGTCCTTTCGGGGACCACGGGACGTAATGAGGACCACAGGTGTAAATTCAGTAGGATCACAGGGCGGTCTTGGTGGTAGAAGCGAATGAAGAAGAAAAAGAAGGTCCAGAGCAAGATGAGAGGCCTGGATAGCTGTCATGTTATGCTTCATAACATGTGTGTCTTTCATCCTGTTCCATCTACTTTTTCCTTTGTTGTCCTCATGCCCTATATCCAGATGTTTTCAAGTTGTATGCATGTGCAGCTGGTTCTGGATAAATGCGTATCAAATGCCTGAACCACTTAACTCTGGTTTTTTTATGCAGTCCTTGACAGGTGCTGTTCCCACCGTTTGCCGAGTTATTTTATTTCACACTTGATCCCTTCTTGTCTTGTCAACCATTTTTTGTAAGCATTTCATCTCGCCCCCGTGTGGTACCCGGGATCTGCAAAGAATAGGACCACTGTACCCTACCACACATGATCGTAAAAGGCGACTAAGGAGGGTTCAGCATAGGGCCAGCAACCCTATCTGGTAAAAAACTATCAGACTGCTACAGAAATAGAAGCAAGGGAAAAAACAAATGCAGGTGGAAGGAGAAATGCGTATCAGGAAACTGAGCCCATGAAGGTTGTGGATGAAAGCCAGCCACTGGAAGTCCCCAGCCCGACTGCAGACCTCCTGGAACCTAAACACAAGATGCAAATAGGCAGCTGGAATGTAAGAACACTAAACCAGACTGGAAAACTAGCTCAAACCATCAAGGAAATGCACAGATACAAACTAGACATACTAGGAATACAAGAAGCAAGATGGACAGGACAAGGCAGAAGGAAATTAACAACACAGCACACAGAAGATACAATAATATGGTCAGGTAAAGAAGATCTTCATGAAGGAGGAGTAGCATTGATTATAACAAAAGAATCATCAAGAGCATTGCTGAAATGGACCCCAATAAATGAGAGATTATTATATGCACGGTTCAACTCAAGATTCACGAAGCTGTCTATTATAGTTTGTTATGCACCAACAGAAGCAGCTGAAGAGGAATTAAAAGAAGATTTTTACAACAGCCTCCAAGCAACAGTAGAAACAATACCCAAGCATGATATGCTACTCATCTTGGCGACTTCAATGCAAAAGTAGGTGAAGGAAATGAAGATAGAAGAAGAATCATGGGAAGAGAAGGAATCGGAGAAATAAATGAAAATGGAGAAAGACTGTGCAGTTTCTGTGAAGAAAACATGATGACCATTGGAGGGACAATTTTCCAACACAAAAATATCCATAAGGTGACTTGGATGTCACCAGATAAAACCACAGAAAATCAAATCGATCATATACTAATAAATAACAAGTGGAAAAGGTCACTACAAGATGTGCGAGCAAAGAAAGGAGCAGATGTAGGAAGTGATCACAACCTTCTGGTAGCAAAAATAAAACTAAAATTAAGGAAAGCCAAAATCGGAGAACACAGAAAGATACATTTTGATACAAGAAAACTGAAAGACCAGCAAACAAGAAATGAATTCTCAATAGTACTTAAGATTCGCTTCAGTGTCCTACAAAACGAAGCAGAAATGTCCATATTAGAGTTCAATAAAACACTACAGGAAACAGCAAAAGAGGTGCTGGGATATCGAAAAAGGAGAAAAGAGGAATGGATAAGCGAGACCACATGGGAAAAGATAGAGCAAAGAAAAGAAATCAAGAAAAAATTACTGAACACCAAATCACAACGGCTTAAAGAACGAGTTTTAAGTAATTATGCACAAAAAAACAAAGAAGTGAAGGAATCATGCCGTCAGGATAAACGTCAATATTATGGCAACTTAGCAGAAACAGCAGAGAAAGCAGCATATACAAATGACATGAAAACCATATATAAAATCACAAAGCAGATGACAGGTAACTTCAACACAAGATGTGAAAGTGCAGTAAGAACACAAAATGGACAACTGGTCAGTGGAGAAAGAGAAAAAATTGAAAGATGGAGGGAACACTTTAACACCCTACTAAACAGAACACAAGCAGTACAAACAATAGACATACCTGAAGCAAAAACGGAACTAAACATCAATACAGGACCAATAACAATAAATGAAGTAAAGGAGGCGATAAAGAAGCTAAAATCAGACAGGGCACCAGGTGAAGATGAAGTGACTGCTGAGATGTTGAAAGCAGAAGAAACAGAAACACCAAAACAACTTTGCCGGATATTACAACAAATTTGGGATCTAGAAAAAGCCCCAGAGGAGTGAAAAACTGGGCTTATAGTAAAACTACCAAAGAAGGGTGACCTCAGAGATTACGGGAACTGGAGAGGCATTATCCTACTGCCACTCACCAGTAAAGTATTTTGCAGAATAATCATCAACAGAATTGTACCAACACTTGAGGAAAAACTTCGGAAAGAGCAGGCAGGATTTAGGAAAGGAAGAGCATGCATAGACCACATATTTGTACTTAGACAAATATTAGAACAGGCAAATGAGTGGCATAGCACAACATATGCATTATTCATAGATTTAGAGAAAGCCTTTGACAGTGTCAACAGAGATGCACTGTGGAAAATCCTAAGATGGCATGGCCTCCCACATAAAATAGTTAATGTAATCAAAGCCCTATACGAGGGTTTTCAGTGCAAAGTTATCTGTGGAGAACATACCTCCAGCAGCTTTAGGGTACAAACAGGAGTGAAACGGGGATGTGTACTATCACCAACATTATTTATCTTGGCAGTAGACTGGTTAATGAAGGAGGCGACATCAGACAAACGCAGAGGATTACAATGGACCCTTGACACAGTGCTGGAGGACCTTGACTTTGCGGACGACATTTGTCTGTTATCAAGCAGTCACAAAGATATGCAAGAGAAAATAAACAAGCTAACTCAGAATGCAAATAACATAGGACTAAAGATCAACGTAGGAAAGACAAAGTTAATGAAACAAAATGTGAACAACAGAAATGTACTCAGTGTAGATAACAAGTTAGTGGAGGAGGTCAACGAATTTGTATACCTTGGCAGCAGAGTAGTAGAAAATGGAGACAGCACAGAGGACATCAACAGCAGACTTACTAGAGCAAACCAGGCTTTTGCAATGCTGCAGACTATATGGAAATTAAAAAAACTAAGCATAAATATGAAAATCAGGATATTTAAGAGTAATGTTCTAAGTGTACTACTCTATGGAAGTGAATGCTGGAAAATCACCAAAACCATAGAAAACAAGTTAAATTCTTTCCAGACTAAATGTCTACGAAGAATTAGAAAAATATTTTGGCCAAACACCATAAGAAACAACATCTTATTAGCAGAAATGCAGATGAAACCACTGACAACAATTATTGAGGAAAGACGCTGGCAATGGTTGGGACATGTGCTCCGAATGACTGACAACTCACTACCAAAAATAGCACTAAGATGGACACCACAGGGGAACAGAAATAAGGGTAGACCAAAGGAGACATGGAGAAAAGAACAAGAGAGAGGATGTTGAGCAATAGAGGGCTCACCTGGGCAAGAGCAGAAAAAAAGGCAAAGGACAGGCATTTGTGGAAAACCCTTGCTGAAGCCCCATGTGCCCTTGGCACTTAAGGTTCAGAGAGAGAGAGATTTCATCTCGCATGTTGCTATCTTTCTATCATGGTATTTGGTGAGTGTCCATGTATGAAACTGACAGTACAGTATCAGGGTGAATATTGTTTGAAAACGTTGTTTTATTGGTATCCATCAAGATATGTGGATGTTTTAGGATTGGTGCAAGTTGATAGGTAACATTGTTTTATGAATTCTTCATTCAACGATTTTTTCCGTCTTGTGTAAATGTGCAGTAAGGGGAATAATATGAAGGAAATACACACAGATTATGTTCTAATATGGAGTGGAGTGGAACGAATCCAAGGAAGAGTTCAGTGTACCCCAAATTGGAGAAAAAAGATGTTGAGAGTCCTTGCCGTAGATGCTTATACCAGTTTGATATATCCCATAATAAACTACAACAATGATAACCGTTCTATGTAAAGCAGTGGTTCTTATCACCCCACATCCCAGCCTAACCTTTTCGAACCAGGCTGTTCCAGAATCCTCTCCCTTTGTATGAAATCGTCATTCAGAGAGGATTTTCTTTATACATTCTTTTATTACAGATTATTTATTTTATCCTCACCTAAGAGTTGAAATTCATCCGCAAAAAGTCACCTGAATCCATTTTGAGAATCCTGATGTAGATTCCACTGATTGATTCCCATGAATCTGTATCACCGGGAAGTCTTTATAGAAATGATTTTCCTCAACACAGAATGATGAATGCCCATTTTTACATCATAAAATCCATCAACTGGCTGAGATGCTGCATCACCTTTGATTCAGTAATTTCAGTACCATATGTTTGTGTCTGTAACTCAAGGGGTAGTTTGTAGTCAAATGATTAGTCTGTCACTTGCTCATGACTGGGTAGTTCCTCATCCTGCTTGGGTCTGGGGTCCTACTTCCAGCTAACCTCTTTTCTTCTGTCACTGCTGAACCACTCGTTATGTAAAGTTTCAAGGCTAGTCATATCTTTTTTGCTCCTTTACTTTTTCCTGCAAGCAAGGAAGCCATAAGAATTCATTTTCTGTACAATACGATTCCCTTTTTTTAAAAAAGACTTCAGATATGCAGATATCGAGAAGACATTAAATTTTCTCTAGCTTTTATTATCTTCTCTTTATTTTGTAATTGTATGGTTATTTTTAGTTCCAGATTTTTTTTCCTCTGTAAATTTTTTTTCAATTTTTTTTGTCATTTATAAATATAAGTGTTAATCTTGAGTTAAATTTAGTTACAATTTTGAACCCCTCTTCCCCCCCCCCCCCCAAACAAAAAAACAGGTAAGAGCAAGCAACCTTCAGGACTTGGTATATAAGAGTGGTCAAGCTGGTGTCACCAAAGCAACTGTCAGTATCATCTTCGACAACACAGACAAGAACCAGTCTCCTGTGGGATATGACCATTTTGATGAGATTACCATAACCCGACAGGTATGTTAATAACTGTATTAATTAAAGCTTTTAACTATCCTCAGTTTGTGAGAGAGAAAGAGGGATTGTACTGTTACAGAATGCAGCAAACCAATAATAATATAAAGTAAAAATCCCGTCTTATTCCAAATGATGCTTCAGGAGTTTAATTGGTCATGCCATTTGGGAAAAAACTCAGACTCTAATGACAACAATCTTTCTGGCACATACAGAGGGAAAGCTAAAATAATAGTTGGTAAAGAACAGTGGAAGTGAAGGCAGGTCACCATACAGAAACTGCTAAGAAAAGAGCAAAAACATTACAGGGTATTACGGTCATTGATTACTTGCCACATTGTCAATCAATGCATTTTAGAAAACATAACTTGCCATCAATTCATTTGTCAACCAATGCTTTCTAGAAAACATTACCTGCCATTAATATATTGCTGATCAATGTATTCTAGAGAACATTACCTGCCATTAATATATTGCTGATCAATGTATTCTAGAAAACATTACATCTTGCGTCCTTCCCGTGCCGTTACATGTCACATAGGGCTCGCATAGTTGTTTGCCAAGTTTTCCTGTTCTCGGTGAGTCTTTCAACTTCATCAAGGAATGTTATGCCTCTAAACTGGCTTCTCTTAACAATGTCCTCTTTAGAGTTTCATGTGATCGACCTCTTTTTCTTCAGCCTGTTGTGCTCCACTTGATAGCTTGTTTTGATATTCTCTGATTGTTTCTTCTCATCACATGGCCTACATGTGTCCATCTTTTTCTGATCATCCATGAGACAGGTTGTTGTTTGCTCATCTGTCTTATCTCTGTGTTGTTCTTGAATTCGTTCCACTTTATACCAAGTATTTTTCTTAGGCATTTGTTTTCAAAAGAGTCTAATTTCTTGTCTATTTCTTTAGTTGATTTCCAGCTTTTACATGCATAAATGAGTGGATATTACATTTGAATTAAATAATCTTAACTTGGTTTTTGTGTTTATAACTTTTGAATCCCACATGTTCTCAAGATTTTTGAAGGACAATGCTGCTTTTTGCAGTTCTAATTCTAACTTCCTTCCTGGTGTCACCATCCTGGTCTGTGTAGCTGCCAAGGTATGCAAATTAGTTTACTTCATCAACAACTGTTCCTTCTACGTATATTTTTCCTTCTTGATTAATGAGAAGTTTCATTATTTTTGTTTATCTTTGTTAATTTCAAGAACTATTTTGCTAACCAAGGAAGACGGGAAATCTGTTTTTTTCCTGCATCGATTTCACATTGTTACTGATAAGAGTTGTGTCATCAGCAAAATCAAGATCTTCTATTTGGGTCCCATGTACCCAGTCAGTGCTGGTTTTACCTGTACAGCATCTTTTCATTATAAAGTCTGTGGCAATTCCAAAAAAGCAAGGGAGATAATATACATCATTGTTTCATGCCTGTTTCAATCTGAAGCCATTCACTCATTCCGTCTTCTGTCTTGACTGCACAAGCATATCTGTTGTAGAGATCTCTAATGGTGTTGACAGTTTTAGTTGGTATTCTATATAGTTTTAAAATTCTCTACAATGAATCTCTGTGTATGCTATCAAATGCTTTTTTAGTCTATGAAATACAGGATTAATGGTTTCTGTTTTTCGGTGTTCTTCAAGTATTATTCTTAGAGTAAAGATCTGGTTGAGACAGCTTCTCCCTTTTCAAAATCCTGCCTATTCTTCTCTCATTGCAGTATCCACTACATCCTTAATTCTATTCAGAATCATTTTACAAAACACCTTCGACACAACTGATAGTAAGGTTACACCCATCCAGTTATTGCAGTCACTGAGGTTGTCTTTTTTGGCCATTTTAACAATGATTCCCTTTTTCCATTTAGAAGGGACTTTTTCTTCTTTCCAAATTTTATTAAACATTCTTTTTAGTTGGCTCATGTTGTCACTGTTAATAGCTTTTAACCTCTTGACTGTTATTTCATCTTTACCTGCAGCTTTGTTGTTAGCCATTAGATTCACTGCTGTTTCAGTTTCATTAAGTGTAACTTCATCTAAGTTGACATTTAGTTGTGGGACTGGTAAATCGGTTTCAAGATTTATTAATTCATTTGGATGTAGTCTGTTAAGTATTTCTTGGAAGTGTTCAGCCCATCTTTGCTTTTGGTCTTTACTTGATGTTAATAGGTTGCCTATTTTGCTAAAGACTGGTCTTTCTCTGGAGGTAATAACACCTGTTAGCTTCTTCTGTATGTTATACAGAGTTTTGCTGTCTCCTGTTCTTGCTGCATTTTCTTCTTCTTTTGCCATATTGTCCATATATTCTCTTTTGTCTCTTCTAGCTGAACTTTTTACTTTATTGTCTAGTTCTTTGTATGTTGCTTTTGGCAAAACTTTTCCAAGATCTGTCTTTACATTCAACTTGGGTAATTTGGCTGTATGTATGTATTTCCATGTGTTATCTGATATCCATGCTTTTCTACTTGTTGACTGCAGTCCAGCACTTGCTTTTGCTGTCATGATTAGGCTGTGCTGTATTAATTCCATAATACATCTATATCTGACTCGTCTACCTCGCTGAGTGCTGCAAAATGTTTGGTAAGTTCCAGATTGAAATCACTGTTGGTATTTTCTTCTTGTAGGCTATGACTGTTTATCTTTCTGAGTATTGATTTCTTGTGTTGGTTTTTCAGTTTAAGTGTTATCCTCCCTATACATAGGTTGTGATCACTGTTGACATCTGCACCCCTATATGCTCTTACATCTATCAGAGATGTTCTGAATTGTTTTCTAATACAAAAATGATCTATCCGGTTTCTGATTCTATCATCTAGAGATAACCATGTTGTTTTATGTATTTCTTTTTGTGGAAATATTGTTCCTCCAATGACCATGCCCTCTGTTAGACACATTTCAGTTAATTTTTCTCCATTCTGATTTATTGTATCAATTCTTTCTTTCCCCATTACTTTTTTGACGTGGTGTTATCTTTTCCTACGTTGGCGTTGAAGTCTTCCATGACAGTTAAGATGTCATGTTTAGGTACTTTGTTGATAGGTTGTTGTAGTTGGTAATAGAAATCATCTTTTATTTCATCATCTGTATCGTTTGTGGATGCATAGCATTGTATGATTGTCATTCTTCCATACCTTATTTTGTATCATGCTCTTATCATACGACTGTTCACTGGTTCCCATTTTGTAAGGCTCATTGCTGCCACAGATGACTTAATTATAATCACTCCTTCCGGGTATTTCCCATCGTCTCTGCCGGAATATATTATTAATTTAGTTTTCCGACATTCTTTTCCCTGCTTCTGGCCATCGCATTTCACTAATGCCCAACACATCTAAGTGATATCTATGCATTTCTTTTATTACCTGAGCAGTTTTTGTTGTTGTGGCCATCGTTCTTACATTCCAAAATCCGATTTTTGTTATGTATTTGGGGCCAATGAATTTTCGATCGTTGTCAATGGCATACAGAGTTGGTGACCTTGATGTTTGGTTACAACTGTTGCAAGATTCCATAATGGCAGGGTTTTTGGCCTCACGGCCAACTCTCATTTTACGATGTATGGCAACACAGAAGATTCATACGCCATTAATATATTGCTGATCAATGTATTCTAGAAGACATTACCAGCCATTAATATATCAGTGTATTCTAGAAAAAAAAAACTGCTTGCCAGTGATTCTTTTGTTGATCAAGACATTACTTGCTATTGATTCTTTTGATGATCAGTATCTAATGGAATGACTAGGAAAAATTTGTGAGAGGTGGAAATGTATGAGATAGTAAGCACTTGAAGATTCACGTAGTTAAGAATGGTCACATCCTGAGCACAGTGGAAGGTAAAGTAGCCATATTTTGTTGATCATATAATGATGTGTTCAGGTAGTAGTCAAAATGTTGTAGTCCAATCATTCCTGCTTCAAATTGTCGATGTTATGCTTTGATCTGAAACTTCTTCTTCAACTTTCCAAGCCATTAAGGCTCATTGCTACAGATAAAGTTTGCCTTCATTCCACTCTATTCCTAATCTCTCTCCAGTTGGTGACACCAATTTTGTTATATCCTCTTCAATGTTGTCTTTCCATCTCTGTCTTGGTCTACCCCTTGGCCTTGTTTCCCCTCATCTTTTGTGCATACATCATTTTCATTTGTCTGTTCTCTTCCATTCTTTCTACATGACCCAACCAGTGTAGTTTGTTCAGTTTCAAGACATTTATAATTCATTGGGATTTAAATAAGCTGTTCAGTGCAATGTTCTTTCTATATAGCTCTCCATTTTCCACTATTGGTATCCTTTATGGGCCCAAACATTCTTCTTAGGATCTTGTTCTCAAAGATCTGCAATTGTTGTTCATCTTTCATTGTTGTACTTCATGTTTCTGATCCATACATGACGGCTGGCCCTATTGTAGTTTTGTAGATTTTTATTTTGGTTCTTTTTGTTTTGGGACAAGAAACTTAATTTTCTTAAAACTTCAGCTGTTTTGTGCTCTTCAGGTTGTCATAGGTGGCCGCAACAAGTACCTGATCAACGGAAGCAATGCCAACAACATGAGAGTGCAGGATCTCTTCTGCTCAGTCCAGCTGAATGTCAACAATCCTCACTTTCTCATTATGCAAGGGAGGATCACAAAAGTTCTCAACATGAAGCCCCCAGAGGTGGGTGCTCAGTTCTAGTTTTGTAATCACTGAAAGAGAGATAGTGGTACTCACCCGCAGTTGTTGTGCTCCTATAAGTTAAATGTCCACTTCAAGATACATTCATTTTTGCAACAGAGGAACACAAGTTTGGTTATATATTCCAGATGGCACAGTTACTGTAATTAGTTATATATTCCAAACAGCACAGTTACTGTAATATTGCAGAACAGTATGAGAGAGCAGAACAGGTAGGGTTAGCATTTATAGATTTACAGAACTTTAGATGCAAAAAGAGGCTGACCAAAGGCTTCACATAGAAGCAGAAATGAATACCATGCAGTATAATAGGGGCTGTGAAATGTGAGAGGCGGAGAGAATTTGCTGCAGACCATGGATGGATAAATAGAACATTAGATGCGGTAGTAATAAAAACTGTGAGAAGATTATTGAAAAGAGGTTACCAGACGTGTTTGTGTGTGTATGTATATATTTACGCGCATTTATGTTCAATTCAGTTATATGCATTTTGCAATTATGATGTTCGTAAATTTGACATTTATTAAAATCATGAAAATAAAAAAAAAAGTCTCTTTTGGTCTCCCTAACAAAAAAAAAAAAAAAAGGTTGCCCATGCCTGTTTTAAACTATCCCTCCTACCAACAGGGTATTTGCTGCGATGAGCAAGAAATAAAAGTAAGCACTGTTGGGCACTTACAGTATATAAATAGACGTGGAAAAACATGTGTTGTGAAGAAAAAATTAGTATGGATTCTTGCAAAGGCTGTTTGTTTGTGACAGATTTTTATGAGAATTTTGTTTCTCCATAATACACTGACAGCTATGTTCCTCACACTATCTGCAGCAGGTGTCCAGCATTTTTGGTGGGTTGCCATCATGTTTTATTAATCAGGAGATTAAAATAGATAATAGCATTACAGAGGAATAAAATCCTGACCACATTGTGGGATTTGACACCAGAAGGCATTGCTACTGCTGAGCTGCCAGGCATAATTGTTTCAAGTGTTACATTTATAGTGCCAGTTTGAACTTTTGATTGTCAAAAGCTTGCTTCAGTTCTAATTCAGATATGGTTTTTAACTCTTTCTGTGCCACAGAAGAAACACGGACGTTCAGTTAAGTGCCAGAGTAAAAGCGCGGGTCTTGATAGGGTTAGGGGGTATAGTTATAAAATGGAATGGAAAACAGTATTTCCATGTACTTCCGTATACTTATTATGTTTCAAAGTATAACTAAATGAATGAAAATTTCATAAATGCAGAGTTTTTTAGGAAAAAATAAGCAATGTGATGTTTTTAGACACTGATTGTGCCTAGCTCACCATCGGCTAGGTCTAGATATGCACTACTTCCCATCTGAGATGTGTAGATCTACTTGTCGATCTCATATTCTGATTCTATTTTGCATTCTCGCTAAATTAATGTCTGAAATAACCTTCTAACTACTTCTCCCGTCGTATAATATCTCTAGATCTAATTGGGATACATTCAAGAGCAGTGGGGTGGTCACAGGCCATATCCATACCCCTATCTACATCATCAAAAATTGAAAAATTTCGGTCTTTCTCTTCCTTTTTCTTGTTCGAAATCGCTCGTAACTAGGCACTCTTTCGCCATTTTGAAAAATGTCACTGGAATCGCCGACAAAATATGTACAGTCTAAATGTTACACTGGTTGTTTTATTGTAACAAACCAAGCATTAAAAAATTGACGCCTGGTAAACAAGGGGGGTACAGGAAGCATAAAAAAATTGACGCCCAGCACGGAAAGAGTTAAAATTATTTAAGTATGTGTATACACATATGGCATTCAAAAGTTATAAGCACAAAAACCAAGTTAAGACTATTCAGTTCAAATGTAATATCCACACTCATTTATGCATGTGAAAGCTGGAAAACAACTAAAGAAATAGACAAGAAATTAGACTCTTTTGAAAACAAATGCCTAAGGAAAATACTCTACATCAAGTGGAACGAATTCAAGAACAATGCAGAGATAAGACAGATGACTGAACAGCAACCAGTCTCATGGGTGATCAGGAAAAGGAGATAGATTTATGTTGGTCACGTGATGAGAAGAAACGATAAGAGAATCCCAAAACAAGCTATCAAGTGGAACACAACAGGCCGAAGAAAAAGAGGTAGACCACGTGAAACTCTAAAAAAAAGGACATTGTTAAGAGAGGCCAAATTAATAGGCATAAAATCCCTTGATGAGGTTGAAAGGCTCGCTGAAAACAGGATAAATTGGCGAACTACCTTACAAGCCCTATGTGACGTTTAACGGCACGGGAAGGATAAAAGATATAAGATTTGCAGGCAGTGGATATGAAGTGTTGTCAATGTTAATTCATTACTCATAGATTGGAGAAAAAAAATATTTTTCATGAGATTTGTTGTCTGCATTTTCAGATTCTTTCTATGATTGAAGAGGCAGCAGGTACACGATTGTATGAAACAAAAAAAGAGGCAGCACAGAAAACCATTGAAAAGAAAGATGCCAAACTGAGAGAGATTGATTCGGTAATCATATTCCTTAAATAGAACTAGGAATTTTTAAAAAAAATGCTTCAGAATTTAACTGCTGGCAACATTTGATCTATATTTACTTCAAGAACCTAAAACGCCAAAGCGAAACTACCAGTTGTTATCTTTGAAAGGCAGTGATTAAGAAAAATCTTTCAGTTATGTCTTTTTCATATACATAAACTTCAAGTGTGTTTTTCAAGCTTACATAAACACACAAGTTATGTAAATAGGACCTGTAATGAAGTCTGCGGAAAGATACTGCACAGTTAGGCAAGAATCCAGCAATATAGGTACCTACAGTTTGCTGGGAGGTGGTTGTTCTTGGGACTTGAGGGCAATGACAATTTGAGTACACAGAATATGCTTGCATGGCCAACCCAGGGCAAATTTTGTATAAGAACATGCTGTAATACAGGATAAAACAAATGGGGTGAAAATAGGTTGTGGGATGTGTACAGCGCTCATGAAAATCAGCAGATGGCTGTTACAAGACTGAACAGGCACCACAAGAGAAGATGATAAAATAGATCCAGAGACAAATGGATATAGATACCTTTCATGTGGAACTCCACAGGACAGGAAAGTCAAGATCAAAGAAATGGAGGCGGGGGGGTCTGTATCAGATGGAGAATTTGTGTTTTCGCCTTCCGTAATTCTGACCACGATGAGAACTGATGAACAGTAGAAGTTACTTATCTCTCCCATGGAAATTTGCTCTGCAAAATATATTCATTTACTAAACAGAGTTGCTTGTATGTTGTTGTTTTTATTTGTATGGTCCTACTCTCTCTCTCTTTCTTTCTATGTCTCTCTTTGTCCATCTCTCTCTTTCTCTACCTCTTTCTCTTTCTTTCTCTACCTCTCTCTCTTTCTTTCTCTGCCTCTCTCTCTCCCTCTTAATGTCATGTAGTTCATTATCTTGTATTTGTGAATGTAATAGTTTCATTTTCCATTACTAGATATATTAATTTTCTTTCCATGCACTTTGCATACTTGTATTAAAATGAATGTGTGGTAAGAATGAAAGATGGAGTCATAAAGGGCAGAATGTGTCCAATTCCTCTTTGAAAATAAAGATAATTCATTCATTCATTCTCACTGTCTCTCTTTCTCTGCCTCTCTCTCTCTTTCCTTCTCTCTCTCTGTAATGCTTTCAGAAATATGTTGTAATACTGCAGCCAAGCAAACTTGGCAGTGATTGATGTGGGACCCATAATAGTGGATCCATCTAAGAAGCTTGCTTTTTTTAAAATGTCCACTTTTGGAGTTACAGCCAAAGAATCCTACTCCCTAACTGACTTAAACCTGGTTTATAATTCATGAATGGAAATAAAATACCCCCCCCCCCCCTTTTTTTTTTAACATGGGTACACATAATTACCAAACACTGTCCATGACAAGTTATGACTTTTTTTTGTAATAAAAAGTCACCGCAATCATGTTTCCTGGGAATTGATGTGCTACTTATTTTTAATAGTTTAGAATTATGAATCCTAATCTGTGAAACAAAACCATTTTACTATACTTTATATTTTGAGATTGAACAGCTTTATAATTAATAAACTTTACAACTTTGTAACAGCTTTATGACATAAGATTTTATGACATTATACTTCACAGTTAGAGGTTTTAGAATGCTAGAATTCACAGTTTAAGATTTTACAACTTCACAATTCACAGAGATTTTACAGTATCACAGTTTTCAGAGATTTTAGAACTTTATAGTTCACAGTTAGAAAGAAAGATGAACTGTGGAGGTAAACAAAGAATAAACTATTTAAGAAATGAATGGAAACATTTCCTTCTCTGAAGTCTGAAAGAAGTATGAATGAACTGCTTACAAGACTTCCCAGCTGCTCGTATTCCATAACTGAACAACTACAGATTGCCAAATTCTTCACTGTATCATCAGCTGCTAAGAGCTCTTAGCTTAGAGTTGGAGGGAGATCCAGCTTTGTCATGCAAGAGATGAATGGAAATAAAATAAATTTGTCTCAGAATTGTGTTTTCTTTAGTTTTGGTGTGTTGTACTCAATAATTCCAGCTATATATATTTTTTTCCAGGTTCTTAAAGAAGACATAACTCCTACATTGACAAAACTGAGAGAGGAGCGCTCTTCTTATCTAGAGTACCAGAAGATCATCCGTGAACTTGAACACCTTAACAAACTCTACATTGCTTACCAATTCGTCAGGGCAGAAGTAAGTTCTTGGTGAAATGTAGAGCTAGCTTCCTAGAAGCATTAGCAGCGTCAGCAGTTGTGAGAATAGAATGGCTAGTTATGATCATCCCTGTTCTCTAGGCAGCTCTATAGGTTCTCCGTTCTCCTTCATGTTTCATAATCTTTGGCATTTGCTTAGAAAAGGGTGTTGTGTTGTGTCACAATTAGGCACTTTGCAAAGGCTAGAAGCATCGTACTTTGGGTCAGCATTTTTGTAGGACCGGATTTGCTTTCCTGTAGCAATCCCTGTTCACTCAATCAGACTGCTGTCTGTTTCCAGGGACACACAATCCTGATTGCAAGCAGTCGGCTGTGGGTCGTAGACTGTTATTTTATTTAGCTTTAATCTTCGACGCGTATGATTTATATTCATCAGTGTACAGCATCTGGTTTGTTGATTGCAGGTTTTTTTTTTTTTCTGTTCATGTAACATAATTCCAATCTTTGTTGTTGTTAGGAGAGATGTTTTGTTACAGTGTATGTCACGTCTTTTGTACTGCTAGCTTCCATAAGGATGTTAAAAATAAATAGCTGGAATGCATGAATACATGGCGGCCTGGTTAGCAGAGTGGTTAGGTGCTCAGTTTACTAATCCGGCGGTACCGGGTTCAGTCCCAGAAGTGGGATTTTTTTTCAGATACACAACAAAAAGGCCCTGGGGTTCACTCAGTCACATCAAGAGAAAATGGTTAGCAGAGAAATCAGGGAAGATAAAGCAGCCAGGCATGATACTGACCACATCACACTTTCATGTGCTGAAGGTCATGGAAAATATGGGCCTAACACCGTATTCTCCAATATGCCTTAATGGCATGGAAATACGAAACACCCCCCCCCCCCTTTTTTTTTTAAAACATGGGTACATATAATTACCAAACACTGTCCATGACAAGTTATGACATTTTTTTGTAATAAAAAGTCACTGCAGTCATGTTTCCTGGGAAGTGATTTGCTACTTATTTTTAATAGTTTAGAATTATGAATTCCCATCTGTGAAACAAACCCATATGGCAGTTATTTTAAAAACATTTAAATGAGTCATGAAGGGATAAGAATTAAAGGAAGTCAAAACTATTAAGCCACCCTTTCATTACCATATATCTGAACCTTAAGTGCCCAGGGCACATGGGGCTTCCGCAAGGGTTTTCCACAAATGCCTGTCCTTCGCCTTTTTTCCTGCTCTTGCCCAGGTGAGCCCTCTATTGCTCAGCATCCTTTCTGTTGTTCTTCTCCATGTCTCTTTTGGTCTATCCTTACTTCTGTTCCCCTGTGGTGTCCATCTTAGTGCTATTTTTGTTAGTGAGTTGTCAGTCATTCTGAGCACATGTCCCAACAGTCGTCAGCGTCTTTCCTCAATAATTGTTGCAGTGGCTTCATCTGCATTTCTGCCAATAAGATGTTATTTCTTATGGTGTTTGGCCAAAATATTTTTTAATTCTTTGTAAACATTTAGTCTGGAAAGAGTTCAACTTGTTTTCTATGGTTTTGGTGATTTTCCAGCATTCACTTCCATAGAGTAGTACACTTAGAACATTACTCTTAAATATCCTGATTTTCGTATTTATGCTTAGTTTTTTTTATTTCCATATAGTCTACAGCACTGCAGAAGCCTGGTTTGCTCTAGTAAGTCTGCTGTTGATGTCCTCTATGCTGTCTCCATTTCCTACTACTCCACTGCCAAGGTATACAAATTCGTTGACCTCCTCCACTAACTTGCTGTCTACTCTGAGTACATTTCTGTTGTTCACATTTTGCTTCATTAACTTTGTCTTTCCTATGTTGATCTTTAGTCCTATGTTGTTTGCATTCTGAGTTAGCTTGTTTATTTTATCTTGCATATCTCTGTGACTGCTTGATAACAGACAAATGTCATCCGCAAAGTCAAGGTCCTCCAGCACTGTGTTGTAATCCTCTGCGTTTGTCTGATGTTGCCTCCTTCATTAACCAGTCTAGTGCCAAGATAAATAAATAATGTTGGTGATAGTACACATCCCTGCTTCACTCCTGTTTGTACCCTAAAGCTGCTGGAGGTATGTTCTCCACAGATAACTTTGCACTGAAAACCCTCATATAGGGCTTTGATTACATTTACTATCTTATGGGGAGGCCATGCCATCTTAGGATTTTCCACAGTGCATCTCTGTTGACACTGTCAAAGGCTTTCTCAAAATCTATGAACAATGCATATGTTGTGCTATGCCAATATATATATATATGACTATTTAGCTTACTTGTATTTTACTTTAAATTTTTCAGGAGAGAAAGAAAAGATCCTCAGATGAGTTGGTGGAAATGCAGGAACTGATCTTGAAAACAAAGGAGAGAATGGAAGAGGTGATATAAGTGAAAATAGTTGTGTGTCTAGTGTGCCTTCTTCTGCCTATAGTTGTAAAGTATGCCATCTTCTGCCTGTAGTTGTAAAGTATGCCATCTTCTGCTTGTAGTTGTAAAGTATGCCATCTTCTGCCTGTAGTTGTAAAGTATGCCATCTTCTGCCTGTAGTTGTAAAGTATGCCATCTTCTGCCTGTAGTTGTAAAGTATGCCATCTTCTGCCTGTAGTTGTAAAGTATGCCATCTTCTGCCTGTAGTTGTAAAGTATGCCATCTTCTGCCTGTAGTTGTAAAGTATGCCATCTTCTGCCTGTAGTTGTAAAGTATGCCTTCTTCTGCCTGTAAACGTTTTTTACCCCCATTCTTCTTGTTCAGATTTTAGGTCATCCTAGTTCTGTGGGCCTAATTGTTTCTTAAGCAGCATCCTATAGCTTTTTTTCTTCAGGTTCAGCCCCTCAAGCTAGATGCAGAACTGTATGTTCAGTGTATTCTAGTTTATGCTGTAGGTATTTATATGTGCAAATACAGCTAAAGTTAGCAGAAAAGGAAAAAAAAGAGAGGTTAGACTTCATCATGTGTTCAGACATTGACACCAATCTTTCTCACAAATGAGGTAATTCAACTCAGGTTTTCAGCATTACCACTGAGCTTGTTTTATGGGGGGAAGGGGGGGGGGGCTAGAGTCTGGTCAGGGCCTTTGCCTGAGTGGGTTGTGTAGCTGGCAGCTCTGGAGGATGTGGTGTGCGTTGCGTTTTGCTGCAGGCACATAAGTCCTTTGAGCCAATTTTCAGCTTATGATATAGATGGCGTCTCAGTCCGCAGTGTCTGTTCTCAGTCAGAAGATTATCACTTGGTCATTTCTTGAGGGTTTATAATATTGATCATTTCTTTTTTTTTTTCTTTGGGATGTTGTTTTGTCCATTTGTCTTTGTATATGAAAGAGGCTAGTAAGCATTTCATCAGCATCAAAGATGTCAGCAGACTTTCTAACAGCTCAGTATAGAAGAGCAGGCGGGTGTTTTGGACAAACATTATGGTCACCTGTTAGTCTTCTGTGCATGGAATTTCTTATCTTCCCTCATACATCTTTCATTGTTGACAGGGCTTGGTAATTCACATCATATACTGGGGTATTTAAGGTTTCTGTCATTTTCCTCCCTCTATCTCTTGTGTGGACTCGGTCTGTTTCCTGCAATTCTTAGCAGGAATGTAGGTAGTCATATAATGTGGCTTGTTCTTCTTGGATGTAGTTTAGTACTGGTGTCACTACAGCCCTTGTCATTTCTGATTTTGTCTTCTTTTTGGTACAGTTATTATTCTCAAACATCTCATTTTTGTTGTGATGATTTTCCTTTCATTTTTAGCTGTAAGCATCCAGATTTGATATTGATAGCACAGAGTTGGAAAATTGTGTAGTACAGTGTTCTTTTTATCTCATTTGTGATGTGTTTGTTTTTTCAGTTTGCTTCTGTTCTCAGTTTCAGAATCGAATTGCCCAGAGGATGATGATGTACTCTCTAGGTGTCTGAAATACTTCACTTATTTCAAAGACCGGCTGTTCAGGAAGATCTTCAGTGGGATTTCTGCTGTGGCAATATCATGACTGCCATTTTTTTCATCACTGATTTTCATGCTGTGGTTTTTATGTGTCTGTGATAAGTTATCCATGTTCTGCTGTAATCCTTTCTTCGATTTTGCTATGAGTGTTTGGTCATCAGTAGAAAGTTCACCTCCTGGAAATTTCATGTATAGTATTGAAATGGAATGTTAACAAAGTATTTCATTCTGGCATTTGTTGAACAGACTGAAGCTAATTCTTTCAAACTGAGCCCTAGTAATCATGTTCCACATTGGTATGGTATCTGAGTCAAGAGTAGGTTGTGTTTGAGACTGAGGTAAATGCACTCTCACCTGTACATAGGAAGGATTTTTTTTCAATAATTGGTGTAAATTTGGTTTCTTTTTTTTTTTTCTCAACAGATCAAAACAATAATATCTGAAATAGATCAGGCTATTGCAGAGTTGGAAAAGAAAAAGGTTGAGGTAAGTTTCAAAGGGTGGTAGTCTGGCTGCGTGAACAGAGATCGCAGTTAGTACGTGAACTCATTCCAGAAAATACAGGAGACAATGTCAAATGTGTCAGGTTTGCAAGATACGTAACTGCGACACAATGCAACCAATGCATTTTTTAAGGTGAATGCAGAAAAAATAGGAAATATTATGAACCCTGGGATTGGAAAAGTAGAAAAACAGTGCAAAATCCAGTTTAAAATAGTGATTTGTAATGTGGGAAAAAGAAAGAGAGGAAGACCAAGGTGAAGATGGCTGCAAGACATCATTAATAATCTGCAGATGTATGCATCAGCAGCAGGGCCTCTTGCTTGCATCCAAGAGGTCTACAGGAGAGCTGTTAGGGAGGCAAAGTTCCGCAAGGGACATGCACATTACTAACTGAACGTGGGTTCTCCTAGCACTAGCAGTACTGGATTTAGTCCCAAACATTTATAGGGCCAGATTTAATGCTTGCCTTGTTTTCTCCTTAATCCACATACTGCTGTGTTTAAACTGGCATGCAGATGATACTCTCATTTACTTAGATGTAGTTCCCAAATATCACAACATATGCATTGTTCATAGATTTTGAGAAAGCTTTTGACAGAAAATCCTAAGATGGCATGGCCTCCCCATAAGATAGTAAATGTAATCAAAGCCAAATGAGGGTTTTCAGTGCAAAGTTACCTGTGGAGAACATACCTCCAGCAGCTTTAGGGTACAAACAGGAATGAAGCAGGGATGTGTATTATCACCAACATTATTTATTTATCTTGGCAGTAGACTGGTTAATGTAGGAGGCAACATCAGACAAACGCAGAGGATTACAATGGACCCTTGACACAGTGCTGGAGGACCTTGACTTTGCGGATGACATTTGTCTGTTATCAAGCAGTCACAGAGATATGCAAGATAAAATAAACAAGCTAACTCAGAATGCAAACAACATAGGACTAAAGATCAACGTAGGAAAGACAAAGTTAATGAAGCAAAATGTGAACAACAGAAATGTACTCAGAGTAGATAGCAAGTTAGTGGAGGAGGTCAACAAATTTGTATACCTTGGCAGCAGAGTAGTAGAAAATGGAGACAGCATAGAGGACATCAACAGCAGACTTAATAGAGCAAACCAGGCTTTTGCAGTGCTGTAGACAGTATGGAAATCCAAAAAAACTAAGCATAAATACGAAAATCAGGATATTTAAGAGTAATGTTCTAAGTGTACTACTCTATGGAAGTGAATGCTGGAAAATCACCAAAACCATAGAAAACAAGTTGAACTCTTTCCAGACTAAATGTTTACAAAGAATTAGAAAAATATTTTGGCCAAACACCATAAGAAATAACATCTTATTGGCAGAAATGCAGATGAAGCCACTGCAACAATTATTGAGGAAAGACGCTGACGATTGTTGGGACATGTGCTCCGAATGACTGACAACTCACTACCAAAAATAGCACTAAGATGGACACCACAGGGGAGCAGAAGTAAGGGTAGACCAAAAGAGACATGGAGAAGAACAACAGAAAGGATGTTGAGCAATAGAGGGTTCACCTGGGGAAGAGCAGAAAAAAGGGCGAAGGACAGGCATTTGTGGAAAACCCTTGCCGAAGCCCCATATGCCCTGGGCACTTAAGGTTCAGAGAGAGAGAGAGAGTTCCCAAATATAAATGTCAGGTATTTTATTTTCTCAGACGGGTTGCATGAAGCTAGGTTTGCAGCTTATTCCGTTTACCTTGAGAAAGCATTCTGCAAACTGCTGCACTATTACTGTGATCTCTGAAGCTTAATTAATTAATTTCACTCACATGCAATGTGCCCTCAAAAGTTTTGTGGCTCGTGTACAAAATTTCAAACATGTGTGTAAATATATCCACAAAAATTGACTGTGTGTCATATGATGTGTGTCATAATGTCAGATTATGGAGTATAGTTTGAAGTTCTCATAGAGCACACACACAAAAAAGATACAAACTAAAAATCCAAAGAAATCAGTCAGTCATTTGCATGTCCCTTGCGGAACTTTGCCTCCCTAACAGCTCTCCTGTAGGCCTCTTGTTTGTAAGCAAGATGCCCTGCTGCTGATACATCTATTTGCAGATTATCAATGATGTCTTGCAGCCATCTTCGCCTTGGTCTTCCTCTCTTTCCTTTTCCCATTATGTACTCTTCCAAGACATCCAGATAAATTAGGAGAACAAATTCATGCAACGCCATCATATTTTTCTGTAGTGCCACTGTACCACAGAGAAACATCGGGAAACCAAAATAATTACTACTTTTGTTTGTGGGTGGCTGGCATATAAAATTTCATGCTTGGCATGATTGTGTGTGTGTGTGGCTGGCATATAAAATTTCATGCTTGGCATGATTTTGCGTGTGTGTGTGGGTGGCTGGCATATAAAATTTCATGCTTGGCATGATTTTGTGTGTGTGTGTGGCTGGCATATAAAATTTCATGCTTGGCATGATTTTGTGTGTGTGTGTGTAGCTGGTATATAAAATGTATTGCTCGGCATGCTTTTTGTGTGTGTGCTGTGGGAACATTGTTCACACGATATGAAGTAAAATGAGAGATAAAAAAATAGAAATAGTTATCTGTGGGGGAAAAAAAAAACCAATAGTTTTTCAGAGTGATTAACATGATATATAAAGTATCAAAGTTTATTTAAACATATTAAAAACTTTATTATTGGATATTCTTTTATGACTTGTCTCTCTCCTGTTTCCCACTTTTGTTTCCTTTAAAGAATAATTGGCATTTGTGCCTGGACTTGTCTTCGAAAGTTACTTGCTTCTTTAACTAGGAATCCGGAAGTTTGATGACGCAACTAGAGGCAGATTTGGCAGAGAAGAAGATGCAAGATGTCAAAGTTCAGAGTGCAGTCAATGCTAAGAAAGACCTTCTCAAAACTGAACAGAAGAGGCAGAAAGAGATCAGTAAAAACATTGCAGATGTTAGTACACATTACATTATTTTATTTTTGTTGTTGTTGTCATGTGTCAAAATACATAGTCTTAAAATTGTTCTTGAAGTATTTTCAGTAATTTTCCAGATTTATCGGACTCTAACTGCCGTTGCGTCGCAGAATGAGAGTAGAAGGGGAAGTTGATGCATGTATATAGATTATTTTGTTTCATTGTACAGCCTTAAGCTGAGAGAGGAGCGTTACATATAGTAAGTGGACGACAAAAATACGTCATAGGATGTCAGAAAAAAATCCCTTAGGCATTGTCATTTAGTCTGAGGAAAGGGTGGATTAGTAGTAGTAAAATATAATTGAAACGTACAGAAAAATTCTTAAACTTTATTAATGACGATTGATGACGTAAAAATTGCAAGAATGTTGATGTTGTTCTTCCAATATCATAAAATTTAATTGGAAAAAGTATCTAATTCAGAGGTCACGGATTCTCTGGGGTTTTTTTTTTCTTTTCAGCTAAATAAAAGATATTTAAGCCAGCATAACCTCCTTATTATGCATTGATTTTCATTCTCCCTTGTCATGACTCTATCATATGGTTCATACAGTTTAGTTGTTGGCATAACAAATTTTCATTTGAATTCTTAATTTCTTATAAAAATTGAAACAAAAGATTATGTTGATTTTTTTTTTTTTAATAATAACATGAGTGATAAAGCAGTTAGCACAGTTTTGTGATGTTGGTGGTTATGCCAAAGTAAGCCACACTGAATAAGAACAAAAAAAAAAGACTGATCTTGTGTAAAGGTCACCTCGGCTTTAGAAATGGTGCCACTAATTGCTGTTAACGTTGTCTGTAAGATGATAAGTGATACTGCCTGGGGAGAAAAAAAAAAGAAAATTATGTTTGTAGTCTTTTTGTTAGTTTTGATGATAACTGTATAGTGACTCTTTTATTTTTGCTACTAAATAGTGATGGCATAGTTTAAATGTTATTTATCAGCTTCATTTTGTGATTTTTTTGTTACTTAATTATTATTTCTTGATTACATGCCTGTGTGAAACGTATTTTAAAGAAAAAAGAAAAACAGTGTAAACTGAAATAATAATAACCTGAATGGGGATCCTTTTTATTCATTTAATGCATTAAAAAAAAAAAAAAAAGCCATGTTTCAGAAAATTGTAGTGCCCAGTTTGTAAGCAGTCAAATGGGCCTCAACAGGCCAGAGAAAAAGGGGTCAACCATGAGAAACTCTAAAGAGAACATTGTTGAGAGAGGCTAAATTAGTGGGCATAAGTTCTCGTGACGAGGTTGAAGAACTCGCAGAAAACAGAAAAACATGGCAAACTACAATGGAAGCCTTATGTAATGTTTAACAGTGCCAGAAGGATGTAAGTTTAGTTTGCGTAAGAAATTTTTTTGACAAAGCATAGGATATCATGTGGCTTTAAGCTGAAGTACTAATGTAGCATATAAATAAGAAAGAATAGCATTCTTTGGTAACCTTGTAACACACAGTAATTAGCGTATAAGTATACAGCTATACACGAAGCACTGCAGTAAAGCTGTAACCTTATTCCATTTATTGTAATATCAAAATACAAAATACACAGACTTGCAGCTTCACATGAGGAAATAAATGACAGGTTTTTCGTTCCTCATATTTTCTGTATTGTTTCCAGAATAATGCATCAGTTATCAGCAGAGCGAAGGACCTTGGCAAAATTGAAGCTAATGTTGAAAAGATGAGAGCAGACAAGCTGGCAGCAGAGGAGGCGTATGAAGCTGCAAAGAAACATTTTCAGGCAATCAGTGCCGGTCTTTCTTCTAACTCTGATGGTGAAGCAGCCACACTCAGTGATCAGCTGATAAGTAAGATAGTTATCCTGTGGAATGTTTTATTTTATTTAGGCATTTTTCATCATTGCTCTTCTTGAAGTTCAGTTATTGTATGTTACAAAGTGTCATATTCTTTCTCTTTATGCCAGGTTTTTTACCTATTGATATCCAAATCAGGAGAACATCTTGCATCATTCCCGTGCCGTTAAACATCACATAGGGCTTCCATAGTTGTTTGCCAAGTTTTCCTGATCCCAGGAAAGGATCAACACATTACTCATACTCGTAATGTTTACCAAGAAGTCTGTTTCTGAAAAACCCTCTGAGATTTAAACTCCTAATCTGACGTGATGGTGAATTTTATTGCGCTTTCTTCATCACAGTATGATGTTCTGCAGAGAACTTTGAGCTCACATCTACAAGTTGATCCTAAAACTCATGTTTATCGTTCAGGGTGTTCCATGTTAGACAGGCAAATACACTAAAATGAAACTGCTGGTGCTTTCACCTGCTAGGCATGGAATGCTTCATATGAGTTTCTTAACTCTTTCCATGTGTAACACGTTTTCTGCCAGTTCTGGTGCACCCATTCCATGCTGGAAGCCAGTTTTCTGGCTTATGCTTCATTTCATAAAAAAAAACAGGTGTAAATTTTGATTGTAAACATTTAGTGCGTATGTCCAGTGACCCTTCCTTTGTCCTTTTGAGGCATGGATAAAGATAGATAGTCCCATAGAAAATGCCATAGGGGATGAAGCGTTAGAGACATTATGCTGGTTCATCAGCGTATGAGGTAGGGTGGTCAGTTCCTTTCCTCGTTGCCTTTCCTTCCTATAATTTCTCTGGTACCCATTTTACAAGGCTGGGTCGACCTTGGGGCCATATTGGTCGGAAAAAAACCCCCCTGCTCAGCTGGGGATTCGAACCCTTGACCATTTGGTTCCTAGACGAGCGCTCAAACCACTACGCTAGCCAGTGCGTGGATAGCAGCCATTATTTTTTCAAAGTTTCGGTGGAGTATTTTCAACTTTTTGTGACTTAGGTAGGCATACAGACATGCCCTATGACCAGACAACTATTACTGATTGTACCCCAAGTAATCTAGACCTATTAGATGGACTGTAGAAGTAGCTAAAGGTTATTTTAGACATATTGCAGTTTCAAACTGTTACAAGTAAATCTACGGCATTGCAAAAGGATATAGGCGATAAGTAGAATATATACATATAGATGGTAAGTAGAGCACAGTTTTATTTGTCAGTCATAAACATTTTTTTTGTGTGTGCTAAAAGTGTTCTCTTTTTTCTTTTTTTTTCCCTAAAAATTATAGAATCATTTATAGAATCTTCATACATTTACAGTTATTTTGATTTATAAGTATACTTTTAATGTGGAAATGCTTTGTTACACTCACTTTTCCAACTATACCCTATAAATATCAAGACCTTCTCATTTAATTTCACAGAAATAAAATATCAGCATTTTCGCCTGATGCATGGAAAGAGTTAACTCTGATGCTAATGTGGGGACAAAAAAAAAAAAAAAAGACAACAAATGCCACCTAAGAAGTTTCAACACGCTCATTATAGTTTTTCTAGAAAATAATGCAATCCCTCTCTCTCTCTCTCTCTCTGTGTGTGTGTGTGTGTGTGTCTGTGTGTGTGTGTGTGTGTGTGTGTGTGTGTGTGTGTGTGTGTGTGTGTGTGTGAGTGAGTGAGTGAGTGAGAGAGAGAGAGAGAGAGAGAAAAAAAAAAAAAAAAAAGAACCACATAACTACTGATGACCTAATTTTAGCCATGACTTTAATATTCTATAGCTTTTTAAATTGAATGAATAAAATTTTGAAATTGCACACAATAATACCTAAGGGTTTAAACACTCACTTGACAGTTTCTTGCATCTGTGTGATGAGAATGTGTTAGCACTAGGGGTTCTCAAGTTAGTATGGTGTGTGTCCTCCGCTTTTATCGATCAGCGACTGGCATCTCCTGGGTATAGATGCGAACAGATGTCTGATGTGCACCTGTGGGATGGCTGCCCATTCTTCCTAGGCTCTTCTTGGGGTGCCTGCCACAGATCACAACGATTGGCTGGAGAAACGTTTTGGCAACAAACACGTCTTTGCACCTCATCCCATAGGTGCTCGATCGGATTCATGTCTGGAGACAGAGATGGCCAGGGAAGAGTGAGAATGTTGTTGGCAGTCAGGAACTGTGTGGTGAACTGTGCAGAATGGGGTCTAGCGTTGTCTTGTTGAAAAATAGACCTTTGCGCAGCCAAAAATGGAAGGACATGGGGTCGAAGAATTTCATTGACGTATCATTTGCGCATTCAGGCCTCCTTCAGTCTGCACTAGTGGACTCCTTCCGTTGAAATTGATCATTCTCCATACCATTACACCTCCATCACTGTGCAGCAGAGCTTCATCAACTCAATTGTGGGCAAAACGTTCATTTGGCCTACTGTAGACCATTCTCCGCATATCATGGTGGTGCAACAAAAAAGGAAGATTCGTCACTAAACCAGACACGTCTCCATTGATTGTCAGTTGTCCAGGGCTGATGCTGGTTGGCCCAAACAAGTCGATTTTGGCGATTGCATCTCGTTAATACAGGACCTCGGTGAGGTTGTCGTGCCACCAGTCCAGCTTCATGCAGTCTGTTCCGGACAGTTTGATCAGACACATGATGTCCCGCAAGCAATGACTGGGCACTTGAGGAAGCTGTTGTAAACCTGTTTCTGAGGTGATGAAGCAGAATAAAGTGATCATCAGCTGCTGTTGCCACCCTGGGTCGTCCACTGCGGTGCCGGTCCTCAACAGTGCCAAAGTCAACTGATGGTACTCTGCTGCACGTTTAAATGCCTGGCAACCTGACTTTGACTTTCGCCTGCTTGCAGGTGACCAGTAGCAATGTTTCGTAAATTTTGCAATAGACACGCCATAATTGTCTGCTTGAAAATGAACTGAATTTGTTTGTGTAACCTCATCTTTTTATAGGGTTTCATTTGCGTGGGAAATGAGTTGTGCTCACCACAAAAATCATGACTTTTCCATAAACGCAACGTGAGTTATGGTAAAAAAATGTGCGATTAGCAAGGGCAGCTACTGCGTTCTGACTATACATGATAATAACTTCTTCTTCGTTCGCATTGTCTGTCTATACCTGCAGTCCTGTCTCTTGGGTAAATTTCACTGTTTTTTTGTAATTCATGTATGGA
Organism: Achatina immaculata; assembly: GCA_009760885.1. Lineage (NCBI taxonomy): Eukaryota > Metazoa > Mollusca > Gastropoda > Stylommatophora > Achatinidae > Lissachatina > Lissachatina immaculata. The sequence continues at coordinate 60,677,563 of CM019720.1, forward strand.
ACCGTAGAGCTTATCTTCTTTAGTGGTTTCACTGGGCCAGTAATTATTTCTCAGTGTTTCATAGTTGGTGCAGTTCTGGAGGATATGTTCCACAGTTTTAGGCACCTGGGCACATGTACATAGATTAGTAGTACCAACCTTAAACTTTGTATACATATGACTTCGGAGTCGGGTGTGTCCTGTTTGGAGACGGAAGATGATGACTTGTTCCTTTCTGTTTAATGATAATAGCAAAATTCACACTAAATCATGGACCTGATATCTTGGTGACAATTTTTGGTTTGGTTTGAGATACCTGGGGAAAAAAATTTTTGTCATAAAATATAAAAAATGAAGCTTGTATAAGCTATGCATTTCTTCTTTTGGATATTTTGTTTTTTATTTTTTAACAAAGTTGTACAAACTGCTGGCCATAGGTTAAAATTTAATATTTGCATAATACATTTTTTTTTGTGTGTGCTACTTGCAGCTGCCAAAAGTGACATAAGCAAGGCTGAGACAGATGTGAAACAAGCACAGATGAGGTGAGGTTTCCAACTTTTGTCATTCTCACCATGGCTGACTCCCAAATGTTATCTTGCTATGAACTGTCAGAGAGCAAATAGAACACTATCCCTAGTTTATAATTTTTTCAAAAAGTTTTTTTTTAATTGGTTTATTATTTTTCTCATTATACCTACTAGAACTAATAAAGCAACGTAGAGAAATGAATTCGACATGGAAAATGACAAACAACAAAGAGGAATATAAATCGTTAACAAAAGAAGTAAGAAGAAACATAAGAAAAGACAAAAAACAGTACATACAAGATTGTTGTGAAAGAATAGAAGGACATCAAAAGTGTAAGAGATAGTGAAATGTTTAAAGAAATGAAGACATTGACAAAAAATATCATACCTAAGCTAAATGTAATTTGTGACGAGATGGGAAAGATCTTGACAGAGACATAGGAAATTCTAGAAAGATGGAAGGAATATTGCAGAGGAATGTATGAAACAAGTGACTGTGAAAGCAAAAATCAACAGTGTGAATTATTATTGGAGGAGAAAGAACCCAAACCGGCAATTGAAGAAGTTTTATGAGCAATAAAGAATCTGAAAAATGGTAAATCACCAGGATGTGATGAGATAACAGCAGGAGGAAAGGAATGCATGTGCAACAGTCTATCATGCACTATGTAAAAAGATATGGCATTCAGGTATTTGGCCAAAAGGATGGAAAAGAACTATTCATACCACTGCCAAAAAAAAGGGGTAACTTGAAATTATGCATAAACTGCAGAACCGTTGCCCTGATTAGTCATACCAGTAAAATACTATTAAAAATTGTAATGGGTAGATTTTGTAAGAAATTAGAGGAAGTCAGTATGGTCCAAGCTGGTGTTCGACAAGGAAGAGGATCAAGAGATCATGTATTCAGTATAATGTTAATAAGAGAGAAATGCAGGGAATTTAATGTGAATCTATATTATCTTTTATAGACTATTCAAAGGCATTTGATTGTGTACAACACCAGAAACTTTGGGAAATAATGAGAAAAATGGGATTTCCAACACATTTAATACACTTAATATCACTGCTGTGTCTAGACCAACAGGCAGCAGTGAGAATAAATGGTGAAGCAACAACATGGTGTGGCATAAAACAAGGGGTCTGTCAGGGGTGCATATTGTCGCCTTACTTATTTAACTTGTATATTGAAAATATAATGAGGAATGTTAGAGAATGTGGACATATTATGATGCTATAACAATTAGAGGTTATGAAATACCAAAGATTAGATATGCTGATGAGTATTACAGTATTACTGTCCACAATTAAAAAAGCATGGAGAAACTAATGTCTGTCCTTAAGAATAGTGAAGAGCAAAATCTCTATTTTAATGTGAAGAAAACTAAATTGATGACACCTGATAAAGCAAATAAGGCAGCTGAAATATGTATCAATGAGGAAAAATTGGAAGAGGTGGAGAGTTTTGAATATCTTGGATCATTACTAACTAATAATGGAGATACAATGAGGAAAATTAAAAGGAAGTCATCTATTGCTCTTCAAAGAGTAAAACAACTAAAGAAGCTGTGGAGAGGAACGGACAGAACTACAAAAATGAGATCTTTAAGGGCATGCATCTTTCCCATTGCAACATATGCCTGTGAAACCTGGACACTTAACAAAACAGCTGAGAAACACATAAATGCCTTTGAATGTAAATGCTACAGAAGAGTTCTTCAAATATCATTGGCACAAAAAATAAATATATATATATATATATATATCCATACTACAATTTGAAGAAAGGTTGGCTAGTAAAGAGGATTAAAGAGAGAAAACTTAAATATTTTGGACACATTAAACATTATGATAATCTAGAGAAGACCGTCTTGGAAGGGTACTTAATGGGAAAAAGAAAGAGAGGAAGACCAAGGCAAAAATGGCTGCAAGACATCGTTGATGATCTGGAAATGGATGCATCAGCAGCAGAGAATTTTGCTTAAACCAAGAGGCTTACAGGAGAGCTGTTAGGGAGGCAAAGTTCTGCAAGAGGCATGCAAATGACTGACTGACTGGCCTTTCATCACAGTTTTTTTTGTAATTTGTTTTTTTTATGTTTGGCTTTTTTTCTTTTCAAAATGCTCTAGTTTCTTATCCAAAAAAAAAAAAAAAAGATATGAACAAAGTTTGCTTGTTGTAACAAAACAGCATCTATAAATAAAGTTTATGTTATGTATGCTTATGAGTCTTAAAACTGTTTACATAGTAACAGACATGCATACATTTATTAATGGCAGTTTCCTCTCACCATTTCAGGCTGAAACATGCCCAGCAGGAAATAAAAGCCAAGGAAAGTGAGTTGAAAAAGACGGAGCAGGACTATAAGAAAAACCTGGCAAACTTTGAGAACGTGAAGAAAAATCTTGGTAGACTAGAGGCAAGTCTTACATATAAATGTGATCATTTAGTTCAGAGATCATGTCCAACTAAGTTGGTAAGGTGTTAGTCTACTGGGTCAGTCCCTCATGGGCTCACATCCCAGAAGGGAATGCTTTAAGTATGATGATTCTGGTCTTTAAGTAATGATGACCCATGAAATGTGAAGTTTTCTCGTTTTTTATGGAGAGGGTCTGAAAATGGATAAATTACAAGGTCTGTGTTTTGTCACAGACTTCATACAGCTAATTAGTTATATGATGAATTTTACTGAATTGTTGACACCAGAATTTTAATACGAACTCTTAGGTATCGAAAAAAACATGTTTTAGATTTTGATATAGCTTAGGTTTTAAAAAAAAAACCATGTTTTAGACATTTTGATATAGCTTAAGTTTTTAAAAAAAAAATGTTTTAGACATTTCGATATAGGTTTTTTTTTTTTTTTTGCTCTTATTTTAGACTGACATGAACAAAATAGGATATAAGGAAGGCTGTGAAGACGTACTGGCTGCAGAACGGAGGACACTGGCTAAGGAAGTTCAGGAGGATAGAGAGAAGCTTTTGACACTAGAAGCCAGGTAATTTCTGCATTTGTTTAATAAATAAATTTACCATCAGTAATTTCCTGACTTTTCTTTTTTGTTTTTTTTTTTTGTTTTTTAAATTTGTGATTTTGGACAAATGCTTTTACTTTTGCTACATCGTGACAGCTGTAGTTCTTCATTCGTCATTTCCAACCACACACACACCCAATAACAAGATCCCTGGTAATTTTGGCATGATTCAGCTGCTGCTGGGACAAGATGCCTGATAATTATGAAATGATTTACCCACCTGCTGTTGGAAGAAAAAAGTCTGATAATTGTATCATGATTCATTTTTTGTATCATGATTCACTGTTGGAACAGATGCCTGTTAATTATGGTAAAGTAAGAGAACACAATTTTGTTGGATTAGACTTCGAAAAAAATCGTAGACAAAGCACTTTAGTGAGACATGAGAGAAAGAAAAATCACAAAAGAATTACCTGGGATTCGAACATGGACTCCAGTAGGACAAACAGCTGTACCAACCAACTGAGCCATCTCAGACCTCCACCAAAAAAATGTATTTTGAAAGCAAAGTCATTAATGCTGTTCAGCCGACACATGGATCGAGGTCTAATCCAACAAAATTGTGTTCTCTTACTTTATCATACGAAGGCCTCGTTTTTTTTTCCTATTTATAAAAAATTGATCCTGTTAATTATGGCATAATTTACCCACTGTTGGAACAAAGCTGCCTGTTAATTATGGCGTGATTCACCCACTGTTGGGACAAATGTGCCTGTTAATTATGGCATGATTCACCCACTGTTGGAACAAAGCTGCCTATTAATTATGGCATGATTCACCCACTGTTGAAACAAAGGTGCCTGCTAATTATGCACGATTCACCCACTGTTGGATCAAAGGTAACTGTTAATTATGGCATGATTCGCCCACTGTCAGAAAAAGGTGCCTGTTAAATATGACATGATTCGCCCACTGTCAGAACAAAGGTGCCTGTTAATTATGGCATGATTCACCCACTGTCAGAACAAAGGTGCCTGTTAATTATGGTATGATTCACCAACGGTTGTAACAAAGGTGCCTGATAGTTATGATATGATTCACCCACTGTTGGAACAAAGATGACTGTGCTATTATGATAACATGTTTATCAGGTTAGTGAAGTATAGCTGCAGGAAGGCCACAAGAACCTGGAAAAAACATGAACTTCATTTTGGAGAATAGGCTCTGGATCACAGATTTGACAAAAATCATATGCTTGTATGGTACAGCAAAAATAACTAATGAAGAATGTATGAGAAGAGCTGGAGAGACAAAAAAACATTGTCAAAAAGATAAGAAAGAGACAATGTACTTTCATAGGACATGCAATGAGAAGAGGGGGCATTGAAAATATTATAACAACAGGAAAAATAGAAGGAAGAAGATCAAGAGGAAGACCAAGAGAAATGATACTGGACAGTCTAATGGGATGGTGTGAGAGGAGATCACCAACTGAACTGATGGCCTGTATGAAGGATCAGGGTACTCTGGAGAAGCATAATAGCCAACACCAGCTGGCACGGCACCTGATGATGATGATGATGATGATTGTATGGTTCACAAACATAAGATTTCTGATACTTTCATGGTTCACAAATGTAACAGTTCCAAAGTTACTTCTATTTTGTTTTCATTATTTTTTTTAGTTTTTTTTTATGAGTATTTTATAATGTTTAGATACTTGTATTTCATATTATAACTTTCAGATATCCTCACTTGAAATTTGAGTATAAAGATCCAGAGAAAAACTTTGACCGAAGTAAAGTGAGTGGGCTCGTGTGCAAGCTGTTTGATATGAAGGATTCAAAGTATTCAACAGCTTTAGAGGTCACCGCAGGAGGAAAGGTAGGCTGTTAGGTTTAAAACCATATTCTGTCAGATATTGCGTGAACTTTTGTTTTGGGATGACATCAGTTTCTACAATTTGCCCAGTGTTTGCATTTTGTTCTTCTTCTTTGTGCGCACATTGGCGATGATGCGTGGTTCCCTGATTTCTGAGATGCTCCTTTTAGCTGATACCTCTGACTTCAGCGCCTTCCTTTTCTAGGGCAGTCTGTGGTCTTTCTCAGACTGCCATTAAGACAGTAGTGTAGGCTGGCCTGGCCTGGCCTGGCCAAAACTTTGTTTTCCAGCCTCTGGTGGCTGTACTTAAGCCCCTTCTCCATGTCAGATCCAGCATGCAATGCTGGCTGGCCAGATGGCTTTGAGACAGTTCCACAAAGACACTCTGACTTTGGGATGAGCAATCTGATGAGTGCCTCAATGATATCCATTCCCCGCCACCTATAGTCTGCTGGCTGTTTTGTTTACATCGTTCTAATAGCCATTGTTGTAAATACCTATGAGCTTGTAACGTCCTAGATTCATTGGTTGCACACCAGATTTTCCTCATCACTGCCGGAGATCTCCATGTCCCCATCCGTCCAGCAACCTGACATTACATTTTATAAAAATAACAATTACAATTAGTGTTATTGCTACAGATTTCTGGGCTACAGAAGTAGGCCAGAGTTTTTAAGTAAACAGATCTGTGTTCCCTGTCTCACAAAGACTGTTAAGATAAGTGTCTTCTTAACACAGTTGTTCCCAGGGGAAAGTGTTGTATTTGATTTTGATGTTCATTAATGTAATTTGTTCCAAAACCAGTTAAAATGTTGCCATTATCTTTCAGCAAAACTTTGCTGAAGTATTATTTCTTTGATCAAGAACTTCTGCTGTTGAATATAGTTAATCATACAAGGATGAATCAGATGCAAACATTAAAATTGCAGTAGAAACTCAAAACACCAGCCCATCATCATGTAAATTGACAGCATTGTTACTGATGATGTAAGGAACATCTTGCAGGTGGCAGCATGGTGTCAGTGAGCTGCATAATGTCAGAATAGCAGTGTAAAAAACCCACTTCTCGAGAAACATGCACAAAAGAGAGCCCTATTCTTGTTCAGCTCAAGCCCTCATATATTCTTGTTGAACCCTACCTATTATTTATTCTTGTTTATCCTAGCTGTTATCTGTTCTTGTTTATCCTAGCTCTTATCTGTTCTTGTTTGTCCTGACTCTCATCTGTTCTTGTTTATCCTAGCTCTCATCTGTTCTTGTTTATCCAGACTCTCATCTGTTCTTGTTTATCCTAGCTCTCATCTGTTCTTGTTTATCCTAGCTCTCATCTGTTCTTGTTGAACCCTATCTATTATTTATTCTTGTTTATCCTAGCTATCATCTGTTCTTGTTGAACCCTATCTATTATTTATTCTTGTTTATCCTACCTATCATCTGTTATTGTTTATCCTAGCCCTCATTTATTGTTGTTTATCCTAGCCCTCATTTATTGTTGTTTATCCTAGCCCTCATTTATTGTTGTTTATCCTAGCCCTCATTTATTGTTGTTTATCCTAGCCCTCATTTATTGTTGTTTATCCTAGCCCTCATTTATTGTTGTTTATCCTAGCCCTCATTTATTCTTGTTTATCCTAGCCCTCATTTATTCTTGTTTATCCTAGCCCTCATTTATTGTTGTTTATCCTAGCCCTCATTTATTCTTGTTGAATCCTATCTATTATTTATTCTTGTTAATCCTATCTATTATTTATTCTTGTTTATCCTAGCTCTCATCTATTCTTGTTGAATCCTATCTATTATTTATTCTTATTAATCCTATCTATTATTTATTCTTGTTTATCCTAGCTCTCATCTATTCTTGTTGAATCCTATCTATTATTTATTCTTGTTAATCCTATCTATTATTTATTCTTGTTTATCCTAGCTCTCATCTATTCTTGTTGAATCCTATCTATTATTTATTCTTGTTTATCCTAGCTCTCATCTGTTCTTGTTTGTCCTAGCTTTCATCTGTTCTTGTTTATCCTATCTCTCATCTGTTCTTATTTATCCTAGCTCTCATCTGTTCTTGTTTATCTTAGCTCACATCTGTTCTTGTTAAGCCCTAACCTTTATCTATTCTTGTTGAGGATAGTTTCCACGTGTCTTATGAGGACTTCTTATGTTCACCCATCTTTGTCTTCAAACTTCTTTAACCATAAAAGCTTACTACATCACACAGACCAGGTGGTTTATGGTGGTTCTGTCTTTTCTCATTCTTCCGTGTGTCTCTTGGCAGGATGAGCAAAAAGTTAAATAATGTATTTTCTCAAATTATTTAACTGTTTAACCCTTAACACAGCCTATCTACTCTCTTCCTTCCACCTGTATGTGTTTTATATTGATTTATATGATAAAGATATATCTTAATGAAAAATTTTTTTGTGAAAGAAAGATTTGGTTATTAGTTCTCTCTTCTCTCCTCCCCCTCCCCCCCCATTATTTCGGAGGGTTACAACTAGTGTTATAATGGTTGTTTTGTCACGTAAATGAAATGGCTCTTTCAGTTTTTTTTTCCATCCACTTTCGGGTTCCACAGCTTTGTCTGTGATCTCCTTATATAGTTGTGTTTACAGTTATAATGTACATTCTTTTCCTCTTTTGCTTGACTTTTTTTCTAGTGTGTGGCTTTTGATGATATAGAAGTGTATGACGTTGTGTAGTGATATAAGTGTAAGGCTTTATAGTTTACTATCAGACTTTCGCCCTGCACAGCAGTTTCTGTAACTTCTTCTTCATCTTCTTCTTCATCATCATCAGCTTTCCAAGCCATTAAGGCTCATTGCTGCAGATAAAGTTTGCCTCCATTCCTCTCTATTCCTAATCTTCTCTTTCCAGTTGGTGACACCAATTTCTTTTATATCTTCTTCTATGTTGTCAAATATACTTTTAAATAGATTAACTCTTTCCGTGCCTTTAGTCATTATAATGACGTTTCTGGTTTCCCGTTGACCATTGGTTTGTTTCAATAAAACAACAGATGTAACATTTAGATTGTACATATTTCGTCCGCGATTCCAGTGACACTTTTCAAAATGGCGAAAGAGTGCCTAGTTACGAGCGATGCCAAGCGAGAAAAAGGACAAGAAGCATGGAAATTTTTCAATTTTTGACGATGTAGATAGGAGTATGGACATAGCCTATGGCCACCCCGCTGCTCTTGAATGTATTCCAAGTAGATCTAAACATATTTAGACGACTGGAGGAGTAGTTAGGAGGTTAGTTCAGACATTCATTCAGGGAGAATGCAACACAGAATCACAATACGAGATCGACAAGTAGATCTACACATCTCATATGTTAAGTAGTGGTAAGTAGTGCAGATCTAGACCTCGCCGATGGTGAGCTGGCCACAGTCAGTGTCTAAAAACATCACATTACTTCTTTTTTCCTAAAAAAAGTGTTAATATACGGAAGTACATGGAAATACTGTTTTCCATTCCATTTTACAACTATACCCCTTACAGACCAAGACCCGTGTTTTTAGTCTGGCACCCAACCATATGTCCGCTTTTCTTCCTCCGGCACAGAAAGAGTTTAAAACCATACAGCGAGAACATACTGGGAGACTATCAAGCAGGTTTTAGGAAGAATAGATCAACCATAGGCCAAATATTTTTAGTTTAACTGGATATATAAAAACTTCACATCTGGACACCAGTTTTCTATAACTGGATATATAAAACTGCAACATCTACAGTTTTTTTTTATAACTGGATATATCTTCTTCTTCTTCTTCGTTTGCTTCTACCACCAAAAACCGCACTGTGGTCCTACTGAATTCACGCCTGTGGTCCTCGTTAGGTCCCGTGGTCCCCTGTGTGGTCCCCGAAAAGACCACACGAGATCCACGAGAGGACCACAAGGGGTTCAGAGTATCACAGGGCTTTAGCCTGTATTCTTGGTGGGTCTCGGAAGCGGGATTGCATGACACCGTGGTTTTCATTGCACCAGTTTAGTCTAGGGTTGGACTTTCTCACCGGAATACCTCGACGTGTTTAGGATATCAGTGCATCCCCGCTGGGTGAGAGGCGGTAGCCCACCCAGGCCAGAGTTGGACTTTCTCACCGGAAAACCTCGACGTGATTAGGATAAGCAAACATCCCCGCCGGGTGAGAGGTGGTTGCCTATCTAGACTTCCCTGGTCCAGTGTCTCCGACTTCAGCATTTTGCGGTCGTGGCCGCTACCCTTCCTAGTTGTGACCAGGATGGAGCTTTTGTCCAGGAGGACGAATCCTCGCCACTAGTGACTTCTACCTCTGGGTTGAGCCAGTTTAGGCATTATCCCAGTATGGGCGTGTTTGGGACGAGACCGACCTCTAGAGAAGAGGCACTGTGACATGCATAGCCTTCAAGATTCACCCCTGGCATGAGCCGGTTTAGGCAAAATTCACCAGTATGGGTGTATATCAGGCGTTACCGACCTCTAGAGCGGAGGTGGCATGACATGTCTAGCCATCAAGTTCCACCCCTGGTGTGTGCCGGTTTAGGCATATTTCACCAGTGTAGGTGTATTTCGGACGTGGCCAGCCTCTAGAGCAGAGGTGCCGTGGTATAGCTCTCGTAGCGATACTGCTGGACATACCGGTTAAACTTCACTTTCCACCACCTTTTCCCATTGGCACAGCACAGCAACCTTTATTTCTTTTCTGCATTTCTTCCTTGACCGGGAGGAGCTTCACTCCACGCGCGGCATTTGAAGAGTCTCGCCAGCAGTGTCTTAACCTCTGGGACAAGCCGGTTCATGCATTTCACCCGATATGACTGCACTCAGGATGTGGCCGACCTCCAGATCAGAGGAGCCGTGATTTGACTGTTTGCTTCGCTTTATCCTTTCTACCACCTTTTCCGCAGTGATGCTGCGCGGCAACCTCATTTGCAAATTTCTTCATTGGCCGGGAGGAGCACCGCTCCACGCACGGCAGTTGAAAATCTCGCCAACAGCGGCAGATGAGCTACCAAACATGCCACTCATCTACCCTAAGTAACTGGTTTTCAGGCGCCAGATATTCGCCCTCGCCCCTTCTCCTCTCAGTTTAAACAGTTCTGCCACGGGAAGGCCAGGAGCTGGACTTGACTGCCAGAGGCTGTTTGAGGTGCGTTTGCAGTCCTTAGAACCTCTGGATATATAAAACTTTAACATCAGCACATCATTTTTCTGTAACTGGATATATAAAATTACAATATCTGCACAGTAATTTTCTATAAATAGATGTATAGACCTTTCACAGATGTACAATAGTCTACTATACATGGATTTATAAAGCTTTTACAAGCAGTACAAGTTTTCGGTAACTGAATGTATAAAATTTTCACAGCTTTCTATTTGCTGTAATCAAATATATAAAACTTTTACAACTGTGCAACAGTTTAGGTTGGCAGTTTGCTATAACAGGATATACCAAATTTTCACAGCTTTCTATTTGCTATAATCAGATATATAAAACTTTTACAGCTGTGCAACAGTTTAGGTTGGCAGTTTGCTATAACAGGATATACAAAATTTTCACAGCTGTACAACATTGTGGTTGACTCCGAGTTAACTGGCAAGATGCTGCTGAAGAGTGGGGAGCTCAAGAGAAGAGTTACAATTCTTCCCATTAATAAAATCACTGGCAGGTCAATTGATGAGGCCACACTCAAGAGGGCGGAAGCATTGGTAAGTTCTTTGGCTGGACTTTTGGTTCCGTATCATTACAAGGGAGTTAGCAACAGCAGCATGTATGGGACGGAAGTTTTCCTTTCATAAAAATGATAATCTGTAACATTTATTCTGTTCATGCAATTTAATTGTCAGCTTATAGTGCTATTCACAGCTGTATAATCCCTTGAGTAATTAAAAGTTATATCTGTGCCTAATTCGTAAGAAACATTTTATCCTATTCATTTACAAACATTTTGTACAGTGCAGTGCTGAAAACATGGAAGCATTGTATGTTTATTGTGTTTTTCTTGGCTTTTAGCCAGAATATAGATCAGTATAGAAGGAAGAGAAGCCCTGCATAGGTTGATATAGGAGGAAGAGAAGCCCTGCATAGGTTGATATAGAAGGAAGAGAAGCCCTGCATAGATTGATATAGAGGGAAAAGAAGCCCTGCATAGATTGATATAGAAGGAAGAGAAGCCCTACATAGATTGATATAGAGGAGGAGAAGCCATACATAGGTTGAAGAGAAGTCCTGCATAGATTGATATAGAAGGAAGAGAAGATCTTCATAGTTTGATATAGAAGGAAGAGAAGTTCTGCATAGACTAATATAGAAGGAAGAGAAGTTCTACATAGATTGATATAGAAGGAGGAGAAAGTCTGCATAGATTGATATAGAAGGAAGAGAAGTTCTGCATAGATTGATATAGAAGGAGGAGAAAGTCTGCATAGATTGATGTAGAGAGAAGAGAAGCCCTGCATAGACTGATATAGGGGGAGGAGAAGCTATGCATAGATTGATATGGAAGGAAGAAAAGCTCAGCATAGATTGATATAGATGAAAGAGAAGCTTTGCACTGATTGATATAGAAGGAAGAGAAGCTTCACTTTATTCTGTTATATATATTTTCCTGTTGTTGGCATGCTACAGGGCAATATACAATAATTAGTGTATAAGTATACACATATACACAAAGCACTGCAATAAAGCTGTGATACCAAAATGTATAAACTAGGAAAAAAGTAGGAACAGCTTTATTACTTAATGACTACAAAGTTGTGATGTTTCAGTGTGAGCCTTAATCATGCAAACACATACAGGACGAAGAATTAGAGAGAGGAGATAAAGTATAGATTCACATAAATCCTGTTTTAAAAAAATAAATAAATAAATAAAATGAGTAGAGCACTTAGCTTGAACGGATATGTAGATTGTTCGTCATCAATTTAGAAATGCCTTGAAATAATATGGAGCGCTTCTAACATACGTTCAGAAATGCGCCCATTGCTCATACAGGTCGATGTGGGCAGTACCACACCTGGTCACCTTTCCTTCCCAGAATCCAGTAATATTTTCACAGCTTGGATAATTGCAGCATTTTGGGCCACAGGCAAACCTTGAGCAATGGATATGAGAAAGCAAGTGCACAGTTGGAGACCATTATGTAAAATGAGTATTAACTTCAGCTTGTCTGAGTGGCGAAGTGGTTAGTGCACTGGTCTCTCATGGTGAAGGTCCGGGGTTTGAATCTGGCCGGAGGCACCCCAGTCACCCAGCTGTGGAAATGGGTACCCGACTTTTTCTGGAGTTGGGGAAGGAAAGGTAGCCAGGCGTGATACTGACCATATCACCCTCTAGTGTGCTGACAGGTCAAGGAAAATATGGGCACCAACACCATATCCCTATGTGCTTCTAAGGCATGACAGGATTACCTTTACCTTTTTACCTTTACCTTTTTTTACCTTTACCTTTGTCTTTATATCTTCTTTCTCGGATCATAGTAAGAAGCTCACAAGTTTTGTATTTCCTCCACAAAACAGGTTGGCAAAGACAAGGTGAGAACAGCCCTCTCTTTGGTTAGCTATGACAAGAAGTTTGCACCTATAATGGAGTTTGTGTTTGGTTCCACTTTCATCTGTGCAGACTTAGACAGCGCTAGCAAGGTGGCTTATGACTCCAAAATCTCCAGGAAATGTGTTACTATAGATGGTGACACGGTTGATCCTGCAGGCACGCTCTCTGGAGGTGAGCATTTTTTTCAGTCCAGCAGACAGTGAGTTGATATGAACAAGTGTTTGCTCAGTCTAAAGGTGCTCAATCTAAAGGTATTCAGTCTAAAGGTGTTCAATCTAAAGGTGCTCAATCTAAAAGTGTTCAGTCTAAAGGTGCTCAGTCTAAAGATGCTTAGTCTAAAGGCACAAAGCTGTTTGTAGAGAGCCCTTGACTCGCTCCTGTATGTATGTACTGTCGGGCTGAGACTCCATTATTAGTGATATATTTTTTCTTGACTCCGTCCAAAATTGTTGCGAATCTGAGCTTTCTCTTTTTCTACTTTTTAACTCAACCCAGAATGTTTTTCGCACTCGGACGCTACAGAAGAGCTACACTTCCTGCAAGACAAATTTTGGAAAGCATCTAAGACCTGTCATTCAGGATTACTATTGGAAGTGACAATATGAGCTATTTTAAATTTAGTTTTCTTCTGTTACTTACTTCATTTTTCACAACTGGTAGAAAGATTTTCATTCTGCTGCTTTTTTTTGCTAGATTTTTCTGCTGTTTTTCTCTTGACTTTTGGAGTTTGTTATCATCGTCAGTCCTTGCATGTGTGTACGTATATGAGCATGAAACGTGTCTTCTCTGAAAAAAATAGTCAGTAATTGACTAGTTATGGTTTTTTTTGAGCTACAGTTAGCTCTCTGTCTCTCTTTATGTGTATGTTTCTCTCTCTCTCTCTCTTTATATATATGTATAGGAGGGTCATACTGAAAGTCGTGAGCAAAAATATTTAAAAAAACAGAATTTATAGATAGAGAAAATATAAATGGAGCACCATAATTTGCACCCTCTTCTTCACTTTTCAACATAATCTCCATTTCTCTGCACACATTTTTCCCATCGTTCTGCAAGTTTGAAAATACCCTCCTGTATAGAGTTCTGTTGCAGCTGACCAGCAGTACAGACACACTGGTTTCTGGATATTCTCTCCTGTGGGACCCAGCAGGCACAAACTTTTCTATAGCCTAGGGCTTCAATCATTTCCTGTACTCCATTGTGTCCTATTCCAAGATTTACAGCGATTTCAGATACTGTGACACGTCTGTCTTCTTTAATGATGTCGTCAACCTTTTCCATGTCGTGTTTAGTGGAGGCAGTTCGAGGGTGACCACTGCGAGGCATATCTTGGATGCTCGTGTTTCCATCTTTGAAATGTTTCACCGAACACTGCTAGCACCCATACACACATCTCCATAAGCAAGTTTAAGTCTGGCGAATTTCAGCAGCGGGGATTTCCTCTTTAATGAGGAACTCAATAACAGCACGTTAACAAAGCAAAACTTCAGCACCCACCATTTTGTTTATGCTCTGCATGGTCACGTGACACATGATGGTCTTCTTTCTTCATGAAAGATCACCTTCAGGTTTGTTGTTTTGTCTGAAGTCAAGTAGAGTTCTTCGTCTCCTCCTCGCACTTCTCCTCCTCATACTCCTCTTCATGAAGTGCAAAGGATGCAGTTAAGGTGATACATTTATATTTTCTCTATCTATAAATTCTGATTTAAAAAAAACTTTTGCTCCCGACTTTCGATATGAGCCTCGTATATTTGTCTGTCTCTGTATCTGTCTTTCTCCTTTCTCTCGCTTATGTGCTGTTTAAATGAATCACTTTTTTTTTAAAGATGTCTGTTCTCACTTTCTTCCATGAACTAAGAGCTGTATAAAGTACTTCATGCAGCGGTAGAGTGTGGATAGTCTGCAATAGGTTGTCATCCCCGGCAAGTTTAAGAAAGAATATAATGTTCACAGAGGGATATTAAAATTTGGATTATATGATACAACAAGCAGGATTTAGGCAGTACTACAGTACGGAAGATCAAGTGACCTATCTCTCTCAAGAGATTGAGGATGCATTCCAAGAGAAAAACCTTGTACTAGCAGCGTGGATAGACCTGAAGAAAGCCTTTGATAAAGTATGGAAAAAAGGTCTGTTGTGGAAACTAAGAAACTGCAATGTGAATGGAAGACTGTACAACTGGATAAAGTCCTATTTACACAATAGAAGAGCTAGAGTAGTAATGGATGGACACAAAAGCCAGAAAGTACTTCTGCGACACGGTGTACCACAAGGAGGAGTCCTTTCGCCTACACTATTCCTTGTATTCATTAATGACCTGGTCAAGGAACTTCCCTATGGAATCAAAGCAGCACTGTATGCAGATGATCTGGTCATGTGGTGTACAGATGAATATGCGACAGTTGCTACACAGAGACTCCAAAGAGCAGCAGACATCTTGACATCATGGACAAACAAATGGTGTGTAAGTATCAACACAGAGAAATCAAGCACCACTCTGTTCACCCTCTCATCAAAACAGAAAGCAGGTAAGATCTTTGTAAATGAAATACCCTTAAGGATGGACAACCAACCCACTTACTTAGGAGTGACTCTTGACTCAAAACTGACTTGGAAGCAACACATCAACAGTGCAGAAGCAAAAGCCAGAAGAAAACTAGCCATATTAAGAAAATTGAGTGGGACCACATGGGGAGCTAGTGAAAGAATCCTCAAGAACGTATATCAGCAAAGTATTCTACCACATTTAGAATATGGCTCAACATCTTGGTGCACAGCATCAAACACTACGCTGCATAATCTAGACAAGGTTCAAAATCAGTCACTACGGATTATCACAGGTGCCATGAGGTCCACACCAATAGTAGAAATGCAGAAAATAGTTGGTGTTCAACCGCTAAAGGAACGTAGAGACACAAAGGTCATGACCATGGGAGAAAAATTCCTTAGCTCTGTAAGCCATCCCCTGAAGGAGAGATTCAATAACTTGGCATTAGGACGGCTTAAAAGAAGCAGCTTCATTCATCAGGCCAAGCGTATGCGTAAGCTGATACCAGACATACCAGTCACCTATAATCAGAAGAAAAGCATGATAAAAACCTACAGGAAGCCACAAACACCACCACATGATGACTATCACATGCTAAACAGAAAGGAACAAGTCACCATCTTCCGTCTCCGAACAGGACACAGCCGACTCCGAAGTCATATGTATACAAAGTTTAAGGTTGGTACTACTAATCTATGTACATGTGCCCAGGTGCCCCAAACTGTGGAACATATCCTCCAGAACTGCATCAACTACGAGACACTGAGAAATAATTACTGGCCCAGTGAAACCACTAAAGAAGATAAGCTCTATGGTTCCATACATGAGTTACAAAAAACAGTGAAATTTATCCAAGAGACAGGACTGCAGATATAGACAGACAGTGCGAACGAAGAAGAAGAAGAAGAAGGATTATATGATAAGTATTTGGAGAATAACTCAGATGGAGAAACTGGGGAATTATCCAAGTTCTCGGGTTTGGAAGGGTCACGAAGTTGACGGGTGGGTGTGTGTGTGTGTGTGGGGGGGGGGGGGGTTTAAACTTGTGGGCAAAGAATGTCATATTCTGCTTTCATGACAGGTGCTCGCACACAGACGACCTCCATGTTAGCCATGTTGCAGGAATTGCGTCAGGTGGAGGGCACTTTGATCTCAAGGACAAAACGACTTGAGCAGCTGGACCTGGAACTAGCTGAAGTGAAGAAAGTTGCTACCAAGTAAGCATTTGATTTGGTCTTTGCTATGTACACCAGCCTCCAGTACAGCACTACATGCATGGACGTCTTGCCTATTTTTACTTTGTAATCTGCTTCTAAGTATTTCTGCACAGCGTGCAAATCTCTGGTTAAGTGGTTAACACAATCCAGGAACACGAGCACAGATGTGGCACATGTGGATCATCACTGAGTCAGTGCCTTGTCTATTACACACACACAAAAATTTTTTTAATATACGCCACATGATGATGATGGAAACAGGTGTGCGATTGAAGTATGAACAATTCAAATGATTCAGCTGAGCAAATGCAACAGATTCCAGGCTGCTACAAAACTAACAGCTGCATGTGCCCACCATAGGAATAAGTGGAATAACTATAACAACTTCAATGCTCTAAAATGCAACATAACAACATGTCACATGACTTGCATTCTACCTGTCTATCGATAATGATCCATGCTATCTGACATTGATGCTCAGAACTAACACTCTCTCCGAACTAATCTAATCTCAACTCACAAGTCCGGGTTTATATGCTCACCACCCAACACATAACAACACAAGGTTCATGTGTAACACCCATTCCAGTTGAGAGGTGAACTTTATGACTCAAGGGGCAGTCATAAAGTGAAAAAAAAAACTCAACTGTGAGCAAAATAAATAAGGGCCTTAACATTAACAAGTTTTACCAAGGTTATTTACCTTTGATTAGCTTATTCTGCTACAAATGAAAGTCTGTTACAGACTTACAGATAATGTAATGTTTCAAACATTAGAGCCTGATATTTAAATAATTTGGCCATGTTAACTTTTAACGTACCAGCCAACACTCAAGACACATTATCTTTTTTGTTGTAGTTTTAAAAAAACCCGTTGTCATGAAGCTTTACCAGGAAATGATGTGATGGCTGTTTTTAGTGTTTTCTGACAATTTAGAAATTATGAAATCCAGACCAGAACCAAACTCTGTGACAATAGTTACTTTAGTTAAAAAAAATTTTTTAAGAACATCTCGTGGAACTGTCAGCGAAAGACAGTAACATCTTCCTGTGAAACTGTCATCAGAACATCATACGAACATCATACCATCTTCCTCTGCAGGTATAGAGAGGCAAGGCAACAGTATGACCTTAAAGTGCAGGAAGCTGACCAGGTGAGACTGAGGCTGGAGCAGAGCAGTCATCACCAGCAGCTGGAGGAGGTCAATGCTCTCAGATGTTCTGTTGGTGAGTTTGTGTTTGAAACTTTGCCCAGTTGTTTTGTTTTTTTTTAAATCTGAAGGTCTTCTGTAGAATCCAATGTTTCTACGGCCAAAAAAAAAAAAAAAGACAGTCCAACGGCTCTCAGGTCATATTGTATGGTCATTGGTTGTGTCAGCCTTGTTGCTTTTTTTCCCCCCAATGCCAGTTGGTCAGTCTGGAATTACTTTTCTCTTAAAATCTCTCTGTCAGTCAGTCAGTCATTTGCATGTCCCTTGCGGAAGTTTGCCTCCCTAACGGCTCTCCTTTAGGCCTCTCGGTTGTAAGCAAGATGCCCTGCTGCTTATTCATTTATTTGCAGATTATCAACGATGTCTTGCAGCCATCTTCACTTTGGTCTTCCTCTCTTTCTTTTTCCCATTATGTACCCTTCCAAGACGGTCTTTTCTAGATTATCATGACGTTTAATGTGTCCAAAATATTTAAGTTTTCTCTGTTTAATCCTCTTTACTAGCCAACCTTCTTCATATTATTAAGTTCTTGTAGTATGGATATATTTGTTCTTTTTTTTTTATCATTCTGTATTTGCAAAATCACAGAATTCTGTGGTTTTCACGGATTCCAGAAGCAAATATAACTAGCACGCTATTACGCCGTACTGTCCCATTTGATCTACATTTGAATATGCCAGTATCACAACTCTGGGGGCACCATTTTGAAATAAGATAGGTTCTTGGCAGTCTCTTGTATGCTAAAACTGATGGTAGTGATATAATTGTGACGCTGTCTTAACTGCTGATGCAAACATTTAACTGCTTTTATATGTATTTGCAAATAGTCTCTGTTCATTGGTGTTTTAATCACTGTTTATTGCCATAAGAACCTTTTCATTCACAAGTGTCGTTTATATCCACTGCTATTTTAGCCATAGTTTAATGCTGTAAGAGCCCCTTTATTCATTGCTGTTTTAATTTCAGTTTATTTCTCTCTCTGTCCATTGCTGTTTAATTGTAATTCACTGTCGTAACATGCTTTCTCTTCATTGCTATTATAATCATTGTTTATTACCATATACAGGCGTCTCTATTCATTCCTGTTTAGTCAAGGAGTCAGCATTTCATTTCCAGCGTTTGATCAGAGTCTGAAGCTTTTTTCTTTCCCTTCTGGCTCATCTCATGGCAGCAGTGCCAGAGTACATGGATAATTCTCACCTGGAGGAAGTAATCCATTCATGTCATTTAGAAAAGATTTCTTAACATAAGCTATTTTCCAGTTTCTGACCGGTGTTAAAGATGTTCCTGTCCATTGTTAAAGGTGTCCTTGTCCATTGTTAAAGGTGTCCTTGTCCATTGTTAAAGGTGTTCCTGTCCATTGTTAAAGGTGTTCCTTTCTTGAATTTGAGATGTTCCTATCCATTGTTAAAGGTGTTCCTTTCCTGTATTGGAGATGTTCCTATCCATTGTTCAAAGTGTTCCTTTCCTACATTGGAAATGTTCCTATCCATTGTTAAAGGTGTTTCTTTCCTACATTGGAGATGTTCCTATCCATTGTTAAAGGTGTTTCTTTCCTACGTTGGAGATGTTCCTATCCATTGTTAAATGTGTTCCTTTCTTGCATTGGAGATGTTCCTATCCATTGTTAAAGGTGTTCCTTTCTTGCATTGGAGATGTTCCTATCCATTGTTAAATGTGTTCCTTTCTTGCATTGGAGATGTTCCTATCCATTGTTAAAGGTGTTCCTTTCTTGCATTGGAGATGTTCCTATCCATTGTTAAAGGTGTTCCTTTCATGAAATGGAAATGTTCCTATCCATTATTAAAGGCGTTCCTTTCTTGCATTGGAGATGTTCCTGATGTTGAAGAAATGTTTCTAACCTGTTTTAAATATTTTCCTGTGGATGCATTAAAGATGTTCTTGACGTTCTTGTCCTATGTTTAAGATGTTTCTCTCCATTTTCCGTTTCCATAAGAGTCCCTCTGTACCTTTTTTTTTTTTTTTTTAAGATCGGGTTGTCACATTTCCTTTATTTCAGGGTTGTAATTGCATAACAGTCATATCTTTATGTTAGATGAACAGAACAGAATCTTGAAGGAGGCCGAAGAGACACAGAAGAAGAGCAAAGAGAAGGTCAGGGACCTGGAGGATAAGCTGAAGAATGCATCAGCTCTGAGGGAGAAGGAGCTGAAGGAGGCTGATAAAAGAGTTGCTGACAGTAAGAAGAAAGTGGAGGAAGCTGTCAATAAAGCAAAAGATCACCTTCAGGTTTGTTGTGTTGTCTGAAGTCAAGTAGAGTTCTTCGTCTCCTCCTCGCACTTCTCCTCCTCCTTATACTTCTCCTCCTCCTCCTCATACTTCTCCTCCTCCTTATTCATCCTCTTCTTCTTCTGTGGAACTGTGAGCCGGTGTTCATTGTAGCTAGTATAGTGAAGATGAAGATGTTGATGCACAGCATTGTGTTGGATCGGGAGCGGATTATGGCAGATATTATGTCTCCAGGTATACTGCATTAAAAATTTTTTTTAAATTTGTGATATTATCAGCCTGTCAGCAGAGCAAAAGGAGAATTATGATATTATCAGTCTGTCAGCAGAGCAAAAGGAGAATTATGATATTATCAGCATGTCAGCAGAGCAAAAGGAGAATTATGATATTATCAGCATGTCAGCAGAGCAAAAGGAGAATTATGATATTATCAGCATGTCAGCAGAGCAAAAGGAGAATTATGATATTATCAGCATGTCAGCAGAGCATAAGGAGAATTATGATAGAATTATTTGAAGGTTCATGTAGCACTTCTGAAAGCTGATTTACTGAATGCATCATGTTTACATTTGTTTGTGTTTACCAGGCGAAGATTAAAATCTTAATCCATTTTTTAGTGTTCCAGATGAAACTTTTGTCATCAGAATTTTGTTATGAAAGTCACATGCCATAACTATCTTGAAATTTAACTTTCACCCAGTTTACTGCAGTTGGATCTATAAAAAAATTTTTTTTGTTTAAACTGATAAAGAAACCATTGTCTTGAGAGACATGCATGGAT
Organism: Achatina immaculata; assembly: GCA_009760885.1. Lineage (NCBI taxonomy): Eukaryota > Metazoa > Mollusca > Gastropoda > Stylommatophora > Achatinidae > Lissachatina > Lissachatina immaculata. The sequence continues at coordinate 60,698,477 of CM019720.1, forward strand.
CTATGGTCAAATCTACTGAAATGTACTTATGTTACATTTGATGCTTTCCAACAAGATTTCTGTTTCTTGCAGGAAGTTGACAGCATGAAATTAGAGATTGAGACACTGCAGAAAGAAGTGCAGAGTTACGAAGAGCAGTTGGTGGCTGTAGCGGATTCTATAGCATCCATCAACAATGCCTTGGCAGATCTAACCAAAGAACTTGCTGAGTCACAGGTAATGTGAGATGATTCTCTACCATCTTGTGCAGTTCTTGGTCCAGGGTTTCAGTCTAAAGAATAAATAAATCACCTTGGTGCCTTCTTGCATATTGACAGAGACTGGTAAAAGAAGGTGCTTTGTAAGTCTAACAACATTTTATGAAAAAAAAAAACAAATTAACTTGCCAGCCATGTTAAATACTGATAAAAAGTAGGTTCATTAATCAAGAGGTTTTTTTCCATTGTAGATTGTACAAGGTGAGCATGAAGTTGTTACCTGATTTGAGACATTTATTGCACAAAAACTAAGCTAGGTACAGGCATGTGCTGTTTAGCAAATTCTGCTCAACTCAGAAAAAGTTTTTGTTGCTTCACATATTTATGCACTTCAGCATTTGCTGTGTTTGTTGTCTGGAGAACATCTAAGCAATACATGATTTTTTGCCATGTGTTCTACATCTCTTTAGTCACCATTGCTAAAGTATCCATTATCCCTTGCCTTCAGAGTTTCAGTATCGGAAACTGGTGTACTGAACGCTTTGCTCTTAGTATATTGGCACTGAAAGAAAAAAGTTAAGAAGGGTAATGTCCTGTGAGTGTAGTAGCCATGATGTTGGACTAACCCTCCCCTGTCCATCAGTTTTGTAAAGTCTGCATTCGAGAACTGATGAATAACTAAACCCTATGTTATAGGCTGGCAGTGCGCCGTCCTGTCGGGGAAACTATCTGCGACTGAAACTCTTCTGATCCAGGTGCAACATAGCTCTCCAGTGTCCAGATAAATGTTTTGTTGAAATACTGGGATCTGTTAAAAAAAAAAAATAATAGTAAGAGCTCTAAGAATCTTGTGCTTCAGCTCACACCAAACATTCACTTGTCAGCTGTCCCTTCTCTTTCTCAAACACAACATCTGAGTTCTCTGACCCCAGAACAAAACTCTACGAACTGGCCTACATAATCTCACAGTGTTCATGTTTCTGTCTAGCATAGTTTTTAAGATACGATTTTTCTTAAGTAGGAAGTACTTTATGATCATTTTGTATAAGCAGAGGGGATGTTTTTGTTTTTTTGTTGTTTTGTAATGAATTCTGTAATCAAGAGATTTGTTCATATTTACTTGAAATTTATGTTTTTATGGGAAGTTGATTTGATGTAGTGAAATGAACATTGTTGTCAGAAACAGACCTGGTTAAGATTGCCTCCTTATTCAATTCTGGTGCTTCAAGAAGACTTGCAGGTCTTGTGGCATTGTGATGTAGTCAGTCGTGTAAGAAATGATGTGACATTGTGATGTGGTCAGTCGTGTAAGAAATGATGTGACATTGTGATGTGGTCAGTCGTGTAAGAAATGATGTGACATTGTGATGTGGTCAGTCGTGTAAGAAATGATGTGACATTGTGATGTGGTCAGTCGTGTAAGAAATGATGTGACATTGTAATGTGGTCAGTCATGTAAGAAATGATGTGACATTGTAATGTGAGCACTCATGTAGGAGTTGATGTGACATTGTAATGTGATATAGTTATGTAAGAAATGATAACAGTGTCATTATCTTGTGAGTCAACTGCTGTCCATCCATTGTCCTTCCAGACCCAGCTGCAACAGGCACAAGATGCTCTGAACAAGCACAAAGAAACTCTGAAGAAATACAATCAGGACATTGCCAAGAGAGACACAGACAGGAGAAATCTTAGTAAAGAGAGCAAGGAGTCTGGGATTAGAATTCAAGAATTTGAACACAAGATTGCTAAGTTCCAGAAAGAATCCAAAGAGGCTAGCAGAGATGTAAGTTTTGTTTTGTTTTTCCTTGTAGATTGATTTTTTTTTTTTTTTTTAATATCATGGCCAGAAAATGTGGTCAGAACATGGAAGCCAGCCGCATTTCTAGAAAATGTGAGCAGAGCATGAAAGCTAAAATAAACACACATTGTTAGAAGTATATAAATTGGTTTGTAGCATTATAATCAGTAAGAGTCAGATACCTAGTTGTAAAGGAAGTTATTGATCAGAGTCATTTATGATTTTCTTTATTTGTTATGAGATATTCTGCTTAGTAATAAAAAAAAAAACAGTGCAGATTCAGTAGTACAGCTGAGGTTTTCATGGATTTGTTTGTTATGTAAAGTATCAACATGGTTGTTATAGATAGTTACTAGTCTTGAAATTATTTCCCCCTGGATACTACCACCATGAGGACTTGATGCTAACAGCGAATTGGATTTAGGCTATGTCTCTCACTACAAAGAAGCATGCTTTCATTGTTTTCAAGAAGTGGTCACATTTTTTTTTTCTCTCATCATTTTTGGCAGAGTACATCAAGTGTGTATAAATTCGCTAGAGGCTTGATAACGTAGCTGTCCCAGCTCGAATGTTATGTGGTAGAAAATGTTCTTTGGATTTTAGTCATGAGTTTGTGCTGGCTTGTGTCATTTTTATAGTTCAGAGTTAGTGATTTTATGCAGTGATAACATCATCAAGGGCAGCTATAACAACAGTCAAATAAAATACGTCTCCCAAAGCATTTAATCTTCCAGAACTCTTTAAGTGCCTTCAAGTTTATTCTTGTAAAGTTCACCCAATTTAAGCTTGGGCAAAGCCTCACCTGCAGCGGAACAGATTTTCATGTGAATATTTATTTCCTCTTCGTGCACTGAGAGTTTACTGCATATTCTAGTGAGCCCTGCCTTGCAGAGTCAGTTGCCCTAATACTTCATCTGTGTTTATCATCATTAACCTGGACTTGGGGGACATGTCATCTCCTTGAATCACTAATTAGCAAGTCTTTATTAGCATTCCCAAAGCTTGCAAAAATGTGTTGTGGAATCTGAGGACCATTGCAAAGTGTAGTTCCCTAAAATCTAATGTCAGGAGACCTTTTTTTATGGCAGGAATGACTAGATTGTGGAGTTTTTATCCTACTTCATTTTGAGAAGCCTGTTTGCTGTTTACAGTGCTTCTCATGCCTTTTTTTTTTCAGTCTTTGAATGTTCCTAGTGGTATAATAATATACCCACTGATCATAAATCCTTCAGTGTCTCTTGTATAACAATCTGCCCCTGCATATTTAGTCCTTGGATGTACTTTGTATAATAATGTACCCACTGATATTTAGTTCTTCAGTGTACTTGGTACAGTAATGAGTAATGTGGCACATGTTTAAACAGAACATCTTGTCACTAATATTTGACACCTTTCTGCAGGTGGAATCCATGCTGGAGCACTACGACTGGATTGTGGATGAGAGGAAGTTCTTTGGGCAGCCTAACACGATTTATGACTTCAGTACACAAGATCCAAAGGAAGCTGAGAAAAGAATCCAGAAGCTGTCAGAGACCAAAAACAAGCTGTCCAAAAGCGTCAATGTTCGAGCCATGAACTTACTCGGGTCAGCAGAGGAACAAGTATGGTTCCCCCCCTTTGCTTTATGTTCAGTGTAAAAAGATTGTACTCTGCACAAGGGTTCTGTTCTTCAGTCTCCTTGGGACTGCAAGTTGGTGTTACATGCAGCAGATGTGGTTAAGATGTTGAGGCACAGCATTGTATCAGCCTGGGAGCGGGTTATGGTGGGCCCTTTTTTTTTTTTTTGAATCAGGTGTAGCTAAAAAGTATGGGGTGCTCAGTGCTCCTTTAGAAAACTCCATCACCATGAGGACTAGGACAACTCCTGCCTCATTAGCCAGGATAGACCTGTTACCCAGGGTGTACCAGCAGAGAGGTGGGACAGGGTCTTGGTCAGCTATAGTTTGCCAATCCTTGATGTCATCTATGGCTTGCTGATTACAAAAATAGAAATGTCTTGTGCCCCCCCCCCCCCCCCCAAGGGTTCTGCATTATGGCTCTATGATATTTAAATTATATTCAGTATGGCTCTCTCTCTCTCTCTCTCTCTCTCTCTGAACCTTAAGTGCCCAGGGCACATGGGGCTTCCGCAAGGGTTTTCCACAAATGCCTGTCCTTCGCCTTTTTTTCTGCTCTTGCCCAGGTGAGCCCTCTATTGCTCAACATCCATTCTGTTCTTCTCCATGTCTCTTTTGGTCTACCCTTACTTCTGTTCCCTTGTGGTGTCCATCTTAGTGCTATTTTTGGTAGTGAGTTGTCAGTCATTCTGAGCACATGGCTCTATGATGTTTAAATTATATTCAGTGTGGCTCTATGATGTTTAAATTATATTCAGTATGGGTTTGAACACTTTAAATTATGTTCATCGGGGATCTATATGGTTTAAATTATACTCAGGATGGATATATATGATTTAAGTGATATTCATCGTGGGTCTGTAAAGTTTATATTATATTCATAGGGGTCTGTATGGTTTTAATGATATCTATCAATATTGTAATTCAAATAATTCGCATAAACTCGCAAGTCCTTGGAAAAACAAAAAAACTTCAGTTAAATCTTAACTCTTCCCGTGCCACAGGAAGAAAAGCGGATGTTCAGTTAGGTGCCAGAGTAAAAGCGCTGGTCTTGATATGTTAGGGGGTATAGTTGTAAAATGGAGTGGAAAACAGCATTTCCATGCACTTCTGTGTACTTATTATGTTTCAGAGTATAACTAAATGTATGAAAATTTCATAAATGCAGAGTTTTTTAAGAAAAAAGAAGTAATGTGATGTTTTTAGACAATGATTGTGCCCAGCTCACCATCGGCTAGGTCTAGATCTGCACTACTTACCATCTGAGATGTCTAGATCTACTTGTCGATCTCATATTCTGATTCTATGTTGCATTCTCACTAAATTAATGTCTGAAATAACCTCCTAACTACTTCTCCAGTCGTCTAAATATGTCTAGATCTACTTGGGATACATTCAAGAGCAGTGGGGTGGTCACAGGCCATGTCCATACCCCTATATACATCATCAAAAATTGAAAATTTTCCATGTTTCTTTTCCTTTTTCTTGCTCGGCATCGCTCATATCTAAGGACTCTTTCGCCATTTTGAAAAGTGTCACCGGAAACATGGACGAAATATGTACAATCTAAATGTTACACCGGTTCTTTTATTGAAACAAACCATGGTCGAAATTCCGACCATTGGCACGCACCGAGGATACCGGAAGGATCGAAAAATCGACCGCTGGCACGGAAAGAGTTAAGTCTGCAAGTCAAAAACATTAAAAGAGTGAACTGGTTTTGGTTACCAAATCAGCAGTACCAAAACTGATGTAGAACTCTCTGGTGTTTGTGAGTTGTTAAAAGTGAAGAAAGCAGAGTAAAATAAAAGTAACAACAGGCTGTTTTATCTTAAAAGATGTGCATGTCTGTTGTTACATCCCCACCCCCCAAAAACCATGAAGATTTTGAGGAAAGACATGGCAGTGTTATCATCACTGGGTAATAATAGTAATGAGCTCAGTCTCACAGCATTCACACTAGTCTTTAGCGATGAAGGTTGGTGGTTCGAATCTGGCTGGAGGTGCTCCTGTCACCCAGGCTGTAGAAGGGGGTATCCAGCTTCTTCTGGAGCTAGGGAAGGAGAGGCAGCCAGGTGTGATTGCTGACTGCATCACCCTCTAGTATGCTGACAGGTCAGGAAAATATGGACACTAGCATCATATACCCTAGGTGCCTCCATGGCATAACAGGTTTACCTTTTCCTTACCTTACCTCACAGCATTCAGATCTTGTCATACTTCAGTTTTAGATGACAAATGCGTTATTTTGTTTAAAATGACTGACCTTGTGCTTGTGTAAAACCTGATGGACCGTTGTTTCAGTATGCCGACCTCATGAAGAAGAGGAAAGTGGTGCTGCATGACAAGGCAACGATTGCTTCGGTCATTGAGGAATTAGACAAGATGAAGAAGGCAGCTCTTATCAAAACTTGGGAACAGGTTACTAAGGTAAGTCTGCTAGTCGTAGACCTGGAACAGCTTACTAAGGTAAGTCTGCTAGTCGTAGACCTGGAACAGGTTACTAAGGTAAGTCTGCTAGTCATAGACCTGGAACAGCTTACTAAGGTAAGTCTACTAGTCATAGACCTGGAACAGGTTACTAAGGTAAGTCTGCTAGTCATAGACCTGGAACAGGTTACTAAGGTAAGTCTGCTAGTCGTAGACCTGGAACAGGTTACTAAGGTAAGTCTGCTAGTCATAGACCTGGAACAGCTTACTAAGGTAAGTCTACTAGTCATAGACCTGGAACAGGTTACTAAGGTAAGTCTGCTAGTCATAGACCTGGAACAGGTTACTAAGGTAAGTCTGCTAGTCGTAGACCTGGAACAGCTTACTAAGGTAAGTCTGCTGGTCGTAGACCTGGAACAGGTTACTAAGGTAAGTCTGCTAGTCATAGACCTGGAACAGGTTACTAAGGTAAGTCTACTAGTCATAGACCTGGAACAGGTTACTAAGGTAAGTCTGCTAGTCGTAGACCTGGAACAGCTTACTAAGGTAAGTCTACTAGTCGTAGACCTGGAACAGTCAAGTGGGGGAAAAAAAAAACTTTGTTTTTACACTTTCCTTATGGCTTGCCATTTAAATCTTTTGTTTTGTTTTTGTTTTTTTTTCTTGTTATATCTTTGCAGCTTCTTTTTTTTTGTTGTTGCATTCATTCGGTGTTGTATTAGTATTCTATAGTGTTATATTCTCTGGATAACATCAGACTTGTAACTTGCTTTATACACTTCTGTATTCTTTACACTTTATATTTTCTTTTTCTTGCTTTATTACTTAAAAGGAGGACATCTATCGCTCTTCAAAAAGTAAAACAGCAAAAGAAGCTGTGGAGAGGAACAGACAGAACTACAAAAATAAGATTTTTAAGGGCATGCATCTTTCCCATCGCAGTATATGCCTGTGAGATCTAGACACTTAACAAAACAGCTGAGAAACACGTACATGCCTTTGAATGTAAGTGCCACAGAAGAATTCTTCAGATATCATGGACACAAAAAGAATATATGTATCCATACTACAAGAACTTAATATTGAAGAAGGCTGGCTAGTAAATAGGATTAAACAGAGAAAACTTAAATATTTTGAACACATTAAACGTCATGATAATTTAGAGAAGACCATCTTGGAAGGGTATATAATGGAAAAAGGAAAGAGAGTAAGACCAGAACAGAGATGGCTGCAAGACATAGTTGATAATCTGCAAATGGATGCATCAGCAGCAGGGCATCTTGCTTACAACCAAGAAGTCTACAGGAGAGCTGTTAAGAAGGCAAAGTTCTGCAAGGGACATACAAATGACTGACTGAGTGTGATTCATTTGTGTGGCCTGTTGAATATGGATATATGTTTTATTACACTTTTATGGTCTCTTCTGTCTTGCTTTATTACACTTTTATAATCCCTTGTGTCTTGTTTTATTACACTTGTTTTATTACACTTTTATAATAATCTCTTCTGTCTTGCTTTATTACACTTTTATAATCCCTTGTGTCTTGTTTTATTACACTTGTTTTATTACACTTTTATAATAATCTCTTCTGTCTTGCTTTATTACACTTTTATAATCTCTTCTGTCTTGCATTATTTCACTTTTATAATTTCTTCTGTCTTGTTTTATTACACTTTTATAATCTCTTCTGTCTTGCTTTATTACACTTTTATAATCTCTTCTGTCTTGCTTTATTTCACTTTTATAATTTCTTCTGTCTTGTTTTATTACACTTTTATAATCTCTTCTGTCTTGCTTTATTAATAATCTCTTCTGTCTTGCTTTATTACAATCTCTACTGTCTTTGCTTTATTAATAATCTCTTCTGTCTTGCTTTATTACACTTTTATAATCTCTTTTGTCTTGCTTTTATAATCTCATTTGTCTTGCTTTATTACACTTTTATAATAATCTCTTCTGTCTTTTTTATTACACTTTTATAATCTCTTCTGTCTTGCTTTTTTACACTTTTATAATAATCTCTTGTGTCTTCCTTTATTACACTTTTATAATAATCTCTTCTGTCTTGCTTTATTACACTTTTATAATCTCATTTGTCTTGCTTTATTACACTTTTATAATAAATAATCTCTTCTGTCTTGCTTTATTACACTTTTATAATAATCTCTTCTGTCTTGCTTTATTACACTTTTATAATAATCTCTTCTGTCTTGCTTTATTACACTTTTATAATAATCTCTTTTGTCTTGCTTTATTTCACTTTTATAATAATCTCTTGTGTCTTGCTTTATTACACTTTTATAATAAACTCTTCTGTCTTGCTTTATTACACTTTTATAATCTCTTCTGTCTTGCTTTATTACACTTTTATAATAATCTCTTCTGTCTTGCTTTATTACACTTTTATAGTCTCTTCCATATAGCTTCATTATATTGTTATATTTTCTACAATTTAGAATCAGTAACACATTATATCAGTGTACATGTACGTGGTTGCAGGACTTTGGCTCCATCTTCTCCACTCTTTTGCCGGGAGCTCAAGCAAAGCTGTGTCCCCCTGACGGCCAGACGGTGTTGGATGGTTTAGAAGTTAAGGTTGGATTTGGGTCGGTATGGAAGGAATCCCTGGGAGAGCTCAGCGGGGGTCAGAGGCAAGTAAACGTTTTTGAAAGTGCAGAACATTTTGTAGTGTATTCTGTTTATCATAAGACGAAAAGAGAACTGGTGAAAACTTATTAAGACTAATAACTGGGAAAGACTAAGGACTGTTTTTATCATATGTTTATTGTATTTGTCATATTTCGTGTTCTTATAATTTTTTTTTGTTTAACATTGTGCGTCTGGAATATGAGATCTCATGTCTTATACAGAAAAATGCAATGACTTTAATTGGCAGGTCCTTGGTTGCATTGTCTTTAATCTTGGCCATGCTGCTTTTCAAGCCAGCTCCAATATACATCCTGGATGAGGTGGATGCTGCTCTGGATCTGTCTCATACTCAGAATATCGGTCAGATGATCCGTTCACACTTCAAACGCTCACAGGTAGCCCACCGCTGCAGAAGCATCTGTTGTGAATGTGTCATTTCTTGATGGGTTCTCAAACTTTATTTTTTATTTTTATTTTTTTCAGTATTCCATACCATTTTTTTTTTCTGGTTCTTTCTGTAAAATGTGATTTGGAGTTATTTATTTATAACAGGCATCATAATAGTTTTTAGTTTTAGGGACTGGGCGGGTTATGGTGGCTTTGTTTAAAATTAACGCTGTGAACTTAAGACACAGCTTCTCAGCAGACTAGGTCAAGGTTTTTCAGGGGGAGATGGTGACATCCAGGAGTATACACCCAATTTATAGAATGGCCAAGACCCCCCCCCCAAAAAAAAAAACATGAATAATTTATATAGTATCAGGGCTAAGGAGAGACACTTCCTGTAAAGAAAATTTTAATGTAATCACATTTTACAGAAAGGGGACCACAAGGAGAAAAAGACTGAGAAACTCTGTGGCAGAAATTCTAAAACCTTTCTTGAGCTTAAACAAGTACTGGCTAGCATAGTGGCTAGAGCACTCATCTAGCAACCGAATGGTCGAGGGTTCAAATACCCAGCTGAGTGGGGATTTTTTTTTTTTTTTTCCTTGATCAGGACGGCCCCGGGATGCACCCAGCCTCGGAAATTGGGTACCAGAGAAATCTGGGAAGGTAATGTGGCCAGGCGTGACCACATCACACTTTCATGTGCAGAAGGTCTTGGAAGTTACAGGCCTAACATCATATTCCCCAGTATGCCTTAATGGCATGGAAGCGGGAGTTTTACCTACCTAAACAAATAATGGCGCATCATCTGTGACCCATTTGGGGGGGGGACGACGACAAATCTTTGAAATTCAAGAAAAATTATTTCATTGAGTAGTAGCAGGTGTGATTATGTTATTTTTATATTTAGGCTTGGAAAATATAAAGTAGAATATATCCCTATATTTTGCATGAAAGATGAGCTAATGATTGCTAACACACTTTTTAAACAACATCCAAGAAGACTTTACACATAGACATCACCTGATGGGAAAACCAAGAATCAAATAGGTTACATTTTAGCGCAAAGAAGGTGGAGATCAAGTATAACATCAGCAAAAACTTTACCAGGTGCTGATTGTGACACGGACCATGAGTTTTATTAATAGCAGACATGAAGATAAAGATAAAAAAGACAGTTATGGGATCAAGACCACTCCACTTTGATAATATGGTATAGAACTGAAGAACCGTTTTGAAATCCTGATGGATGTACAGGAGAAGATAACACCAGATGAATTGGCTACGTAGGCCAGAGATATCTTAATAACAACAGCTAAAGACATGGTTCCAGTAAAGAAAACACAAAAGAATGGATGGATTACAGCAGGCACACTAGAACTGATGAAACAATGTAGGGAAATGAAGATGCAGCGGAAAGTGACGAACAACAACAAAGAGGAATATAAATCTTTAACAAAAGAAGTACAAAGAAACATAAGGAAAGACAAAAAATAATACATACAAGATTGTTGTGAAAGAATAGAAGGACATCGAGAGGCCTACATGAGTGCTGTTAGGGAGGCAAAGTTCTGCAAGGAACATGCAAATGAATGAATGAATGAATATTTTAAAATCTCATAAATTTGTAAAATTTTAACGTATATGTGTGTGTATATATATATAAAACAGTATATTTTAAAGCATATTGAGGAATATGGTGTTAGGCTCGTATTTTCCATGACCTTCAGCACCTGAAAAAACTCTGCATTTATGGAATCTTCATACATTTAGTTATATATAAACATAATAAGTACACGGAAGTACATGGAAATACTGTTTCATTCAATTTTACAACTATACCCCTTATAATGACCAGCGCTTTTAATCCGGCACCCAACTAAACATCTGTGTTTCTTCCTGAGGGACAGAAAGAGTTAAATTATAATTAGGCCTGGCCAACAGTATATGTATATATATAATACACATCAGTCATAGGAGAAGTGGTACTAGTATACAGAGGTATTACCAATGAAAGACATGAACTTGGAACAGGTTGCTGTCCAAGAGAAAAGTATGGACTTAGTGATGGACTTCTGTGCCACCAATGAAAGAATCAGTAGCCTCCGTATCAAGGGAACAAAGAAAAATATAACATTGATTAATGTGCATGCACCAACAGAAGATACAGAGAATGAAGTCAGAGAAGAATTTTACAACATGTTAGAGAGGGTAATAGAGAAGACCCAGATACATGATATACGGATAATAAATTTCAGTGCAAAGATAGGAAAGGAAGGATCTCACAGACACATCACAGGAAAGGAAAGTCTGCATGAAACATCTATTGATAATGGATGGAGACTAATAAATATGGCAGAAGCTTATGGAATGAAAATAAGTATCACATATTTTCAAAATAAGAACATCCACAAACAAACGTGGAATTCACCAGATAAACTAACATGCAACCAGATAGACCATGTTTTAACCGATACCAAGCACACAGCAAACATACTTCAGACCAGAAGTTACAGAGGGGCTGAATGCAGCATCGACCACTATCTTGTGAGAACTAAACTAAAATTCAGACAGAAGAAATATTTTTTATAGTAAATTAAATAAAAGCTCAGTAATAAATAGAGATTCTTTGAAAAGAGAAAAAACTAAAGAAAAATTCAGAAAAGAGCAGAACTATCAGATAAAAACAAGAAAGAATGGAGAAAATAAAAGCACTGATGACAGATGGGAAGATATAAAAATCATTATAAAGAACACAGAATGCCTGGGAGACAAGACCATAAATAAAAGAAAGAACTGATTCAATGAAGTCTGCAGAGACTCAGTCATAAAGAAAAGAACAGCGAAACAGATGGTTGAATGATATGAACAACAAAACAAAGGAGAAGTACCACACACACTGTAAAGAAACTCAAAAAGTTATTTGTCAACAAAAACAACAATATATGAAAGACATGGTAAGCCAGATGCAGATATGCCATTGAAGTAAGCAGGGAATTCTATAAAGAACTGCGAACAGTAAAGCAAAGGTATAAACAACTTCGGCAGAGCTTGAAAGATAGTAATGGAAACATAAATAATGAAGAGAAAATCTGCGTCACATGAAAAGAATATTTTGAAAAACTACTAAACTGTGAAGAGCACATTACCATACAAAGAAGTACAGATTTGTGAAACTGAAATAGAGGAACCAGAAGAATTCATCTACAGTATCATGCTTCTATTAAACAGCAAAGCAACGGGTCCAGATAGAAGTACTGCAGAACTGATTAAGGAAGAAGGTCTAAATCTACATGAACAGATATATGCACTAATACAACAAATATGGAGAGAAGAAAAACTCTCTAGTGAATGGAGAGAATCATTACTGATCCCAGTATTAAAAAAAAGGCAACGAGAAAGCTACAGAGGAATATCATTACTACAAACAAGCTACAAAATACTATCTGTTATACTTTTAAATAGATTAAAACCATACAACGAGAACACACTGGGAGACTATCAAGCAGGTTTTAGGAAGAATAGATCAACCATAGACCAGATATTTTATCTATGTCAACGAGCAGAAAAGTACTGATAATATGGAAAAGAAATACATATCTTCATTGACTTCAAGAAAGCCTATGACAGCATAGATAGGATCAGCTTATGGAAAATTATGAAAGAATTTGAGATGCCTAATACATTAATCATTTCGACCAGAATATGCATGGAGGATGCACAATATATATATTGTAATATATAAAGGAAGAATATCAGAACACTTCTATATAAGAACTGGTTTAAAACAAGGTGATACATTTATCTCCATTACTATTCAGCCAAGTACTAGAAAAAGTAATCAGAAAAGTGAAAGAAGAAAGCTGTACAGAAGAACAAGCCAAAATACTAGGATACTCTGATGACATCGGCCTAGTAGGGGAAACTATGCAAGAAGTCATCAATACCTGCATACACCTGAGCGATGTGGCACTAAAAGTGGGCTTGACCATTAACCAAGATAATACGGAGTATATGAAGATATCAAGAGACAAGAGGCAGAATGATGCAGATTATATAAATGTTGGAGATATATGATCGTTAGGAAAGCAGAAATATCTAGGCACAACCTTCAATAAGTGAGGAAATTAAAAGCAGAGTACAGATAGGGAATAAAATATACTTCGCCTTGCAACACCTGTTAAAATAAAAAATCCTGTCCTAAAACACTAAAATAACAATCTACAAAACTATAATAAGACCAGCCATCATGTATGGATCAGAAACGTGAAGAACAACAAAGAAAAATGAACAACAATTGCAGATCTTTGAGAACAAGATCCTAAGAAGAATGTTTGGGCCCATAAAGGATACCAACAGTGGAGAATGGAGAGCTACAAAGAACACCAGCAAAATATAAATGTCTTGAAACTGAACAGACTACGCTGGTTGGGCCATGTAGAAAGATTGGAAGAGAACAGACAAATGAAAATTATGTATGCACAAGAGATGAGGGAAACAAGACCAAAGGGTATACCTAGACAGAGATGGAAAGACAACATAGAAGAGGATATAAAAGAAATTGGCGTCACCAACTAGAAAGAGAAGATTAGTAATAGAGAGGAATGGAGCTGAACTTTATCTACAGCAATGAGCCTTAATGGCTCGGAAAGAAGAAGATTTTTTTTTTTTTTTTCATTTTTTGTACCTCCGCATGATCCTAATTTGGGTCACAACCACTTGCCCTTTAACCCTGTGAATCCTATGGCATTTTGCAATAGTGAATATGAGTCAGTAGAAATGAACCATTTATAAATGGAGTCAGAATGAGGCAGTAGAAGGATAGAAGAGTTAGAAACTGTTTTGGATGGAGTCAGTAGAAATGTATGATTTGTAAGTGAAGTGAGAATGGGATAGTAACAAGATAGAAGAGAGTGAGAGACAGTTTTGGATGGAGTCTGTGGAAGTGTTCCATTTATAAGTTGAATTCGGAAGAAAAATAATACGGTTTGGAGTGGAAGGATTCATGTTACAACTCCACAGTCCTGATTTCTGTGCTGTTCCAGATATTACCTGCGAAAGTATGTTATATGGTTTAGTGGCTGTTTATATTAAAACATTGTTACATTTCTCACTCCTCAGTTCATTGTTGTATCTCTGAAAGATGGCATGTTCAACAACGCAAATGTCCTCTTTCGCACCAAGTTTGTTGATGGGGTTTCCGCTGTGTCCAGGCACATCCAGCTTCCCAGTCACCGCTCTTCGGGTTCAGCTTCTGACAAAGAAAATGACTCTGTAAATGGCCAGAGGAAAAAGCTGAAGAAGTAGATCACTTCAAGAAACCTTATTTTCTGTATTTGTAATGTTAACTCTTTCCGCTCCAAAGCAGCGATGGAAGAATTGGCGGTAGATCTTGCACAACTGTATGAGTCAAGGTTCAGAGTGATTTTAGGCGTAGTATAAGTAAAGTGAAAAACAATATATTCCTAACTCAACCCACAACCCACATTTTTTTTAAAATTGTGGAGTAACTTTTTTTCAGTTTCTTTGTACAAAAATGTCTTGATAAAATTTATTCCAGTGCACAGTGAAAAAAAAAATCCGGAGTGTAAGAGTTAAAGGTAGATTTGTTTTTTTTTTTTGTTATGTTTTTCTCATGTATATAACACTTGACAAAATAACCATTATCAAGTCATTCATATACATTTCTTGTTGTATGATAACAGCAGAAATAAGGAGCTCTGTTGGACCAGATCATTCCTTACATTGTTTACAAGGTTGGTGTGACAGCCTGTTTCTAGAGAGCATTTTGTGGAATTGAGGTAAAGGCTTGGCTGATTTTTGTTTGTCAGCCTTTATGATAGCCCTTATGATAGCCTTTATAGATGCTGCTTATAACAGTGTGCATACCGCTGCCCTCACTCAAAACAAGGCAGAATTGCTTTACTACTTTTCTTTTGTGCTGATAATCTGGCTTTTGGTTTTTTTTTTTTTGCATCAGGCTTCCTGCTTCGTCATTTTCATGTAGTGTAAATTTGGGGTTGGGGTTAATTTTTTACCCCCATAAGTTTTTATGTTTATTAATTACTGATTGTTCTTATGATTGTATATACGAGCTGTGAAGCGGTTGGTGTGCTCATCTTGTAATGTTAGTGGCCGGACTGAAGCCCTTCGCTGAACTTGACTGTAGAAATGCCCCACTTGGCTGCTCTTGGAGTTGATAAAGGAAAGACGGCCAAGCCTGAAGCTGATCACATCATGCTCTAGTGTGCTGGCTGTCATGGAAACTGGGAGCTCCAATATGTTCTCTTTTCAGCTCTGTGTTATGGAAGAGCGTTGCATGCATGTGTCTTTGGCCAATGTTCTTTTTTTTTTTTTTTATTTTAATCAAGGAACTGTCATACAGTGGTACAAGCACTTCTGTGAGGAAGTCAGACATCAGTACATAAAGGGATCAACTGAAGAAAGTTATTAGTCACTAAGAGTACAAGAACATTGAAATGTAACATTTCGTTGATAGAGAAGATCATTCAGTTTTTGGTTTTTTTTTTTTTTGTTGAAAGATCAGCAAAGCATATTGTGTAATGTGGAAGAGCTGGTTTTGATGTTGTCAGAGTACAAGTTTGACAAAGGTGTATGGAGCAGTTTTGCTAAAGGAGATAGAAAGGTCAAGGAAAAGGGAGTAAATTAGCAGAAGGAAGTACAAGCAGCAAAAATGATGTAGCCAAAGGCCGGACAGCCAAGCAGTTTGGTGGATGTGGATGTAATGGAGGAAGGTGTCCGTGTATTCTATGAATTTTGTAGTTAGTAAATAAATGACTTGCTTCATTATGACATTTCACACAAGACCTATCATAAATGTTTTTTACACATTCAGCAGTTGATAAACAGTGTATTTCAAAGTATGCTGGTAATTGTTTTGTCATTTGTGAAACACTTGCATAACTTATTATGTTACTTATGACATTTTTCTATGATTTTCTTGTGGTTTTCTGCAACAAGATTTCTTTATGTAGGTCATTTTTTTTTTTTTTTTATCTGTATATCATTGTAGTCAAATTTCCTGTTATCTTTTCTTTTAATGTGATTTTATTCTTACGTTATCAATCTCTCCTTTCCCAAGTCATCTACTACTTCTACAATTCCTTTATCTGCTGTAATCTAACATTTCTTATTGTCCATTATGTCATTTCCTGTGTTTGGCACCATCATCATACTCTCATTTCATCACTTCATTATTTTGTCAAAGTCAAGAAAATAAAAAGAAAGCTGTAAAATCATCGGCTGTCATGTTCTCTTCTTGCTGTGTTTGGTGTATGAAACAGGTAGCGTCATTTGCTGGGGGCAATGGTTGATAGAATAACTCAGAGCTTGTGAGTGAGATGTTGATAGAATAACTCAGAGCTTGTGAGTGAGATGTTGATAGAATAACTCAGAGCTTGTGAGTGAGATGTTGATAGAATAACTCAGAGCTTGTGAGTGAGATGTTGATAGAATAACTCAGAGCTTGTGAGTGAGATGTTGATAGAATAACTCAGAGCTTGTGAGTGAGATGTTGATAGAATAACTCAGAGCTTGTGAATGAGATGTTGATAGAATAACTCAGAGCTTGTGAGTGAGATGTTGATAGAATAACTCAGAGCTTGTGAGTGAGATGTTGATAGAATAACTCAGAGCTTGTGAGTGAGATGTTGATAGAATAACTCAGAGCTTGTGAGTGAGATGTTGATAGAATAACTCAGAGCTTGTGAATGAGATGTTGATAGAATAACTCAGAGCTTGTGAGTGAGATGTTGATAAAGTAACTCAGAGCTTGTGAGTGAGATGTTGATAGAATAACCCAGAGCTTGTGAGTGAGATGCAGATAGAATAACCCAGAGCTTGTGAGTGAGATGCAGATAGAATAACTCAGAGCTTGTGAGTGAGATGTTGATAGACTAACTCACACCCTATGGGTGAGATGTTGATAGACTAACTTGCAGCCTATGGGTGAGATGATACTTACCTCACAGCATGTGAGTGAGAAGACAATACTACTTGTGTTCCCTTATGGATGATACTTGTGAAACACTTTTGACATTAGCCATGTATGTTATATGGGTCAGGTTTTCCAAGCTAAAATCATTAAGTCCGTACATTATATGGGCTAACCTGGTTTTGACCCTATGCACAGCATTACACCAGCATAATGCTCAGGATAGTTCTCTAGTGCCATCTAATTAATGAAGTGAGGTCAATCTTCTAATAAAAATCATAGGAACTAATTAATATTAATGAGTGGACAGGGCCACCAACTACAACACATCATGACGTCAGCAATGTGTTCTGGTATGTTTTTCTTTTCACCAGAAATGTAACGTGGAAGGAGATTGAAGAAGAAGAATGCGCAATAAACTGGAAGCTATTCCAGTGAGAAACCCCCAGTTCAAAAGGCAGAAGAATACATCATTTTTATTTTTAAAAACGGCAACAGGTTTGCATGAGACCAGAATGATTCTTTTTTCTTCTTCTACATCGTTTAATTGGCCACAAAATTTATTACACTGAGAACCAAACTACATACATTTCATAGTTTATAGAGGTACATCATTCAGTGCATAATTTTAAAAATTTGTTAAAAAACATTTTAAAATGAAAATACATACACAAAAACCAGTTATACGTTCACATGTGACATTTCTGTTGCAATGATTTAAATTATAGAAAACTTTCTCAAGGGCTTTAATCAACCCAAGCTTTTAAATCAGGTGCCAAACACACGTTTTAAGGGAAATGACTCTGAAATTGCAAAATCTTTGCCCTCAGGGCTGAAAACAAACCAAAAAAAAAATTGCATAAAAATTGGTCCCAATGAATTTGGACAACCATAAAGTTCACAGCCAGTAAACTGAAATAAAAGATAATGTGACAGCCAAAGACTACACAAGCACACTTAGTTATTTTCAGAAAAAAAAAAAAAAGGAAATGAAGCATATCCAGTACAAATTTGGAAATATTACAAGCATCATGAACATAATATATGAACAACAGCATTCTGTAACCAGACATGCTTCTTTGTGGAATATTACAGTGACATTTTAATCTACATATGATTAAATTACACAAATCTGAAGTAAAATACAGTAACTATATTTACAGAATGTTTCAAGAGAGATTGCTCTGACAGCCTACCAGTTTGTCATTTTTTTTTTTTTTTTGCTGCTAAAATATCAGAAGCAACAAGATTTTTAGAGTCGCCTTGCAGTGGATTCCCTCCCACTGCAGGATACCAGGCAATGAGAAAGCTGACCGTCTGGCCAAAGAGGGCACTGAAATGGAGCAACCAGACATATCAATTATCTATAATCAGAAGAAAAGCATGATAAAAACCTACTGGAAGCCTCAAACACCACCACATGACTATCGCATGCTATACGGAAAGGAACGTCACCATTTCCCATTCCAAACAGGACACAGTCGACTCCGAAGTCATATGTATACAAAGTTTAAGGTTGGTACTACTACTCTTATATATGTGCCCAGATGCCCCAAACTGTAGAACATATCCTCCAGAACTGCACCAACTACAAGACACTGAGAAGTAATTACTGGCCCAGTGAAACCACTAAAGATAAGCTCTACGTTTGCATACATGAATTACAAAAAAACAGTGACATTTATCCAAGAGACAGGACTGCAGATACAGACAGACAATGTGTACGAAGAAGAAGAAGAAACAACAACAAGGGCAGGGCAAAATGGAGAAATGTGACTGCCAACACCTACCAACATGGCAGGTATAGTCACATGAATGACTATAAGTCAAGCTGAATTTTTGCTGTCTCTCCTTTTGGTGTTGCCTTAATGGCTACCTACCATTTGTCCTGGTCCTAGCTGAAATGACATAAATGTACAAGTAGGTCAATGAACATGATTAAATCCCTTCAGTTGTTCATTCTGTGTCTGACTTTATTCCTGAATTTATCAGAAGAAAAATGATAAAGTATGGAAAAAAGGTCTGTTGTGGAAACTAAGAAACTGCAATGTGAATGGAAGACTGTACAACTGGATAAAGTCCTATTTACACAATAGAAGAGCTAGAGTAGTAATGGATGGACACAAAAGCCAGAAAGTACTTCTGCGACACGGTGTACCACAAGGAGGAGTCCTTTCGCCTACACTATTCCTTGTATTCATTAATGACCTGGTCAAGGAACTTCCCTATGGAATCAAAGCAGCACTGTATGCAGATGATCTGGTCATGTGGTGTACAGATGAATATGCGACAGTTGCTACACAGAGACTCCAAAGAGCAGCAGACATCTTGACATCATGGACAAACAAATGGTGTGTAAGTATCAACACAGAGAAATCAAGCACCACTCTGTTCACCCTCTCATCTAAACAGAAAGCAGGTAAGATCTTTGTAAATGAAATACCCTTAAGGATGGACAACCAACCCACTTACTTAGGAGTGACTCTTGACTCAAAACTGACTTGGAAGCAACACATCAACAGTGCAGAAGCAAAAGCCAGAAGAAAACTAGCCATATTAAGAAAATTGAGTGGGACTACATGGGGAGCTAGTGAAAGAATCCTCAAGAACGTATATCAGCAAAGTATTCTACCACATTTAGAATATGGCTCAACATCTTGGTGCACAGCATCAAACACTACGCTGCATAATCTAGACAAGGTTCAAAATCAGTCACTACGGATTATCACAGGTGCCATGAGGTCCACACCAATAGTAGAAATGCAGAAAATAGTTGGTGTTCAACCGCTAAAGGAACGTAGAGACACAAAGGTCATGACCATGGGAGAAAAATTCCTTAGCTCTGTAAGCCATCCCCTGAAGGAGAGATTCAATAACTTGGCATTAGGACGGCTTAAAAGAAGCAGCTTCATTCATCAGGCCAAGCGTATGCGTAAGCTGATACCTGACCTTCCAACTGTAGTCACTCCATTATCATCTGTACCAGAGCATACACCATGGAAAGAAGCAGATTATACACAAATAACTATTCAGACTGAAGTGAAAGGTGTGCAGAATGGTGAGATGCAGAGCAGTCTTGTAAGATCAATAGCCACACTTAGTGTTCTAGATGACAAATATCCATGTGACACCTGGATACGTGTGTATACAGATGGATCTGCACATAATGCCATAAAGAATGGTGGGGCAGGAGCATACATTGAATATCCAAACAACACCATTGACAAGATTTCCATACCCACTGGTAAATACTGCAACAACTTTGATGCAGAAGTTAGGGCAATTATTGCTGCAGTTGAAAAACTATCAGACTCCAGAATTGATACATGTCCTGTAGTAATTCTCACAGATGCAAGATCAGTACTGGAGGCTCTTCAGCGCAACAAACTACCAGACCTTAAGGATGCCTTGTCAAAAATTGGCTTACAACATGGAGTCACTTTGCACTCCCACTGTGGGATACCAGGCAATGAGAAAGCTGACCATCTGGCCAAAGAGGGCACTGAAATGGAGCAACCAGACATACCAGTCACCTATAATCAGAAGAAAAGCATGATAAAAACCTACAGGAAGCCACAAACACCACCACATGATGACTATCACATGCTAAACAGAAAGGAACAAGTCACCATCTTCCGTCTCCGAACAGGACACAGCCGACTCCGAAGTCATATGTATACAAAGTTTAAGGTTGGTACTACTAATCTATGTACATGTGCCCAGGTGCCCCAAACCGTGGAACATATCCTCCAGAACTGCATCAACTACGAGACACTACGAAATAATTACTGGCCCAGTGAAACCACTAAAGAAGATAAGCTCTACGGTTCCATACATGAGTTACAAAAAACAATGAAATTTATCCAAGAGACAGGACTGCAGATATAGACAGACAGTGCGAACGAAGAAGAAGAAGAAGAAGATCAGAAGAAAATCAGCTAATAAAATACTTTTTTTTCCTTCATTTTTTTCTTTTGTCCCTAACAAAGCCATATTGCTCAAATATTAGACTGTTAATGCTTTTTATTTCTATGTGTCCCTAACAAAGCCATATTGCTCAAATATTAGACTGTTATTGCTTTTTATTTCTATGTGCTCATCTTGTTATTAACTCTTGCAGTTTCTCTCACATTTTGTCCCCTTTATCTCAGTGGTTTTTAACCTTTTTAGGCCCACACACCCTTCTCACCATATGTCAGAATGTCATTTTTTTTCTCTTCTTCTCAATGAATGTCTGACACAAAAGTTGCTTTCCAAACAATATGCATATAATATTCTAAGAGTCTGAGTCTGTCAACATGTGGTTCCAGTTCCCAATCTGTGAACCTTAAAGTTCCCCCACCCACAGAGGAATTCCCTGCTGGTTGAGAAACACCTTTCTTTTTAAAAATAAAACTGAACCACACATCTCCGCTCTGCTAGTGCCAGATTGAGGCCATCATCATTATCACACTTTTTTCATCACCATCAAAAGTCAGTTCTCTGCACCTAAGATGACTGCCTAGTTAGCATAGTGCTATCACCAGCCCTGATGACAGTGTGGTTCATCACTGTGAAAGCATCCTCTTTGAGCTGCTGCTGATGATGATGGTCCGTATAAAC
Source organism: Achatina immaculata (assembly GCA_009760885.1). Lineage (NCBI taxonomy): Eukaryota > Metazoa > Mollusca > Gastropoda > Stylommatophora > Achatinidae > Lissachatina > Lissachatina immaculata. The sequence goes on from CM019720.1 coordinate 60,720,117, forward strand.
CCAGCAGTAATTCTAAAAACTGGGACCATTAAAGTAAAATGATGGCTGAACTCTGGCATTAAAGTTTTTATAACGAGAAGGGTCTCTACTATGAAAGTGTAATAGTATCAGCTTCTTACAGTATGAACTACACTCAAAATGAAAGTTTGTAACTACACTCCCTCCTATCAAAATATGATACTTGTACCATTTACAGTTTAAGCACGGGGAAATTTGTGACTTTTAAAACTTGGTGATATAAGTGTTTTTTACTGATAAAGTGCCTTTTATTGTTGAAGCTTGGTGATATTGCACATCTTACTGTCAAAACAAACAGCTGAGAAACACATAAATGCTACAGAAGAGTTCTTCAAATATCATGGACACAAAAAAAAAAAAAAAGAACAAATATATCCATACTACAAGAACTTAATATTGATGAAGGCTGGCTAGTAAAGAGGATTAAACAGTAAAAACTTAAATTATTTTGGACACATTAAATGTCATGATAATCTAGAGAAGACCGTCTTGGAAGGGTACATAATGGGAAAAAAGAAAGAGAGGAAGACCAAGGCGAAGATGGGTGCAAGACATCATTGATAATCTGCAAATGGATGCATCAGCAGCAGGGCACCTTGCTTACAACCGAGAGGCCTACAGGAGAGCTGTTTGGTAAGGCAATTTTCCGCAAGGGACATGCAAATGACTGACTGACTGACTGTCAAAATATTGTGAGATAAATGTGCATTCATTTGCCCAAGAACAGTAATAACTGCATCCAACTGTCAAAATCTTTATCTTACATCTTATATCCTTCCCGTGCCGTTAGATGTCACATAGGGCTCGCAAGGTAGTTAAAAATATTGTATCAAAATATTGTGAGATAAATGTGCATCCAACTGCAAAAATATTGTGACAAGTGTATTACACTGGTGCATCCAACTGCAAAAATATTGTGACAAGTGTATTACACTGGGGCATCCAACTGCCAAAATATTGTGACTAGTGTATTACACTGGGGCATTCGACTGCAAAAATATTGTGACAAGTGTATTACACTGGGGCATCCAACTGCCAAAATATTGTGACTAGTGTATTACACTGGGGCATTCGACTGCAAAAATATTGTGACAAGTGTATTACACTGAGCATCCAACTGCCAAAATATTGTGACAAGTGTATTAAACTGGGGATTCGACTGCCAAAATATTGTGACAAGTGTATTACACTGGGGCATTCGACTGCAAAAATATTGTGACTAGTGTATTACACTGGGGTATCCAACTGCCAAAATATTGTGACAAGTGTATTACACTGGGGCATCCAACTGTCAAAATATTGTGACAAGTGTATTACACTGGGGCATTCGACTGTCAAAATATTGTGACAAGTGTATTACACTGGGGCATTCAACTGCCAAAATATTGTGACAAGTGTATTACACTGGGGTATCCAACTGCCAAAATATTGTGACAAGTGTATTACACTGGGGCATCCAACTGTCAAAATATTGTGACAAGTGTATTACACTGGGGCATCCAACTGCCAAAATATTGTGACAAGTGTATTACACTGGGGCATCCAACTGCCAAAAACTCACATTTTAAATTAATTTTTCTCACTCTTTAATTTATAAGACATACAATTTTTGTTTGTTTGTTATCCCACTTAAGCTTGGTCCAGTCCTCTTCTCATGTCGCTCTGTCCCACTTCCTAACCAAGGAGCAGAATAACTGCTTCCTCCATGTGCCAGGAAGCCCATCTCAGTATCTGTAAAAGGAGTGCGATGATGTGGTGGCTGGGCAGTGTCCTAGAGAGGTCTGGTGATAACATATATAGAATTTAGATAATGAGGGTTACAGTTAAGAAACTACTAATGACACAACATAGCACTTCTGGGGGAAAAAAAGGTGTTATGGATCTTATTACGGATGTGCTTCTTGTCTATATGGTCAGTGCATTGTCCTGTTGTGGTTATGCAGTTCTCTGTCCTATTGGAGTCCACGGGTCTTCTCTCAGTCATCCTCTTACTATTTTTTTTTGTTTTCTCTCACACCTGAAGTTCTTGTTCTATAAATTTTCTAGGCAAATTCTACCTGTTCTTTAAATTAATTCCATAGAACATTTTTAATAGTCTCACCTTCTAGGTGGGATGCCTGCACTCATCCTGTCTTTTCCGTATGAAGTTGTTACTAACCACTTGGCCAGGAATTACCCCTTTGATGAGCCAAATGGTGCTTGATGTGCAGGCTCACCTTCAGAGGTGAGGTGCTTGATCTCAGCCTCACTGTCCCTCTTTTCCGTAACACAAGTATCAGCAGCCCATAACAACTGCGGTAAACGATGCATGCTGGGAACTAGTCTGCAGTCTATGCTTCTCACATGAAAAGTCCATTCTCGAACTCCAGCACTTCCCTTCCTCTAAAATTCATTTTTATTGTAGCACTAAACAAGCTTCTCTCAACACTGGAAAAAAATGTCAGAGAAGTTGGCAAAAACAAAGGGGATGACAAACAATTCTTTTGCTTTACATTGTAACTGAGAGAAACTAACTTTATAATTCCTTTTCTTCTTCAGTTTTCCGAGCCATTACGGGACATTGGATAAAGTTTGCTTCCATTCCTCTCTATTCCTAATCTTCTCTCTCCAGTTGGTGACACCAGTTTCTTTTATATTCTCTTCTATGTTGTCTTTTGATCTCTGTCGTGGTCTACTCCTTGGTTTCCCTCATCTATTGTGCATACTTAATTTTCATTTGTCTTTTCTCTTCCTTCTACATGGCACAGCCAGCGTAGTCTCTTCAGTTTCAAGACATTTATAATTTGTTGGGATTTAAATAAGCTGTTCAGTTCAGTGTTCTTTCTAGCTCTCCATTCTCCACTGTTGGTATCCTTTATGGGCCCAAACATTCTTCTTAGGATCTTGTTCTAAAAAATCTGCAATTGTTGTTCATCTTTCTTTGTTGTACTCCACATTTCTGATCCATACATGACAGCTGGTCTTATGACAGTTTTGTAGATTGTTATTTTGGTGTTTTGAGACAGGAATTTGGATTTTAACAGGTGTTGCAAGGCAAAGTATATTTTATTCCCTATCTGTAATCTACTGTTAATTTTCTCGCTTATTATGTTGCTTCTATTGAAGGTTGTGCCTAAATGTGCCTAAACATTTGTATGTTTCTGCTTTCCTAATGATCATATCTCCAACATTTATATATGTTACTATACTTTATGATTCTCCATGCATATTCTGGTCAAACTGACTAATTTATTAGGTATCTCAAATTCTTTCATAATTTTCTATAAGCTGCTCCTATCTATGGTGTCATAAGCTTTCTTGAAGTCAATGAAGATATTACGTACTACTTTTTCATATTCCCAGTACTTTTCTGCTCCTTGACATAGATAAAATATTTGGTCTACAGTTGATCTATTCTTTCTAAAACCTGCTTGATAGTCTCCCAGTATGTTCTCACTGTATGGGTTTAATCTATTTAAAAGTGTAATAGATAGTACAAAACTTTATAATATTAATACAAAAATAAATTATGTAAATAACAGTCTCACTCATGTGACAACATATATGTAGATAAAACTACACAATGAATCATTAGAATTGAAACAAAATAGTCCCAGTTCATGATACTATTCTCACCTGGCTAACTTGGAAGTATGAAGACTGGCCATCTCCATGACGCTGTAGAGTACCCACTGGAATATCTTCCATAATCTGAAAAAAAGGGGGTGTTTCTGACCATGAAGAATAGTGATAAAAATGAAATATGACATTAAAAAAAAAGATAAAATTCTTTTTGGGACTACAGTATCCTGATCTGTTAGTCTAGCACCTATCACTTATTGTTCCAAAATGGTGCAAGTGATGATAAGGTGAATCTAGCCTCGATCATTTATAATTCCAAAATGATGTGAGTGATGATAAGGTGAATCTAGCCCTGAATATTTATAATTCCAAAATGATGTGAGTGATGATAAGGTGAATCTAGCCTTGAATATTTATAATTCCAAAATGATGTGAGTGATGATAAGGTGAATCTAGCCCTGAACATTTATAATTCCAAAATTGTATGGGTGATGATAAGGTGAATCTAGCCCTTAACATTTATAATTCCAAAATTGTGTGGGTGATGATAAGGTGAATCTAGCCCTGAATATTTATAATTCCAAAATGATGTGAGTGATGATAAGGTGAATCTAGCCCTGAATATTTATAATTCCAAAATGATGTGAGTGATGATAAGGTGAATCTAGCCCTGAATATTTATAATTCCAAAATGATGTGAGTGATGATAAGGTGAATCTAGCCCTGAACATTTATAATTCCAAAATTGTATGGGTGATGATAAGGTGAATCTAGCCCTTAACATTTATAATTCCAAAATTGTGTGGGTGATGATAAGGTGAATCTAGCCCTGAATATTTATAATTCCAAAATGATGTGAGTGATGATAAGGTGAATCTAGCCCTGAATATTTATAATTCCAAAATGATGTGAGTGATGATAAGGTGAATCTAGCCCTGAATATTTATAATTCCAAAATGATGTGAGTGATGATAAGGTGAATCTAGCCCTGAATATTTATAATTCCAAAATGATGTGAGTGATGATAAGGTGAATCTAGCCCTGAACATTTATAATTCCAAAATTGTGTGGGTGATGATAAGGTGAATCTAGCCCTGAATATTTATAATTCTAAAATGATGTGAGTGATGATAAGGTGAATCTAGCCCCTAACATTTATAATTCCAAAATTGTATGGGTGATGATAAGGTGAATCTAGCCCTGAACATTTATAATTCCAAAATTGTGTGGGTGATGATAAGGTGAATCTAGCCCTGAATATTTATAATTCCAAAATGATGTGAGTGATGATAAGGTGAATCTAGCCCCTAACATTTATAATTCCAAAATTGTATGGGCGATGATAAGGTGAATCTAGCCCCTAACATTTATAATTCCAAAATTGTATGGGTGATGATAAGGTGAATCTAGCCCTGAACATTTATAATTCCAAAATTGTATGGGTGATGATAAGGTGAATCTAGCCCTGAACATTTATAATTCCAAAATTGTGTGGGTGATGATAACATGTCATCTATCTATTGCCTTGGCAATCATGCTTTTCCACAACTCCCTGTCCTGTGTGGTGAGTATAAGCTATGCTGGCATTCTCTGTCCGTGCCATCTAACATGTCATGATTATTCTACAGATTATTTGTTAGCATTACTCAGTAGACATGCACATAACAACAATAACATATCTAGCATAAATATATGGTCTTACATATCCTTCCAAGTAAGGACTCCTCTCAGAAGCCACACTCATTCTTCGAGGATTTGGGGGTGAAAGTTCATGGTCATCATAACTGGCAGTGTCCATCCACACTCGGGGCAGCTTGAGAACATTGATGTCCGGTGAAAATGGAAACATACTCGGTCCTCCCGCTGTACTGAAAAAGAAGCAGATAATATTATTTTTTAGGATGGAGGGATCTGTTTAAGAAGTAGGGTTTAGATCTCACACCGTCAAACCAGCAGGCAATACAAGTTGGTCCATATACAGTCATCTTACATCCTTCCCATGCTGTTAAACGTAACATAGGGCTCGCATAGTCATTTTCCAAGATTTCCTGTTCTCAGCGAGTCTTTCAACTTCATAAGGGATGTTATGCCCACTAAACTACTAAACTGGCTTCTCTCAACAATGTCCTCTTTAGAGTTTCACGCAGCTGACCTCTTTTTCTTCGGCCTGTTGTGCTCCACTTGATAGCTTGTTTTGGTATTCTCTGATTGTTTCTTCTCATCACATGGCCCACATATGTCCATCTTCTTTTTCTGATCACCCATAAGACATGTTGTTGTTTGCTCAGTGGTGATCACTTACTGAAGGTGGTTGTAGGAGATGTAATTATTGTGACAGAGGTTGGGGAATTAAAAAGGTGGGTTAAAAATGAAGTACCTTTGTGTCATGGCCCTCAAGTATATGGGAAAATGGTGTTAATGCTTATACTTTTCCTGCCTGTTGTGCATTAGAATGTAATGAGATTATTAAAATGGGTTAATGTGTTGGTTACCAAATTTTCTGGCTGCAGGAACCTAAACTCAGTGATAGTTCATCACTGCTCCTCTACACTCTCCTGCCACATACTCATAGATTAATGGCATGATCTTATGGATGTAAGATGGAAGAAGAAGAAGAAGAAGAGAATGAAATTATCAGACATCTTACTTGTCTTTGTGTCTGATGCATCCATAGTAACAGCAACACATGGCCAGGCACAGTACAACAAGACTGCCAATACTGCAGCAACATATCAGCAACAGCTCTGCCAAAATGCAAGAAAAGAAATAAGTGATGATCAAATTATGTCAGAATATGATTTTCCAAAAACAAATATATCCGTTAAAAAATATAATCTGTCCTGCAGCTTTCATGTGTTCCTGAGTGTGTTGTTACTAAAAGGCCAAATTTATGATGTGAAGATGAGTAAAATGCATTAAATGCAGTTTTACAGCAACAAAAATACATTTTAAAAAAAACAAAAATGAGAAGAATGTGTATAAAAAAGTAAAGCAAGAAAGAAACAGAAAAGGGGAGAATCATATAAAAAAAAGTAAAATAAGAAATAAACAGAAAAGAGAGACTACTTATTTTTTAAAAAAGTACAAAAGAAACAAAATTGGAAGAATGCATATAAAACAGTAAAATAAGAAAGAGCTGGACTTTGGGAGATAAACAAGGGATAAAAAAAAAGAAAAAAAAAACAGTTAGCAGATTCAAGTCTCTAATGCATTGTTGAATTCCTGAATGTATTTCTTTCTGTTGCTGTACCATGGTGACACATGCTTGTGATAAGAGTATTTATTTATCTGAGAATTTCCCAAGAATGCAATCAGTTAACACTGAGCCTGTAGTGGTTTCTACAGAAATGAAACCAAGAAAATGCTCATGAATATTGATATCACTTAGATTTGTATTATAACAAATCTTGCAAACAGTGTTAACTGTGCAGTGTGACGTACATCTGACGTACAGTCTGTAATTAATCAGTTAATTCCAAATCCTTTTCCCCAACAACAATAATTGAAAATGTGCTTCTTTAAAAAAATAATTTAGTTTCATATTCAGTCAGTCAGTCATTTGCATATCCCTTGCGGAACTTTGCCTCTCTAACAGCTCTCCTGTAGGCCTCTCCGTTGTAAGCAAGATGCCCTGCTGCTGATGCGTCCATATGCAGATCATCAACGATGTCTTGCAGCCATCTTCTTTATTAATCTTCATATTAATAATCTTCATATCACTTTACTTTATTTTCTTTTCATGTCATCACACTTTTGTCATTTATTTTTCTCTCCCCCCCCCCTCTAACCACCCCACCCCCTAGAATTTGCTGTCACTGTGCAAATGCACACGTTGCACTGTTGGTAGAGCTGACCCTCGGTATGAGGTCTGGTTGTGAGAAGATATTATTATGAAAAATGATGAATTATTATGAAGTGACGTGCAAGATGGCGGTCGTTTTTAAAACGCTCTCGCCGGCATGCAGAAATCAGCGGAATTCCGCTTGATCTGTTACATATCATGTACCGGGAGTTGGGCATAAGGCTAACAACCTTATCCTGAGACCTATCTAGAGGCAACTCCAGATGGGAAAAAAAGATATCGTTATGGAAACTCGCAGAGAAACCACCGAGCATCAGGGATGCCAACTCCGAAGAGCTCATTCGTCGGCCCCAAACATGTGACAAAGATCGGATTCTGGAATGTGAGAACGATGGCAGCACCAACAAAAACTACCCAGGTCATCAAAGAAATGGAGAGATACCATCTAGACATACTTGGCATCAGCGAAATGCGATGGCCAGAAGCAGGTAAAAGATCGGCGGAAAACGGTAAGTCAATTATACATTCAGGCAGAAATGACAATAAATTCCGAGACGGAGTGGGCATTATTATGTCAAATGTAGCTGCAAAGAGCCTTGTAGAATGGGAACCAGTGAACAGTCGTATAATAAGAGCACGATACAACCTACGACACGGAAGAATGACAATAATACAATGTTATGCACCCACGAATGATGCAGATGATGATGTGAAAGACGACTTCTATCACCAACTACAACAAATCATCAACAAAGTCCCTAAACACGACATCCTAATTGCTATGGGGGACTTCAATGCTAAGGTAGGGAAGGATAATACCGACGTTGAAAAAGTGATGGGGAAAGAAGGAATTGACATGGTTAATGAGAATGGAGAAAGATTAATTGAAATATGTCTAACAGAGGGCATGGTCATTGGAGGCACAATATTCCCACACAAAGAGATACATAAAACAACGTGGATATCTCCAGATGATAGAACTAGAAACCAGATAGACCATTTTTGTATTAGAAAGCAATACAGAACATCTCTCATGGATGTAAGGGCTTATAGGGGTGCAGATGTCAACAGTGATCACAACCTGTGCATAGGGAAAATAAAACTAAAATTGAAAAGTCAACACAAGAAATCAGTACACAGAAAGATAAACATCCACAGCCTACAAGAAGAAAATACTAACATTAATTTCAATCAGGAACTTGCCAATCATTCCAAAACACCCAGTGAAGTTGAGGAGATAGGTATAGATGAGTTATGGAATTCATACAGCACAGCCATAATCACAGCAGCAAAAGTAAGCGCTGGATTGGAAAAACCAAATAGAAAAGCATGGATATCAGATAAAACATGGAAGTATATACATGAAAGACGAGCAGCCAAATTAAACATGTTGAATGCAAAAGCAGATCATGAAAGAGATTCGTCAAAAGCAAAATACAAAGACATAGACAGGAAAGTAAAAAGTTCAGCTAGAAGGGATAAAAGAGAATACATAGACAATATGGCGAAAGAGGCAGAAAAAGCAGCAAAAACAGGAGACAGCAAAACTTTATATAACATACAAAAGAGGCTAACAGGTACTATTACATCTAAAGAAAGACCAATCCTTAGCAAAACTGGAACACTATTAACATCAAATAAAGACCAAAAGCAAAGATGGGCTGAACACTTCCAAGAAATACTCAATCGACCACACCCAAAAGAATTGTTAAACCTTGAAACTGACTTACCAGCCCCACAACTAAATGTCAATCTAGATGAAATTAAATTGCATGAAATTGAAGCAGCAGTGAATTTAATGGCTAACAACAAAGCTGCAGGTGAAGATGAAATAACAGCCGAGATGCTAAAAGCTATCAATAGTGACAACATGAGACAACTACAGAGAATGTTTAACAAGATTTGGAAAGAAGAAAAGGTCCCTTCTAATTGGAAGAAGGGAATCATTGTTAAAATACCAAAAAAGGGCAACCTTAGTGACTGTAACAACTGGAGAGGAGTAACCTTAATATCAGTAGTGTCAAAAGTATTTTGCAAGGTCATTTTGAATAGACTCAAAGATATAGTGGATACTGCAATGAGAGAAGAACAAGCAGGATTTCGAAAAGGGAGAAGCTGTCTCGACCAGATCTTTACTCTCAGAATAATACTTGAAGAACATATTGAAAAGCAAAAACCATTAATACTGAATTTCATAGATTTTAAGAAGGCATTTGATAGCATACACAGAGATTCATTATGGAGAATTTTATGTCTATATGGAATACCATCTAAAATTGTCAACATCATTAAGGACTTATACAATGGATATGGTTGTGCAGTCAAGACAGAAGAAGGGATGAGTGAATGGTTCCAGATTGAAACAGGCGTGAAACAAGGATGTATACTGTCTCCTTTACTTTTTGGGATTACAATAGACTTCATAATGACAAAATGCTGCACAGGTAACACAGGTATTGACTGGGTACATGGGACCCAACTAGAAGATCTTGATTTTGCTGATGACATAACTCTTATCAGTAATCATGTGAATTCCATGCAAGAAAAAACAGATAGCCTATCTTCACTGGCTAGCAAAATAGGACTTGAAATTAACAAGGACAAAACAAAGATAATGAAAATTCCCATCAATCAAAATGGAAAAATACACATAGAAGGGACAGATATTGAAGAAGTCAATCAATTTGCATACCTTGGCAGCTACATAGACCAGGATGGTGACACTAGAAAGGAAGTTAGGATCAGAATTGCAAAAGCAGCATCAATCTTCAAGAATCTTGAGAACATATGGAATTCAAAAGTTATAAGCACAAAAACCAAGTTAAGACTATTCAATTCAAATGTAATATCCACCCTCATTTATGCATGCGAAAGCTGGAAAACAACTAAAGAAATAGAAAAGAAATTAGACTCTTTTGAAAACAAATGCCTAAGGAAAATACTCGGCATCAAGTGGAATGAATTCAAGAACAATGCAGAGATAAGACAGATGACTGAACAACAACCAGTCTCACGGGTGATCAGGAAAAGGAGATGGACATATGTTGGTCACTTGATGAGAAGAAATGATCAGAGAATCCCAAAACAAGCTATCAAGTGGAACACAACAGGCCGAAGAAAAAGGGGCAGACCGCGTGAAACTCTAAAGAGGACATTATTAAGAGAGGCCAAGTTAACAGGCATAACATCCTTTGATGAGGTTGAAAGACTCGCCGAAGACAGGAAAAATTGGCAAACTACTTTGCGAGCCCTATGTGACGTCTAACGGCACGGGAAGGATATAAGATATAAGATAAGATATTTATGCATAATTTTTAGTTATTAGTAGCAAAATATTAATTAATTTTTTTTAAATTTTCAATATTTTACAGCATCTATCTAATAGTTTGTGGGTCACCATACATTGCTGACTTCAGGTTGCTTACTTAGTTGATCTAGGGTCCCCCCAGGTCATGTACCATTTGCTGCTTTAGGCTCGCCCTCTGAAAAATTTTTGGGAACCACTGATAAAAAAAAACGGTCACAGAAACGAGCATGTGAGAGGTCCCCATCCAAACAAAGATGAAGTGTCTTAAAATGGATCATAATAAATCTTTTCAAATACAGTACATATGTCTGTGTGCTATTGTTGTTAATTTAACAAACTTTTCAATTGACATGCAGCATAGAGATTTTGTTGTTGTTTTTTTTTTAAGGGACTGAATATTTAGAGCACAAGTATTTAAAATGCTTTACCTTTCCCATCAATCTGACATTCAGAGCCGAAGTACCAATTCAGGCAACTGGAATAATAATAATAATGAAGCACATTTAAGACGTTCCATGTGTCAAAGTTGTGTTGATAAAAATGACATCAAACACAGATATACAGGCTGTAGCTTTAGTAGTAAGTTGGCAAAGAACCGAAACTTTAATTAAAAAATAAATGTTATATAAATGATGACATGATCGAAAGCGAAAAAAAAAAAAACAAAGCTGAGAGGGAAACAATAGAAGAAGAAGGAAAATAGAAAATGTTTATATTTATAGGTTATGTTTAACAAAAAAAATTGTAAACGGAAATTTTGCTACTCTAAAAGCCATTATTCATGTACATACGTGCACTGTTTAGTTCCAGTAGCCGTGTCAGCATCAACACATAGTCCGCCATTGTGGCATCTGCATTTTTCTGCAGAAACAACACATTATTAATGTATTCAGTGCTTCTAAAATGAAATAAAGAAAGATTTAAAGTGGTTGAGAAAATGAAAGAATGAAAAGAAAGAATGAAAAAAGGAAGGCATGAGACAATGAATGAACAAAAAAGGAAATAAAGTAATCAGTATAAATGGTAAAATGCTGTAAATAAAGAAATTAGCTAAGAAAGAAAGAAAATAATTTCTTCTGTCATCGTTCAATAGTCCCAGCAGTGGGATTTTTTCTGGTACCACTACTCCAGAAAAGGACACAGGATCCACCCAGCCTCTAAAAATGGGTACCAAAGACTTCTGGGAAGGTGAATGTGACCAGGCGTGATGCTGACCTCATCACACTTTCAAGTGCCGAAGGTCGTGGAACTACGCTCCTAACACCGCATTCCCAATATGCCTTTCTTCCTATGCCGGAGTCTTTTAAAAGACACTTCCTGTTTGTCCAGTTCGTGCCGTAGTCTATAAAGTGATCCATACTTTGTTTCATTTAAAACTGGTGTAACTTTTTATTGTAAACGTTTTATTTGCTCATGTCCAGTGACCTTTTCGTTCACCTCGAAGCGTGGTTAGCAACTATCGTAGATTCGATCGAGAATTTTCAACTTTTTTGTGACTTCGGAGGCAAACAGACATGCTCAATGACTAGACCACTGTACTTGAAGTACCCCAAGTAGATCTAAACCTATTAAATGGACTGGAGAAGTACTTATAATGTTATTTCATACATTATTTTTAGTGAGTATGCCACACATCATCACACGACGAGATCGGATAGATCTACAAGTAGATCTAGAGTAGATCTAGACATCGCCGATGGTAAGTAATGTAGATCTAGACCTAGCCGATGTTAAGTAGTACACAATTATCAGCTAAAATCACCACACTACTTCTTTTTTCCTAAAAAAAAAACTCTTAATTTATGAAGTCTTCATACATTTACAACTATTTTGATGCACAATATGTGTGCTTTTAACACGGAAATGCTTCGTTACATTCACTTTTCCAACTATAACCCCTATAAATATCAAGACCCGCGCTTTTACTCCGGCCATAATGGAACGTCCGCGTTTCTTCCTGCGGCACATTGCGGGGAGTTTACCTTTTTACAGTTCAACAGTGTCTGACTGGCGAAGTAACTGTCTTCGGTACTTGAAACAGCATAATGTGATCAAATCTTCCTTCTCTAAAGCCTCATGTTAATCACGCATCAAAAGATGTATACAACAAACCGCCTCTTTGTTCGTTCTTAGCACTTAAGATAATGCTATGTTAAAATTAATTAAAACAAAAGAATGAACAACTTTATTAGTAAATTAACACACAGTTGTAATGTTTCATTTCACACCTTAATCACACAAAAACATACAGGACAAAGAAATAGGGAAGGAAGATAAAATATAAATTCACATTAATGATATACAACAAATAGGAACGAGGGGGGGGGGGAATGGAAATAAGAAAAAAAGGGAAACACTTAGTTGCGACTTCGTATGAAGCTGTGTCCAGGAGTGCGTGTGGTAGCTTATTGTGAATATGTATATGAAGTCTTGGACTGTGTGATAGGTTGGTAGTAAAGAGGCAGTGGATAACGGGGAAAGGAGAGAGAGAGAGAGGGGGGGGGAAGTAATGTCGTCAAGAAAAGGGTGGGTGGATTTGATGAATGTGGTTTGGGTAAAATGTTTGTAATCTAGTGCAGTGAGAGGGCTTCTGGAATATAAGTTACAGGAAAGAGGAGACCTTAATAGATAGGGAGGGAATATGATTGTGGAGAAAGGAAACGCTAGCTGGATTTCGAGTTCATATCATGTGGTTCCTACGTTCCATATTCCTGAATGTTGCAGTTCTCAGGCGCCTATCGGATTCTGTCACGAGAGTGACGCTTGAGTTGAATTTGTATTGCCTCGTAAATTTCTCCAGAATTTTACAGGAGGACCTGTAATTGTTGCTTCAATTCGAATCGCACTGACCGCTGGTCAGCTTAGGCAATGTAGACTTTATAGTTTAGTAGTGCAATAGTACAATGCATTTAGAAGCTACAATTATATGACAAATCTCAATTATATCCGTTTTTTTATATGCGGCGTTTGTTTCTTACGACGTGTTTCATTTTGAGCAGCATAATGTAAAAGAAAGGCAGCTAAAGAAATAAACTGGCAACTTTGGAAAGTTTTAGAGAAAAGTACAGTCGTCCATCTGTATCTGCGGATCGAAAATATTTTTAAAAAAAAGCTTTCCAGAAAGTTCCAAAAAGCAAAACTTGAATTTGCTGCGCGCCGAGTACAACAAGGAATCCACTCGAATGAGATGATGTGTAAGTATAATTTACTGTAGCCTCCCGCCACTTCATAGATCCTTCCTCGGTCTTTTTTTTTTTCTAGCATTTGTTCTGATGAGCCTTAACACAGTATATGCGTATGTGTGTGCGAGATACACAGACAGACAAGCAGACAGACAGGCAGACAGGTAGGTAGGTAGGTAGGTTTGTAGGTGCGTATACATATATTCTCTGCTCATAATTATAATTAAATATACATTAATTTCTAATAGAACTTGTATTTTAAATATCACATGCTTTTTTCCTACGTATTTCTCCTTCAGGCCCAAAATCTGTAGATGTTGAGAGAGAAAAAAATGTTACGTTTTTGCTGACGTGTACCATGTACTTTTTTTCACTTGTCATTATCTTCTAAACGAAACAGTATACCACCTATTTGCATATGCATACATTGTAACCATCTTGCTTACAAGCGAGAGGACTACAGGAGAGCTGTTAAGGAGGCAAAGTTCAGCAAGAGACATGTAAATGACTGACTGATACAGTGAACTAGGTATTAAAATCAGCATTATGGAGATGTTTACGCGGAACCATACTACGCCATTTTATATATGGGACTCGAGCATCGATCGTCCTGTAGTAAAATTCAAAGCAAGTTCTCTCCGATATCAGGCCCGAACATTGTGAACAATGGGGAAATTGTGTTCAAGGAAGCTTAAAGAATAGTACAAAGAAGCAGACTAACAGACAGAAAGAGGTGAAAACAAACGCTTACCAATGCACACTTCCCCGGGCAGGCGATACAAAGTCGGCGCCAAGTCTTCGTATCCCGAAATGCAGTCACACGTGACTGTACCTTTGCTGTACCTACAAGAAGCGAGCTGGCTGCAATGATTGTGGTCCTTGTTGATACACGGATTTACTTCTGTACGTTTGAAGAAAAAAAAAGCTTTGGTCATCTACTCTGTAGAAGAAAACCCCAACAATATTTGCCCGCAGTACAGACAAAAGGTCTGTGGATTCATCTGAAGAAACATATGGCAAATCTAATTATTGTTCTCTCTCTCTCTCTCTCTCTCTGCATGCAGCTGTTCATTCTCTCTCTCTGCATGCAGCTGTTCATTCTCTCTCTCTCTCTCTCTCTCTCTCTCTGCATGCAGGTGTTCAATCTCTCTCTCTCTGCATGCAGCTGTTCATTCTCTCTCTCTCTGCATGCAGCCGTTCTCTCTCTCTTCTTTCTCTCTCTCTCTCTACATGCAGCTGTTCTCTCTCTCTCTCTCTCTCTCTCTCTGCATGCAGGTGTTCAATCTCTCTCTCTCTGCATGCAGCTGTTCATTCTCTCTCTCTCTGCATGCAGCCGTTCTCTCTCTCTTTCTCTCTCTCTCTCTCTACATGCAGCTGTTCCGTCTCTCTCTCTCTGCATGCAGCTGTTCTTTCTCTCTCTCTCTCTCTCTCTCTCTCTTCTTTCTCTCTCTCTCTCTGCTTGCAACTGTTCATTACCTTACAAACCTAAAAATGACTGACAGATGGTGAAGAAGGTAGCGATGCAGAGACAACAAATACAACTTTAGAATTTGCTGTTACCAAGTAGAACTGTTGGGTGATTTAAGCAAAGATTAGTAAAACGTGTATTTGTGACGGAACAAGAGCTAATTAAGAGCCATTGAAGAGCTAAGGCAGTGCTTTTTGAAGAGCTAATGAAGAAGTAATGAAGTTTCATTTCATGCGAGAAAAATTACAGCGTGACCGATCAAATTCCATGCGACAGCTTCGTCTGGATAAAATGCTTAAAAGTTTAACCAAGAAGTAACATCTTCTGTAGGCTGTCTGTAGAAACTAGGGGCGTGGCTTTATAATTTAGCAGCAAAGATTTCTGTGACACATTGGACAGAGCAGTTTTTAGGGTCCGCCAATCACCTTTGTCCTGGTGTACTTTTACCAGACTGACTTCTACCAGAGTGATGTAGTATTTAAACAGTTGATTCCATCGAGAAATTGTCAAGGCCCATTTCCAGGACTTCGAGTAAGCAACAGAAACCACCGCCAATACCCCATGGTACACCTGCTTCAAGTTTACCACCCGAGTGGCTGCAGAGATCGCAGTCACAGTTCTAAGTAGATTACAGTTGACGAAGAAACGTAAGCTAATGGTTTTTAACTAAAGCTTACCAAGAAGGGCAGACACTTTGCTTGTGGAATTATTACTCCCCTTTAACGTGATCTGCTCTGGCGCTGCGTCATCACGTGACGTCACTGCCAGGTCCTGCGCCAGGGCTTTCTGTATGTCTTCGGATTCTAGTAAAACCGATTTATCCAGTCCAAGCTCAAAGGTGAAGGACATCTGTTGCCCTTCCACTTCCACAGAGCCAACGTCAAGTTTCAGTACGGCGTTCAAGGTAGGCCTCTTCAAGCTGAGTCCAATCTGCCAATGAAAGATACAAGTTTTAGCATTATATAGAGTCCGACAGGGAAACCTTAACGTTTTGAACTGGTTGTATATTGAAAATTCGTCAGGTTTCTCTGCTGGACCCTATATTTAAAAACAAGTGTTTCTTTCTGTAAATATTTGTTTCTGGTATCCGTCCATTGAAAACTCAGACGTAAGAAACTAAGCTATTGGTTAGGATTTAAACTCGAGACTCTTTTTTTTTAATAGGCAAAAACGTTAAACAATTTAGCTTCGACGACCAGATATACAGCCCACAAAAGGCAATGTTGCCGAGTTAGTTGCCTGACTGATATGTTGACATTTGTATCGTAGTTGCTTTCATAAGAAAAGAGAGAGAGAGAGAGAGAGAGAGAGAATGAATCTTTATTTTTAAAGGGTAAAGAACTGGGAATGCAGGCCTGTCTTAAATTCTGCCCTTCACTCCATCTTTCATTCTTCCCACACACTCGATTCTCTCTCTCCTTTTGTTCATTCTCACTTCTATACAAATTACATTAGGAAAAAAACTTATCAAAAGAGTATAAGATTAAACTATTACATTCAAATTAAAAGAGAAGAAGTAATTAACCTAATAAAATAGCACTCACACACACATACACACAGACATATACATAATCAGATATACATTGTCAGTACAGATCTTCTAACATATTTTTTAACAAACATTAAAATAATTTCTAACAATATCTAACACCATGTCAGTCGAACTATGTCATTTTAGTATTTGATGGCTGGCGAGTCATGGGTTGAGAGATTGCTGTTTATTCTATAGAAGCATATAATTACAAGCAAGAGAGATAGACTGAGAGAGAGAGAGAGATGCTAAAAAGAGAGAGAGAAGATAGAGGGAAAGGGGGAGATAAAGAGAGAAAGGAGAATGACGAAAGAGAAAGGCAGAGAGAGAGAGAGAGAGATCGAAAGAGAGGGAGAGAGAAATGTAAAAAAGAGAGAAGATAGAAGGAGTGGGAGAGATAAAGAGAGAGGAAAAGAGGAGAGAGAGAAAGAGAAGGAACGGACTACAGACTAACTTATATACTTAATCGGATACATAGAACCAGCACAGAAACCACATGGCAGTATCTCACTTCTGTCTCATCTATGACAAAATTACACTATTTAGAGATTCTTAGTTAGATATGGCTGTCATAGACATCCACCGCTACACTTCCTGTTTCAAATGACAGTCATAGACATCCACCGCTACACTTCCTGTTTCAAATGACAGTCATAGACATGCACCGCTACACTTCCTGTTTCAAATGACCGCCGTAGATATCCACCGCTACGCTTCCTGTTTCAAGTGACTTTTAATAGAGAAATTAAGCGCAGTTATCAAGATCAAACTATCTCACCCGGCTAAAGCTGCATACCACCTCTACGTAATGCTCATAATTAAAGGCTTTTGCAGTTGTTTTTTCTACCTGGCGAACGGTACGAAACTCCAATGCTGGTTTAGTCTTCTCATTGAATCTACTGCGAGAGTTCAAATAAATCACTGTAGCCCATTCCCAGCTAGAACCGAGGACACTGGTCGCGAACAAATAATAAAATTCGCCTTTCACGTTCAGACCTTTCTCCCAGGATGTTCTTAGTCAGACATGATCGTACGTGAGGTCTTTAGTTTTCTATAGCAAACAGCGTCACTATGTAAGAGTGAATGACTAAATCAGTATCGAAGCTGCTTCTTGGATTGAAAGTAGCGGCAACGAGTTCTGCTTCAGCTGCCACCGCTTCCAGCTTCTATTCGGTCAGGATTTTCACTGGTGCTGCGCAGTTCGTGAACCCTGCTGAAATCCTCCCTCCAAGCAGAAGGTCGAGGCACTTGTGAACTTGTCCAGACTGTTGCAATGGGGACTCTTAGACACGTTAACATTTTCACTCCAAAATAACACCGGCAGTGTTCATAGATCTTCCACAGATACGCCGATCAAAGCTCAGAGCGATTTTTAGGCAAAAATATCAATCAATCAAGTGCCGTGCCGCGTGGCGTAGGCGATCATTTCTCTCCACAACTCCCTGTCTTTAGACTTGATTATGAGATCCACCGGTGACTTTCTTCCTAGCCACACTGACAGCCCATCCAGTAACTTCTCTCTCTGTCTTCCTCTGTCTCTTCTTCCCTCAATTTTTCCAGTTGCCATAATGTGTTCCAATTTTCCTCTTCTCAGAAAATTTCCTACAAATCTCGCTTGTCTGCCTCTGGTCATTTGCTGTAATTTGCCTTTTAACCCCAGCCTCTTTTAAGGCTTCTTAATTTGGGGGGGGGGGATATAAATAAATCAAAAGTAGCACATCTCTAACTCTACCCGTATTCTTAAACTAAAGAGTGCCTTCCTTCCAGTTTATTTCTACGAAAATTTCTCATCAAGATTTATTCTGACAGATCATGGAAAATGATTCGGAAGCGAAAGTGTTAAAAAAAAATTAGTATCCACTGTACCCACGCTAATGCATAGACTGCACATGTAAAACAACCTACCAGATTCAAGAGCCTTTGCTTAAAGGGCAGCAATTCTTCCTCAGAATACTTCTGGCTTGGCCGAGGCGCTCCGAAAGTTATGTGACCATGGTAAAAGCTGACAGCTGTGGGCCATGCGCAGAGATAGTCCAACAATAAATGTTTATCGTTAAAAAAAAATGGGAGAAGAAACGAAAATTTGATTTTGATTCAGATTATTTCCTCCCTAATTAAATATTGCAATTAACTAAGAGAACTGCATTAGCAGTGTTGTGATATATTTTTTAAAAATGGCAAATCAAAGTTAAACACGGCCTGAATGATTATCGCTCACAAAATCCCCTGTGATACGTGCTTGACTTCCACTCACTACAAGTAACAGCTGTCTGTAGTCTTAAGCTAGTGTTTCCCAACGTGGGGCGTCGGGGGAAATTGGGGGGGGGGGGGGGGAAACACATTGAATATTTTTAAGGGGGGGGGGGGGAAGCAATTAGAATATATTTGTAATGAACTTTTTCAGAATTTTGTTGACTATTATGCTTTGGGAGGGGGGGATCCTGAGGGCATCAAAATCTTTGAGGCGTTGAGGTGAGACATGATCCAAAAAAAAAAAGGTTGAGAAACACTGTCTTAAGGTTTAATAATGAAACAACAACATATACACCTCATACAAACATACACCACAAAGAAACCTCCCCATACTCTCAATTTCTGTACAGAAAAGTTGTAGGATTAGCTTCCAAGAAAACTGCAGGCAAAGAACTTGGGATGTAAGAGTGCGACTGAAATAAGACCACTGGACTTTAGGAAGACAAGCAATATCTGTTAGAGGACAACAAATTAACAATAAATTTCATGTTTCAAATTTTTTGCCAACGTTTTCCGAGGGAAATCCCATTTACTCTGCTCTCACACTTTGCTGTACGTAAACCTCGATTGCATCTATACTAAGCTTTACCAGGGTTAGGGAAATCCTGGAAGATGGATGCAAGTTACAGGTGACTTTTGAAATGGCTTGAAATATTAAAATAAAGGTACCTCGGCAACTGCCAGCTCCTGTAGCAGCGTTCTCCCGCATGTAGCCATTCAAGCATCGGCACTGCCTCGTCTCTGGATTACATCGCTCGTAGTGGAGAACGTCACAGCCAGAATGCGTTGCAGGGTCACAGATGCTGGTGTTAGAGGAGGAAACGTCACTCGACGTCCTGTTATAACGAGAGCCTAAGTTCGACTGTAATGTAGACCTGTCGTCCAAACCAGTGTAAGGCATGCCTTGCAATGAATCTTTTGATGAAGTCATATTGGAGTATCTAATGGTATCTTTATTATAATTTGGGATTATATTATCATGATTTTCCTTCTCCGTTGGTCGATCTTCTACGCTGTAGTGTTTAGTGGAAGTAATGTTTCTGAGAACTGAAGAATTAGGCTGTTTGGTGGATATTTCGTCACGAGAATCCTTAGGAAAGTCGATTTCTTTTAAACTGTCGAAATATTTGTTTGTAGAATCCTTATATTCTGGATTTATGCTTTCTTTGCTGGCAGACGTCGGATCGATTTCTTCAGAATTTTGATTGTGGTTCATAAATTCTGGACCAGTGTTCATACTGTAATTGGTTATGTCTGGTATATCGATCCCACGACGATCCTGGTAGCTGTGAGTTGTAACATCATTGTCAATTGTCAAACCCGCTAACGCTCTCATAGATTGAGATTCGTCCTGACCGTATTCACCTTGATCCAGATCATATACTTCATCAGCTTGGCTGAGATCTGGATAATCCACATTGCCTTGCTCGAAGGGCGACTGGCCCTTGACACCTGCAAGATTTGAGCTTTGACTTAAGTTTCTTCTATACAATGTCATCTGAAAACATGAAGTGGGGAGACAATAACGGAGTATATGTTTTTCAAATGTGTAGACTTTTTCTATATACAAGCTTTGTGGGTGAAAGCCCCGTCAGATTTGACAGTCAGCGATCCATAACTGACATGCTAACGTCAAGGTTGGCCACTCATAGCTGTCATGCTAGCGTCAGTATTGGCGACCAATAACTGACATGCTAGCGTCAGGATTTGGCGAACCATGATCGAACAAGACCCTGTTCCACCTCTCTGCTGGTGCCCCTAGTAACAGGCCTAACCTGGCAAACGGGCCAGGGATCGCCATAGTTCCCGGGTGGTGAGTCTGCTAAAGAAGTTCTTTAGCTCTATTCAGGAACTGAAAAAATGACGGCCGCAACCTAATCTCAGTCCGTCACCATGCTGTACCTCAACATCTTCACCGAATCGGCTGCAAAGAACACTATCTCACAGTTCAAGGGATATAGAAAAAGAAGAAGAAGAAGATATAGATGTTTAGGAGCAAAACGACTGCACAAACGATGGCGTAGTATTCAGAGCCGACAAGGCAGAGCCGCATGAATCTTTTCCTATCTAATAGAAATGCACCTGGAAACGTTTTTCACGAGTCTTCATTCTGAATAAAATGTTTATATATTTTAATTCCAGGTTGTCCAAGAGTTAAATGTTTATTTTTTTTTGTCCGATCTCTCTCTCTCTCTCTCTCTCTCTCTCTCTCTCTCTCTCTCTCTGAACCTTAAGTGCCCAGGGCATATGGGGCTTCCGTAAGGGTTTTCCCCTTTTCGTTCGGTATACGAAGGCTTAAATTATACATGTTCTGTAAGACTGACAACTCTGGTTTCTGTTTCAGTATTGTTTGCCATTTCATCGTGCCAGGTTTGAAGTCTACACATTTGTATGAAGTTGTAGATGTGGACATTTATACATAGAGCAATATTTAATTATCTAGTGCGAAACTGTCATAGACAGTTATCAAGCCCACAGTATTCTTCAGGCTCATCCTGTAGTCACACGATTGGTGGGATCTTTTATCTTTTTCCTACAAATTTCCTAGGTCTGCGTGGGTTTTTTGTATAGAAATGCTCATGTGTCGTTACTCCAGTTTCTCAAGGGATGCTTCTTTATGCATTTATTTTACGATGATAAAAGTGGCACAACAATTTACAGAAAGTAAATGGTGCTTTACTGGTACGTATGATTAGATTTATTTTCTTTTTAAGAAAGACTAATGAACGTACTAACATAGGGGCGTCCAAATGGCGTCCCGCGGACCACATGAGACACACGAGGTTTTTTCTTGCAGTAGGCGATGTTATTATTAAAATTCAAAATGCAAGAAAATGTAAAAACATTTTTAAAAGATCTGAAAAGCTAATTTTTAGTTAAAAAAAAACTATTTGAATTTGGATGTTGCCGGCCACTGGATTCCTGCACACAGTTGTGGTCCTTGAGGCCACTGAAGCTGGGCACCCCAGTGCTAACACAAAGCATGAAAAATAACAAAGCAACTGTTAAATCAAGAGTAATAGATTACGTATTTGATACGAAGGCCTCCTGCTGACAGCAGGATTCATGGAGCCAACCCAACTCCCTGTCCAGAAAAGGTAGATAGAGGTGTATGGTGCAGTTTTACAAAGTGAGGGAGGGAGGGAGTGAGTAAGGTGAGAAAAAACGAATAGAAAGTATGAGAATGCATAAATGAAAAACATACAACATCCAATATTTCGGCGTGAGCCTTTTTTCGAGGATTACATGCACACACGAGACAAAAATAAAAATAAAAAAACTAAGAACTTATCTGAATATGGCCTCCTCCAGAAGTAGAAATGAGTATACGAAACTGAAGAAGAAGAAGACGAAGAAGAAGAAAGATATATTTGATAGATAACATAATACATGACTAATTATGCAGAAAATAAAAAAAACACAGATACTTACTTCTCACCATTATGTAATGGACAATCACTAGAGTAAACTGTTTAGCCCACATATTCAGTATCATGACTGATGGACTTAAAAAAAATTGCTGTAGCAAATCTTTTTGTACAGGATTATCGACGAAACCGAAATTTTAATACTAGACTTCTTTATATATCTAAATTATGCAAATGGATCTAAAATCTGTACTGATTTAAATAATAATTATTGCATGTTGATATAGAATTGTGCGATTATAAAACTATTATCTATCATCGAATTTTCTGTGTTTATATTTCAGGAAGAAAAAAGAAACCGATCCATCTAACAATTTTTTTTCCGATAAATTTATGAAAATTTAGGATAAAGAGCTTGAAAACCAGTGCTACGGAGTCCAGTGTAAGCGCCTTGAAGACTGACTGATTCAGAGCAGAACCGCAGTGAGGGGGGTTTTTTTGGCCATGTTGTGTTTGTCGACATTTGGAAGAAGGAGAAGGCAGCCAATGTTATGTTTGCTGAAACTCTGGTCTCTCCACCAGCGCGTGTATGTACACAGAGAAGAGGCCAAGATCTCGGATATGGCTTCCCCAAACTGAATCCTGCACAGCCTTAGTTCAAGTCAAAGTTCCGATGCCAATTTTCCGAATTTCCCTAATAGAGCCAAGAACTTTATTTCCATCGCGCTATCACGCCTCTTCTTGTGGCCCAGTGGTTTACGTGGTTGGTAGAAAAAGATTCTGCGTTCTCTTAGTGTTGTTCATTTATGAACGCTTTTCTTCCTGCTCTGTGTGCTTTAAAAATTGTTGAGACTTCACTAGGCGTTTTCGTTCCACATTCTATCTTGTCTTTGTTTCAATGCTTTCGTTTTTATAATGATCTCTTCTTGTATACGTTAAGAAAGTCGCGTTCTTGTTTGTATTTTGTCTTGGTTCGTGGAAGTGAAGACTCTGTTCGTTTTGGCAGTCAGCAACCCATAGCTGGCATGCTAGCATCAGGGTTGACGACCCATAGCTGACATGCTAGCGTCAGGGTTGACGAACCATAGCTGACATGCTAGCGTCAGGGTTGACGAACCATAGCTGACATGCTAGAGTCAGGGTTGACGAACCATAGCTGACATGCTAGCGTCAGGGTTGACGAACCATAGCTGACATGCTAGCGTCAGGGTTGACGAACCATAGCTGACATGCTAGCGTCAGGGTTGACGAACCATAGCTGACATGCTAGCGTCAGGGTTGACGAACCATAGCTGACGAAGGAGCTGTCACACCTCTCTGTTGGTATCCCCTAGTAACAGGCATAGTCCTGCTAATGGGACAGGGATCGCCACAGTCCTCATGGCGGTGGAGTCTGCTAAAGAAGTATTGCAACCCCCCCCCCCCAACCACTACCACCCCATTCTCTTTAGCTCCGGGACTGAAACAAAAGCTCTTATAACCCGCTCTCAAGCCGAAGCGATGTGTCTCAGCATCTTTACGCCATCGGCTGCAAGGAACATCAGCTCGCCATGCCAGGGAGAGATAGAAGACAAGACAAGGCAGGACAAGACAAGTGAACAAAACTGTTAGAAGTCAAAACAAGGCAGGACAAGACAAGTGAACAAAACTGTTAGAAGTCAAAACAAGGCAGGACAAGACACGTGAACAAAACTGTTAGAAGTCAAAACAATGCAGGACAAGACACGTGAACAAAACTGTTAGAAGTCAAAACAAGGCAGGACAAGACACGTGAACAAAACTGTTAGAAGTCAAAACAAGGCAGGACAAGACAAGTGAACAAAACTGTTAGAAGTCAAAACAAGGCAGGACAAGACACGTGAACAAAACTGTTAGAAGTCAAAACAATGCAGGACAAGACAAGTGAACAAAACTGTTAAAAGTCAAAACAAGGCAGGACAAGACACATGAACAAAACTGTTAGAAGTCAAAACAAGGCAAGACAAGACAAGTGAACAAAACTGTTAGAAATCAAAACAAGGCAGGAAAAGACAAGTGAACAAGACTGTTAGAAGTCAAAACAAGACAGGACAAGACAAGACAAGTGAACAAGACTGTTAGAAGTCAAAACAAGACAGGACAAGACAAGTGAACGAGACTGTTAGAAGACAAGACAAAACAGGACAAGACAAATGAACAAGACTCTCCTGGATATTGTGACAGATAAAAGAGATAACGATTGCGTTATATTTTCATACTTTCTGCCATTTGTCTTCTCTCATTTTCTTCATTCCCTCTGTTTGTGTGTGTGTGTAAAACTGAACCATACACCTCTATCTAACGTTGTACTGAATATTGTAAGACTGTGGTATTTATATTGTATTTATAATTTCAGTGATATCCAAATTTCAGAACTTAATGAAATAAGGATTCCTCATTTTGAAATGAATATATCATGTATAAAAATGTGTTGTTCCCCCCCCCCCCCCCCGTTTGTTTCTTAAATATTATGTAGAAATATACATTTGCAAGTACATTACATGAAAACTCGAAACAAAAACGCGCCCCTAAAAACAGCTATAGAAATAGTATTATGCAAAGAACATATACAAGTATACTTGTAATTTATTTAAAAAGTATACGCCCATTATTTCCATAACAAAATTAATAACTGTATACTGTATCCCTACCCTTCGTTTCCTTGCTGTATCCTACATTTAAAAAAAAAAGGGCGAGCGCAAATGTTTTCTGAGATGGTGTTACCTTCCCCTTGGACGCGGTCTGTGCTTTGTTATGTGCCAAAATTTACTCAACATCGAACAAACAGACCAGCTGTTGCTAGCACACACCGCGACCTTTCTCAGATGTCCTGTTTTGTTTTGTTTTGTTTCTCCCTTCCTCTTCTCTTTGACTGAATAAATTTCGACACCTTTTGTCCACGGTATTCTTGAGAAAGAAGTCTGGTAAAACAAAATTAAAAATACCCCCCCCCCCACCCCGTCTCTCTCTCTCTCTCTCTCTCTCTCTCTCACTCATACCCACACAATGTTTACAAGCAGTAAATCTGCGAAGTCCTATATTTTACAAGACTGAATTGTGTGTGTGGTATTGTATTTTGTCTTTCTGAACGTTCACTGAGTCGCATGAGAAGTTTGACCCAGGCTGCCGCCTCTCCTATCAAGATATTCTTCGTTTTTTTTTTTTTTTGTTCGTTTTTTTTTTTTTTAGCATTCTGGAGTCTCTGACTTGTTGGGAAAGTAGAATATAAAAGTGTCCCAGATCTTTGACTTGTTGACAAAGTAGAACATAAAACTACCCCAAGTCTCTGACTTGTTGGGAAAGTATAACATAAAATTGTCTCGAGTCTCTGGTTTGTTTGGAAAGTAGAATATAAAACTATCCCAAGTCTCTGGCTTGTTTGGGAAAGTAGGATATAAAACTATCCTAAGTCTCTGGCTTGTTTGGGAAAGTAGAATATAAAACTATCCCAAGTCTCTGACTTGTTTGGGAAAGTAGGATATAAAATTATCCCAAGTCTCTGGCTTGTTTGAGAAAGTAGGATATAAAACTATCCCAAGTCTCTTGACTTGTTGGCAAAGTACACTATAAAGTTGCCCGGAGTTTTTGGCTTGTTTGGAAAGTAGACTATAAAACTATCCCAAGTCTCTGACTTGTTTCTTCTTCTTCTTCTTCTTCTTTCACATGGAAAGCCTAAGCTGTCTAGATAAGGAGACAGGTCGCCTTCATGAATCTCACCCTCACCGCCCCAAACATGAATTCTTTATGCGTGGTTCACAGTTTTTCGTCCATGTTTCTTTCCTGGGCCAGATTTGGGCTCCTGGACCTCTGTAGGTAGAGCAGGTCTGGAGTCTGGAGGTCTTCTTGATGTATGCAGATCGGCGTTTGGGCAACCTGCAGTTTGTATAGATTGGCGTTTGGGCAACCTGCAGTTTGTGTAGAGTGGCGTTTGGACAACCTGCGGTTTGTGTAGATGAGTTTGTAGTCTGTCGTGACCCGTTCGAAGCCATAAAACTGGCATTGTTGCGTGTGTACCAGGCTGCTTTGCCCATTGATTGTGTATTTAATGGAAGACGATGATTATAATGATGATTAATGATGAAGATGGACGATGAATACTGATTGTCATAGCTCTTCTCATGTCTTATGATGTACTCAAGAAGATGGTTCCTCCCTGCCGAGCTTACTCACTAAAGTCCATGACGATAACTCTATCCAGGTTGTTCTGACACTTTCTGCTTCTAGATAACACTTAACTGGCATACTTATCTATAAACAATACAACGTTCAACTAACGAGCAGACTCTCCTGTATTTTGGTACTGTATTCGGTCC
This sequence comes from Achatina immaculata, assembly GCA_009760885.1. Lineage (NCBI taxonomy): Eukaryota > Metazoa > Mollusca > Gastropoda > Stylommatophora > Achatinidae > Lissachatina > Lissachatina immaculata. The sequence continues at coordinate 60,746,938 of CM019720.1, forward strand.
CTGTGTAAAACACGCCATGCACTAGAACAGTTGTTCCCAACCTTCTTCAACTTCAGTACACCTTGGCAGTCTGTTTCCATAAATTTGATCCCTTCATATTAGCATACTTGTTTGTTACTGTTATATGTTACTGCTGTTATATGTATTTGTTTTCCACCATTATCCAACTTCTTCCCGCGTATCCCAAATGCCCTGCCGCGTACCCCAGGTTGGGAACCATTGCACTAGAGCAGTGATTCTTGGTCTGGGGGTCCATGGACTCCTGTAACAGAACATAGATAAACAGGAATGCTGCACGAAATTTGCATGAAATTGAACAGTGGTTTAAAGAAGAGGAGGGGAAAAAGTGACGTAAACGACGTCAATAAAATTTCCGGTCAGGTTTCCCAAGGGAGTCTTGGAGAAGCCGTGGTAGCCGCCAGCCGTGTGAGTCTTTGTAGGATGTAGCTGTGCTTTCATTGTCCCCGTTTGTTCAGCGAGAACGGAGATACTGATACGTATCGATTCCTTGTGTCCTCGGCTCCTTGAACGCCAGTTAGCCATGATCCATGATGGAAATGTTTTATTTTGTTTGCTTTCCTACCGTTCATGTTTCTCAACGCACTTCAGTTATTACTGAAATTCTTCATCATCATCATCATCATCATCATCATCATCATCATCATCATCATCATCATCATCCATTAAATCCGCCCAGCGCGTTCTGACAGACGGTGCTGCTTGGTGCTATTCGACAACTGTTCTACATCGCAGAACATCTGAGATGCGAGAAGTCCTGCCTGGGTACTTGCGAACTTTTGGCCTTTCAGGACTTGTGGTGGTGTTCTCACGTGGAACTAAACTCCATAGGAAGTACACGGAAAGATTTGTGAATGATGAGGGAACCAACAGATGCATTGGGTAGTGATCACTGCATAAGGTTCTATATGTTGCTTTATTTTTTATGAGGGATGCACAGCTATTCTTAGGCTGAAAAAAGGGGGTCCATGGCAAAAATAAGCTGAGAACCACTGCACTAGACTGTTCATGTTCCAAGGCTAACAATACAGGCATTATAATTGTGTGACAGGTGTGTCAGATAAGGAGACAGGTCGCCTTCATGAATCTCACCCTCACCGCCCCAAACATGAATTCTTTATGCGTGGTTCACAGTTTTTCGTCCATGTTTCTTTCCTGGGCCAGATTTGGGCTCCTGGACCTCTGTAGGTAGAGCAGGTCTGGAGTCTGGAGGTCTTCTTGATGTATGCAGATCGGCGTTTGGGCAACCTGCAGTTTGTATAGATTGGCGTTTGGGCAACCTGCAGTTTGTGTAGAGTGGCGTTTGGACAACCTGCGGTTTGTGTAGATGAGTTTGTAGTCTGTCGTGACCCGTTCGAAGCCATAAAACTGGCATTGTTGCGTGTGTACCAGGCTGCTTTGCCCATTGATTGTGTATTTAATGGAAGACGATGATTATAATGATGATTAATGATGAAGATGGACGATGAATACTGATTGTCATAGCTCTTCTCATGTCTTATGATGTACTCAAGAAGATGGTTCCTCCCTGCCGAGCTTACTCACTAAAGTCCATGACGATAACTCTATCCAGGTTGTTCTGACACTTTCTGCTTCTAGATAACACTTAACTGGCATACTTATCTATAAACAATACAACGTTCAACTAACGAGCAGACTCTCCTGTATTTTGGTACTGTATTCGGTCCCTGTGTAAAACACGCCATGCACTAGAACAGTTGTTCCCAACCTTCTTCAACTTCAGTACACCTTGGCAGTCTGTTTCCATAAATTTGATCCCTTCATATTAGCATACTTGTTTGTTACTGTTATATGTTACTGCTGTTATATGTATTTGTTTTCCACCATTATCCAACTTCTTCCCGCGTATCCCAAATGCCCTGCCGCGTACCCCAGGTTGGGAACCATTGCACTAGAGCAGTGATTCTTGGTCTGGGGGTCCATGGACTCCTGTAACAGAACATAGATAAACAGGAATGCTGCACGAAATTTGCATGAAATTGAACAGTGGTTTAAAGAAGAGGAGGGGGAAAAGTGACGTAAACGACGTCAATAAAATTTCCGGTCAGGTTTCCCAAGGGAGTCTTGGAGAAGCCGTGGTAGCCGCCAGCCGTGTGAGTCTTTGTAGGATGTAGCTGTGCTTTCATTGTCCCCGTTTGTTCAGCGAGAACGGAGATACTGATACGTATCGATTCCTTGTGTCCTCGGCTCCTTGAACGCCAGTTAGCCATGATCCATGATGGAAATGTTTTATTTTGTTTGCTTTCCTACCGTTCATGTTTCTCAACGCACTTCAGTTATTACTGAAATTCTTCATCATCATCATCATCATCATCATCATCATCATCATCATCATCATCATCATCCATTAAATCCGCCCAGCGCGTTCTGATAGACGGTGCTGCTTGGTGCTATTCGACAACTGTTCTACATCGTAGAACATCTGAGATGCGAGAAGTCCTGCCTGGGTACTTGCGAACTTTTGGCCTTTCAGGACTTGTGGTGGTGTTCTCACGTGGAACTAAACTCCATAGGAAGTACACGGAAAGATTTGTGAATGATGAGGGAACCAACAGATGCATTGGGTAGTGATCACTGCATAAGGTTCTATATGTTGCTTTATTTTTTATGAGGGATGCACAGCTATTCTTAGGCTGAAAAAAGGGGGTCCATGGCAAAAATAAGCTGAGAACCACTGCACTAGACTGTTCATGTTCCAAGGCTAACAATACAGGCATTATAATTGTGTGACAGGTGTGTCAGAGAACTGGCAGACGCAGGTGTATTCTGGCGCAGAGACAAATGTTCACAGTTCACGATGTTTGTTGAGTGTCAGATAGATAGATAGATAAATAGATAGATAGATAGATAGATAGATAGATAGATAGATAGATAGAGAGAGAGAAAGAGAGGACTAAAACTGGGCATGCTTTGATCAGCCTTAGCTTGGTTTCCTTAACTGACAACTGTTTTTTCCCTTACTTTTCCAGACCCCCTCTCCCAACTTACCGCGTGTGTGATAGTGGTTCTTGTTGTTAATACCTGTGTGGCTATAGCGGTGCTGGTAACACTTGTTTAGCCAGTGACAAGGGATTGATAGAAACAAACTAAAACACTTGTTTAGCCGGTGACAAGGAGTTGATAGAAACAAACCAAAACACTTGTTTAGCCGGTGACAAGAGGTTGATAGAAATAAACTAAAACACTTGTTTAGCCGGTGACAAGGGGTTGATAGAAACAAATTAAAACACTTGTTTAGCCGGTGACAAGGGGTTGATAGAAACAAATTAAAACACTTGTTTAGCCGGTGACAAGGGGTTGATAGAAACAAATTAAAACACTTGTTTAGCCGGTGACAAGGGGTTGATAGAAATAAACTAAAACACTTGTTTAGCCGGTGACAAGGGGTTTGATAGAAACAAATTAAAACACTTGTTTAGCTGGTGACAAGGGGTTGATAGAAACAAACTAAAACACTTGTTTAGCCGGTGACAAGGGGTTGATAGAAACAAATTAAAACACTTGTTTAGCCGGTGACAAGGAGTTGATAGAAACAAATTAAAACACTTGTTTAGCCGGTGACAAGGGGTTGATAGAAACAAATTAAAACACTTGTTTAGCCGGTGACAAGGAGTTGATAGAAACAAATTAAAACACTTGTTTAGCCGGTGACAAGGGGTTGATAGAAACAAATTAAAACACTTGTTTAGCCGGTGACAAGGGGTTGATAGAAACAAATTAAAACACTTGTTTAGCCGGTGACAAGGAGTTGATAGAAACAAATTAAAACACTTGTTTAGCCGGTGACAAGAGGTTTGATAGAAACAAACTAAAACACTTGAGCTGTACAACCATGTTAGTGACACTGAGTATCCCTGGTTTCTCCACTTTCAAGTCACTGAACTTTTTATACCCCTTCTTGACAGGGTAAAAAAAAACGTACCCATTACCTTTGTTCTACATCTTTCTCCTCACGCACTCCCTAGATAACAATCTGTGGCTATTTTTATGAATGTCTTTTTTTCCAGCTACGAGTAGCTTCTGTTTCCACAGAATCATTGTTAGTTTGTTGTTGTTGTTATCTGCCAGGGTGAAGGCGATGAATCCGTTTGGCAATCAGTAACTCATAACTGACAAGTGTACTGTATACGACTTTTGCATTTCGGGCCCAGAGTTTTGAACCTGTGTACAAAGATGTTCTTGGAAACAATTTTGTGCGGAACTGTATGTCGTAACGTCAAGTAACAACGTATAGTTATTTAAAACTATAAATCCACATGGAAAGAAATACTAAAATCCAAAGAAATCAGGAAAGCAAACTCACGTAGCGATATCATATTTTTATTCAGCCCCAGAACAGAAAAAAGTAACATCAGAAAACTGAAAAATAAAGGAATAGCTTTGTTTGTTATTTCTTTTATCTTGCGCAGCATATAAAATGTAGTGCATGGCAGTATTTCTTTATGTGCATGGCCACACTGCCGCGTAGCTTAGGAGGAACATTGTAGCTCACATGCTGGCGCCAGGTTTGGCGAACCGTAGCTGATCAAGACCCTGTTCCACCTTTACGCTGGTATCCCCAGCAATGGGCCTATGTCGGTGGGATCTACTTAAGAAGTATTGCACGCTGGTTGCTTTTAAGCTTCATTCAGGGACTGAGAAAAGTAGCCAACACAAGCGGACACGATGCTGTGCCTCAGTAATACTCAGTATCTTCATGGCATCGGCTATAAAAGAACACCATTTCGTAGTTACAGGGAGATTGAGAAAGAAGATGATATTCTCCACAGAAATTTATAAACTTTTTTTCATTCCATCCATCCATCCATCCATCCGTGATTTGGGGGAGAAGACGCCTGTCCGATGAGGCAGTCAGCGATCCATAGCTGACCAAGACCCGGTCCCACCTCTCCGTGGTACCACTAGTAACAGGGCTAGCCTGGCTAACGGGGCAAGGATCACCATAGTCCCCCATGTGGTGGAGTCTGCTAAAGAAGCATTGCATCCCCCCCCCCTGCTGCTTTTTAGCTGGACTCGGGGCTAAAAAAAATAGCCGCCATAACCTGCCCCCACGCCGATACGACGCTGTTCCTCAACATCTCTACAGCATCGGCTGCAAAGAACAGCAGCTGGCAGTTACAGGGGAGTTCGTACAAGTTTTTTTCATTTTAAATATGATCATCATCTAAACATTCCATGTACCCATCACAAAGCGCGCATGAAATGAAAGAAGATTCTTCAACCAACTTCTTTTTAGACTACTCTGTCAATTTGTCTCTTTCTCCTCTCAAATCTGTTGTAAAAACTCTGGATATTTATGTGGTACAACTGTAGCGATGCGTGTCTGTAACATAGAAGCAGTTAGAAATATTCAAATATTTACTGTACGTTTAAAGAAACTCACTTGCTTTGAATCATCGATATTAAAAAAATTTTTTTTTACAAGAATTGTGTGTTTAGTCGTAAAAACAGTTCGGCGTATATTTGTATACAGAGAGCAGAGCATGCAAGGGCGTGTCCCGACTGTGACAATGCTAAATTCCTAGATTCAAAATTAATTCATATTGCATTTCCCATGCAGTGGATAATTTATGTACAAATACATTTAGTTGGGCTCCACCATCATTGCACTCAAGAAATCCCATACCCGCTCCAGCCTTCCGCCTCAGTAATGCATATCTTTCGATCTTCGATGTACAATACAGCAACCGACATTCGTTCTTTGCTGATCTACGGCAAGTGAGAGAACAAAATTTTGTAGAATTAGACCTAAAAAAAATTCGTACGCTTCTTGTGCCCGTAGCATGGACGTACGCTTCTGGCATCATTACATTTTCTTATACTTCTTATTCAGAAATGTCGTGTGAGACACATTGGCTATGTTATTCTATAGCTATCAGTAATAAACAAGATATCATCATAATATGTATAGAGTAATTATGTATAACTAAACTAAATCTGCGTGGTAAGTGAAATCTATATCTAAATAATTTTCTACGGGATGTATAATTGAACCTGTCACCGAAAACAGGAAGTAAGTGGTTGCGAAGGTAAATATTACGAATTCCGGGTTGGAACACAGCCTGGACTCCTACCACAGGCATGACTTGATAAACTACAGCCTGGAGTCACACTGTCTGTATGACTTGATAAACTACAGCCCGAAATCCACTATTTGTATCACCTGATACACTAGGATTCTCCCATGCTGACATATAACGCCAGCCGCTCTTGAAGCATTATGTATTCACGAGCGCATCTTCTTATCGAGCGGGAGTACAAAAAACTTCTGGCAGAGCCACCATGGGTAAGCTTTTGAATATTGATAAAATGAATATTTAACAATAAATAAGAATTAATTGTAAAATATGTAGCAAATAAGATTCTCAGCTGCAGTATACGCTCTTGCCGGCATGAACAAATCAGAGGAATTCCGCTTAATCTGTCACATATCCTGACCCGGGAGTTGGACATAAGGCCAACAACCTTATCCTGGGACCCAGGCTCTGCATGGGGGAAAAAAGGACTTGTTATGGAAACTCACAACAAAACCAACCGAGCTTCAGGGAGACCAACTCCGAAGAACTCGGACAAAAATACTTGGCATAAAGTGCAACGATTTCGAGAACAACGCAGAGTAAGACAGATGAGCGAACAACAACCAGTTCCATGGGTGATCAGAAAAAGGATATGGACATATGTCGGTCACGTGATGAGAAGAAACTACCAGAGAATCCCAAAACAACTATCAAATGGAACACAACAGGCTGAAGAAAAATAGGTCGACCACGTGAAACTCTAAAGAGGACATTGTTAAGAGAGGCCAGTTTAGTGGGCATAAAATATGAAGTTGAAAAGCTCACCGAAAACAGGAGAACTTGACGAACTACCATGCGAGCCTTATATGACATTTAACGGCATGGGAAGGATGTAAGATGTAAATATGTCCTATTTAAAAATGGTTTACTTCCTTTTATATTAAACTCTTAATTTTGATGTTAAAAAAATACAGCAAGTGAAAATCCTAAATGCTTAGAGTATAATCCTAAATTCGCAACATTTCTTGATACAGTGTTTTCAGTTCTCCATTCGGTTTATCTGCTAAATAAACTTTGTATCTGGGGGAGGGGCATTTTGAGTAGCTTATCTGAAACAGGGACCGCTCTTATTATTCTGCTTGCTCATTGGATAGAGACAAAAACTCCATGTCTAACTCACTCTTACATCAATTTTAAAGGTGTACCATTTGTTTGATTCAAATTTGTATTTGACCAAATAATGATAGCATTCGAAGGCTCATCTTGGAAAGAGAATTCAAATATTAACATTTCAAATACTTGGACAAACAGTTAATCTGCATAGTGTAACCCTGATGTAAAATTTCATATTTTACACTAAAAATAACGTGGAACTAAAATAATGAATTAGTCATCTTTAGTTAGTAACTATCTCAACATCCTTCTAAAGCAATGCACAACTATGTAAAATAATTTTAAATTTAGCATCAGATTTAAAATTAATTATAGCATTATTTTAATTTTTAAAATTTTTAGCAAACGGTCCCATTTCTTGAATCTGTCTTTCATGTTTGAATTCATATTCAAACCTTAAAAATAAAAAAAAAACAAACCAATTGCATTTGACCATATTTGAAGCAATCACACACCATCTCCTTAAATATCAAGTACTCAAAGATTTATGACAGGAATGCCTGCCTGAACATTCAGATATCAAGAACACATTGTATACAAATTCAATACAATTAAAGAAGACCTTCAGATACTTTGCCATTGCTTCGAGCCAATGAGCACAAGCTCGTATAACTGTTGGATCAGAGAAATGAAATGAACAAAATTGAATATTTAATATTTATTACATCTCCAGTCCATTTTTTATGTCTTATCTTTCATGTACTGAGTAATTCTGTCTGACATATTCATCTCCATGTTCCCCTAATTTCATTTCCATTGCCTCCACACATTCTTTTCATCTTAAATTCTTTTCTTCTTTTAAACCTTTTATCATCATGATTTGCCAGTTTTGTATGTTCCTAATTATTTTTATTTCTTAAATGATCTGTTTGATTTTATTGGTGGATTAACATTCTAGGGCATTGAAATCTGGCCATTATATGATGACCGTGTCTTTGAATGGATTGCAAAGATTCGAGGTCTTAAAAATACTCTGTGGGAAGGTGAGAAGATTAAAATTTGTCACATTGTATGTTGTCAGTCAGTATTTACGAGTCATAGATTGCATGAAGGCTGCCATGTTTTAAAGATGTTTGAAGAGCATTGTAACAATAGTAATATTGTAATAATAGTATTGTAATAGTGTTGTCTTGTAATAGTGTTGTTGTAATAGTTACCTTCAGACATTTATAGGAGAGGGGGAGTGATACAGCATTGAGTATGACCAATCTTTCATTTACACTTTTGCTGGTGCTATTTTTTAAAAAATTTTCATTTCATTCCAGTGTCTGATTTATGAATTGGAGAACCTTTTCTTTTCAAGCTTTCTGAGTTAATGGCCTGGGAAATATTTCTCTTGAGGGAGTGGTTGCCAGCAGAAGAGTTTCAGCTGGATGGGAAAATTATGACCAGCAATTTTCATTTCTCATTTCCATACTAGTACATCTTTAAATTGCAGTATTAGACATCAATTTCTTTGGTATATGCTTTTCGTAAAGATACATCCTTCTTTTGTTTGATACACAGCTTGTGCTGACTAAACAGATAGTATGTGGCTGAAAAATTTCAGTGGAGAGATCAGTATATCATAATGAATTGGGATAATGGTTGGGGTGCTTAAGATTGACATCGCTGAAGCCATAAAATGATATGAAATGAGGCCCGCAGATTATTGTTGTGGTTATTGTTTCGAATGCAAAGGACCTGAACTCTGTGTTCTTCTGCACTTATGTCATGGGGATTGTGACGGTAGATAACCATGAGAGCAGACTATTTTCATGTGTCACTGAGTTTATCTTCTTCATTCACCCTCAAGAAGGCAGCAGCTGCATTGCATCGTGGTTATGTGCCTGTTAGCTCAACACATCTGAGTTTGGCTCGACACATTTTAGGGCTGGGTTTGTCATCCTGCTGCAATCCTTATTCACTTGGCCGGACTGCTGTTTGTTTTCAGGAGCACCATTGGGAGGTAGAATAGGGTCTTGGCCAGCTATGGTTTGGCTACCTTGATGTAAGCAGTCAGCTATGGGTTGCAGACTGTTGTCTTATTCAGCATGAGTGCATCTTCACCTCCAATGGGTGTATCAAAAGAGGTGGAATGATGCTCTTCCAGTTAGTGCCAGTGAAATGCTTCCCCATAAATTCTATCACAACAAGGGCCAGACTGGCCTGTATCTTGTTAGGCAGACTTTTGAAAACACAGCTTGGTAGATTGGTCTGTATCTTGTCAGCCAGATTTTTTTAAACACAGCAGGCCAGACTGGCCTGTATCTTGTTAGGCAGACTTTTGAAACACAGCCGGCTGCCAAGAGACACAGAGAAGAAGGGCATCTGAGTGGTGAAGTGTTTTGTGCACTTGTTTCCCATAGCAAAACTCAGTGGTTTGAATCCGGCTGGAGACACCATAGTCACCCAGCCATGGAAATAGATAAATGGCCTCTTGTGGAACGGAGGAGGAAAAGGTGGCCAGGTATAATGTTGACCACATCACCCTCTAGTGTGCCAACAGGTTAAGGAAAATCTGGACATTGACACCATATCCCCTAGGTGGCTACATGACATAAAAGGGCTACCTTTACCTTGCATTTTGAATGGCTCTAGTTTGTCAGCCCCGCCAATAGAATGGATGATTCCACATTTTGGAGTTCAGGACAGCAAACTTGTATGTTTAATAAAAAAAATAGTGAGAAAAGGGAGTATAATTTCTGTATTAATGAGCATCAAGAGTTTGTAAAAGTAAGAGGAAAAGATTAATAAATAACAGTGTAACATTTTGTGAACTCCTTACTTTTCAGGTGGTGTATTCAGGATTTACATTCAGTTTGATGAGCATTATAACATTCGCCCTCCACGCATAGTCTTTCAGACTATTCCATTCCATCCAAATGGTTAGTGTAGGTCTTCTGCTGTTATCTGAATGCCTTATTTTGTTGCCATAATTAGGGAGAATGAAAGAGGGGGAGAGAGAGAGAGAGAGAGAGAGAGAGAGAGAGAGAGAGAGAGAGAGAGAGAGGAACAGAGCTATAAAACAGATGAAAGAATGATTTTAAAAAGAAAGATAATAAGAAAGCAGTTGTTTTTATGATTTTAAACTCAAATATTTGAAGAGAAATGATGTTTTTTTGACACGTGAGACTGCCATTGTTATGATAAAATTCTAGGATAAAGCTGTGCTTTCATAATGAGGATGAACAATGATGTATTTTAACTGCCTTTTTAAAGACTTGTTAGTTTCCACAAATCTACAGCAGTGACTATACACCCTGTATGTTTGTGTGCACACTTGTAGAAATATACACACCATATTGTGTTACATTGCCATTACTGCACTCCATCATGTACAACAATCAGATTTCCTAAGTTTATTGTGCCTTTGAAAGTTTAAATATTATATATTTTATGACCATTGTGCATTTGAAAGTTATATATTTTTATAAGCTTTTTATAAGCTATGAAAAGTTAATATATACTTTATAGCAATTTCCTTTGTACAGAACTTTGTAAAATATTTGAAAAAAAAAAGCATTTCTATTTGATGAAAAATAAATTGTTTCATTCACAGTGAACATGAGCACGGGGCAACCGTGTGTTGACTTTTTAAATGACTACAGTACATGGAACGAGGACTACAGTCTCTCCATGATGTTGGTTTTTCTGCAGGTGGAGGAAAAGTGATTTATTAAAAAAAAACAAACTTTTTATATTTATTTGCTGTGTTGTCTTATTTGTTCATTCATGAATGAAGAAAACATTGGTTGTGTCTGATGCTGAGATGTACTTAAAACTGTGTTTTGAGTATTTGGTTGAAAATGAACATTTGATTTTGTAGGTGGTTGAATATGAATTCAAATACGAAAATCTGATTTGCTGAGAAAGGACCACTAGCTGAAGGTACGAGTGTGAAAGTGATGCTGTAATAATTATATGGAATGTGATATTAAATTAAACATTTTTTGTGTACATAGTCTTGGTCTGATTCAGAAATTTTGCAGTGAGAGTAGCTGCTAGTTACAGATTTCTAGTTTAGCAACATTTCTGGCTCACTTCAGTAACAGGCATAGCCTGGCTAACGGGGCAAGGATCGCCATAGTTTCTATGGTGGTGGAGTCTGCTAAAGAAGCATTACATACCCCGTTTTTTAGCTGTACTCTGGGACTGAAAAAGTAGCTGCCATAACTCACTCCCATGCTGATATGATGCTGTACCTCAACACCTCCACAGCATCGGCTGCAAACACCAGCTACAGTTACAGGGAGATAGCACAAGACAAGACAAGAATTGATATATTAGTTTGGTGCACCCGTCTGGAAAAAGTCTTTGGTGAAGCCTTCAAAAGTTTGTGATGTTGAAATTCAAATATTTGAATTTCATCTTTATTTTTATGTTTGATGCTATTATGTTCAGTGTTGCCATGTTTGGTTTTGCTTTGTTCAATATTGCTATGTTCAGTATTGCTATGTTCACTGAACCGGAACTGGCAAAGATTCTATCCTACTTTCCAGTAATGCTCCTGGAAAAAGGCTGTTGAATTTTTTCATAGTGTCCTGTGAGGTGGTGGAGTCTGTCTAGAAACCAGCATTGTAGGTCCCACTCTTAGAATTAAATAAAGCCGCCACAGTGAACTTCCTGCTCCATTGATGCCCTTGTTTTTTGTGATCTTCATTCTCAGTGATGACTGCTAATATTTCAAGTTATATACTTACACGGTGATAAAAAAAAATCAGTTTGTGCAACCTTGATTGCCTTTTAAAAAAATTATCTGATAAAGAATAACAACATGTCATCCATCCATCCTTCATTCTGTCTGTCTATCCATCCATCTATCTTCTTGGTCAATGATTAACCAGGCAAACACCACCCAATATGCCTTGTGATGTTTTGCAGTGCAACAACAACTTCTCTTCACTCTTCATGATCTGTTACTAGTCTTTACATGATGACTCAGATGTGTTGCGTTCTATTCATCTCTGCTTCTACAGTTTCTTTCATCAGGCTGTCTTTGTCCACCTCTCTTTTTCTTTGTGTCACACTGCATGGCTGTTTTGGCAATGTTACTGGTGTACATACATGTCATGATTGCAGCTAAATGTTGTTTTAAACTAACAGACCCTTCTGCTGAACCCTGTGTGTGAGAATGCTGTCAACCAGGAAGCAGCTCATATGTTGACATCCAATCCAGAGTCATATAACAAAATGATCAGGGAATGTGTTGCTAACAGTCAGAAGATTGAAGGTACTAGCAAACGGCTCAGTGTTTGGTTTAGTAAATATGGTGTTGATGCATGACAAAATGAGTCTTAAATCAGCATTTATAATAGTTCGTGTTGCAGCAAGGGTTGTTCGAAGTTATATGTGATAGTAACAAGAAATGCTGAACTCATTTTCTGTTTGTTTCAAGTATATTTGAAATGCAGTTTTCTAGGGAAATCAGTTAAAATTTCAAACAAACTGGTGTTATGTTAGAGTCCATGAGGATTTTTTGTAAAGCATGGTGAATTATATCAACTGAAATGATGTTTCAAAATGATCATCTCACTCAGTTACATTTGTTAAACATACAAGTTCTTATATTTTTTAGCTTTGAAAAAAATATGAAAAATTGATAGTAGAGATGCAGAATTTTTTTAAAGTATATTTATTTCATTGATGCTTATTTTAAAAAAAGCAGCAAGTAAAACTCTTTTTGTTCTTAGTTTATAATTATCACATATGATTTTTATCATAAATAAGTCTGATGGTATTCCATAGTCAATGTACTTTTCTCCAGTATTATCCATCTTAGCAGACACAAAAGGATTGACCAGCAAGAGAGGCAGCATTTTTAAGTGAAAAATTGGCACTATGGACTTTTTTCCACCTGCATCATCACAAAATATCAGACACTTTTGAATGATGTCCCAGTGGAAGTGATGTCTTAAACACAAAGTACCCAGATCACATCATTAAGGTACCCAGATCATTTCATGACCAATGTCATTGTGCAATAAAGTCTGGAGCACTGGAGGCAAAAATTATACTTTGTGAGTCAAAAACTACTAGCATTAAAGTTGTGAGTCATCAGTAACAAATTTTTTTGCTATATAACTTGTTAGCAGGCTGAACCAAAACTCTGAGAGCTAAAGGCTGTGTTCCACTACATGCTAGCACAGCTTAGAGAGAACATTGATCATGATCAGGGATATCAAAACTGGCCAGTGGGTATCTTTGGATTGTGGAGAACAGAACACTGTGGTTTCTATCCATATGCCGGACTGCAGATTCAGAGTAATGAAAGCATCGGAACACTGAAGAAGTAGAAGAATAACGTGGGTTCTGATTGATTCTTGTCACTTCTTATGAAATTTTTCTACCACAGTAATGGAGCTTGATGAAAGTGCATCAAATGCACCATAAGCCAAAGAGAAACTAACTTCAAACTCAGACAGGCATGAATAAGCCCCGACAAATAATTTGGAGACAAAGACTCAATGACAAAGTTTTCCTACATGCTATCTGCCTCTCATTTCAGTCTTAAACATATATGCTTCGACTTTCATTTAGCAAGATGACCAACAGAGTCAAGAATGGGTTAGTAATACAAGGGCAGGGCACTTTCTCATAAATCTTGCTCATACAAAGCAGAAAAAAGGAAATCATCCAGTTGTTGCAATATCTTCTGTAAAGATGAAGCAGGCCAGTTGTAATGTAGCATGGATGCTGAAATGGTGTGAATATAAATGTGTGCATCTCTTATAGAGAGGACAATGGTTCAAGTCTGGTGAGAAGTGCACCAATCACCCAGCTGTAGAAATAGATACCCTTCTGGAATTGGAGAAGGAACGGTGGGTAGGCGTGGTGCTGGCCACATAACTCTGTATTGTGCTATCAGGCACCAACACCATATCACAGGGGTACTCTATGACTGGGCTGTGAAAAAAAACAAAATGTAGTGTACAGTATGCCAAGAAACTGCTGTTTAACTAGTCTTTATATTATGATTTTTTTACTTCACAGCTGGATCTGACCTCCAGGTATTGTTAGCAGGTTCTAGAGCTGGATTTAACAACCAGGTCACACCCAGTCAGCCTTGCACAGTTTCACTAAAGGCAGAATTAAATCGAGTGATAAAGCTGTCATTTGAGGATTATCACAAGACCTGGCTTGGCATAGCCACTTCAAAGACCACACCTGAAGACATCAATCCACGTAAGTTGCTTGCTGCCGTTACCTAGTGCTTTTGAATTTGATCATCTTTTGCTGGTCAAGTTCATACTTGCAATCGTCTTTTCATAGATCTAGCATGGAACATTGATCTGCTGTGCTCTTAGGCATTACTAGCTGTGCACATTTTTGTAATGGCGTACATGTGTTCATAATGCTAAACTGTCATGTGATTAAACTTAAATTTTTAGTATTTTATAGTTTACATTACACTGACTGCGCTCAGAATCAATTACAGTGAACATGTTATGGTAGGACATGATGGAAATATATCAAAGAGATTTAAAAGTTTATTATGCGAGTGTCTTGTTTTCAATGTACAATGGGAACCAGTTCTGAGATGCAAATATTCTTTATTCATGGAAGAATATTGAACAAACACATTCTTAATTCATGCTACATAAGTATGAAGGTGATGAAAGTTTTAATACAGATATAATTATAGGCATGCGCAAAAGTGCCTGTAATCTGAACAAAAAATATTTTTAAATATCAAAATTTGATCACATGCCTCGGATCCTCTTGCACAGTTTGGGAAACACTGATCTAGACCATCTTCTCGTGTTCCTGACAGATGATCATTCTAACTATAGTCATTATTCACTTTCTTCAGTAGAGAGAAGGGCAGGGTGGCCTATACAGCAAACAAAGTACATTTACAAATATATATTTTAAAGGCTATTTTTCTGACTTTTTCAAGATTTTCTTAAAAGAATTTCAAAATCTAAACTTGTTTCTTCTTCACAATCAGTTGATAACATTGCAAGAATGTTTAGCCCATCTAGACATACTTTAGATTTTAAGTAGTTTTTATTTAGTACATTTCTCATTCCTGTTACTCACATGAATTGTTACAATTATTCTTAGAGTAATGAATAAATTTGGAGAGCAAAAAAGTTATGTCATTAGATGAACTAAATGCAAGCAGTTCTGAAAACCAGCCTTCTAAACCTGATAGAATCATTGATCTCAGGAAGAAAGGAGAAGGAAAGACCTAAGTGATATCAAAAGATTAAATTTCATGGTTTCAGACCCCAAGCAGTCAGGTTTTTCACAGGCGCTACAGAGTTCATGCATTATGCTGAGACTCTTCTTCAGTGGATGAGATTTGAGTATCTATGGATCTGTCCAGAATGCCAAGATGGTAACTCTTTAGTACTTTAACAGTTGTAACATCAGTTTCATAGTCTTCATCTCTTCAGTAAGGTGCTCTGGTTCATTTCAGCAGTTATTTATAAATACCAACGCCTCACAAATGTCATATAAATATTAATCTGTGCTCTCTAGTGCTGGAGAAAATTAGGGACAATCAGGTCCTACAGAAGATCCATTTGGGTTTGTCTAAGGCAGAGACTGAAGAGCTCAGCAGGAAGCAAGCAGAAGCGTAAGTTTGATGAGAGTTCACTGTTGCTGAGTTTGTCAGTTATAAAAAAAATTTTTTCTCTTAATGTTACTGAAAAGAATTGTCCCAGAAACTTGCTTGTTTTTAGTTAGTCAGGTAAAAGCATTAATCAATTATCTTAGGGGTGTGAGATAGCTAAGTTGATTATTCATTTGCATGTACCTTGCGGAACTTTGCCTCCCAAACAGCACTCCTGTAGGCCTTTTGGTTGTGAGCAAGATGGCCTGCTGCTGATGCATCCATTTGCAGATCCTCAACGATGTCTTGCAGCCATCTTCGCCTTGGTCTTGCTCTCTTTCTTTTTCCCATTATGTACCATTCCAAGACTGTCTCCTCTAGATTATCATGACGTTTAATGTGTCCAAAATATTTAAGTTTTCTCTCTTTAATCCTCTTTACTAGCCAGCCTTTTCAATATTAAGTTCTTGTAGTACAGATATATTTGTTCTTTTTTGTGTCCATGATATTTGAAGAACTCTTCTGTAGCATTTACATTCAAAGGCATTTATGTGTTTCTCAGCTGTTTTGTTAAGTGTCCAGGTCTCACAGGCATATGTTGCGATGGGAAAGATGCATGTCCTTAAAAATCTTATTTTTGTGGTTCTGTCTGCTCCTGTCCACAGATTCTTTATTTGTTTTACTTTCTGAAGAGCAATAGATGTCCTCCTTTTAATTTCCCTCATTGTATCTCCATTACTAGTTAGTAGTGATCCAAGGTATTCAAAACTCTCCACTTCTTCCAGTTTTTCCTCATTGATACATATTTCAGCTGCCTTGTTTGTTTTGTCAGTTGTCATCAATTTAGTTTTCTTTGCATTAACATAGAGGTTTTGCTCTTCGCTGTTCTTACAGACTGACATAATTAGTTTTTGACAAAATTTGATTAATGCACTCTTATTTCATGGCTAGATGGCTGTTCAACCGACTAGAGTCCATGTTTCAAGTCCCTTGTCTTTTTTTTTTCTCTCACATCAAAAATTGCTTTGTTCATGATTTTTCAAGGTCTAACAATACGATACTGTGTTCTATTACACAACCGACCCGAATTTTGTTTGGAATAAAAAAATTACTCTTGTGATGTTTTATCAGGAGATCATGCAGTGCCTATTTTTAGCATTTGCAGCAGTTTAAAATTATGAACTCCTGACTGCAGAATAAAACCATATGACTAATTATTTTATGTTTAATCTTCTGGAGTTGGGGAAGGAAAAGCAGCCAGGCGTGATACTGACCATATCACCCTCTAGTGTGCTGACAGGTCAAGGAAAATATGGGCACTAAAACCATATCCCTATGTGCCTCTAAGGCATGACAGGATTACCTTTACTTTACTGTTACTTTTTAATTTTTTGCAAAGCCATTTATATGGAGATCAAGGCAGGAAAAACAAGACTTGCAATGATGCTACAAGAATCTACAGATCTAGTGGTGCGAGAAGTGCAGTCAACATTTAAAATGAGACAAAAATAGAAAGTAAGTGACTGCAGCCAAGGAAACAGTGGGGCTGAAAGAAGTAATAGGATACACCCAGACCAACAGAAGGGAATTTGGTCATGGTGAAATCATATGGTGGCCAAAAGCCTCCTGTAAAGAAAGAAAGGATATGATCATCAGCAAAATAAGAAATACAGAAGATGGCAAGTGGGTTCCGAAGGCAGTCAAAACAAGCACAGCAAGGGCAATAGACAGCATAGGAGGAAATCCTGCAGAGATCACTAACATGGAATGAATATGGAAAATGGCACCCCTGAGATTCAGTTTCATTATCAGGGCTGCTTATGACCTAAAGGCTCCAACCTAAACAAATGGGGTGTATCAGAAGTCCGAAAGTGCTCTCTCTGCAGTGAAAGGCAAACATTGGAGCACGTGCTGTCAGCATGCAGAGTAGCATTATCCAAGGATGCTACACCTGGTGGCACAATAGAGTGCTGCAGAAACTAGTAGCCATCATAGACAGGCAAAAGATAGGGCAAATAACAGCAAAAGAACTAAGGCCCCCATCTAAGTACTTCGTAGGTGCTGGTATGACATCAAATACTGAAATCGTGGACACTCGCCTACCATCACAGCTAAAAGGTGCAAATGACTGGGATGTGATAGTGGACCTACCAGGAAGAAGAGAATACTCAACTGTCATCAAGAACACAGGAGTGCTTCCAGACATTGTAGTGTACTCCACAACAGAGCAGGAATTTATAATGATCAAGCTTATGGTTCCCAAGAACAGAGGAACAACATATATTCAAGAGTGAGAAGTAAAATGATCTGGTCAAGCAACTAAGGCAGATGGCAGGAGTCAAGGCATGGGTATTAGATGTAGAAGTAGGAACAAAAGGATTCATGCAACATTGGCATACAATCTTTGTAAGAAAATGGGCATGAAAGGATAAGCAAGAGTAAGGGCATTGAAATGCCTTTCAGAAACAGCAGAGAATGCCTCATGCTGGCTGTGGAGCATGCCAAATAAAATTGCTGAGAACTTAAATAATTTCAATTTGGCACATCTAATGTCGTTCCTCCATGACAGAATTACTTAAATGCACTCCCAGGTACAGTGCCACTTGGAAGACCATGGAACGAGAAAAAAAAAAAAAAAAGAAACAAAAACAACTCACAGACCCCAGAAAGTCATGCATGACCCAGGGGGGGCCCACCCCCTATAGAGTGTCAGAATTTTCATAGGGCCAAAACACTTGTGTGTTGTTGTTCCACTACAGTAGAGTTTTCCGCATTTGAAAAGCCATTTATATGGATTATAGTGGGGGAAAAAGTAGCATCAGTATCTGTGACAATATCATTGTCTCTGTGGCTTTGTTTGGTTGAAAATTTTATAGCTAGGTTTTGTAAGTGTACGTCTGGTGGTGAAGGAAAGATTAAGAAGTGAAAAAGAGTCCATTTCCATATTGTGGAGGCACATGGAATGTATGGTATTATTGCCTGTATTTTCCATGAACTTCTAGGACATTAGAAGGTGATGTGGTCAGTATCCATGAAACTCAAAAAAAAAGGAGTCAGGTACCTATTTTTACATCAAGTTCTGTTGGATTTCATTAGTTCAGATTCATACTTGAGTAACATAAATAGCAGTGAGTACACTATCTCATTCATTCATTCATTTGCATGTCCCTTGCGGAACTTTGCCTCCCAAACAGCACTCCTGTAGGCCTCTCGGTTGTGAGCAAGATGGCCTGCTGCTGTTGCATCCATTTGAGTACACTATCTACTGTGCTCATTTAACTGATGTTATTTTTAAAGAATAAATCCTGCTTATTTTAAACAGCCATGACATGCTGCTGTATGGTCAGTTTAAAGACAGACAATCGAAAGAAACAGAGAAGGCAGCAAAGCTTGCCCAGCTTGACAGAATGAAGCAGATATACCTTCCTCCTCGACAGTCACCATGTAAGTGATCACCGTATAAGTTTTATCTACCAGATAAATTGAGTGTTTTTTCTAGCACATTTCTTCTTCAGCTATCAGTTTTGTATGCTCAGCTTTCTAACCAGGGAGCTGGGTCTTCGTTGGAACCCCAGAGTTTCTCCTCCATGCTTCTCTCTCAGGGCCATACCTGTTCTCTGAGGTATCAGTGTATGGTGCAGGTCTGTAGCATGTGTTCAGGAGTCTGGGTGGCATTTCAACACTTGCATTGGGCTGTTGGCACAGCCTTTGTCTTGTGGATATGAGCATCGAGTATCTGAATGGTGAAGTGGTTAGTGCACTGGTCTCTCATGGCATAGGTTGGGGGTTTGAATCCTGCCAGAGGCGCCCAGGTCACCCAGCTGGGTACTTGACTTCTTCTGAAGTTGGGGAAGGGAAGGCAGCCAGGCGTGATACTGACCATATCACCCACTAGTGTGCTGACAGGTCAAGGAAAATATGGGCACTAACATCACGTCCCTATGTGCCTCTAAGGCATGACATTACCTTTACCTTTATCTTGTGGAGATGAGCGTTGAGTCTGCAGTGTCCAATTTGTAACCTGAAGACTGTGATTTTTGTTGTTGTTTGATTAGTCTGAACATGGAGACATGTGGGTATCTGTTTGTCTCATTTGTCCGGGTGTTTTGGTATTTCCTTTTAACTAGTGTTTTCACTTCCTTTTGTGACGTTCTGTGTCTGAATTGTTTTTTTTCTACCACATAAATTTAATGCAAGTAAACAGAGGAGAGAATAAGTAAGCTAATAAAGACAAAGCAACACTAACAAAAAGTAAAGAGAGACAATGTAATATCAACAAAATAAAAGGGATGGTGACTGCAGTAAAACTGGTTCAGATAATAAAGATAGATAGAGGTTTATGGTGCAGTTTTAAAAGGCGGCAGAGGGAGTGAGTAAAGTGAGAAAAAAACGAATAGAAAGTATGAGAATGTATAAATGAAAAACATACATCTGGCTCTATGAGTCAGTCGTACAATCGTAAATAAGAGGTGGAGAGAGAAGGTTGAAGGGAAGGGGGGAAGGGCGATAGAAACATGATAGCCGCTAGAGGAGAAGGTGTGGGGGTGGGGGGTGGGGTGGAAGCGGAGAGATAATGAATGAAGAACATAAACACCTGCAGGGAGAAAATGTGAAACTGGTGAATAGGACAAGACCCTATAAACACCAATATGTTGCCAGAGAAGAAAAGAGAGGGTGGCGGTAGGGAGGGGTAGCCAGGAGAAAGAAAGTAGAGTAAAAAAAAGGGGGGGGGGTGGAAAACTAAAGAAGTTACAGAAAGCTGCAGACATTGTTAATTCTAGCTGGGTGGAGATAGCCAGCCTGGAAAATAAGACGCTGTTCTAGGACCCTCCGAGATCGTACATCAGCAGAACAAGAGTGGATTGCACTAACGGAAATGTCCTGTTTTCCCCTGTGGTTGCTAAGGCAAAAATGTTTAGCCACAGGTGTCCAGGCCATCTTAGAAATATCATTAAGATGTTGGAGAAAACGATCTCCTAAGTGTAAACCGGTCTCCCCTATGTACTTCATACCACAACGTTTGTACATAATAGCATAAATAACAATGTGTGAAGTACAGGTGAAACCCTCCTGAACTGATAACGTGGACTTAGAGAAGGAGATCTGGCTAGCCTCGACAACAAATGGACAAGTGTTGCATCTACAGCATCCACAATGTCTGGTACCATAAAAAGTGTCATCTGTCTTAAGGCAACTATGAACTAAAAGGTCCCTGAGGTTCTTGTCCCATCTGTAGGCCACAAGTTCACATGTATCAGGCTCAGTCTGGAGGAAATGGAGATGGCGAAACAGTATGTTTTTAACCGCCAAGCTATGAGGGTGGTGCGTGAGTACCAGTTTAACTCTGTCCAAGCTACAGTGCGGTTTAGGAGTGAGGACTTGTTGCCGCGATATATGGCTGATGCAGTTCCAAGATGATGAGAGAACATGTTCTGGATAGCCACGTTGATGGAAGAAATCTAGCATTTTATGGCCTTGTTGCTGGAAATACAAATCCTCATTACACAAATGTCGCAACCTAAGAAGCTGGGAAAAAGGAATAGAGTCCTTAGACGATCAGGGATGGGAGGAAGAGTACAAGAAATAGCCATGAGAGTCTGTAGGTTTATAGTGGACAGAAGTAGTAAGCCTGGTAGGGCCGATAGTAACGGCATTGTCGAGAAAGTTAGCGGAAGTAGCAGAGACATGAGAGGTGAAAGAAATGACAGGATTGTACTCCTTAACAAAACTGATAAAGTTATCAAGATCTTTCTCTGGCATTGATGTGACCCCAATGACGTCATCTAGCATCTACAGAAGACAGGAAAGGGGCCTCTAAAGGCTCTCAGAACCTTGTGTTTGAAGTGGCCCATGAACAGACATGCGTAGCTGGGGCCCATTTTGGCACCCATGGCCACACCACTAATCTGGTCAAAGTAAAGGCCATTGAATTCAAAAGAATTGAGTTGGGGGACAAGTCGTGTAAGGCACAGAACAGTAGACATAGAAATAGAGGGATTGCGTCTTTTGTTCAGAAAGAACTTGATGGCCTGAAGTCCCTGATCATGCGGGATGGATGTGTATAGGGACACAACATCAAAGGTGAAGATACGGTAGGTGTGACCGGGCAGGAGTGTAAGGGTCTCAAAAGCAATGACAGCATTATTCATGTCCTTAAGGTAAGTGGGCAGACTGGTGACCAGAGGTTGAAAGATACTGTCAAGAAAGTCAGAGATTTGTTCTGTAGGGCAGGAACAAGTGGACACTATGGGCCTTCCCGGGTTGCCTGGTTTGTGAATCTTAGGGAGTAGATAAAAGGATGGCTTCCTTAAGCAGCTGTCATGGATGTGAAGATGAGTAGCCGAGGGAGAAAGACCAGTCTTGTGGATGAGTTCGTTGATCATGTCACGAACATGGTGGTTGTTGGCCAGAGTCGGATCTTGAGGATGAGAGGCATAAAATTCAGATTTGCTCAGCTGGCCCATGGCCTCTTGGATGTACAATTCTTTCTTCCAACAAACAATGGCCCCGCCCTTGTCTGCACTCTTGATCACGATATCTCGCCTGCGCTGGAGTTGTGAAAGTGCGCTCTGCTCCCCGGGTGTCAGGTTAGAGTGTCGTACACGGAGAAAGTGAAGCTTGTGGATTTCATGGAGAGTGTGATCAATGTAGAGGTCCAAGGAACCTACTGAAGGTGTCCAGGTGGATGGTTGTTTAGAGAAGCGAGAGAAACGGTAAATTAACAATGTCTTCAGCTTTCTGTAACTTATTTAGTTTTCCACCCGCCCCCCCCCCCTTTTTTTTTTACTCTACTTTCTTTCTCCTGGCTACCCCTCCCTACAGCCACCCTCTTTTCTTCTCTGGCAACATATTGGTGTTTATAGGGTTTTGTCCTATTCATCAGTTTCACATTTTCTCCCTTCAGGTGTTTATGTTCTTCATTCATTATCTCTCCGCTTCCTCTTTCCCCCACCCACCGACACCTTCTTCTCTATCGGCTATCATGTTTCTATTGCCCTTCCCTCCCCCCTCTTCAACCACCTGTTTTCCTCCTCTCTCTCCACCTCTTCTTTACAACTGTATGATTGGCTCTATCAGCTTATCCTTTGTGTGACCTGCGTTATCTCTATGCATCTTCTAGTGGACACACATTTCTCTGTTTCCTACTTTTGGAGGAGGCATATTAAGATAAGTTCTTCATTTAGTTATTTGTTTTTGTCTCGTTTGTGCATGTAATCCTCAAAAAAAAAGGCTCATGCCAAAATATCGGATCTTGTATGTTTTTCATTTATACATTCTTATACTTTCTATTCGTTTTTTTCTCACTTTACTTCCTCTCTCTGCCACTTTGTAAAACTACACCATACACCTCTATCTACCTTTATCAACAAAATACATCACTCGCATAAGTAGCATGCATGTGATAAGTGGATGAGATAGAACTGTATCTAGTAGAGTAGAAAAGATGCATGATGCACTTTAAAAAAGAAAGGAGGTAAATAAAGTTACAAAAGGAAACGAGAAGAGTGAAATGATTTTAAAAAAAAAAAAAAGCAATATTCAGAGCCAGCAAACTCAACAGTCCAGTGCATCGGCTCAAAATGTCTCACACAGATGAGCGTTCGAGTGGCAGTGGAGCCCAGACTACAGAACATTTCTTTCAAGAGTGCCCAAAAAAAAAAGTGGACCTGAGACGGGAGACATAGCCAGAGGGCATAAGCTTGGAGCAAAAGCTTTGGGGCTCCTATCAGGATCTGGAGAGGACTGCAGGCTTTGCCATGTTAACAGGGATCAGGATCTGGAGAGGACTGCGGGCTTTGCCATGTTGACAGGGATCAGGATCTGGAGAGGACTGCGGGCTTTGTCATGTCAGCAGGGATCAGGATCTGACATGACCAACAATCTCGAACTCAGAAGAAGAAGAAGAATATTCAGGAAAAAAATGACTTTATCAGGGATAACAGACAAGACAAAACATAGATTCATTTAAAAAAAGAGAGAGTGGAATCTACCCTGGGCTAAGACTCTATTTCATTCCTTCTGAATACTCCTGCAAACATTTGTTTCACAACAATCTGCTGAACAAGACAGGATTGATACGGTTTCTATCATTGTATAGCCACATATAGGCCGAGTATTACAAGGATCTCACCCTATTCACTTGTATGCCCACCAGAAAATGAATAATGTCATGGCAGTCTTTATTAACTTGACGTATACTGCTTTTTGGAATTGCCATACACTTTATAACGAAAAGATGCTGTACAGGTAAAACCGGCATTGATTGGGTACATAGGACCCAAATAGAAGATCTTGATTTTGCTGATGACATAACTCTTATCAGTGACAATGTGAAATTGATGCAGGAAAAACAGATTTCCTATCTTCCTTGGCTAGCAAAACAGGTCTTGAAATTTAAAAAGATGAAACAAAAATAATGAAACTTCTCATTAATCAAGAAGGAAAAATATATGTATAAGGAACAGTTGTTGATGAAGTAAATCAATTTGCATACCTTGGCAGCTACACAGACCAGGATGGTGACACCAGGAAAGAAGTTAGAATTAGAACTGCAAAAGCAGCAGTCCTTAAAAAATCTTGAGAACATATGGAATTCAAAAGTTATAAGCACAAAAACCAGTTAAGATTATTCAATTCAAATGCATACGAAAGCTGGAGAACAACTAAAGAAATAGACAAGAAATTAGACTCTTTTGAAAACAAATGCCTGAGGAAAATACTTGGTATAAAGTGGAACAAATTCAAGAACAACACATGAGCAAACAACAACCTGTCTCATGAGTGATCAGAAAAAGAAGATGGACATATGTAAGCCATATGATGAGAAGAAACAATCAGAGAATACCAAAAGAAACTATCAAGTGGAGAACAACAGGCCAAAGAAAAAGAGGTCAACCACGTGAAACTCTAAAAAGTTAAGAGAAGCCAGTTTAGTGGGCATAACATCCCTTGATGAAGTTGAAAGACTCGCTGAGAACAAGAAAGCTTGGTAAACAACTATGCGAGCCCTGTAATGTTTAATGGCACGGGAAAGATGTAAGATATTGGTCACATAGGGAGAAGAAACAATCAGAGAATCAAAAAAACAAGCTATCAAGTGGAAAACAACAGGCCAAAGAAAAAGAGGTTGACTGTGTGAAACTCTGAAGAGGACAATGTTAAGAGAATGAATAATCTTTATTTTTAAAGGGTAAAGAATTTGGCACACAGGCCCGTCTTACATTCTGCCCTTCATCACTCCATCTTTCATTCTTCCTACACACTCAATTTAATAAAAATATACAAATTAAATTAGGAAAAAAACATATCAAAAGAGTGTAAGATTTAACTATTACATTCAAAGTAAAAGAGAAGAAGTAATTAACCTAATAAAATAGCTCTCACGCACACATACACACACAGATATATACATAAACAAAAATACATTGTAAATACAGATCTTCTAGCAAATGTTTTTTGACAAACATTAAAATAATTTCTAACAAGTTACTTTTTGAACTATGTCATTTTAGTACTTGATAGTTGGCGAGTCATGTGTTGAGAGAGTGCTGGTTATTCTATGGAGGCATATAATTACAAACAAGTAAATAATGAAACAGGTTTTGAGGATGAAGTATTACCAATGGATTTTAAATGGTAGGGGAGGGTGTTCCAGAGCTGTACTGCAGAGTATGCAAGGCTTTTCATGTACAGATCAATCCTGGGTTTAGGAATAAGACAGTTTTGTAAACACTGACTATGTTTAGTGTTATACATAAATGATTCTGTATTTGAGGGGTAGAATTTTGAGTTGTTTGTGTTGATCTACAGTCTGTACTGGGTGTTTGTCACAAATCAGATTTAATGCTTGCTTGTGAAGTGAGTGGAGCCTTTTTGTGTTTGAGACTGAGCATCCATCCCAGATTGTGGAATAGTAATCTAAGTGTGTTTGTATGTGTGATATGTAGTATATCTTTCTTGTGTCTTTGTTGATAAAGTGTTTAATATTGGCTAATTGGTAAACTTTCTGTGCAATCAAGTTTGTTAGGTCATGTACATGAGAATTCTAAGTTAAATGCTGAGCAATGATGAGCCCTAGAGTTTTATGTTCATGAACATTTTGAGGATGAGAGAGGCCATATTAGTAGGCATAAAATCCCATGATGAGGTTGAAAAACTCGCCGAAAACAGAAAAACTTGGTGAACTACCATGCGAGCCCTATGTTTAACGGCACGGGAAAGATGTAAGATTTTATTAATGTTATAGACTTTTTACATAGTGGGGTAGAAATAGATGCAGAGATAATTAAAACATGGAGCACAGTAATGGAGAGAATTGGTCAATGGTTTATGCTTGTAGTCTGTGATGCTGTATAATCACTTTTTAGAAATGGTTTTTGAATTCATGGCATCTGATGACATGTTAAAGGCTTTACAGATATTAACTACAAAGGGGATCTGTGGCTTTTTTTTTAATTGCCAGGCCGAATCATAAGGTTTCCCTGCAAGCTCCTCCACCATATGATCCTGACATCACTGGCCAGACTGTCATATCACATGAAGAACATGCTTTAATCTGTAGGGTTGGTAATTTCATCATCGACTTTTTCTCCATTTCCACAAATAAACTTGTTTGCAGTGCATCTCCAGTTTGCCCCATTCCTTGCCTTTACGGTAAACCCAACCAAGCTGATTCCGGACCATCTCTTGACATTGTCATCCACTTGCTTCTTTTCCTTCAGCTTTACCCTGAAGTATATTTTAAATGTGGTGTTATGCCTGTTGGTATAGGCAAAATATTTTATTTGTCCTTCATTATTCCACTTTTCATTTTTAGTTGATCAAATAATTCCTTCTTTTTTGCTTTTTCTTTCAACAAAACACTTCCCATCCTTTTCTAATTTACATTTCAAGGACTTTAGTTTTGCTGATAAGTATACCATGTATTACGATCACAGCTCATACTGACCTGTGGCACAGAATGCCTCAGGGAGGCAGATAACGTTAAGTTTCACAACTTTACAAGCCAAGCGCAGATTTTTCTTTTTATGACAATTTTTAAATCTCAGTTTATCAATTCTCTCACCAGCAATACCAAAAAATGGCTCCAGCAGAGAAAAAACAGTTACAGAACTGAGGATAAAGGACAAACATGACTTGTGGGAAGATGAGGTAGATGACCTTGTCAAATGGTCCCATGACCTTGACTCAAATGCCTTGGGTCACATCTAGAAAATAGTAACAATGTTTACATTTTTCTTTGTTTGCATTCACCTCATTTGCAATACCAATTTTTTATTAACATCCTGTTATGATGGCTAAATGTGCAATTTAATCCAGTGTGCCTTGCTCTGCAAGGAGATATTCATCTTTGGAAGCTCTTTTCCCTTGGGACTATTGTATCATATATCCAGTTATACAGCTGGGATCACCCGCAGGGCGCTGGCCATGAGCCCACAATCTTCAGGGTGAGAACATTAACCAGCTTACTCATGCTTGCAGCAGTTTCAGTGTCTCGTGTGTTTGAGTAAACTTGACAATGTGTTAAAGTAAACTTGACAACAAAAATATTTTCAAACTGAGGCTTTCTTGGTTTCAAGAAAAATATAAAAAGAAAATTGCTGATATTTGAGAAAAAAAAAAAAAAATTTGAATCCATGAGTTAAAATGTTTTTGGAAAGTTTAGCCTTTATAATTCGAACTTAACAATTGTAAATCACGATGATGAGTGTATTTCTGGTATGCTTCTGTTGTTGATTAACGAGCAATGTCAGTTGTAAACATATGTAGTCAAATTCTGGTTTTAAAGCATGCTTAACTTGTTTTTTTTAACTACAGGTAATCCTTAAGTTATGAATGAGTTCCATTCCTACGTTTGTTCATAAGTCAATTTGTACATAAGTCGGAATATTTAAGTATGGTTCGTATCCAATGTCACTTTTATAGTGTACAAAGACCATTAATCCTGAACTGACTTCAAAAAGGCATTTGATAGCCTACACAGAGATTCTTTGTGGAGAATTTTAAGACTATATGGAATACCATCTAAAATTGTCACCATCATTAAGGATCACTACAACGGATATCTTAGTGCGGTCAACACAAAAGAAGGAATGAGTGAATGGTTCCAGACTGAAACAGGCATAAGACAAGGATGTATACTATCTCTCTTGCCTTCTGGAATAGCCATAGACCTCATAATGAAAAAATGCTGCAAAGGTAAAACAGGGATTGACTGGGTACATGGGACCCAACTAGAAGATCTTGATTTTGCAAATGACATAACTCTTATCATTGACAATGTGAATTTGATGCAGGAAAAAACAACTAGCTAGCAAAATAGGATGTGAAATTAACAGGGAAAAAAAATAATGAAACTTCCCATTAATTAAGAAGGAAAAATATATGTAGAAAGAACAGCTGTTGAAGAAGTAAATCAATCTGCATACCTCAGCAGCTACATAGACCAGGATGGTGACACCAGAACTTGCAAAAAATGCACTGACCTTCAAGAATTTTGAGAACATATGGCATTCAAAAGTTATAAGCACAAAAACCAAGGTAATATTATTCAATTCAAATGTAATATCCACCCTCATTTATGCATGTGAAAGCTGGAAAACAACTAAAGAAATATAAAAGAAATTAGACCCTTTTGAAAATAAATGCCTATGGAAAATACTTGATATAAAGTGGAACAAATTCAATAACAACGCATAGATAAGACAGATGAGCAAACAACAACCTGTCTCATGGGTGATCAGAAAAAGGAGATGGACATATGTCGGTCACATGATGAGAAGAAACAGTCAGAGAATCCCAAAATAAGCTATCAAGTGGAACAAAACAGCCAAAGAAAAAAAAAAGAGGTTGACCATGTGAAACTCTAAAGAGGACATTGTTAAGAGAGGCCAAATTAGTAGGCATAAAATCCCTTGATGAGGTGAAAAGCACACCAGAAACAGGAAAACTTGGCAAATTACCATGCATGCTCTATGACGTTTAATGGCACGGGAAGGATGTAAGATACAGTGTACCTTTCAACGCATTTAAGCCATTGAAAAAGCCAATGAACTGTTGATGTGCAGTGTTTTAATGCATGCCACAACGTAGTGCCAGTTTGTTATTATGAACCACTGTAAGTGACTTCAATTTTTTAATATAATGGGTTTTACGGTGGTTTTTCATAATCACAGGTTATATATAGGTTGGATATTCTGATTCGGAGACTGTCTATGCTACAAACCATTTCAACAATCTTTTGTAATCTTAAAACAAAACTGCTGACTGAAGACTCATTTTGTAATATAGGTTCACATTTTTTCTCTTTAACATTCAGTAAAAGTAATATACTGCAGTCTAAGAGGACTCGAACACATCTTTTTCCTGCACAGATGTGATGATACTAGTAATAGGTGGCAGTTTTGTCAGCTGTTTATTTTCATGCCTTGAGCATACACAAAACAATAGGATGATTCTGTGATGCCAAGTTTCTCACACTGTAAACTTTGTCGCAAGAAGAATTCTTTCCTTATGCTTTCACTAAAGAAGAATTCTTTCAACAAGTTTTTGTTGAGAAGAATTTCTTATCATCATCAGGTGCCATGCCGACTAGTGTTGGCTATTATGCTACTCCAGAGTACACGATCCTTCATGCAGGCCATCAGGTCAGCTGGTGATCTCCTCTCATACCATCACTGACTGTCCAGTATCATTTCTGTCTGTATTTCTCTGGATCTTCTTCCCTCTATTTTTCCTGTTATAATATTTTCAATGCCCCCTCTTCTCATTGCATGTCCTATGAAAGTACATTGTTTCTCTCTTATTTTTTTCACAAGATTTTTTTCTCTCCATCTCTTCTCATACATTCTTCATTAGTTTTGCTGTCCAGGGAATTCACAACATTCTTCTAAGTAACCACATTTCTATTGCTTCCAATGATTTTTGTGCAGACCTGCCTATTGTCCATGATTCACTTCCATATAATAAGATACTTTAAATAATAAGATATTTTAATTTCAGAATTCTTTCATTTTACTTTGTCCATTTTTTAGCACTGATGATCAAAATATTTTGAGCAAGAAACTCTTAAGTTACAATGCAAATGTACTGTTTAAATGAGTCTGACAGACTACTGTAAATTCTCACTGCTTGTAAGTAGTTGCAGATAAAGGAGCTTATAGTTCAGCACATATCTGGGGAAAATTGCTTTCAAAAACACACATAGAAGTTGGTCTTTAAATTTACTTTTATAAATGGCTGACTCCATATTAAGTGTTATTTTATAAATGGTGAATGTATATAAACTGGAAAGCTACTGTAATGAACTTTTATAAATGGTAACACATGAATAGTTTTGGGGTATAAGTTCTGTATATATAAGACTGATTATATAAATATACACAAAGCCACTGCAGTAAAGGTGTGCTAACAAAATGTTATAACTATTTAAAATAAAAGTAGGAACAACTTTATTAATTAACGACTACATGCAGGTGGCTGTTCCTACTTTTGTTTTAAACAGTTTCAACATTTTATAAATGGCGAGTGCACACAAATTGGAAAGCTGATTTAATGTGCACCTAAAGAAGAAATCATCACAAAAATAATGTGGTTGTGTGCATATATAGGCCTTTATGAACTGTTAATGTTATAAAATGCTGAGCTTGTATAACAAGAGTTAAAATGTCTGTGCACAGAAGTATTATTTATAGTTTACAGTCTGTATATATTTATTGCTTCAGCACGGAGGATACAGTAAATTGCTTTTACAAAAAGTTGATTTTGTGTCCAGTATATCTTTTATCCTCAAGGAAATAGAAAACGAGGAAAACCTAGACTTACTTGGAGAAGAGAAATTATGACAGTGCTCATAGACAACTGATAAACATGGAAGGAAGCAGAGAATAATTCCAAGAACAGGGATGACTGGAGAGCCTTTATCCATGGCCTATGCTCTCAAGGGAGTGAAAGGCAATGATGATGATATCTTTATGCTTTGTGTCTTACAGTGACATACATTTGTAAATGACTCCAGATAAAAGCAATCAATATTAAATGCTCAAGGGACTCAAAGTAATGAGAAAAATCACACGTGCCAGTGGCTCTCAACCTGCCGCCCGCAGTCTATGGCCACTTGACAAACCACTCAATCCTTGCAAATGCCATTCTTCACTTTCAACTCGTACATCCAAGATGGCGTCGTCAAGTCACTTCTCTCAAAGTCCTCATGAAGGTGACACCAGTTCTAGATATTTCTCAGACTAATGAAAGATGTCTCTGTCTACTATGCTGTCAAATGTATGCTGCAGTATCTAACTCTGCAAGGTTTTATTTTTTAATTCCCTCATTATGAAACCTAGTTTCAAAGGTTCAAAATCTGACTCCGATGTCATTGCATTCAGGATAGCCCCATATATGCTCCACCACATCCATCCAAGAGTATGTTCCGAAATCTTTTTTTTTTCTCATATATACAAGCATACACAAGTTTACAATCCTTTATCCTGAAGACTTGGGGCCCAAGTGTATTTCAAATAAAGGACTGAGGATTTAGGCTACAGATTTAAAAAAACAATGCATTAATAAGAAAGGCATTACAACATTTCATGTGCTCAGCTGTATTTTCACACACGGGGTAAATGTTACAAAGGTATAACCATGGACTCATGTAGAAGTATAAGAACACAGATTCTACACAAAAGTTCAAAGTTTCGCTGAAAGACTAACCACAGACAACATCTTCATGGTGTTCCTTGCTGTTTGGACAGGTTACCATTTTTTCATCTTTTCATTCATCATCAATAAGCTTATTTACAGTGATAATGTAAAGTCATTACATTCTTTCTGCTCATGCATTCACTGACTATCAATATCATCATCATCATCTATAATCTGGCTAGTCAAACGAACTGAATTCATTTTTTGCTACTTATGACGATTTATTATCAAGCAGCCTACACACAAGACTGGAGCACCTAAGTAGCAAATTGGTTAGTGCATTCACCACTCACTGTGAAGGTCAGTGGTTAGAATCTGATGTCACCCAGCTGTAAAAATGGGTACCTAACTCCTGGAAGGAAAAGGCAGCTAGGGTTGATGCTGACCACATCACCCTCTAGCATGCCAACACATCAAGGCAAGGAAAACAAGGACACTAAGATCATATCACCCACCCATTCTCAATGACAGTGGGACTACTGTTGCCTTTCTACACACATGATAATATGAAATCATCTCATCCTTTCATTCATCGCCAAGATAAAGTCCTGCCTTGACAATTCACAACATTAGACCACCAATGTTTATTTTAATCATCAGTGAGGCTATTTTCAAAAATAACTTAACACAAAGTGTAATAAAACAGGGGACAGTACACCATCAAGGATTCTGGATTAACAATCTAGAAACAGACTAACTCTGGGAACAATCAAGGATTCTGGATTAACAATCTAGAAACAGACTAACTCTGGGAACAATCAAGGATTCTGGATTAACAATCTAGAAACAGACTAACTCTGGGAACAATCAAGGATTCTGGATTAACAATCTAGAAACAGACTAACTCTGGGAACAACTGTCCATGTTGTCTGCCCCTGCAAGATTCCAATGGTTGGTGGTGGACAGACAAAAAAAAAGCCCAGCATGGTAGTTAGACTTGTGCAGTCAACAGATCTGAACATAAAGTAAACAAAGACCTATATGATTTTTTTGTTCTGATTCACTAATGGAGAGGCTGTAATAGAAAACGAGGAAAACCTAGACTTACTTGGAGAAGAGAAATTATGACAGTGCTCATAGACAACTGATAAACATGGAAGGAAGCAGAGAATAATTCCAAGAACAGGGATGACTGGAGAGCCTTTATCCATGGCCTATGCTCTCAAGGGAGTGAAAGGCAATGATGATGATATCTTTATGCTTTGTGTCTTACAGTGACATACATTTGTAAATGACTCCAGATAAAAGCAATCAATATTAAATGCTCAAGGGACTCAAAGTAATGAGAAAAATCACACGTGCCAGTGGCTCTCAACCTGCCGCCCGCAGTCTATGGCCACTTGACAAACCACTCAATCCTTGCAAATGCCATTCTTCACTTTCAACTCGTACATCCAAGATGGCGTCGTCAAGTCACTTCTCTCAAAGTCCTCATGAAGGTGACACCAGTTCTAGATATTTCTCAGACTAATGAAAGATGTCTCTGTCTACTATGCTGTCAAATGTATGCTGCAGTATCTAACTCTGCAAGGTTTTATTTTTTAATTCCCTCATTATGAAACCTAGTTTCAAAGGTTCAAAATCTGACTCCGATATCATTGCATTCAGGATAGCCCCATATATGCTCCACCACATCCATCCAAGAGTATGTTCCGAAATCTTTTTTTTTTCATATATACAAGCATATACAAGTTTACAATCCTTTACCCTGAAGACTTGGGGCCCAAGTGTATTTCAAATAAAGGACTGAGGATTTAGGCTACAGATTTTAAAAAAGACAATGCATTAATAAGAAAGGCATTACAACATTTCATGTGCTCAGCTGTATTTTCACACACGGGGTAAATGTTACAAAGGTATAACCATGGACTCATGTAGAAGTATAAGAACACAGATTCTACACAAAAGTTCAAAGTTTCGCTGAAAGACTAACCACAGACAACATCTTCATGGTGTTCCTTGCTGTTTGGACAGGTTACCATTTTTTCATCTTTTCATTCATCATCAATAAGCTTATTTACAGTGATAATGTAAAGTCATTACATTCTTTCTGCTCATGCATTCACTGACTATCAATATCATCATCATCATCATCATCTATAATCTGGCTAGTCAAACGAACTGAATTCATTTTTTGCTACTTATGATGATTTATTATCAAGCAGCCTACACACACGACTGGAGCACCTAAGTAGCAAAGTGGTTAGTGCATTCACCACTCACTGTGAAGGTCAGTGGTTAGAATCTGATGTCACCCAGCTGTAAAAATGGGTACCTAACTCCTGGAAGGAAAAGGCAGCTAGGGTTGATGCTGACCACATCACCCTATAGCATGCCAACACATCAAGGCAAGGAAAACAAGGACACTAAGATCATATCACCCACCCATTCTCAATGACAGTGGGACTACTGTTGCCTTGATAATATGAAATCATCTCATCCTTTCATTCATCGCCAAGATAAAGTCCTGCCTTGACAATTCACAACATTAGACCACCAATGTTTATTTTAATCATCAGTGAGGCTATTTTCAAAAATAACTTAACACAAAGTGTAATAAAACAGGGGACAGTACACCATCAAGGATTCTGGATTAACAATCTAGAAACAGACTAACTCTGGGAACAATCAAGGATTCTGGATTAACAATCTAGAAACAGACTAACTCTGGGAACAACTGTCCATGTTGTCTGCCCCTGCAAGATTCCAATGGTTGGTGGTGGACAGACAAAAAAAAAGCCCAGCATGGTAGTTAGACTTGTGCAGTCAACAGATCTGAACATAAAGTAAACAAAGACCTATATGATTTTTTTGTTCTGATTCACTAATGGAGAGGCTGTAACAGAAAACCAGGCAAAAATAAATGAATGTTCATGGGAGTTCTACACAAGCTCTAGAACATTTAGAGGGTCCAGTGGATGTGCAGCCACATAAACAAAGGGCCTGGATGTAGGGTGGTAGTGGTAAAGACACAGTAACCAGGCTGAATGAGATGGTGGTCAGTGACCCACAGGTGACTGCTTGTGTCAGGGCTAGTGAATCAAAGCTAACAAAGACAGGCTAGTGAATCAAAGCTAACAAAGACAGCCTAGTGAATCAAAGCTAACAAAGACTGGCTAGTGAATCAAAGCTAACAAAGACAGCCTAGTGAATCAAAGCTAACAAAGACAGGCTGGTAAATCAAAGCTAACAAAGGTGGGCTAGTGAATCAAAGCTAACAAAGACAGGCTGGTAAATCAAAGCTAACAAAGACAGCCTAGTGAATCAAAGCTAACAAAGGTGGGCTAGTGAATCAAAGCTAACAAAGGTGGGCTAGTGAATCAAAGCTAACAAAGACAGGCTAGTGAATCAAAGCTAACAAAGACTGGCTAGTGAATCAAAGCTAACAAAGACAGCCTAGTGAATCAAAGCTAACAAAGACAGGCTGGTAAATCAAAGTTAACAAAGGTGGGCTAGTGAATCAAAGCTAACAAAGACAGGCTGGTAAATCAAAGCTAACAAAGGTGGGCTACTGAATCAAAGCTAACAAAGACAGGCTGGTAAATCAAAGCTAACAAAGGTGGGCTAGTGAATCAAAGCTAACTAAGACAGGCTGGTAAATCAAAGCTAACAAAGGTGGGCTAGTGAATCAAAGCTAACAAAGACAGGCTGGTAAATCAAAGCTAACAAATGTGGGCTAGTGAATCAAAGCTAACAAAGACAGCCTAGTGAGTTAAAGCTAACAAAGACAGCCTAGTGAATCAAAGCTAACAAAGACTGGGTAGTGAATCAAAGCTAACAAAGACTGGCTAGCGAATCAAAGCTAACAAAGACAGCCTAGCGAATCAAAGCTAACAAAGACAGCCTAGTGAATCAAAGCTAACAAAGACAGCCTAGTGAATCAAAGCTAACAAAGACAGACTAGTGAATCAAAGCTAACAAAGACAGCCTAGTGAATCAAAGCTAACAAAGACTGGCTAGTGAATCAAAGCTAACAAAGACAGGCTAGTGAATCAAAGCTAACAAAGACAGCCTAGTAAATCAAAGCTAACAAAGGCAGGCTAGTGAATCAAAGCTAACAAAGACAGGCTGGTAAATCAAAGCTAACAAAGGTGGGCTAGTGAATCAAAGCTAACAACGACTGGCTAGTGAATCAAAGCTAACAAAGACAGGCTAGTGAATCAAAGCTAACATAGGTGGGCTAGTGAATCAAAGCTAACAAAGGTGGGCTAGTGAATCAAAGCTAACAAAGGTGGGCCAGTGAATCAAAGCTAACAAAGGTGGGCTAGTGAATCAAAGCTAACAAAGACAGCCTAGTGAATCAAAGCTAACAAAGACAGGCTAATAAATCAAAGCTAACAAAGAATGGCTAGTGAATCAAAGCTAACAAAGACCCTTGGAAACTGATCACAGTCTGGCTGAGTGAAACAGGAATAAAAAACAGGAAGGCAAATCTGGTCTCATAAATAAACCAAGCTGAAAGAAGAAGCATCAGGATAAAAGGCACAGACAATCACAACCTAGTTGCAAACTGTGACAACACAACCAACTTCTTTGTGAGGACAAACAAAGAAGAAGAAGAAGAACGTAGGTCAGAAATTGCCAGAATCTGAAAAAAAAAACAAAACAACCTACTGGTTCAATTCTGGCCACAAGGCTACAGATGTAGCATGACCTAACATTGATGTGTTTAAGTGACAAAACTTAATTTTAACCAACCAAACAATATCCAAGGACCACAGGAATGTTTCCGCAATCAGATAACAGACACCACATACTAGCACTGACATAATCCCCATTTTGAGGGCCCATGGCAATTTAAAATTATGAACTCCAAGCTACAGTACAAATATAAATGTAGCTGATTACTTTAATGTTTAAAAAAACAGCTGTTTATACATCCAGTGATGTGATAAGAGTTAATGAAAGTTCTGGTTGCATACATGTGGTTCTGATTTACTACTCCACACTGGTTATTTATGTTGTATGGACAACTCTCAAAAGAAGATCGAGAATAAGAACATGAGTAATAATAAGTAGATTATATATTCACTTACAATTTATCCATTTTTTCCCCTACACTTTCACCAACAAATTATACATCATCTTCATGAACCTGTCAACATTAGTGAGATTCAAGCACTCAGTCATATTCCTTCTGTACACTCTAACAAGTTTGTACAAAGTTAGAATTCCAGTAATATCAAACAGAAACTAAGCGCTATCAGACCCAAGTACAGGTACAACTGCTGCCTTGTTATGGATATGAATGCAGAATGGGCATGCACTGATCATCTCTGTAAGCAAAGGATGCCAAAGAGTCGGAAAATTAATTCTAGGTAGTATAAAGCTGGGAAAAGACAACTAAATAGTCTTTGGAAGAATGAGAACCCTACAAGAAGCTTGCTTAGAAAGAAAACATCAGGTAGAATGAGAACCCTACAAGAAGTGTGCCTGGAAAGAAAACATCATGTAGAAGAATGAGAACCCTACAAGAAGCTTGCTTAGAAAGAAAACATCGGGTAGAAGAATGAGAACCCTACAAGAAGCTTGCTTAGAAAGAAAACATCAGGTAGAAGAATGAGAACCCTACAAGAAGTGTGCCTGGAAAGAAAACATCATGTAGAAGAATGAGAACCCTACAAGAAGCTTGCTTAGAAAGAAAACATCGGGTAGAAGAATGAGAACCCTACAAGAAGCTTGCTTAGAAGAAAACATCAGGTAGAAGAATGAGAACCCTACAAGAAGTGTGCCTGGAAAGAAAACATCATGTAGAAGAATGAGAACCCTACAAGAAGCTTGCTTAGAAAGAAAACATCAGGTAGAATGAGAACCCTACAAGAAGTGTGCCTGGAAAGAAAACATCATGTAGAAGAATGAGAACCCTACAAGAAGTGTGCTTAGAAAGAAAACATCAGGTAGAATAATGAGAACCCTACAAGAAGCTTGCTTAGAAAGAAAACATCAGGTAGAAGAATGAGAATCCTACAAGAAGCTTGCTTAGAAAGAAAACATCAGGTAGAAGAATAAGAACCCTACAAGAAGCTTGCTTAGAAAGAAAACATCAGGTAGAAGAATGAGAATCCTACAAGAAGCTTGCTTAGAAAGAAAACATCAGGTAGAAGAATGAGAACCCTACAAGAAGCTTACTTAGAAAGAAAACATCAGGTAGAAGAATGAGAACCCTACAAGAAGCTTGCTTAGAAAGAAAACATCAGGTAGAATAATGAGAACCCTACAAGAAGCTTGCTTAGAAAGAAAACATCAGGTAGAAGAATGAGAATCCTACAAGAAGCTTGCTTAGAAAGAAAACATCAGGTAGAATAATGAGAACCCTACAAGAAGCTTGCTTAGAAAGAAAACATCAGGTAGAAGAATGAGAATCCTACAAGAAGCTTGCTTAGAAAGAAAACATCAGGTAGAATAATGAGAACCCTACAAGAAGCTTGCTTAGAAAGAAAGCATCAGGTACAATAAGAACCCTACAAGAAGTGTGCCTAGAAAGAAAACATCAGATAAAAGAATGAGAACCCTACAAGAAGCTTGCTTAGAAAGAAAACATCAGACAGAATAATAACCCTGCAAGAAGCCTGCTTAGAAAGAAAACATCAGATAGAATAAAAACCCTACAAAAAGTGTGCCTGGAAAGAGAACATTAACTCTTCCTGTGCCTTTTGTTGCTATAGTGTCGCTTCCGGTTTCTGGCATGGTACATATCATCATTATAGCGACACTTGGTTTGTTTCATTAAAAAAAACCAGCGTAACATTTAGATTGTACATATTTCGTCCGCGTTTCCGGTGACACTTTTCAAAATGGGTGAAAGAGTGCTTAGATATGAGCGATGCTGAGTGAGAAAAAGGAAGAGAAACATGGAAAATTTTCAATTTTTGATGATGTAGATAGGGGTATGGACATGGCCTGTGACCACAACACTGCTCTTGAATGTATCCCATATTTAGACGACTGGAGAAGTAGTTAGGAGGTTATTTCGGACAATAATTTAGTGAGAATGCAACACTGAATCACAACACGAGATCGACATGTAGATCTAGACATCTCAGATGGTAAGTAGTGGAGATCTAGACCTAGCCGATGGTAAGCTGGGTACAATCATTGTCTAAAAACACCACATTACTTCTTTTTTTTCCTAAAAAACTCTGCATTTATGAAATCTTCATACATTTAGTTATATTTTGAAACATAATAAGTACATGGAAGTACATTGAAACATTGTTTTCCATTCCACTTTACAACTATACCCCCATACAGATCAAGACCTGCGCTTTTATTCCAGTTCCAACTGAACATCCACGTTTTTTCCTGCGGCATGGGAAGAGTTAAACAAAACAGTCTGAAAAGTGCTTTGTGACATGTTGACCTTTTTTGGTGGTAGATGATTGCTAAGAAAGTAAATATTAAAGTCAAATTCTGTATAGTGTTCTCCTTTGTCTTCCTCTGCTTTTTTTCCTCTTTTGCCATATGTTATTTTGCTTTTTTTCCTCTTTTGCCATATGTTATTTCCTGCTACTGCGATTTTTTAGCACACTCCTACAGTAACCACATTAAAATGCTTTGCACACTGTGTCAGACCTACTCTTAGCACCTTTCCACATGGTTGCTGTATCTTGGCCCTAAAATATGCTACAGAAAAGAGTAACAAGCTAGCATCATCAAAAACCAGTGACTGCTAGTGAGGCTGCGGAACATGCCCATCAACGTAGAAATTCCTGGTTGCTTTTGGAAGTGTGACTTCAATTCCATCAAGTTCTTTGCTTAGAATAATCTGACAACCTGTGGAAAGAGTTGTATACAGCACTGAACTGATGTCACACATCATGAAGTGCACAAATTAAAAAAAAAAAAAAACAAAAACCCCAGGTACTCAAGTACAGCGGTTCCCAATCTTCTTTCAGGCACCCCCAACCTCTTCTTTCTCTCTTCATTTGGTGTTAAAAAAAACCTTCACATATTTATAGTGTTAAGAAAACATTCAGTGGAACCTTATACATCCACATATCCTGGCTTGGAATATGTTCTAGTATTTTCTCGGCAATCACAGACAAAAATATCGGAATTGACATCATCAAGATCAGCGACCACGGGCTATATAGTCCTTCCAGTAAACTTACTGTTGGGACACTATAACGTGACTAATCTGGAGGCATTAACTGTAAGTTCTACAGGTGGACCTTACTGCAAAGCCCATTTTATAGCTCAAATCTATAATCAGTAAAATGAGTCTAAAAGAAAATCATCCCACACTATGCCAGTGCTTCAATATCTGCAGCTTGTGGTTTCCTGTAACATCGATAGCTTCAGGACTCCAGTTACAATGAAAACATACAACAGTCATCATTGTCTCACCTAATCTTGAGTTCTCCTTCAAAAATGGTGCCATATCCAACATGTCTTCCTCTCTAAAAAAAAACAAAAAGTAGCAAAACAGTTAATAAAAATCACATTACACAATGTAACCAAAACATGACAATGCATTTATTTTTCAAAATATGACAGAAAAAAAAATGATCCATAAGTAAAAATATAAGAGAAAGATATAATTTATATATAAAAAATATGAAATAAAGCAATAATCCATAGATATATGATAGAAATATATATATTTATCTATAAAATAAAAAAAAATATCAGAGAAAGAAATACACCTTCGTTAAAAACATGAGAGAAGGAAATAATCCTTAAAGATGTGAAAGAAAGATACACATCTCATTTAATCATTTTCGTGTCCCTTGCAGAACTTTGCCTCCCTAACAGCACTCCTGTAGGCCTCTCGGTTGTGAGCAAGATGGCCTGCTGCTGATGCATCCATTTGCACATCATCAACGATGTCTTGCAGCCATCTTCACTTTGGTCTTCCTCTCTTTCTTTTTCCAATTATGTACCCATCCAAAACGGTTTTCTCTAGATTATCACGACGTTTAATGTGTCCAAAATATTTAAGTTTTCTCTGTTTAATCCTCTTTACTAGCCAGCCTTCTTCAATATTTAGTTCTTGTAGTTACAGATACACATCTATAAAATAAAAATATGAAAGAAAGAAGTAATCCTGAAGCCTTCCTCAGGTCTTCGTAAAGAGATCATACAAACTGCAAGATCTGTGGAAAATTTGTCAATGCCACGATGATTCCTTTCCGTACTTTCATTGACCAACTACCATAATTTGTGGACAATGACTATAAACATCATGTATGATGCACCAGTTTTCCTGTTTATTACATGAGTGGCTATCAAAAGTCACATAAAGCACTATGTTTATACTGCATATGCCCCAGTGATAGTGCCAGGATATTTTAAAACAGGTACAACCACACCTCTTTCACTTTACATGAAGTACTTTCTGAAATACCGGATTTCTCAATACAACATTTGGTACTTTATCTCTTTCTCTGTCCTTTAAAACATAAAATTAAACACACTGTACAAACATCAGTGAAAAGTAGAAAATGTATAAACTAGGAAAAATACAGAAACAGCTTTATTACTTAATGAGCATACATTTGTGACATTTCAGTGTGAACCTAAATCACACAGAAGCACACAAGATGAAGAAATAGAGAAGAACAGTTCTGAACACAG
This sequence comes from Achatina immaculata, assembly GCA_009760885.1. Taxonomy (NCBI): domain Eukaryota; kingdom Metazoa; phylum Mollusca; class Gastropoda; order Stylommatophora; family Achatinidae; genus Lissachatina; species Lissachatina immaculata. The sequence goes on from CM019720.1 coordinate 60,787,981, forward strand.
CCTCTTACAAGCCACATCTTCTTACAAGCCACAGCTAAGTGCTCCATTCATTTTATTTTATGGCCTTCTGAGAAGCTGTTAGGGTGGCAAAGTTCCAAAAGGGACACACAAATGAATGAATTATACCATCTCCTTTACAGACTGATCTTTAATTTCTTACAATCTCTTTCATAATATAAAAAATTTTGGATTATATCGAAGCATCATGTTTACCGTCACTGTTACACAAAGCTTGTGTAATAAGTGAAGATGTCAACAATTGAAGATTTCAAGAATTTTGCATTCAGGTGGAAATTTTCTTGGACCAACCAACACTGAGATCAACCTAGCCTAAAAAAACTAGTACCTGGATTTTCCCCAAGAAAACAAAGGCAACGAGGACAGATGCTGGCATTCTTATCTCAAATGCTGTAGTGGCCTAGAAATGTGAAGGTATTAACACTTCACACCCCTACGGCATGCAAACGCTATGGGACACAGAAAATAAGGGGTCTTCAATTATGGTCAAAACAGCAAAGAGAGTATCTGCAAAACCACTGGCAAATTTTGAGTTTAACAAGGTCCAGATATACAGGAATGCTACTGATAAAGCCACACAAAGGCATATTATAATTTCTCTCTCCATCATTTTTGACTGGTTATTCTTGTATTCTCATAAAAATTTGTCCCTTATAGTTTCTTCTTTTTCTTCTTATTCATCATTCACTCAAACATCTTTCTCTCTTTCACAAATACAGCAGTTCATCTATCTGATTTTCAGCACTGCCATAGTTTCAGAATCTCAGAAACAGAAGTAAAACACTTTGTTAGATATGTCTTAATCACATGTAAGAGTCCCCAACCAAGCTATCAAGAGGAAAACAACAGGGCAAAAAAAAAAAAAAAAGGTTGACCATGTGAAAATCTAAAGAGGACATTGTTAAGAGCGGCCAAATTACTAGGCATAAATAGCGAGATTCTTCGGATGCTGTGTGTGGAGTGAAACACCCGGCTAAGGAAGAAAATGCGGAAAAGCAATTAGGGTTCCTGTGTGGCGCCGATGTGAAAAGGTGATGGAAAGGATAAAGTGAAGCTTAATCGGTATGCCCAGTAGTTTCGCGACGAGAGCTACTCATACCACAGCACCTCTGATCTAGAGGCTGGCCACATCCGATATACACCCACAATGGTGAAATATGCCTAAACCGGCTTAAATCAGGGGTGAAACTTGATGGCTACGCAGTCAGTCACGTCCTAAACACGCCTATAATGGGATAATACGCCTAAACTGACCAAACCCAGGGGTGAAACTTACTAATGACGAGGATTCGTCCTCCTGGATAAAAGCTCCATCCTGGTCACAACTAGGAAGGGTAGCGCCCACAACCACAAAATGCTGAAGTCGGAGACACTGGACCAGTGCCGTCTAGATAGGCAACCACCTCTCACCTGGCGGGGATGTATGCGTACCCTAACCACGCTGAGGTTTTCGGGTGAGAAAGTCCAACTCTAGATTAAACTAGTGCAACAAAAAGCACGGTGTCATGCAATTCCACTTCTGAGACCCACCGAGAATATAGGCTCAAGTCCTGCGATACTCTGAACTTGTGGCCCATTCTGGGATTTCATGTGGTCCTTTTGGGGACCACAAGACCTACTGAGGACCACAGGAGTAAATTCAGTAGGATCACGGGGCGGTCTTGGTGGTAGAAGCGAATGAAGAAGAAGAAGATGAGTAGCATAAAGTCCCTTGATGAGGTTGAAAAACTTGCTGAAAACAGGAAAACTTGGCGAACTACCATGTGTGACGTTTAACAGCACGGGAAGGATGTAAGATGATAGTTTCTCTAGTAGGAAATTAAGTCTAGTTAGATTCCTTTTCCAAGTGGGTCTGTAGAGTCAGCATATCTGCAAGACATGTCATGCTGTCTGTGTCTCTTTGTTGCAGACACAAAGGTCTGTTGAAAATTGCGGTCTTATATATTTAAGATGATGCCCAAATATAAAAAGTTGCTTACTCAGTCAGTCAGTCATTTGCATGTCCCTTGTGGAATTCTGCCTCCCTAACAGCTCTCCTGTAGGCACCTCGGTTATAAGCAAGATGGCCTGCTGCTGATGCATCCATTTGCAGATTATCAACGATGTCTTGCAGCCATCTTCGCCTTGGTCTTCCTCTCTTTCTTTTTCCCCATTATGTACCCTTCCAAGACGGTCTTCTCTAGATTATCATGACGTTTAATGTGTCCAAAATGTTTAAGTTTTCTCTGTTTAATCCTCTTTACTAGCCAGCCTTCTTCAATATAAGTTCTTACAGTATGAATATATTTGTTCTTTTGTGCCATATAAAAATTAAGAGATTGCAATCTCTAGTATTGCCTGTATAACTGTTCAACATGTACATCTCTCAATGGCAGCACTCAAACTTTTATCTTTTTACAAAGTGTCTTTTTTAAAAATATCTATAAAATATATGTTATTTTATTAACGTTATTTTGAAGAGCAATAGATGTAGTTGTTTACCATGGGGGAGGGGGGGGGGAATGAAACATACCTGAAAGTTTAACAGTCAGGAAAAGAAATATAACTGAAAAGTTTATGTATATATATATATATACACACACACAAAACAAATTATGTATATATTTACACAAAACAAAACTTACTTTCCACAATCAGTGATAAACTATTCTAAAAAAGAAAAAAAAAGTAAAATCCAAAAGACACTTACTTTTCATCAGGTTCTGGCAACTTATCGAAATATTCATCTTTCACATAGACATGGCATGTCGAACAGGCAAGGGATGCTTCACAAGCCCCTACACATAAACAGGTTTGCTAGTTTATATTAGCATGAATCACATACAAGAAAATCTAGCCTCTATGAACACTACCAAGACATAAGAATATCTAACTGACATTAACATGAATCACATACAAGAATATCTAGCATATATTAACATTAGTTACACACATCTAGCTTACATGCAGGAATATCTGATTTGGATTTAACATGAATCATGTTTTTGCAATTAACAATAAATCTCAGGAACAGAAGTAAAACACTTTGCTAGACATGTCTTATGTAATAAGATGCCATGTCACGACAACTGGCAATATGAATAGGAAGAGAAGCAGATTAAATCATACTCTTTTTTATCACAGAAAACAAAGGCATACAGTACCAACACACCATGAACATAAAGTTGCGGTCACTATGATGCCCTTGACATCATTTAAAATGAAGAAGAGAAAGAAGAAACATATCCGTCTACAAGACAGTACACCGAATCTTCTTCTCATTATACAGTTAAAATATCATAAGAGGCATTTCAAAACTTGAATTAAAGAAAAAAAAAAGGCCGTAATATCAACAACCTGAGATACAAGGGGTGTTTGAAAAGTTCTCAGCTTAAGGTACAACAGATTATTTGTGGACAACTTATTTCTCAACATAGTCCCCTTGCAGGTTTATGCACTTGGTCCAGCAATTCTGGTGCATACGGATCCCTTCTCTGTAAAAGTCAGCATCTTGTGCCAGTAGAAAGTGGTCTACAGCATGAATTACGTCATCATCTGAAGCAAATTTGCGAGCACTGAGCTCCTTTTTGAGTTTGGTAAGCAACTAATAGTCCGAAGGGGCCAAATCTGGGGAATAAGGAGGATGTTCAAGAAGCTGGAAGCCGCATTCATGAATGGCAGCCATTGCCACTGCTGACTTGTGAACTGGAGCATTGTCTTGATGAAAGACAATTTTCCTCGATGTTTTTCCTTCAATTTGATCCGCAGCTGCTTCACAAGATTAGCATAATAGGTCCCGGTGACCGTTCTGCCCTTTTGAAGATAGTTTACCAATAGCACACATTCTGAATCCCAAAAGATGGAAGCCATTAACCACCCTTGCTTTATTTGGAGGTGGGGGATCCATGATGTTTCCACTGCTTTGACTATTGTTTGGTTTCTGGTTGAAAATGATGATCCCAAGTTTCATCCATAATCACAAATTCCTGAATAAACTTTTCAGGATCTGCAGAAAAATGGCCAAGATTGTGTCTTGACATGCTGAGACGATGTCATTTGTGATCATCTCCAAGAAGTTTTGGGACTCATCAAGCAGAGACCTTTGTCATTTCAAGATCATCGTGAATAATGCCAGGAACACATTCCTGGGAGATGCCAAACTCAATAGAAATGTACCGCTCAGTTAGTCGTTGATCCTCCATTATCATGTCATAGATTCTGCCTGTGGTTTCATCGGTGGTTACTGTTCTTGATCTTCATGGACAGGGATCATCTTCCAGGCTCTCCCTTCCATGTCTGAATTGAACTGCCCATTTCTTCACTGTGCTGTATGAAAGGGCACTCTCCCTTAGAGTCTCCAACATGTCCTCATGGATCTCCTTCAATGATAAGCCCTTGATGCGGAGGTAGCGAATGACTGCTCGATGAGAAATGTTATCCATTTTCTCAATTTCTGCCACCCCTTACCACTTCAGAAGCCTGTCAAAAAAAAAAAAAAATTGGTTACAGTTAATTTCTTGAAATGTGGCGTTTAAATATTACATTAACCTGATCTACAATGCACTTAATATCAACTGTGTTCAAGTATTTGTACCTTATGCCGAGACCTTATCAATCAACCCTCGTATGTAAATCCAGAAAGTGAAAGCAGTTTGCAGAAGCTGGTAAACAAAATTACCAAAAGCAGCAATAAAAAGAGGTTTAGAGCTAAACAGCAACAAGACAGAAACAATTATAATATCAAACTGCATTATAACTTCAGATGAGAAAACACAAATAAATTCAGTTATCTTGGAAGAACAATAACAGTTATGTGCACAAGGTAATCCTGTCACGCCTTAGAGGCACGTGAAATAAAATCATGAATAGGTAAGGCAAAGGCAGCTTTTTATGACATGAAAGAAGATACTAACAACTAATCATGAATAGGTAAGGCAAAGGCAGCTTTTTATGACATAAAAGAAGATACTAACAACTAATCATGAATAGGTAAGGCAAAGGCAGCTTTTTATGACATGAAAGAAGATACTAACAAACAAGAAAAATCTCCCTAAATGTGGGTAAAAGAGTATCTATGTGCTATATAGAGCCAATAATGCTACACAGTCATGAAGCTTGGATTGGTTAACAAAAAGATGACAAAGAAATCACAAGCAACATGGATGTAGCTTTGGAGAAAAATGCAACAAATACCTTATTCAGACAAACAAGTAAACAAATAGGTCTTCAAAAAAAAAAGTTTCACAACAATTGAAAACTAGTTTAAAATTATAAGAAAAGGACAGTCAAAATTAATATCTTGTGACATGTCATCATGTGAGAAGACAGAAGTTGGAGAACCTAGTAATCACTGGAAAACTCAACGGGGTTAAGTTGGAGACGCAAGCCAAAAATGAAATAACTCACCGGACCAACTACCCAGCATGAAAAAAGAAACAAAAAAAACATTTGAACTGATCAGAAACACCAAGGACTGCACAAGACAAAGAAGCATGATCAGCAGCGCTACCCGGAACAGCATATATTGGTAATAACAACAACTAAGCAACAGTAAACCTATACCAAAGTCAGCGTCAATCAGCTCAGTATAATTTCATGCACCAGCTTTCAAAAGCGTTAACAAAATAATGAGCTCAGTATAATTTCATGCACCAGCTTTCAAAAGCGTTAACAAAATAATGGGCTCAGTATAATTTCATGCACCAGCTTTCAAAAGCGTTAACAAAATAATGAGCTCAGTATAATTTCATGCACCAGCTTTCAAAAGCGTTAACAAAGTCACTGAAACAACCACCACCAACCACAACCACAACGCACCTTCAATTTCAATGTTGTACCTATGGGCAAGGTACATAACATTGTCACCCACCTTGCCTCTGATGTGATGCCTTTCACCCTGCCTGTCTATGTAAGTGATGTTCACCCTATTTTTGTGAATGTATAAAATTGGAAAAAAGTAGGAGCAGCTTTATTACTTAACAATTACAAAGTTGTGATGTTTCGGCGTGAGCCTTAATCATACAAAAACATACAGGACGAAGAAATAGGGAGAGGAGATAAAGTATAGATTTACATGAATACTGTAAAAAAAAAAAAAGTACTTAGCTGTAAATTGCAAGGTGTGGCTTGTCTGGCGGTGTGTGTCAGGAATGGATCTGGTAGGACGTGGAAATTGTTTAAATAGAGACCTGTGACATGTGGTCGGTGGGTTGTAACTGGGAGTGGTGGATGGGGAACCGGGGAGGGGAGAGAGAGTGACGCACTATTGGCCTAGCTAGGAGAATTTGAAACAGGTGATTGGGGAAGAGGTGTTGCAGAGAAGAGGGGTTGCTGAGAAAATAGCGGGGTTGCAGAGTGATGCTGTGAGGAAGTTTGAAAAGTAAAAAGGGGTGGATTTAGTGGAGAGGTACTATAATGATTGAAGAAGATGATGTTACATGTAACTAAACAGCGAGTTTAACCCATGTGGTTCCAGCGTCCCATAATTTTGAATGCAGCGGTTCTCAAGTGCCAGGCGGCTTGTGTCATCTGCGTGACATTGTTTAATGGCTGTTACCAAAAAATCAGATTTGCCTCTGTGGTTGGGGCCATTGAAATGATTTGGGACTGGTTTCGAAGCATGCTGGGTGATGTCGTATAGATGTTTTTGCATGCGGTCCCCTAATCTGAGGCCAGTCTCACCGATATATGTTATCCTGCATCTTTTGCACACGATGACATATATCACATTGCGGGACTCGCATGTGAATCCCTCATGAAGAGTGAGGATAGTTTTGGGAAAGGTGATTGTTTTCGTTTCCCAAACTACAGGGCAGGTAACGCAGCGGGGGCGGTTACATTTTCTGGTGCCAACATACGTAAGGCTCTGTTTCAAGTGGCTGTGGACGAGGATGTCCTTAAGGTTTGGCTCACGTTTTTTTGTGAATACATTCAAATTTATAACATCTGTGACTTTACAGCATCAGCCTCCTTACATAAATTCAAGAAATGAGACTTGGAAGGAGACAGTTAAAGTTAACAAATGATAATGAACAGTGATTGTAGTTATTCTATCTTATGTTAGTTAAAGTTAACAAATGATGATGATAAAGAACAGTGATTGTGGTTGTTCTATATTATGGCAGTTAAAAGCAACAAATGATAATGATAAAGAACAGTGATTGTGGTTGTTCTATATTATGAAGTTATGAGTAGGATGTTTTTAGTAGCAGATATTTGTGGAATTTTGTACACAATCTTGCAAAAATCACAAAAATATTACCATTTAATATCACTACTTTTAAAATATCCTGCCATTGCCAGTGGCAGAATATAATTCACCAATTCCTGTGCCACAATGAGACTGCATGCTACCTGGCTAATGTGTTATAACAAGGTAACATCCACTACTGGCTATACTGTTACACTGAGGTTGAAGGTATGTGAACAACTGATTACCCTATTACAATGAGAGTACGTATTACGCTGAGTCAAAAATTTGTCACATTTTTCGATTCCCTAATTTCGCTCCGAAGGCTCCCGTCTTATACACTGTACTGCCATATGCAATGTCATGCTGACGTCATGTGCTGCATCATTCTGAAAACATGCATCTCTATTTTTAGGAAATGAATCTTGATCAGCGGAGGGAAATATGGCGGGCACCAAGGCTGTCATTCGTGTCCTCCTGAGGCATTTTTCGGAAGAAAGGGCTGAATGCCTCTGCGCTGCCTGTGAAATTTGCAGTGTGGAACAATTGATGACAAGCACTGCAAGGAGGTGGTTCCAACAGTTCAGGTCTGGGGACACCAACATCAAAGACAAGCCCAGGTTGAGACGCCCCTCAACCACCAATGATGAAGCCCTGGGCCAGCCTTTTGAAGACAACCCCAGTACCAGTACTCATGCCTGTCAATCCAGCTTGGCCCTTCTCAGAACACCATAGGTCAGCATGTGCACATGCTCCAACTCAGTAGCAGGCAGCCATGACATGTTCCCCCCACCCATCTCACTCCCTAGCAACCGCAGAGACATGCTGATGTCTGTCACCAACTGTTGGCAAACTCACAAAACAAAAGATTTCTCCACCATATCCCCTGTGATACCCCAACACAGGTTCCCAATGGTTCAAGCCAGGTCAGGTAGCAGAGGTGATTGTCTGACAAGGCCGGTTCGATAAGGTTATGCTTTGCATCTAGTGGAACTATGAGGGCCCCCCCCACCTGCACTGAGAACTGATTCCATTTAGTTGGTCTATGTACAGGAATCTGCGTGCTGAGCAACTGAAGCACTCGTATGATGTTCTGTGCACCCAATACCCAACACTCACCAACATGAAGAGGGTACTTCTCCAGCATGACACTGCACCAATGCACACTTCCAATGTTGTCTGTGCACAACTCACAGAATTGGAGGGAACTGAGTTACTGCCCTATCCACTGTACAGTCCTGATTTTGCATCCTTTGACTACCATCTATTCTGTGTAATGACACACTTTCTTCAAGGACTTCATTCAGTTCATTGGAAGAAGTTGAGGCCTTACTATATAATACAAGAACTTAATACTGAAAAAGACTGGCTAGTGAACAGGATTAAAGAGAGAAAACTTAAAATATTTTGGACACATTAAACGTCATGATAATCTAGAGAAGACCGTCTTGGAAGGGTACATAATGGGAAAAAGAAAGAGAGGAAAACCAAGGCGAAGATGGCTGCAAGACATCGTTGATGATCTGCAAATGGATGCATCAGCGGCAGGCCATCTTGCTCACAACCGAGAGGCCTACAGGAGTGCTGTTAGTGAGGCAAAGTTCCGCAAGGGACATGCAAATGAATGAATGAAGTCTTCCAAGTGCTATTACAAAGGACCATTCGCAATGGGCTTAGTGATGGCAGAAGACAATCGAAAGTTATGGACTCTATTTTGAAGAGTGAAGTCACGTCGTTATTAACATTTACGTACCACTGGGAACACAGCTAAGTATGTATTATGTTGCTTGGTTTTGTGCAGCAGTGAAACACTGCAAAAAACGTGACAAACTTCTGACTCACCCTAATACACTGCTGGCTACTTCACTTACACATCAGCTTCTGATTTTGGGTCTTCCCATTCATATTCTCCATGGCACAAACAACCTGCGTGGAAGAAATCAATGGTCAAAAATCTGATTATGGGATGCCATTCTATGGAGCTAAATATACCATTCATTCATTCATTTGCATGTCCCTTGCGGAACTTTGCCTCACTAACAGCACTCCTGTAGGCCTCACGGTTGTGAGCAAGATGGCCTGCTGCTGATGCATCCATTTGCAGATCCTCAATGATGTCTTGCAGCCATCTTCGCCTTGGTCTTCCTCTCTTTCTTTTTCCCATTATGTACCCTTCCAAGACGGTCTTCTCTAGATTATCATGACATTTAATAAATATACCACTAAATATACGCTAAATATACTATTCATGTTTATTTTTTGTTCTTGAATCTCAATGCAAATGTGAATATTAAGGTCTTGACAAAGGCCGAACTGGTTAAGATCTCAGAATGAAGGATCAAACTGAAAGCAGTGTTCGTTTATCTTACTTTGTGGATCACGCTAAGAAACAACAGCCTAAGCCTAGGGAACATGGTACCATCAGCATTCTTCTTTAGAACCACATTTCAGCTGATTCCAGCCTTCTTTGTATCTCTTCACTGACCATCTAGGGTTTGCATCCAAAGAACAAGACTGGTTCATTGTAGCACTCTCTTCCTGACTCACTCTCATAAATTGTGACTTAAGTATATTTCAACTTATGAATGGAGGTCTTGGCTTGTGCAATTCTGAGTTTGCTTTTTTTTTTTTTTACTTCAGTGATACATCTTCCATCTGATGTTAGCAAGATGCCTAAGTACTGTCACCTTGGTTTAATTTAAACTGTCACATTGGTTTAATTTAAACTGTCACCTTGGTTTAATTTTGTGCCTTTTGCTTATATGATGCACCCTGGCAGTTGGCTTATGAGATGGCACTTACAATTTTCTCACTTTCCCTGATGACTGTATTAAGTAATGATTGAAGCTTGTATCTTTATGAATTAAAAAAAAACATTACCAATAAGTGGCACGGTTTTTCTCCTTTATTATTGGGGGATTTTCATACAGGAGACAGATACAGGGAATGTCTGAAACCCTAAATATCTCTCCTATGAACAATATTGCAGAGCACTATCAAGAATCTACTTGTCACCTCAACATCATAAGGTAAATGAAGGAGAGCAGACAAAGTTTCATTACCCTTTGCACCAACCTAAAGTACATCAACATCATCATCATCAGGTGCCGTGCTGACTGGTGCTGGCTATTATGCTTCTCCAGAATATATGATCCTTCATGCAGGCCATCAACTCGGTTGGTGATCTCCTCTCACACCATCCCGTCAGACTGTCCAGTATCATTTCTCTTGGTCTTCCTCTTTATCTTCTTCCTTCTATTTTCCCTGTTGTTATAATATTTTCTATGCCCCCTCTTCTCATTGCATGTCCTATGAAAGTACATTGTCTCTCTCTTATCTTTTTGACAAGATTTTTTGTCTCTCCAGCTCTTCTCATACATTCTTCAATTAGTTATTTTTGCTGTCCAGGGGATTCGCAACATTCTTCTAATAAACCACATTTCTGCTGCTTCAAATGTTTTTTGTTCAGACCTGCCTATTGTCCATGATTCACTTCCATATAACAAGATAGGTTCAATATAGCATTTTAGGACTCATTTTCTAACATTCATTGATAAGGATGTGTTGGATAATATGTTTCTCATTCTCTGAAATGCAGTCTTTACTTGGCCTATTCTATTCCTAATTTCTGTTCTGCATTTCCCATCTGAAGTTATTACTGCTTCATGGTATTTGAATTTCTGCACTTGCTTTAGAATAGTTCCGCTTAATTTTATACTGCATGCTGGTGGATTCTGTTTCTTAGATATAACCACAGTCTCTGTCTTTTTGATGTTCAAAGGCCTTTCTGTTCACTTTCTTTGGCGACTTTATCCAAGAGATTTCACAGGTCTTGTTGGTTCTCAGCTATCAGTACTGTGTCATCAGCATACCGAAGGTTGTTAGTATTGTATCTTCCAATTTTATGCCTGGTTCTGTGATGATCGTTCTTAGAATATTCTTGCTGTACAGAGAAAAAAAGGTCTGGAGATAGTACACATCCTTGTCGCACACCTTGTTTTATAGGTTGATATTTTCTAGTTCTATTTTCAACTCGAATTGCTGCTTCTTGCTGCCAGTATAGATGTTTTACAATCCTCTGTTCTTTGCCGTCTATATTGATGTTTTCAAGCATTTTAATCATTTCATTATGTTTCACCTTGTCGTATGCCTTGGTGTAATCAATGAAGCATAAGTAGAGATCTTTCTGTACTTCTAAAGCTCTTTCTGTTAGTGTTAGTAAAGCATAAATGGCACTGTGTGTTCCCTTTCCTTCAACAAATCCAAACTGTTCATCTGCTATTTCCATGTTTATCTTTTTCCTTGTTCTTATCATAATGATTCTTAGAAGTAGCTTCGTTATGTGACATAAGAGGCTGACAGTCCGGTGGTCATTACATTCCTTTGCGCCTGGTTTCTTTGGTAGTGCTACAAACGTGGATTTAAGCAGGTGACTGGGATATAACCACTGTTGTAAATGTCATTCAGTAACTTGGTTATTATTTTTATTCCTGTCTCCTCTATTTCTACTATTGTTATATTATCAGGCCCAATCGTTTTTCCTTTCTTCATGTGTTTGATGGCATCTATGATTTCATTTTCAAGTACTGGTGGTCCATCACAGTTTTCAGTAGCTGGTGTTAATTCTGGTTTTTCTCCTCCATACAGCTCACCGATGTACTTTGTCCACAATGTCTTCTTTTCCCATTAACATTTTACCTTCTTCTGTGGTATATATAATCTAAAGCACAATATAGTATAACAACAGAATTAAGGAGACGTGCTCACTACACAGATTTTCTCTGGAAAAATCCTTATATCAGAGATGGTGAAAAGTCGTACGAAACTGAACTGGAAAAGCGAAAGTACAATAGTGCAAATTCGATAACTGAACTAAAAAAAAAAAAAACACACACACACACACACCATCCCGTGCCGTTAAACGTCACATATGACTCGCATGGTAGTTTGTCCAGTTTTTCTGTGAGCTTTTCAACCTCATCAAGGGATTTTATACCTGCTAATTTAGCCTTTCTTAACAATGTTCTCTTTAGAGTTTCACGTGGTCACCCTCTTTCTTTAACCTGTTGTGTAAAAAAAAAAAACATACACAAACACACACATGCAGCTGTTTAAATTACCATCAAATATAATTTACCCTGAAGTCTGAATGATCGTCTCTGCGCCATTACTTGATCCAACAACCTGTGCCTATGTAAAAGTTCTGAAAAGGCAAGGGTTTTATGCAAAACCGACATTTGTTTACAAACCAATCTCATGCATGCCGCCATCTTGTCTGACTCTAGCTATTCATTTTTGCCCTTGTTTCGTTCGAAACTAAGAGATGTGGTGTAGCTTTGTAAACTTTTAATGCTTGAAAGTGTAGCTTTTGCCAGGTTGTCATTACTTTTATGGAAACCTTTTCCTCGCGTGCATTTAGGAACTCTTTTTACGTTTGTAAAAAAAAAAAAAACTCATTTATGATATAAAAATGTTTGTATCATACTTTATAAATTTAAATTGCATATTTTATATACGCACATGGAGCTTTCCGCAAATTCAATTGCCGCCGGATTGTAAGTTTTAAATAGATGATGAAAATGTTTTATGCAGACTAAAAAGATACACATGTATTTAAAGATTATCGGAATACACACATTGCGTATGGTATTAAAATTTTAAAAAGTAAATAAAGTCTTACGTTTAAGTAGGTGCACAAGTTCGGTATCAGTATCTGACCAGCTGAAGATTTTTCATTTTTCCATACTGCTTGTTCAGTCCACAGAGCTGTTTTTTCTTGGTCGTCCTCTCCTTTGTGCGCAGTGCTATCCAAATAAAAGTGTTATATTACTCTGAAGTCATAAACAAAAACTAAAATAATGCAAAGACTCGCAATCCAATTCCAATTTTGGTAAAATTGTCGACCTCCGTTGGTTCTGATTAATTTGGCAGCTTTTTATCGAAAGACCTGGCCAAACCCTTGCATATTAAAAGAGATGCAGAAGTGTTGGAATCATAACGGAGGCTTGTCGGTTTAGGTCGCGAACAAAATGGATGTATTCTGGCTCTGCTTTCCACTTCATGTTTGTAGGAGATTGGATGGACTTAACATATTCATCTGACCATTTTACTAAGGGGATAAATCATCTTTGGCATTGCTTGTGTGAAGCAATCCTTTGTAAAGTAACTTTTCTCGGTGGCATTGGCTCAACATGGCGACAGAACATCAAAGACGGCTCTTTAATTTCAATCTTGGTGTTCATGTTTGTCTCCAGTGCACGATAATTATCGTGGCGGTGCTACTAAATCATACTTGTACGGTCTTGTCGGATGCTCCGGAGTGGCTGGATCCATCTCATTCACACGGAAAGAGAATACATTTAAGAAACATTGGCACAGACCCATCATCTGCAGCAGACAGAAGCGATCCTTCATCTTCAGACACTGATGATGAAGGGTATCTAACAGACACTCGTCAAAAAGCAGTGAACCCAGGAGATATGGGCGGTGTAGTAATTCAGCAAGCGTCGCAGGATTTATCTGCTCGACTTCGGTGGTTGAGTAATGATGAGATTGGCATTACAAACATGCAGGTAAAAGACTAATTTCCCATTCTGGAGTTGAATTGTTTGAAATGTATTTCCACCATTATAACTTTCTCTCATCCAACAGACCACATTATAACTTTAAGCTATACTCAGAATTTAAATATTATTTCTTCAGTTATTTGAAATAAAGTGGAAAAAAAAGTAATTTCTCAGGTGATCATTGCTGAAAAAAAAGGAAATTATATATATATATATATAATAAGTAATTTTATCTTTTTCTTTATTACATTAAATTTATTACATCCCTTTTTTTGTATTGCATAGGGTATCTTGAGTCAAACATTAAAAAATTTATTTTGTTGAGGTCCATTTTGTATATATACTGTTTTGTTTATATATGTAACAGGTAAAAAGAAATAAATTCACTCAGAATTTAATATTTCAAAATACAAAAGATGAGTTTGGAAATAGAGAGAGAGGTCAAGACCTAGTTCAGTGAAGAAATTTGCTGGATTTCTTAATCACTTTTAGGTTGAAGGGGGTGGGGGAAAAAAACCAAACAAACAGAAAGAACTTTGGAGTCTTCAGTATTTGACCAACCGTCATGAGCTTATGCAGTGAAAGTGCATTGAAAATAAATTTAGAAAATGGTTGACCCTGGACATTATGGACTAGGGTGGGAAAGAGCAAAAGATAATATACGTGTATATCCATCATGAAACATGCTAGATTGTTTTTAATGATAATGCTTTCTCCATCTGCTGTGATCTTTGGCCATTTCTGATCAGCTGAAGTGTTTTTATTATTTTTCCATGCTGCTTATTCAGTCCACAGATCTTCTCCTTTGTTTTCCCTTGAATTTTCCAGTTAATCTGCTTTGTTGTATATCTTATTTTATTTTAAAATCTTACTGTGCTCAGTGATGGGTTATTTCAATGACTTTTAAAAAAATTATAAATTTGAAAACAAGTACATGAAATTATATCAGTGATATGATTATCTTTAACAAAAGTTTGCTGTACTATAATTACAAGACCTGTTTTGTGAGAGAAGCAGTGAAATGGCAACGATTAACAGAAAAAGAATAATTGTCATTTAATGTTACCATCTGTAACATGAGGGCACGACAGCATCAGCAGACCATATATATATTAAAGAACATAAAATCCTACCACCTGAGGTAATTTGAAAAACCGTGACGCATTGCTTAGCATGCAGGCACTTTAAGCCATGTGGCCACCCTGACAGTAAAGTTTACTGTTTTGAAAACATGTGTGGTATATCACATAGTGTATAGGGGTTCATTGATCTCAGTCATATTTTATGTTGAGCTTTAGGGTTCAGCATCAAAGGCATATTTTGCTTTGAAGTTGAGCTGGATTACTGTTATTCATCCAGCATTAATATTTGGTGCATAGTTTTTGTTGGCCATAAGGGTAGTACATTAACAAAAATAAAGTGAAGGGGGGGGGAAGGGAAAACTAGTAACAGATGTCTGTGAGGGTATTGTAAAATCCATCATAAAGGGAATCTGTAATTGTGTTGCATTTGTTTTTTGTCGTTTTAATTGCTTATAGAGTGGAAATACTGGGGATTATAGATGGGAAGAGAGGCAGAGGAAAGCCTTTCTAAATAGAGGGTAGTGGGACAGTGTGAAAGAGTGGGTGGAGGATAGCCTTCTGAAGAGAGAATAATGGGATACTCTGAAAGAGGTGAGAGATTTTTTCCAAGCAGAGTATTATTCTTCCATTGAGGATAATGGGACAGTCAGAGAAAGGTGGAGAGAATAATGTGACATTCTGAGATAGGTGGAGTAGAACCTGTAGAGAGAAAATAATGTGGTATTCTGAGAGAGGTGGAGTAGAACCTGTAGAAGGAGAATAATGCGGCATTCTGGGAGAGGTGGAGGAGAACCTTAGACAGAAAATAATGTGGCATTCTGAGAGAGCTGGAGGAGAACCTTAGACAGAAAATAATGTGGCATTCTGAGAGAGCTGGAGGAGAACCTTAGACAGAAAATAATGTGGCATTCTGAGAGAGCTGGAGGAGAACCTTAGACAGAAAATAATGTGGCATTCTGGAGAGCTGGAGGAGAACCTTAGACAGAAAATAATGTGGCATTCTGAGAGAGCTGGAGGAGAACCTTAGACAGAAAATAATGTGGCATTCTGAGAGAGGTGGAGGAGAACCTTAGACGGAAAATAGTGGACAATCTGGTACAGTGGAATGAAGGGAAATTTCTGGATGAACTGATGGAAGTTGGAGTGCTCAATCTGTGACTGCTGATAGTGACAGGAACAAAGAGGACAACAGTTCTGAGAAAGAGCTTACTAGTAGATTAGAGATTCTCAGATTTTCACAGTTGGGTAATGAGAATCTTGTGGTTAACCCCTTTATATCCTCATAATAGCCTGTAGACAGGGAACGAGTGGGAACATTTTTACATGGTCTTGGAGTTTTTTTTTCTACTAAGACCTTGAGAAGAAATTATGGTAACTGAACTCTGAAAGTTTAAATAATTATCAGTTTATTAAAAAAAAAAATTTTTTTTGGAGAAGAAAATTTTGCAGTATCTCAGATCATCACAGTACACTGAATGGGGATTTCAGAGACGATTTATTTCCATACTTACTAAAGATTATTATCCAGTAGGTTGTTTTAGGACCTTTAGTGTCCGTTCTGTGCCGCTTTACTTTCGTATTGTTTCAAGAAAGAAGCATTGTTATGATTTTTGTTTGTTTGTTAAATAGTAGGTTGATTTGTTGAAATTTGTTGACGTTGGCTGATTCTAGATACGGGCGAGGTCTCTTTTCCTTGCCGAGCTGAACTCGGCGCGTTGTCCTCTCACCATTCACGGTTAGACGTGTGTTCGGTGCGGTCTGTGTGTGCTCACCCTGTGCCGGGCAGATAATTTACCGTCTTTGCTGTTTTTTTTTTTTTTTACTCAGCATTAGTGAATCGAGTACTCATATGGGTAAAGTGTTCTAACCTGCAACCTTCCCAGGGTTAAGATAAGTCTCTGTACTCGTGTGATATTCTTTGAAGTGCCTCTTATAATAATTCATGTGAATATTTTTGAACGTGTTTTGTGACTGAAGGTAATGAGGGATCACACGGGTCGATGGATATGTAATGTGGGGGAAACGGGTGGGGAAAGCCACATTAACATGTAAAAAGTGTAGTTCTAGTTTGTCATTGTAAAGAAGTTAGAAACTAGTTTTCTTGTGTAAATGTTCCTTTTGTTGGAAAGAGGTGAAATGGTGCAGAGCTAAAAAAAAATGACGAGCCGAGTTTCTGGATTTCGGGGAGTGTGGCAGAAGAGAGAGAGAGAGAGCGCGCAGATGTAAAGATTTTTCTAAGGTAACAGGGCTTAAGGAAGGACACTGGGAAAAATGTTCTGCCCGAACTTTGGGGAGAAGTGCAGGAGGAGGAAAAAGATTGAGAAACCCTGACATAGCGTTGAGGTGGTGCCCTTTTTAGCGGTGCTCCAGAAGGAAATCTCGTAAAGGAATCATTTGTCTCATGGAAAGTATCCGGGATTTAATGTTTTGCTGGTAGTTTATTATTTTCCTCAAAATGTGGTCTTTTGTTGTAGCATGGGGCTTTACCACACTCCTTAGCCTAGTAAAAAAAAAAAGGGGGGGGGGGGAGGTCCAGAGGGAGCAGTAGGAAAAAGCGGAGGCTGGCCCAGCTCAGGCCTCGATGGAGAAGGTGTGGGTTTTACGTTGACTGGGGCACTGAAAGGATGCGAGGACGTAATGCAACCTTGTGGGGTCCAGAAAGGGGACGAAATGTCCTGACATAGGTGAGATCTGAGTGGAGAAAATGTGTGTCTCATGTTTGGTAGGGAAAAGAGGGTAGAAGACGAGAGTCTGGAATGTGCTCATTTTAGAACCCTTATGATATTTGAAGAGCTCTTCTATAGCATTTACATTCAAAGTGATTTATGTGTTTCTCAGCTGTTTTGTTAAGTGTCCAGGTCTCACAGGCATATGTTGCGATGGGAAATATGCATGCCCTTAAAAATCTTATTAAATATCCTTCAAATATGGACACAAAAATAACAGATATATTCATATTCATTCATTAATTCATTCATTTGCATGCCCCTTGCGGAACTTTGCCTCACTAACAGCACTCCTGTAGGCCTCTCGGTTGTGAGCAAGATGGCCTGCTGCTGATGCATCAGTTTGCGGATCATCAACGATGTCTTGCAGCCATCTTCGCCTTGATCTTCCTCTCTTTCTTTTTCCCATTATGTACCCTTCCAAGACGCTTTTCTCTAGATTTTTAATTTAAAAAATCTCAGGTCTCACAGGCATATACTACGATCGGAAAGATGCGTCCCCTTAAAAATCTTATTTTTGTGGTTCTGTCTGTTCCTATCCACAGATTCTTTAGTTGTTTTACTTTCTGAAGAGCAATATATGTATTCATACTACAGGAACTTAATATTGAAGGTTGGCTAGTAATGAAGATTAAACAGAGAAAACTTAAATATTTTGGACATATTAAATGTCATGATAACTTAGAGAAGACAGTATTGGAAGGGTACATAATAGGAAAAAGAGGAAGATCAAGGCGAAGATGACTGTAAGACATAGTTGATGATCTGTGAATGGACGCGTCGGCATCATGGGATCTTGCGAGAGGCCTACAGGAGAAATGTTAGAGAGCCAAAGTTCTGCAAGGGATATGCAAATGACTGACTGACTACCGAAACTACGCGATAAGAGACCAGCTGAAACATCCTGTCCGAATAAAAAAACGGTTAAAAAAAACAAACATATGCCATCATTGTATTTTTCTTGATCGCAGTTATAGCACGGAGTAACATTTGGAAACTGGAAAATAAAAGTAGCAGTTTCTTTTGCGCGGCTCCAGAAATATTGTGGGCGGGGTATGATTTTTTTCTGTGCGCGGCTGAGAGGGAACAGTGCTCAGCGGGCTCCATCAGATTAATGATCACATCAACCCTGTCGTCATTTCGCCAAGCCGCTGTGACTCCTTCCTCACTCGTGAAGCCGCTGTGACTCCTTCATCACTCGTGAAGCCTCTGTGACTCTTTCCTCACTCGTGAAGCCGCTGTGACTCCTTCCTCATTCGTGAAGCCGCTGTGACTCCTTCCTCAATCGTGAAACGCTGTGACTCCTTCCTCATTCGTGAAGCCGCTTGACTCCTTCCTCAATCGTGAAACGCTGTGACTCCTTCCTCATTCATGAAGCCGCTTGACTCCTTCCTCATTCGTGAAGCCGCTTGACTCCTTCCTCATTCGTGAAGCCGCTGCGATTCCTTCACTCGTGAAGCCGCTGTGAGTCCTTCCTCACTCGTGAAACCGCTGTGACTCCTTCCTCAATCGTGAAACCGCTGTGACTCCTTCCTCACTCGTGAAACCGTTGTGACTCCTTCCTCACTCGTGAAACCGTTGTGACTCCTTCCTCACTCGTGAAACCGCTGTGACTCCTTCCTCACTCGTGAAACCGCTGTGACTCCTTCCTCACTCGTGAAACCGTTGTGACTCCTTCCTCATTCGCGAAGCCGCTGTGGCTCTTCCAGGAAGCGCTGTAAGGTAGGGACTTAGGGTCTTGGCTGGCAGTTCCATCGGAGCGGGCACGTCCGCTCTCCGTTGGAAAGGAAACAAGAATAAAACAGAAACAAAGAAATTGCTCGTTCCTCTTTCTCTCGCCCTCACTCATATCTCTCAGGTTAACTATCGGTTTGTAGCTAGACTGCTAGTTACATTAGCTTTCGATCAGTCCTCGTTTTTTTTATTTTTATTTTTACTTTCCCTAATTGAAAATATCAGCGGGGTGCTGAACATGCACGTTTTTGTTTTTTTTTTGAGGTCTCTTTACCTGCGTACAGCAAGAAACAGTCTGCAAGAATGAGTTAATGGGCATGTTGTGAAGCAGACTAGAAACCTGATACCCCCACTATATCAACGGCGAAAGACGCAAAGGAGGAGTTAGAACAAGGGAGCTGTTCTCTCGGTTTGGGAAATGCAGCATGAACGGTAGAAGACAGGAAATGCTGAAAGATGTAACAGAACATTAGAAATCATGAAGTACTGAAAAATGTAGCAGAACATTAGAATTCAGGAGATACAGAAGGTGTAGCAGGAACATTAGAAAACGGGAAATACTGCAAGATGTAGTAGGAACATTAGAGGACGAGAAATACTGCAGAATGTAGCAGGAATATTAGAAGACAATATTAGGAGCACTAAGAGATGTAGCAGGAGCAGTAGAAGACAAGGAATACCGAAAGACGTAGTAGGAACATTATACACAGGGAATCTGTAAACATGCAGAGATATAGTTTGTAAGGAGAAGCGAGCTTAGCCGTGCTGAAACTGGAAGTTGCGAGAAAAAAAAAAGACCGAGGTGAGCAAATAGCCATATTAGAAGCAGTTTGTATCAGATGGAAAACACAGAACCGTGTTCAAGGCAAAGCGGTAGCGGTAGTGCAATTATGTAAGATTAGCCTTTGAAACACTGGAGATTTAAGCAGACCAGATGTGAGAGATAGAAAAATAAGACAATGGCAGTGAAACAAACTCCAGACTCCATTGGGATATCGTTGTTGTTGTTGTTCGTTCATCGTATTCGATGATGACCACAGATTCATCTTAGTCAAAGTAAGGAGAGGTGTGTCCGTGCGTGACCAACTAGCCCTATGCGAGCTCTAAAAGTTTTGCCATACACGGAACATATATGTCCAGATTCAGTTGTGGGTGCTTGTGCTGCCTTGGCTTTTCACATTGCGCGTTTGTGCTGGGCACTTTCAGTTCTTGAGCGCTCTGCTCTCTGAGCACCCATGGTGGTTAAAACCCTCCATGATGGGCGGACTTGTGCTATGGCCTCCCAAGAGTTTGTGTCTATTCCGAAGGCTTTGAGTGGGATATCAAAGTATCAGTGATTAGCCTCGACATATTGTTGCTCATCACATCTTAGAAAGAGGGTTGTGGAGTCAGTGCGCCAGACCTTCTGTTCCGATTCCTTCGTAAAATTGTACGTTTATGTTGACTTCCAAGTTCAGCCAAATACCGAGTCTTCAGTTTTCTCTTCTTGTAGCCTCCACTTCTGCATACCGTCGCTTCACAGATGGTACATTTCTTCTGACTTCATCTAAAACTGCTTCCGACTCCAGAACCCTCTGACTAGGATCTTGAATCGTCTGAAGGCATGAGTCGGACGGCGAGAGTTGCCATGTCTGTGTGTGCCTCCAAGACCAATCCAAAAAAAGTAGACATTCAACAGATACCACAGTGGGAAGCCCACTGTTCCTACATGTGGTTAGATCAGATTGTAGATAAAATACAGCTTCTTCCATTCAGCACAAACGTGGGCATTCCTACGGAATATTCGGTCCATGGAATATACGGTACGTAAAGGAAACTATATATCGGAATATTCACTGTTTCTGTGATAGTTATTTGCAACACGATAGTTATCTTCTGTTGGAATATGTGAAAAATATCAAACAGCGGGGGAGCATGTGTTGAGAACATCAAAGGATACAGAAAAGTCATTTTTTTTAACCATTGTGAAGTGTCGGCCACATAAATAACAAAATTGAAGGTTGTGTGAACTGATAAGTACGCAGTTTTAGTTATAAAAGATTGAGTGTGGCTGGACTGCTGGGTATTTGGAGTGCAACCTTAGGGTAGGATGGACTGTTGGGCACTTAGCAGAGGATAGCATGGACTGTTGGGCACTTAGCAGAGGATAGCATGGACTGTTGGGCACTTAGCAGAGGATAGCATGGACTGTTGGGCACTTAGCAGAGGATAGCATGGACTGTTGGGCACTTAGCAGAAGATAGCATGGACTGTTGGGCACTTAGCAGAGGATAGCATGGACTGTTGGGCACTTAGCAGAAGATAGCATGGACTGTTGGGCACTTAGCAGAGGATAGCATGGACTGTTTGGTGCTTAGCAAACCGAGGGCGGCATAAACGGTTACAACAAATGGCTGTAGAAGCATTCTCGAAGAATCTTAATGATTGGTAACCCAGTACCCAAGATATTGAAAAATTATATTTTTTGGGAGGACGGTACGCGGTTGATGGCATATGAAATAATAAATACAAGAATTCATCGTCATGAATTTATTAAGTGTAAGTTCTGATTTGCATCACTTGTTAATTCGTTTTCACGCAGCGTCGCATTCTTAAAAATCGCTTACGAAAAAATAGAACATATAGTAATTATTCAGAGCATTGCGCATGGTACATACGGTAATTAACTTAGACGCACCATTGTCCGTGCAACAGCAGTGTTAATAGGAGGAAACAGCATCGTTGGATATAAGTAAGGGACACTGCCGAGTCTGGTATACACTGTTGTTGTAGAAGATCCAACAGGGAAGCGGCCGTTCGCTTGGATGTTATTGTTGTAGCAGGTTTCGTTTCCTTGTTTTTGCGGATGCGAAGACAAAAAAAATCTCTTTGTTGTTCACATCGAAGGTAACTCGATTTCAGAACAAATAAGAGGCTCGGATGACTTTAAAGGAAGGAAACATGAGAAGGGAATACAACGACACAATGGCACATGTTGATGCATGAAACATAAGTCGTATTTTAACATGTTAAAACATCAAAGCCCTTATCAGATAGACTCTCGATTGAAAAAAAAGAGGAATATTTACAAGCTCATATTCCCCTGCATGAAAGGGTTATATATGATCCGCCTCATCCTTGATCACTGAACTAGGCATTATTCCTTTGTTTAAGGTTGCGTTTGTTCTATTTATCGTTTCCGCACACTTGGAAATTGGCCGATATCCTTGATGTTCTTTTGCTACTGCGCTCAGTTATGTCATAAGACTTTGTACGGCTATTGATTTTCCCGGGGGGAGGGGGGAGGGGGGTGGGGGGGGGGCATCGGGTCTACGGTTTGGAAGCCATTTCTCAGTTTATTGCCTTTCAGCCAGGCCATACAGTCGTAACGGTCGTTCGGGTTTTTGTGCCAGATAATGGAAGCAGGATTGAGTGCCACCCTCACTCCTCGCAGCTTCCATTATTCCGGCAACGTCCTAGGCGTTCAAAGATACAAAGGAAGATGGATTGTGAAGTAGGTGATAAAGGGGGGGGGGGGAACGCTATTTTACATTCTACTTTCGCTTCCATCCACAAGCTTAGAGCACACACCTATGATTTCCCGCTTACACTCTGCTTATGATGCGTCGGCTTCAGAACAGACGAGGTGGCCAAGAAGTTCCGTTTCCGTGCCTCGTGATTCGCCATTATCGTTGTTGTCGTGGACGCCAAGTAGCCTTGTCTCCCCTGCCTTCATTGCGATCCATTCTGGAGGCCGCAGAAACGGCTAGGGACTGTTTATTGCCTCGTGCTCAAAAATACCATTGCTTACACACAGAACTGTGCCCCCCAAGCCAGCTTGTTCTGTGAATAACGTCACGCTAAAACCCGCACTGTAAAGACACCCTTCTAGCCAGCTGCCTCTTTTTTAAAAAAAAGTGGGGGGGGGGGGAAGAAAAGGAGGCTATAAAATTCTACTGAAAAGACCTCTGTACCATTCATCATTTCTGCTCGTATTGGCCCGGGTAAATACCTGTGCTTGGTTAGAGTTCATGGGCAACGGGACCGGTTGTTGCCGACATCAATAGAGCAATGATACCTAGCGATTTTCACCTTTACATTGTCGATCCTGTGTGTTTTGGTTAAGCTGGTGATAAAACACGAACATACTCTGTTGTTTTTTTTTTTTTGAGGGGGAGGGATATCCAGGACATTGTTGCTGGGAGATATGTACGGGAGGACGATGTTGTGAGATGTGTACAGGGCAGTATTGTTATGAGACAACATACAGGGCAGTGTTATGAGATTATATACAGAGCAGCAGTGTTGTTGGGAGGTGTATACAGGGCAGTGTTATGAGATAACATTCAGGGGCAGTGTTGTTGGGATATGTGTACAGGGCAGTGTTGTTGTGGGATATGTATATCTTATATCTTATATCCTTCCCGTGCCGTTAAACGTCACATAGGGCTCGCAAAGTAGTTCGCCAATTTTTCCTGTCTTCAGCGAGTCTTTCAACCTCATCAAAGGATTTTATGCCTGTTAATTTGGCCTCTCTTAATAATGTCCTCTTCAGAGTTTCACGCGAATGATATGTATATAGGGAAGTGTTATTGGGAGATAACATACGGGTCAGTGATGGAAGAATTATCCCGGAAGATTTAGGAGCGCACACAGTATGGAGTTCATACAGTGTGAGTCAGTTGTCTTTGGGTTGATACAGTGGGGTCAGCTGTCTTGGAGTTCACATAGTGTGGATCATGTGTTCTCTAGTAGTTCACACAGCGCGGGTAGGTTCTATTGGAGCGCATACGCAGCAGTGGTACGTCTGAAATGCAAAGTAGAAGCATCCCCAAATTAGCTGTTTATATGTGAGACTGCACGGAAACGTTACAAACTTTTCATTCGTATTCTTTTGGCTGGAATCGAGTCACTAACCATGAAGTTGCGAGTTGAATGTGCATCTCTGCTCTTCATATCTCGGGAGTCCAGGTAGAGTCTTCGAAGTCTGACTCTTTTTGAGTCGTGTCTTCTAGAGTCGTGAGTCTATAGCTCTGTGATTCACACAACGTAAACTACTACACAGTGAGAAACGCACTTGCAGCTGTTGCCATTTTGTCTCACGTAGACTTTCAGCTTCCAGCTTACATAGTGCCATGACAAGCAGAATTGTTTGCGCTAATTAAATTTCATGTTTCCACCCCCCCCCCTCTTCGCGAAAGCATATTCTTAAATTCGCATAAATAAAATACGCCTGTGATGCGAATACGCCAGATTTTTTGTAGGTTTTGCTAATAAGTTTAACGTCTGTCGCGCGAATCGCAATGTAGGATGTTTCGTTCCAGTTTTGATCCCCCTAGCTAACTTGATTTCACATACACACAGTCAACATTTGTCTGTTTTCCTTTCTCACCCCTCTTTGCTTTATTTGATAATTAGATTATTTCAAACAATGTATAAAGAAATTGGAGGCGACTTGGATGTGAGTTTTAAAATAAAAGGTGCAACA
This sequence comes from Achatina immaculata, assembly GCA_009760885.1. Taxonomy (NCBI): domain Eukaryota; kingdom Metazoa; phylum Mollusca; class Gastropoda; order Stylommatophora; family Achatinidae; genus Lissachatina; species Lissachatina immaculata. The sequence goes on from CM019720.1 coordinate 60,812,742, forward strand.
AACACTCTGGACAGCCAGAAAAAAAAAAAACAAATGAAGAGGTCTTCAGAGAAGTTTCAGATGAAGAAATACTAGTTTAAAAAATAATTCAGTCAAAATTTCTTGGATGTGTCAGTGAGAAGTCAGAAGTTAGAGAACCTAGGTAACGACTGAAAAATTCAAGAGGAGAAAAAAAGAAAGAGTGGAAGGCCAAGAGAAAGATATCTCACTGGGTTGACCAAGTGGCATAGAGAAGAAAAAGAAAAAACATTCGAACTGGTCGTAAACAGCAAGGATTGGACAAGACCGAGGAGCATGATTGTCATTGCTGAGTAGCAGGCACATAACATACATACATATTATTTCAGAAATCTAGGAACAACTTTATTAATATAGTTGTAACGTTTCCTCATATTATTAGAAAAAAAAAGAGAACAAGGAAACAGGACAAAAAGAGAAAGGCTAAATATACGCGTAATATAAACAAAGAGGAATATACCAAGAAATGGTTGTGTTTTATATCGTCCCACACAAACACTCAACAAAATACAGACACTATCAAAATAAAGACGCCGTAATTGCACCTGTACGAATTCCCTGTAACAGCGAGCTGTTGTTCTTTGCAGCCGATGCTGTAGAGATGTTGAGGCACAGCATCGCATTAGCGTTTGAGTGGGTTATGGCGGCTACTTTTTCAGTCCCGGAGTATAGCTAAAAAGCAGGGGGTGTGCAATGCTTCTTTAGCAGACTCCACCACCATGGGGACTGTGGCGATCACTGCCCCGTTAGCCTATGCCTGTTATTTTGGGTACCGACGGAGAGGTGGGACAGGGTCTTGTTCAGCTATGGGTCGCTAACCCTGACGCTAGCATATCACTATGGGTCGCTGATTACCTTATCGGGCGTCAGGCGTCGTAATAGATTAGTGTTCAGAAAGAAAACACTTGCATTTTGTTCAAATGCTAACTTTCATGTTAAATGTGAGCAGAACGACAGGATATTTTTCATAAGTGTGGGGGAGGGGGAGGGGGGGGGGGAAGAAGAGATATCCCCGTATTGAATAAGTTAATATTGATGTCAGGAAAAAAAAAGTGTGATAAATAGGTTTTGTGGGGAAGTTGTCTCGGAAAAGAGGGCGCTATGCGAGACCTGTCGTGTGCTGGCCGTCTGATTTTTACACTCTATTCAGCAGATTCGTCAGTTCTCGCTTGGCTGGTTCACCGTTCATTGCGTTCTGCTTGGCTGAATTTATCACGCCTGCTGTTTCTGATGTACCCCACCCTCCTCCCTCTCCCTCTCCTATGTTTGCTTGGTTTGTTAAGTTTTTTTTCCCGGTTCCATCTCGTAAATGCGTTAGAACAGCGATGATGATGATGATGCAGCGAGGTAAAGCTCGCGGTGTAGCTGATTTTAAAGTTAGGTTAATTTATTTTTTCCCCAGACGCTCAAGTTCCACTTCTATATCCATTGTTAAAATACTTTCATTCGTCCGGCTCGCTTTTTTTTATGTGTGTTTTCCTCATGTTTATTCTAGTCATTTTTCATCCACATCCTATTGTATAATTTTGTCGCAGCTTCTTACACCCTACCAACATTTTAGAGCTATGTAAGTCGTAAATTGTCTTTCCTTCTCTCCCCCCTCCATTACATAATCTTATGGCATGGCCGAAGGCTTGCCCGCTATATATGTTACGCATGCTTCTCACTTTGCATTTCTTTATTTCCTTTTGCGATATTTGGCAGCGGTTTTGCTTCGGTGGCTTCATCTGTCCGTCTTAGCGTTGTCCCTTTGTTTGCAGCGTCTCCTCTCTCCCGTGCATTGGGGCACGTCGAAAAGAGAAATAAAACAGTTCCATGTTGGACGATCTTCCAGTGTTGTTGTTGCGGCGTGCAGTGTGAACATGGCGACAGCTGCGTGTGTATGGAAGTTCACTGCTGTAGTTATCTCTCACATGGAACTCTGGGCTTTCCGCAACTATTCTAAATCTTTGCGAAATAACCCCGAAGTACGAGGATCATGATTGTGATGTGGAGTGGGCCACACTGGCTTGACTGAAGTCCCGTAGTGGACCCAAGAAGCATACATTGGCAGACTTCACCACCGTGGATCCAATGTGGAGTCAGATCTGGCCAGAAGGAGAGCAACATATTGTTTCTATGAGAATCGGGGAGAGATGCTGTGCCAACTGTGGTCTACCCAGCCTCTCTAGCAGAGGCATCGTTGTTGCTGTCCATTTGGGGGGGGGGAGGAAGTAATCTTTATTACATGGCAAAAAAAGGACCCACCCCCAGTACACCCAGAGAGTTTGGAGGCAGCAGGAACATGATTTGTCACATCTGAGATATATTCCAATAAAGATCAAATTAGCTTGCAACACTAGGTTTGATGCAGCGTGCCACTGATTGACCGGCCATTGTCTTGATCTGGTGCGGTACCAGCTAGTATTTATGTTTGTTACTTACAGTGGTTCGCGTGTTAGTGTGTTAGTGGTCCGCGATGTGAAGTACCATCTGTTAAATTTAAAAAAATAATGAAAGGTTTATGGCATCGCGATGTTGATCATAAGCTGGTTGTCTGTAGCTTATATATGTATTTGGGAAAGTAGTCCTTGTATGTAAAAGGTTGAGAACCATTGCGAGAGTTTTGCAACGTCTGGCTTGAATGCATTCAAGTTGTCGTTCGCTGCGAAATGGATGCTTTATGTAAATCTTCCTGGAGGTGACATTTTGCTGTCCTTTATTATTAATATTATTTTTAAATAGATTTGATGCTTGCGTTCTGGTCAGCGTTTGTCAGTCCTGTCCAAACCGGGTGTTTCTTGGTTTGTTATATCAGGTACTTTTGTCTTTGCGGATATAACTTAAGGAAAACTAGCCTCACCCACACAGGGTGCCTGCAAGTCCTTCTTTGGGAGTAGTTTTAGATAGGGCCTATTATACGTACACATCATACTTGTATATTCGCAGTGGAAGTCAGCGCGTTGTTTTACTTAGCTAACCCCCCCCCTTTTTTTTTTCCCTTTATTTTAAAGGAATAAAGTTTCTCAGTGAACAGATGGCATTCATCTGAAGATGGCTTGGAGCGAGCCATTTGTGTCCCCGTAGCTGAAATCCATCGAATTTAGAAAGAAAGATTGTTCAGATTGTGACAGGAGTGCTCAGAATCTGACATGGGGCCAGAGGTGATGCTAACAGTCTTTCTCTTGGATGAGAATCCTATTAAGTTTTAAGTCTTGCCAGTGAAATGTGGATCGTCCACTCCAGAATTAGCCTAGAATTACAGGATTGATCTTGTGTAATGCCAGCTTCGTCAGTTTCTAATCATATTTCATTTTTTTTTTCCTGTGGGAAGGAAAGGAGAAAGAGAGCAGATGAAAGACGAATTTTACTATAATCTTTGTGGCAGAAGGTTCACGAACTTCTCACTGCTGTTTTAATCATTTCCTTCTTGTGTTCTGTGAGGGATTACAATGGTATTTGTGCGTCCCTCATGGGGCTGTTTCTTTTCCAGGCCGAGTTCTAAAACCTATCCCTGTCCGTCGCTAGTCCGCCCGAGCTGTATAAATGAGAACTCGACATTACGTGTTGGGGAAAGCTGTTAGAGAACTGCAGCTTTTGAAATAATCGTTTTGAATACTTATAGTTAAAATGTTCCGTGAAAGAATTTGGTAAAATGACTATGTGTGTGTTTTTTCGTTCCTCAGGCAATTTATGATTCCTTGCCATACGAAGAAAGAACTCGGAAGGAGAATGAGCGGTTAGATGGGGTAAGTTCATTTATTAAATTTTCTCATTGCTCATCAGTTTTTGCTAGCTTTTATATATTTAGTTTTCAGATTTTTAAAAATATTAATTTGAGCTTCCCGCATTCTGTGATCATTTGAGCTTCCCCATTCTGTGATCATTTGAGCTTCCCCATTCTGTGATCATTTGAGCTTCCCCATTCTGTGATCATTTGAGCTTCCCGCATTCTGTGATCATTTGAGCTTCCCCATTCTGTGATCATTTGAGCTTCCCGCATTCTGTGATCATTTGAGCTTCCCCATTCTGTGATCATTTGAGCTTCCCCATTCTGTGATCATTTGAGCTTCCCGCATTCTGTGATCATTTGAGCTTCCCCATTGATCCCCCAATCTGTGATCATTTGAACTTCCCCGTTGATCCCCCAATCTGTGATCATTTGAACTTCCCCGTTGATCCCCCATTCGGTTATCATTTGAGCTTCCCCATTGATGCCCCATTCAGTGATCATTTGAGCTTCAAGACGCTCTCTGATGCATACACACGTTGTGGTTGTCAATCATTTATCAGTCAACAGAGTTAGCCAACGTTTTTGTTTAACTAAGAATTTTACTAAGGATTTTGAGTTTGTTTTTGTCCCCTGGGCTTTCATTTGTTTTTTTCCCCTGGGTTTTCGTTTGTTTTTTCCCCTTGAGTTTTCGCGTGCTCAAGTGTCACTTTTGTCATGGGCTCGCCGTCCTTATATTTGTACTGTGGTATTTCATATAGGAGCAGTTTTGACACAGTGGATATGGGGAAATCATGCTATTTATTTCGTTTTATTTAATATTTGAGCACATGAGTAGCACAGTACTTAGCGAATTGTATTGTTCATATGAAGGCAGTGAGTAGTTGGTGGCCGAGACAGTTGTAAAAGTACCCCTGGAAAAAGTATCGGCCACAGATACAGTACTCCAATGTGATCTGTATACCTATACCCCTTCTGGGACATTGTTCCACATTGTTACTATGTCAGTACAGGAGTAAAAAATAAAGAAAGAAAGAGAAGAACAAAAAGGAAAGACAGAAAAGAACAGAAGAAAATAAATAAAGAAGAGATTCATGCAGAAAATCAGTCCCGTAAATATGAGACAGTGTATGAGCTACCAGTAGGTTGATACCATCATATGTTGACTGAACGGCACAGGGAAGTGGCTGGGAAGTCACGCGGTTTCACATCTCCTGTATATGTAATTGTGCCTTAGTTTTCTGTTGTTTGCTATTTGCCTGTTCTTAACAACAACCGTAGCTGTTGGTAGATCTGTTCCTGTTTCTTTGTGTGTGGCCGCGCTCATCTTACGTTCAGGCACCCAACACATGAATATTTTCAGGAGGTAAATAAAAGGCAGTCCTGTTGCGCCAAGGATGTGGTTTTAGTGCCCATATTTTCCTTGACCTGACCTGACGGTGCAGGAGAGAGTGATAACGGCCAAACCACGTCTCGCCCCTACCCCGCCTTTCATTCCCAGTAATTTCCATGCTACTGCTCTGTTTTGATGCGTTTCTTGTGCCTTTTTGTCTCACAGATTGTGGACAGGTTACGCCTGCGTTTCCGCAAGTACTTGCAAGTGTTACGAACCAACAAAATCACCGTGGAGAACCTGTACAAGTTTCACGTGAAGCAGCCCATAACGCTTGCATACAGCTGCTGCAGCATGCCGTGCAAGGAGTTCCAGTAAGTTCTTGTTATCTGTTTTCTTTTAACATCACTTTCATTATGAAAGATAATTTTCTTTTCAGTTTCGTATTGCTTTAACGTAATAACATGATGATGATGAAAAAGGGTGTTTCTGAATTTTAAATAACTTTTTTTTTTTCATTCTTTCTTTTAACAAAATGAACAGTTTTTTTTTCTCGGTATGGGCTCATTCTTGTCAGCTTGTTTTGTTTCTTACTTTACGTTAATCGCAGTACTTTCTTTCTTCTGTTAGTGCCATGTTGTTATTGTTGTTGGCTTTGTGATCTTGGAGTTATGTTCTTCCATCTGCCGTGCCGTGTTGTTGTTGGATCAGTGTTGTTGGTCTTGTGTTATTTCTCTCTGTAACGTCGTGTTGTTGGTCTTGTGTTCTTTCTCCTGTATCGTCGTGTTGTTGACCTTGTGTTATTTCTCTCTGTAACGTCGTGTTGTTGGTCTTGTGTTATTTCTCTCTGTAACGCCGTGTTGTTGGTCTTGTGTTCTTTCTCCTGTATCGTCGTGTTGTTGACCTTGTGTTATTTCTCTCTGTAACGCCGTGTTGTTGGTCTTGTGTTCTTTCTCCTGTATCGTCGTGTTGTTGACCTTGTGTTATTTCTCTCTGTAAGTTTGTGTTGTTGGATTTGGTGTTATTTCTCTTTGTAACGTTGTGTTGTTGGATTTGGTGTTATTTCTTCTGTATCGTCCTGTTGTTGGTCTTGTGTTATTTCTCTCTGTAACGTTGTGTTGTTGGATTTGGTGTTATTTCTTCTGTATCGTCCTGATGTTGGTCTTGTGTTATTTCTCCTGTATCGTTGTGTTGTTGGTCTTGTGTTATTTCTCCTATAACGATATGTTGTTGGTCTTGTGTTATTTCTCTTGTATCGCCTTGTTGCTGTTGGATCGATGTTATTGACCTTGTGTTCTTTCTCTCTGTATTGCCGTGTTGTTGGTCTTGTGTTATTTCTCCTGTATCGTCGTGTTCTTGGTCTTGTGTTATTTTTCCTGTATCGCCATGTCTTCCATAATACCATGATGTTGTTATTGTTGCTGCTGTTAGATCAGTGTTGTTGGTCTTGTGTTTTTCCTCCTTTTGTGGCGTGTTATCGTTAGTGTTGGATCTCTCTGTATCTGGAAATATGAGACTTATACAACCGAAGCAGAATTTAATATCAGGGATTGCTGGTCAGCGAGTGGGAGGTCTGGCAACCAGATGGAACCGCTGACCTCGGCCACGATGGATAAGTTCACTAACAACTTCAGTACTCAACCACGCCTTAACATTAACGTCTTTATATAAATTAAAACCCTGTGTTGTTGGTGGTGGTGGTGTTGTAACTTGTGGAAACAAAGGGGTAACGCTAACCCTATAGGTCAGGTCAAGAGATGGCCTTTGTTGGCTTCTTTCACATTACATTGAGAAAGTACGCTAGCTACTCTTATTCTCTGTTGGTAAACTGAATCTTATATAAATATATATAATTTTATATTGTTGTTGTTATTTTTAATGAAACTTGTGAAAGTGATTTTTATTATCGGCTTTGCCTCTATTAGCATCAGTACATTTCTGTTTTTATTGCCGTCCATATATTTGTCGGTTTCTCTCCTCCCCCCCCCCCCCCCCCCCCGATAAGAGCGATTGATTTTGTTCACAAAATTTCTCTCTCTCTCTCTCTCTCTGGTATTCACAAATTGATTTTGGCACGTGTCTTTTCTAGGGAGTTGAGAAGGTGGCGTAATTGTGAAGCTTGGCTGGTAATGAATTTCCACACCCAAATGGCCCGCGGCTAAACACCCACCACACCCTCACCCCTCTGTCTTCCTCTATGTATCAGTGTCAGATCACGTTGGTGTTTGTAATTTGTAATGACTGTGGCGACGCCGCAATCACGAAAAAAAGGGGGAGGGGGGTTGAAAGTTGTGTTCTTGTCAGCTGTTTGTATTGTGCAGTCACTACGTCTTATCTCATGCTGGTGTCTCCCCCCCCCCCCCCCCGTACTTTGTCCCTATACTCACGAATGGGATCAGTTTAAGACTGTGCTTGCAGTATCAGTGAGGCGGTAGTAGCCAAAACCTTATCCTGACTTGTACAGGGCGCTGCTTGTAGCAATAGGTTGCTCCTGTTTGGTCAGGCTTGTAGTAACATTTACTAGGAGTCCACTGGGAAGAGGAGGGGGGGGGGGTGTGTGAATATCTGCTAAGAAGTGAACTGATCAGATATGGAAATTAAATCAGCATAACCCGCTCTCTGTGTTGCTCTGTGCTTTCCTTCGTCGGGTCCATCAGCCCGATCCATCAATCAGTACTTGCTTCATGAAGGATCTCTTTAGAACTTAGATTTCCTTTCTTTTCCGTTCCATTAAAACGGTGTATACTGCAGGATATATATTAAATGCGACAAGATACACGTTAAATGCTTTAGTAATACACAGCAACATGTCAAAATGACGGGGAAAGGAATTGCTCAGAATTCTGACAGTGGAGGCTGCGGTCCAACTTAGAAAAAGTATCTTCTCACTTACATCTTACATCCTTCCCGTGCCGTTAAACGTCACGTAGTTTATATGCACGGTAGTTCGCCAAGAAAATTATGGTGTTAGATACATTTCTAGAGGCAGTATATAATTTGAATGACCGTGGCTTGTACTTGTTCTTTCTTTTGTGTTACATTCTTGAGAATAATAATGGAAGCCAAGTGTTTCCAATCTGTAGTTCATGGACCTCGGGCTCACGAATAGGGAGATAGCTTGTCTCCAAAGTGCGAAAGAGGAAAAAAAGACAAGACGGACAGGACATGTAGTAGATTGAACACCACGAGGAGGAAACAGAACACTGCAGAACACGAATTGTTGGGACACATTAAAGCGTATCTTTCGTGCAGAAATATTGAAGCGCTTTAAAAACGGACCTTTGAGGCAGAATTCCTGGTCAATTTGAAACAATTCTTTGGGCGCTTCAGAGCGGACCCTTGAGGCAGAATTCCTGACTATTTTGAAACAATTCTTGGAGCACTTTAAGACGGACCTTTGAGGCAGAATTCCTGGTCATTTTCAGACAAGAATTACAGTGACAGAAACGCAGAGAATTTTTTAAAGTTTTTAAAAGTGGGGGATGGAGTTGATGATTTGTTTACTTTTCTCATAATTATAATTCGTGACGCTAAGAATTAAAAATATATGTATATGTCTTATTCCAGATCCCATAATCTGTACGGATGTAAAATAGCGCGGCACACGAGCTGTGATCTCGTTCCTCCTAGCATACCGAGGGGAGCCTTCAACCCGGGCAGGAATCTCACAGAAGGTGAGTAGAGCAACGTGTGCTTGTTTGTACAGTCTGTGGGTGAGTGTTTTCAGAGTCTTGTCTGGATCTGATTTGTTTGTGAGTGGAGGATTTTGTGGCACAAACACGGGGAGGGGAGAGAGAGATACTTGGGGAGGAAAGTGGTTTATTAGATTTGTACTCTTTTCTGGATGTAGTAAGTGGGGGGGGGGGGGGGGGGAATTACATTGTGTGGAAGTGTGGAATTTATCAGGAGTATAGAGGAAAAGACAAGCAGGAAAACAAATATTTCGACCATGGATACCTTTTTCATGTTCAACATAAAAAAGTAGGACAGATTAACAGGGGAAGAGAAAACAAAATGTAGTTCTGTTGTGCCATAGAGACCCCGCGAGAAATGGTTTTAATGCCCATATCTTCCTTCACCTGATGCGGCTAGCACCCTGCTTGTCTTTCATCGGCTCCAGAAGGAGTCGAATACCCATTTTCCTCAGGTGGGGTGTCTGGAGCTCCTCGGGGTGGGCATGATATGCCGGGCCCAGTATGATAGACCTACGCATTTAACGACGAAACCCGATACCCCACTCAGTCGCCCCACAGGAGTAAGAAAAAAAGGACAAATAGCAAAACAGATATTTCAAACACTGATGCTTTCTTCAGGAACACTATTGAAATAGAGGATAGATTAACATAAGACATTTAATCAAATGATCAGCAAATCTATCAAGAGTGTATAATGCAAGTGCCTTTCACAAACTTTAATACTGAATTACATCACTTGCACTCGCATTCTTTACGACTGAATCAAACCACATTTGGTTTATTAGCGAATCGTACCAGAAACACCAGTTTTCATACAAGAAAATGATATATAATAATAGATCCGGATGTTTTTTCATTGCAGGACAGACAAAAGCTTCATGCGTGAATAAGCGATAGAAGGTTGATTTCTCGTACCGTTACGAATATAGCGCTAGCTGCTGGCAACAGGCGTGAAATTGTTAGCAAAATAAACCACGTACGACCCGTCACAAACAAAGTATCAAGCTAAAGCTATTACAGTTGATGTTTCGATTCTCACCAGGTTTTGGCCTGTTGGAGAGTAAACATGGCCAAACAAAACAAACAGTTAAAAAAAAAAGAAGAAGAAAATAGGAGATAGGTAACATGTATTAATTACATTTAAAAAAGGAAAGGTAATGAGATTGCTAGGGTTTAAAAAACAAAATATCAGTTTGTTTCAGACGTATCGAGGTAGCTAACTAGCCACTGTTCTAGTGTTTTACAGGAATAATTAGTGTATAAGTATACATAAGGAAGTATATAACTATACACGACGCCACTGCAGTAAAGCTGTGATAACAAAATGTATAAACTAGGAAAAGAGTAGGAACAGCTTTATTAATTAACGAGCACACAGCTGTGACGTTTGGGTGTGAATCTTAATCATAAAAAACACACAGGGCAAATAAATAGAGAAGGAAGATAAAATATGAATTCACGTGAATACTGTGTAAAAAAAGTAGGAATGGAAAAAAAATAGACGAAATAAAATAAATGGAGCATGTAGCTGTGGCTTGTAAGAAGCTGTGTCCAGAAATGCGCATGGTGGAGTGTTGGGAATGTTTAAATGGAGACTTGTAATGTTTGATAGATGGGTCATAAAGGGGGAGGTGGGGGAGGGGAACCGCAGAAAGGGGAGAAAGTGGTATAATGGCAATCTAGCCGGGAGAAGGTGGGATAAATGATTGCATTTGGTGTAGAAGGGTTGTAATCAGATGCCGTGGGGGAGGGTTTTGAAATGTGTGTAGCAAGTGAAGAGTAGTGAAACTTGGTGCGGAAGGAATATCCATGTGGGAGAGGGGAATGTTAGATATTTAACTGAATTGCGAGTTCAACCAATGTGGTTCTAGCGTCCCATATTACTCAAGCACTAGGCGGCTTCTGTAATGGACGTGACATTGTTTGATGGCTATTACCATCTGATTCCTCAGTGATTGGGGCCGTTGAAATGATTAAGGACTGGTTTAAAAACATGCCGGGTGATATAATGCTTGCGGTCACCAATATAAGTTATCCTGCGTCTTCTGCATACGATGGCATATATCACATTACGGGACTTGCACGTGAATCCCTCATGGCGAGTGGGGATAATTTTGGGAAAGGTGATGGGTTTTCGTTTCTCAGACTACAGGACAGGTAACACAGCGAGGGCGGTTACATTTTCTAGTGCCAGCATATGCAAAGTTCCGCTTCAGGTGGCTGTGGACGAGGATGCCCTTACGATTTGGTTCCCGTTTGTATGCTAATAGGGGTAGATCAGAGAAGATGTCGTGAGTATCGGGGTCGAGTTGGGTTAGCGGCGGATGGCGATAAAGAATTTTCTTAACAGTCTGACCATTTAGGTTGAAAGAAGTATTAAATTAACTCTGTTGGCTGAAGTTACAGGTTTTTTTTATCTGAATATCTCTTCACGGCTCACTAGTCGGATACGGTTAAATGCTTTCCGAAGGACATTTTCCGTATAGTGATGATGACGAAAAAAATTTGTTGGATTGATCTGTAAAGTCCGAATTATCCTGACATAGGAGGAGATGGGAATATGGGATGGAGTTCTTAACAAGTTTCAGGATGGGAGGAGGTGTGGCAGAGGTGACAAGGCTAATAATAAATATGGATAGCGATATCTTATATGCAGTCTGTATATCTCAGTAGCTTTTCGGCTGGGCTTTTTTATGGGCCATAATAGCCGGTAAACGAGGTTAGATCTGGTGGTATAGTGCAGGATTAGTGAGATTGGTCAGGTGGCAGACTTACGGGACAGCCAGGAGAAACAGATAAGATACGTTAAAATCCTGTCAATTGAGACAGAAGTTGTGGAAGATGGAAAACAGAAGTTGTGATTAAGCAAAAGGCAGGAGTTCTGAGAGATGGAAAACAGAAGTTGTGATTAAGCAGAAGGCAGGAGTTCTGAGAGATGGAAAACAGAAGTTGTGATTAAGCAGAAGGCAGGAGTTCTGAGAGATGGAAAGCAGAAGTTGTGATTAATGGAAAGACAAGGAGAATGTGAGCGATGAACAACAAGCTGAAAAAAGAGAAGTAAAAAGAAGTGTAAATAATGGAAACAAACAGATACAAAGTTGTGAACGAAGAAGACAAAGAATGACGAACAACAGAAATTGTGTGTGTGTGTGTTTTTGTTTTTGTTTGCCATCGCCGCGTGCTGAAAGGTGATAGATCTACAGCAACTAATATGGAAAACATTATATCTTCACTTCCAAAGTTGCCGGCTGTCGCAAATTACGCTCCCGTTTCTGTCACAAAGCACAGCCACTTCTTTTGTGTTAATGGAGTTTACACTCCCCACCTCCCCCCGTCCTCGCCATTTAAATAATTACCGTAATATGCGGGAACACTCTCCGCGCTGCCGCAATGGCTGCCTTTGAAGTTCGAGATATACATCACACAGAAAGCCATTAATACTGCAGATAAAAAAACTTCAGAGCTATTAAAGTCTACTTTGGAAGGGTTTTCTTTCCTCGCCTTTTCCCTCCCTCTTCTCTCTTTAAAGGCAAAATTAAACGCTCTAGATGTAAAGTCGATTGTATGTTCTTTTCTCTTTAAATACAAGTGCGTAAAGAGTTGTTCTTTGATAACAGGGGTCGAACTAATAAGACAATTCACGCTGTATGAGCAGGCAGAAAATACCGGAGGTGAATTGTTTCGGCTTTTTGGAGATGAATTACTCGCCGAAAGCTGGAGGTAACCTACCTACCCAGTTTTCTTCTTATCTCTATCTCTCCCTCTGTCTGTCTGTATGTCTGTCTGTCTCTTTTCCCTCCTCTATCCTTTCCAAAATCCAGCTCTCGCCAAACGTTGGAGACTGATTTCTCTGTTGAATATCTGCTTTCTCGACATCAAAAGGAACGGAAGAGAAGAGGCAGGGAGGATAGAAAGGGACGGGTGGAAGAGGGAGATTCACATCAAAGAAGGCAATTCTCCCCGTTTCTCTCGCAGTCGAACGAATCTAATGGCTGAATCGTGCACTTCTTCGGATAGAGAGAGCGAGAGAAGGGGGTTCCCAATGTCTGAAAGGCAGTTAAACGGACCAGAGCAGGCCTCATTACACTGTAAATGCGCGGCAGTTTCTTTAGATGGGGGCACCAGAGCCCGGTTTGGAATGCGTTTTGCAGCTTGGAAGACGTGGGCCATCAAAATATTTTATGCCGGCTTTGCTATTCCTCTCTTTGTGCCATTCTTGGTTTCATTAGTTTTTACGATCCTGGATACAGGATGATTTGTCTAACCGCTGTTCTAGCCTCTCTTTCTCTCTCTCCTCTCCTTACCTCCCCTCGCCAAAATGGCAGTGATCCGGTTTTTTTGTGTGTGTGCCAAATCTCACTCAACCATAGCGTACGGGCACCATATTCTCCCTCGCCCAGTCCTCCTCCATTTATTAAAATCACAATAAAATCTTGATATCTAAAATTTTTATGTTTCTCAACCCTAGTATACAGTTATTCTCTGTGGTGAAATCTATTTTATATTAGATTTTTTTTTTCTATTTTAAACCGCTGGCACAATCAGCCTCCTTTCTTTTTGATTTTAGTGTCGCTCGTTTTACCACTTCATCAGCCAGGCCTGAAATCGCTCTGGAAATATCGCCCGCCCATTAATGTTTTAGCAGGGCAGTTTGATTTTTATCACCATCACGGTACATAAACCTGAAGGCGTTTGGGATATCGCCAGTCTCCACTAGACAGCGTTTTCTACACGTTTTTAGAATCGAACTTGAAAGACCGCAGGGCTTTAAGTTGATGGTAACGATAGAGCCATTTGGAGAATTTGCTCCCAGGTTTTTAAGATATATATTTTTTTAGCTGTTTTTCCTCCCTTTAGCCGAAAAACAACAATCAAAGGGGGGTGGGTGTGGGATTTTGCTACCTTTTGCTCATTCGAGCAGATGTTTCATTACCGAATCAAGGCGCGCTAAATATTTTGTCATCGTTTGTCCGAGACACTTCTCTTTGTTGTGGAAATACACGAGGCGCTTTGATATTTCTGCGCTATAAAATACGATTCATGTTTTTTAATGGCGTTGAAGTTTGGCTTGGAACAGAAAGCGTTCTTTGGGCGTTTTATACAGGAGTAAGTAATGAAGAGTTGTGAAATTTTCCTTTTTTTAAGCGTCGTTATTTAGTTTCACAGGCGCCAGTTCTTTTTTTTTTTTCCTTGTCTCTAGCAACAGAGGCGAAAGAGGCCCAGAAATAGTGCAGAAACGATAAGCAAAGTTTTTTTTTTCTTTTGAAGTGAGAGAGGCAGAGAGCGTTTACTTAATGAAATCTTTAGCGCTTCTTTTGAAATGAAAACGCTTCATAAATACCCGTGTTTACCTGTCTGTCATGAATATATGTAGCAGTTTTGTGGAATCGTTTCATCTTCCAGGGTTTTTTTTTCCTTCTTCTTCTTCTTCTTCTTTCCCCCTACGCTGAGAGGAGGGGGAATCTTTTGATATATTTAAGTAGATTATCTTCGGGAGAACAAACGAGTGCCGTCCTGGTTGCAGTATCATGGAGAACCGCACTTCCCCCCTTCCCACCCGCCCCCTCTTCCGGCACATACACACGTCCAGTGTAGCCGAACTGGCTGCCCGCCCTTCGTTCTTTCCTCGATATAACCGCATGTGCAAACATCCCGTACCTTGATGCTTGTTTGTGGGGATCTGGCCGAGGTTTGGTCGGGCAAACAACCCCGTTTTCTCCAAACCCACATTTTACAAGGGGCGCGGGTTCCAGGCATGGATTGAAGTCTTAAACTTCAGTAATTTGTAGCAAGAAGGACTAGCCCTCTCCCTCGTCTTTGCTCTCACACAGACTCGGAATATTAAAAACGTTACACACGTAAGTTTCTTCTATGTGGAGTTCTGATAAGAAAAATAAACATTTTTACAAAATCGTCAAGAGCCTTTGAACACAATCAAGTGACTTGAGAAAACAGCAAGAAGCACGGAGATCCAAGAACCTACAGGAGTAGATATAAACCTTGAAGTTACAAGATTTAAACATGGGGTAAAGTAAAAGCAAGACACAAGAAATAAAGTTGGATACATACATTTCGTGGAAAAGAAGGGACAAGTAGACGGCCCAGGATTCATTGTGGAAAGAGGCAGGTGTAGTCAAAGATGGCACCACGTGGTGCTGGGGGAGGGGAGGGGGGAGAAAGACAAACATGTCAAACAGTAACACACAAATGTATAAACATAGAGAGGCCAAAACAGAAGAATAGAACATTTTGTTTTCTTCCCATCTGTATGTAGTAGTAGTAGTAGTAGTAGTAGTAGTTTGAAATTCGTAGGGAAAAGTCCCACAAATTAAAAAAAAAGAGAAGGAAAACGATCTGTGGGCAGCAGGCACATTTGACTTGCATCGTTCACACTGTTCTTTGCGTATGCATCAAACCTCCTTTCCTACTTGCAGTCATCGAACAAAGTCAAGTGATCTACACAGTTCAGCAGGCTCTACTGCTCGTATACCCGAAAGGAAAAAATGTGATGTACTGTGTTTTGCCGTCTCTCGATCATATAACCGCCAGGTCATCGTTTTCTTGCATAAATCGTCCGTACAGTACAGTATATTTCTGTTCTGTGTTATTTGATACCGGTTGTTAGAGGTGTTTTTTTCCCCCCATCTCTTGTTTGTTTTGTAGGCTTTTGGTCTCTTATTGTTTGATCTCTGACGCTTTTGTTTCATGACAGCTGATAAGTGTAGGCTCTTGTGTGAGCGGTGTATGATAAGTCGGACCTTCCTGGTGTCACACGAGGCTTCTCAGCGAATAATTAAGCTGGGCGTTGTTTGTATGTTGTCGAAGAATGGGTGAGGTGTTATTAACAGAATGAAAGCTCTTGGCAAGGGAGAACAAAGCGAGGAAGCTAGGAATACAGCCTTGATAAATAATATAGGGAGAACCCTGGCTAAGAAGCTAGGAATACAGCGTTGATAAATAATATAAGGAGAACCCTGGCTAAGAAGCGAGGAATACAGCGTTGATAAATAATATAGGGAGAACCCTGGCTAAGAAGCTAGGAATACAGCGTTGATAAATAATATAAGGAGAACCCTGGCTAAGAAGCTAGGAATAAAGTGTTGATAAATAATATAAGGAGAACCCTGGCTAAGAAGCTAGGAATATAGCGTTGATAAATAATATAGGGAGAACCCTGGCTAAGAAGCTAGGAATAAAGTGTTGATAAATAATATAAGGAGAACCCTGGCTAAGAAGCTAGGAATATAGCGTTGATAAATAATAAAGGGAGAACCCTGGCTAAGAAGCTAGGAATACAGCGTTGATAAATAATATAAGGAGAACCCTGGCTAAGAAGCTAGGAATAAAGTGTTGATAAATAATATAAGCAGAACCCTGGCTAAGAAGCTAGGAATACAGCGTTGATAAATAATATAAGGAGAACCTTGGCTAAGAAGCTAGGAATACAGCGTTGATAAATAATATAAGGAGAACCCTGGCTAAGAAACTAGGAATAAAGTGTTGATAAATAATATAAGGAGAACCCTGGCTAAGAAGCTAGGAATACAGCGTTGATAAATAATATAAGGAGAACCCTGGCGGAACAGTTGATTGAAACTGAAAAAAAGACTAGCTCTGTTCTTGTTTATTTACACTCGTGGCATGTTCATGCATGTTCATCTTTCGACATCGGGATGTCATTGGGTGTTTTCTTTTAGAGATTTTACTCCGATATTATGTTGGTTGTGTGTTCGACGTGTCCTTGCGTGTAACAGAGTTTTGAATCCCCTGCGCTTTGTTACATTTAGCTCAATTAGTCTTGCGTGGTGTGCGCTTTTGATGACAAAATATTGAGCCTGTTCTTCGATTTTTTTTCTTGGATAGGGTTATATAGGTTCTTTTTTGTCCATTTTGATGAAGCAGTCTGAGTTGGCCCTTGCTACTAGTTGGTCAGCCTTTTCAATAGCTAACAGTTGACGAGAAAAGACATCGTTATATCGTCGCAGTATTCATTGACAAAATAGAATTTGTTCACTACCGTACGCTCCCCGCTTATCCATACAGAACTGTTCTTTTATACATATTTTCCCTCGCTCATATGGGCCTGACCTGTTTTTATTTAATCATTAAAAAAAACCATTTTCACTTCTCTAGTAAGATTGTCATTGCACACGGTCCAGACTTTGCATCTCGGAGACTGCCCCGGCATTTGTTATACCAGCCTTCCTGCCGTCGACTAGGCTTAGTCCAGCGGTTTTGAAGAGATTTCTGCAGTACAAAGCAGAGCGCACCGCTTTCACAATCCGCCCCAAGCAAACACAGCCTCAGATTCATATTGGAATGGCCCCCGGTATTCCAACAGGCCAGGCCGTGTACGCGAGAAGATAGGATTCACCCAGTCTTGCAGGGCTTTTTATACGGCGCAGTGACAGATGGTTCATTTATGTGAGACAGTGGCCAGTCTCTGGCTTGGTCTTTCATCGCGCCACGCTAGTTCCCGTTAAGATACGTCTCCATAAACATGGCTGGTGTGACAGCCAAGGTCTTAATGAAGAGTTTTTCTTTTTTTCAGAATCTTCCCCACGTAAACACCCTCCCCCCCCCCCTTTTTTTTAAAAAAAACTATATTATTGTTAAGTATAACTCACAGTATTTCAGAAACACGGTAATCTAAGTGGTCATTGGCACCGCTTTCATCATCGTTAGAAGAAGCATCAGCATAGGCGTCACTTGCACCATAGAGAGATAATACATCAAGAAGATAGTAGAAAAGTAACATCAGCTGGAGATGTGATCTGCCCGTTTTCTGTTGGAGCCAGAGATAAGGGGATAATTTGTTTCATGGATCAAGGGGATCATTTGTTTTATGGATCGTACTGCAGACCAGTGGTTCTCAGGCCAGAGTTCCGCGCAGCAACTGCAGTGTTTCTCAACCAGGCTTCAATACAGCAACTGCAGAATACTGTAATCGCAGTTTTGAAGGATAATTTGCGTTCAAATTTCTGTACTCTCTCTCTCTCTCACTGCCTACCCACCTGCCTGCCTGCCTACCTATCTACCTACCTACCTACGGAAAAGAAAAGGGGTATGAATAGTAAACTGTCTCTCGGAGTGAGTGGAGCGGAAAGACAAGAAAGTTGAACACTTCCAGTGACGATTCAGTGAAGAAAATTTTAAAATGACGTATATTGTCCTTCTTGACAGTGAGATCATTAACTACAGTGAAATTATTAGTGTTCTTCTGTTCTTTTGTATTGCACTTGTTGGGTGTATTCCTCCGAATCTCCATTTAGCATTTCTGACAGCAGAATTATGACTGTATGTTGGTGACAAAACGTTACTCATGAAAGGCGGGACAGTTTCGCCGGATGTAAACGCTTTCTACCAGCAAGAATATCATTTAAAGAGATGAAAATTCGTAATACATTTACAGGATACAGTACTTGGTAAAAAAAACGGCGGGAATGTATAGATGGTGTAAATTTATTGTTGTGGTTCTAAGATACGTCTGTCAGACTCGTTTCTTTTAGCAGGACGTGGATATTTACGTGTCTAGAATGTCATTTTCTTGTCCACCGTTCATTTTCAGGGTTGATAGGTCGACCACGTGAAACTCTAAAGAGAAAATTGTTAAGAGAGTCCATTTTTAGTGGGCTTAACATCCCTTGATGAGGTCGAAAAGCTCGCCGAAAACAGGAAAACTTGGCGAACTACCATGCGGACCTATGTGACGTTTAACGTTATAGGGAGGATGTAGGATGTAAGGTTCATGAGAGGTGTAAATGCCCCCTACGATCGAGCAGTTTGTACATTCAGTGATTACTGGCTGAAACACTGAATAAATGACTGGTGAATGCTTAAAAAAACACTAATCCAGTGATTGTTAATTTGTTACAAGCATGCATTAGTTGGTTAGCTGAGTGGTTTACTAATCCAGTTGGTACCGGGTTCAAGTCTCAGCATTGGGATTTTTTTATGTACACACCAGAAAGGCCGTGGGGTCCGCCAAGCCTCTAAAAATGGGTACCAGAGAAATCTGGGAGGGTAAATGCGGCCAGTTATGATACTAACGACACCACGCTTTCACGTGCCGAAGTCTTGGAAATACGGACCTAACACTGTATCCCCCAGTATGTCTTAATGGCACGGGAACGGGATTTTACCTTTACCTGTGAATTGTGTTTATTATACTGAATACATTGTTAATTATACTTATGATCATAACAGTGGTTGTCACCAGCGAAGCAGGTAGCTCCTACTCGGAGAGGAGTTTCAGGGTTTTAAGGGGAGGTGTTTTTGTTTTCCTCCCATTGGGGGAGGATAGTGAAAATCCATTGTGGACGATGGTTTAATATGCAGGGGAGGATTCTGGGACAACCAGGATTAAAAAGGGAGAATTGGGACATAGAGATCCACCGTATTAGAGCCAACTATTCAGATGCAAAGATCGGCGAATAGTAGCCCCAGCAAAAAAATGTACATATCAAAGTTCCCCATTGAAACAACTTCGCCAGAAAGTCTGGCTATGTGATGTAAGGATCTACACGATCTCCCTCAGGAAAGAAGATTACTATGAATCCAGGCAAGACAGCTAGAGCGAGGAGGGCACCGTTGAATGAACATACGTACGCTTCCGGAGGGGAAAATCAAGAGCGCATGCCAGCACCACTTGGCACCAAGAAATACATCATAACCGAACTATAGCTGGAAATATTCGGTCAACATATTCAGCGCAGGAGGTTTGTTGTTTTCGTCCCCAAGGATGTTTCCTGAGGCACGGGTCAAGGTATTTCACTTGCATGCGACAAACGGGGGGAGAGAGCATAAAAACCGCTATCTGGCAGCTCTAAAAGAGTGAAAAAGGACTATCATTCGTAGGGCCCACAGTGTAAATCTCTTCAAATTGCTACGAAAGTGATTTAAGATGCACGGTAATATACGGTGTAACATTATCAGGACAAGAAGAAAAAATACTACGAGATAAAACATTTCCTCTCCTAGACCCGGCCTTTAATCTAGCCCCGGGCTAATATCAGTGTATCTCCCCAGGGCTTATCGAATTCTAGCGCAGGTGATAAATTATCACTCGCCCCTTCTCGAGGCAACACATCAGTAATAAAGTATCTCCTTAGCACAAGCTCTCGGTGTGCTCTGTTAGTTCTGCCACTCTCCCTTCTCTGTTTGTCCATCTCACCATGTTCTGTGTCTGTGTTTCTCAGCTTATTGTGTCTCCCTTAGAGACCTAACAGCGCGCGCTGTATTGTTTCTGTCACTCTTTCTTTTCTTCACCTTCCTCTCCGTTTCTCAAACTGAGTTCTGGAACAGAGAGAAAGTTGTATGATAAAGAACAGAATGTCAGACAGGTTGGCGTACACACATTTTTCACCTTTTTAAAATCTCTGTCTGTCTGTCTGCCTGTCTGTCTGTCTGCCTGCCTGTCTGTCTGTCTGTCTGTCTGTCTGTCTGTCTGTTCCCCCCCCCCTTCTTTTTCCACAGTATGTGTATATGTTTATCTGTTAGAATTTCTCTCACACTATCTTTCTGTCTGTCCTTCTTATCATGTTCTGTATGCGCGTGTTTCAGCTCACCAAGCCTGAGAATTTTCACCGTTCCCTGTTCGCCTCTGGTCATTGTGGAAGTAAGTGAGAAGCCAGGCATTGCAGTTCTCTGGAAAAACATTGCCTTACTTTAGTGACAAAATAGAGGAACGCCCTGACAGTTTACTATCGTCGTTAGTTACGAGGTGGTATCTGAAAGCTGCCGGGCTGGTCCAGTACGACTTACCTTGTTTAAATATGGTCACCTTCCCCTTCGAAATAGTCCCTTTGGGAACATACACAGTGATACCCGTCAGAAGTACCACAGAAGTCCTTTTCCTGAAGACCGTCCAATCTGTCTGCGATATCGTTTGGATTTCATCTGCGGTGTCAAATCGGCGTCCCTTCAGCGTGTTCATTTTTCTTGTCAGACTCTAGAACGGATTCCATTCATGTGATAGAGCTTATGGATTGTTCGGCCTCGGTCGTCATGTATGATAAATTTTTTTTTCAATACTTTCTGAGGTTTCCTGATGATTCGTTTCCGTCATTTTGAACGGTCACTCGACCGACCTTGAAATTTGTGTGACGCTCAAAAACTTGTTTTGGCCAGAAGCCTGTAAGTAGCATTTGAAGAGTTTTGGTAGCAGATTCACCGAGCTTTACGCAAAATTTGAAGTCAGCCATCACAGAGCGGTTCTAACGGAAGGTTACAAAAGCCCGTGTACAAATTCAATACGTATAGACAGTCCGACGCCAAGTTGCAGACTTACTCAGCAGACTTGGGAGTAATGACTTTCAATGTCTCACGCATATTTGTCGAACAGTACAGTCACAGTAAGTACAGCCGAGAACTTTCCGATAGCACATCACATCATTGCCGTCATCATTGGGCACGGAGGTAGGCCTCATAAAATAAACAGATACATAAATAAAACTTCAATGGAACGTCTGAGATAATGTAACAGTGTGATTTTTTTTTCAGGTTGCGGGGATCGCAAAATATAAATTAACCAAGAACTAATATACAGTGGCATTGGTGTAAACCTTAGTCTGCTTATGAGGAACTGTTTTTTTCTGAAGGGAACTATGTAGGGTTCTTGCTTAACAATGATAAAACCTCACAACCGAGGGTCCCGGAGACACTATTATAGAATAAATAGTGTCTTCAACGAGATTGTTTTTGAAGGAATACTTGCCTGCTTCAGTCATTTCTGACCATAAGCTGAAGGCCACAGAAACAAAATCATCTTTACTGGAAGCAAACTCTCGCATGTCTAACTATGATGCTGAGATTAGCTTCATCTTCGAGTTAACAGACCTGGTTTATTTCCACGATGGACTGAAGTATAGTCCAGCCCCTTCATATCTCCAGCGTGTGTGGTTTTACTGCTTGTCGAGGCCTCCTGTTCTGCGTAAAGAGAATGCGGAAGGTGTGTGTGTGTGTGGTGACGGATAGGAAGTGGTTTTCAGCGTTTTGGTTACAAATCCGACCGCGCTTTTGAAAGTCTACGGTTTTGAAAACCTCCCCAGCCTGTATCACACTGCTTCTTCCTCTGTACACTTCAAAGCCTCGCTGCCGATGTCATGGCAGCCCCTTTACGGCCGCGACGTATGTTGTTATTACATATGCGCCAAACGTGCGAAGAGTGTTGAAGATAGAGCGTTGAATAACCCCCGCTACTGATCTAACGCTCTCATTCTGGCCCTGCCAGCCGTGCCTGTTTCTGTTGGCTGTGTCGCTCTTTCCAGATCGCTTTCAGCCATTCCATATTCACCAATTCTCGTTTTTCCCCCTTACATCGATTGTGTGTGTGTGTGTGTGTGTGTGTGGGGAGGGGGCGGTGGTGTTACCATTTTTTTTTCTCCCAAGAGATTGCCTGTTATTGCTTCTTGTGTCCTCCGCACATTCTCCTCGCTTTCATCAACATTCATATCATTATTCAACTTATGCTGCTGTTTTCATCACCATTCTGTATTCTACTTGCTGTTACTGTTTTTCGCGATATTCACTTCTGTATTCTACATAGTTACTGTATTGATCAACATTCGCGTATTTATTCTACTCAGTGTTAACATCGCCAGTCACGCTTTTCTTCTCATTCTTAACACTTTCATCATTCACATTTCAGCGTTCTGGTCACTTTCAAAGACTTCATCATTGTGAGTCTCATTCATATTTTATCGAACTCATTCGTAGCAAGCGAACTTTCTTAGACCTGTCTTGCACAGCCACATAACTTTCTGTAACAGCAGGCCTCACCATACAGCGCTGTCAGTAATACCATTCATTCATTCATTCAGCCTGCAGTGTCAGCGTCTTATTTCTTCTTTCCCTAGTTCATCACAAGCTAGCATTCATTCCCCTTCTCTCTCTCTCTCTCTTGTTGTCTACAAACCGTTACCAAGCAGCCTCCACCCCATACACAGGTACAATAACTTCACGGACGTGTTCACGTATAGGTTTCGGGTACTGTCTGGGCTATTCTCTGATTACTTGTCCAGCAGGTGCTGTCTTCGTTCCCCCATCAGAGCTGCCGGTCTCGTTCATGTGGCGTGGCGCTCCCAGACTTACACCCCCTCCCTCTCCTATCTGGTCAGCTTGGATTTGCATTACCCAGTGAACTAGGGTTTTTAATGTTTCTCAATTTGTGATGTTTCCACGTCGCCACATCTTTAAACGTGCGGCTGTCATCATCGTGGCCGCACAAACAAGCAAACGTAGCTCGCGTTTTTGGTGTTTTATGTTGTAAATCAGTATAGAAAATTATCGATTTTTTTTCTTTTTTAAATCGGTATAGAACAGTATCGATTTTTTTGTTTGTCTTTTGTAAATCAGTATAGAAAAGTATCGATTTTTTTGGGGGTGTTTTCTTTTGTAAATCAGTATAGAAAAGTATCTATTTGTGTGTATGTGTGTTTCCAAAACAAGATGGCTTTTGTGTTGATGGCTTTGTTTCAGAGTTGGCCGTTTAGTCCCTTGGGCTTGCCTGATTCGCTTGAATGTCCGGCTTTAGTTATTACTCTCTCTCTCTCTCTCTTTTTTTTCCCAAAACTTGTATTTATTATGTTTAGTTTCTTTAAACGTGCAGTGGTCTAATTTCTACTTGTGTTTCATCTGTTGGTCAGCGCAAAGGATGGGGAATTGTTTCTCAAGAAGGTTGCGAAGTCCAGTCAAAATCCAGTCGTTCTTCATTCAGTTCAGATCTATATATTGGTTAGTGAACAAGCTCAGATAATGGAAAATATCTTCCTGCAGTGCGAGGCACACCAGAGTATACTCTGTACGGTGTCAGTGTATTCAAGGAACATTAGAACATAAAGAAATTAATCGGCACTGGGAATAGTTTATAAGTGAAAGCGAACGAATGGAACAGTCTTGGCAGGCAGATCTTGAATATGGTAATGTTATTGCAAAGCGGCAGTGGTCATCGTCAGGCTGCAAGAATGTTGGCATTACATCTGATGTTCTTTGTGCTAGCATTACTTTTGATGTTCTCTGCGTCAGCGTGTTGCGTTTGATGTTCTCCACTTTAGCAGTACACGTGATGTTGTTACCACGTGCGAGGTTCCAGCACGGTAGTTAAGATGTTGTTGTTTGTAACAGCGCTTGATGTTCTCACCAAACAGCAATCTGCTGCTATAAGTGCTTTAAACCCAAAGCTGCGATAGTTCCAAGGACTGTAAGCAGAGCTACTTGAATATCTTCAGGCGGTCGCGTCTTTAGATCGTTGCTTGTTAACGTCGTGTTTTGCCAGGCTCAGGGGCATAGAACACAACAAGAGCCTTTGGTTAGCCTCGGTAATTTGCAAGAACAAAATGTTACAGCGCGTAACTTTGAAGATCTCTATTCACCATAGCATCGTTTGTTAGACAAGTGTTTTTAATTGAACAAACGTAGGTCATAATAGCGCTGTAACACGCGTTCTAAACCAACCAAGTAAACGTCATAGATATATGACAAACTTTCTAAACCCACCATGTAAATATAGATATATGACAAACTTTCTAAACCCACCAGGTAAACGTCATAGATATATGACAAACTTTCTAAACCCACCATGTAAACATAGATATATGACATACTTTCTAAACCCACCATGTAAACATAGATATATGACAAACTTTCTAAACCCACCAGGTAAACGTCATAGATATATGACAAACTTTCTAAACCCACCATGTAAACATAGATATATGACAAACTTTCTAAACCCACCATGTAAACATAGATATATGACAAACTTTCTAAACCCACCAGGTAAACGTCATAGATATATGACAAACTTTCTAAACCCACCATTTAAACGTCATCAGTGACAAACGTTTTTAACCTCAACCAAAGAAAATGATGCATACATGTGCAGCCATGGGACTCAAAGAGATTCAGCTCTCTCTCTCTCTCTCACACACACACACTCACTCACTGTGTATATACTGTTCCAAACAAAAAAAAATGCAACACTACTGTAGTCGTAATGGACACCAAATTTCAAACTTGTATCAGAACTTTATTGTACGGAATTAATGTTTCAATTTTGGCATGAAGAAACTTTAAGACTTTAACAGTGAAATGATGTTCATTAAATTTGGTTTGGACTTTTATTCTTTGCGACTGAGGCCCCCTTTTCAGTAAGGTGTATGGTGTAACGACATCTCCTTGTAGATTAGACTTTGGATCTGTTGTTGTGGGATGACTGTCCGCTCTTCCCGCAGTGCGAGAGACAACTGTCGAAGATTGGTTGGCGCCACGTCTCTTTGTCGGACTTGTCTGTTGAGTTCATCCCATAAGTGTTCTATTGAGTTCATGTCTGATAACATGGATGGCTTCGGAATGGTCTGGACGTTGTTGTCAGCGAGGAACTGGGTGGTGAGTTGTGCCACATGAGGTCGAGCGTTATTCTGCTGAAAAATCGACCCTGGTGCAGCCAGAAGTGGAAGGACGTGAGGACGAAGAATTTCAGCGACATATCGGTGGTAATTCAGGCGTCCTTCAATTTGCACCAGCTCACTTCTTCCCATGACACACCAGTACACCTCCACCACGTCGAGGAGCCTCATCCACGCAGTTCTGAGCGTAGCGCTCATGGAATCTGCGGTAAACTCTTCTCCGTCTATCGTGTCGCTGGAGCAGAAAGAATGATTCATCACTAAGCCAAAACCCTTCTCCAATCATTTGCAACGGTCTATTGACAATACTGGTTCGCTCACTGCAGTCGGTTCTGGCGATGCCGTTCTGTCTATAGGGTCTTCTAACCCCAAAACCAGCGTCGTGCAGCCGGTTCCTGACCGTTTGATCTGAAATTCGACGAGCTGCTGTCATTGACTGGACTTTTGAGGACGCAGATGCAAATCGATTCCTGAGGTGACGCAGCCATATGAAGCGGTCTTCGGCAGGAGTTGTGACTACCACTGCTCGGTCGATCTGCAACTGAGCCAGTTTCTTGAAGTCGTCTCCAAAGGCGACTAATGGTGCTTCTAACCACATTAAATTGTCTGGCCACTACACTTTATGACTGACCAGTCTGTAAACGTCCAGTGATGGTGAGTCGTTGTTCTGTAGTGAAATGAGCCATACTTGCACATTAAATTTTCAAATGAATTGATTCGAGGAGCATCAATCTTTTATAGGCATTCAATAACATGGTCAGTGAGTTTTATCTTCAGTAAGTTTCATGGGATTCTTGTGAACCTGTCATGGGTTATTGTCAAAAATGCTATTTTGACTAGTGTCGCTTTTCTGTACTCACGAATCACCTGCTGAGTACAATTCAGGTCAGCAAGTGAAGTTGGTGTCCAAGTGAACGTTTCAGGCAATTTGCCCTTGTCTGATCAGCAAACTTCAGTTTAAATCCCGACATCGTATTTGTGTTTTGTTTTGTTTTGAACATTCTATATTGATTGCATTGTAACCATGGATTTATGTGTTTTGCAACGTGGGGTCCCAATGCAATGAGGTATGGTAGCCTCTCACTGAGTTTTCAAAGCCAGCCCGGCTTTCCCCCTCAAAGCCCGCTTGTTGAGCGGATAACCTTACTGTTAGCACCCTCTGGCATTGAAAACCGTCCAGGCAGCCTATAGAATCGCGAAGTGAATTTCTCTCCCCCCCTCTCCCAGCCATTCTTTTACGGGCATCGCTATCTGAACAAATGGAAACAACATGTGAAGCCGCGTCTTTGAATGTTCGTGTTTATAACTCCCCTCTGGATGCAGATTAAAAGGAAATGTTAAGGTTTTTATTGTGCACGTGGTGCGCACTCTTCGTCTTTTCATTTTCCCGAGGACTAGAAATTCATATGTAAACAGAATAGTTTGGCATACAAACTTGGTTAGGCGGATTTTAATGCTAGTGGAGCACATCAAACAGTCTCTCTTTCCTTCCCCACTGCCCCCCCCCACCCGCATCTACAAAGGTTTTAAAAAAAGTTTATTCTCTCTCACGTCCATGTTTCTTCAATACTTGGATTATCCATCTCAATTATCTTTTGTGGAAGAGCAAACGAACAACCAAAAAGGAGATGAAAGAGGAACTTTAAGGGGTGAGGTAGGAGTGTGTGTGTGTGGGGGGGGAAGAGAATGAAAGCTGTTCAGCGAAAGCTTATGTTATTATGTTGAGCTAAGAGAGCTTGAGACATGTCTTACAATCTTAAGATTCAACAGGTCGATACAGACCAATGGGATAGTCTTTTAACATTCAGTGGGCTGATACAATGTTAACATTCAGCTGTGGGATACAGTCTTTTAACATTCATCAGTGTGACGCGATCTTTTAACATTCACCAGTGTGATACAATCATAATAGTCAACAAGATAATAAATCTTAACATTCAACAGTGTAATACAATCTTAACATTCTACAATGTGATACGGTCTTAACATCCAACAAGGTGATAAGAACTGCGGTACAACTGATGCTCGTAAGAGTAGAGAAGGACAGAGGTTATGGTTCCACTGTATGAAATAGTTCAGAGCCCTCACTCCAGTGGTTCCCACATTTGTTTCAATGTGCCGCCCCATTGTTTCCAAGGTCACACCCCTCACATGCAGACTACGCTTTAGTTCTGATGCCCCTCTGCTGCTTTCTCGTTTTTTCTCACTGTTTCCCTGATCTTTCCACTGCCCGCTGGGGGCGGTGCTGTCCGCTCTGATAAACACTGCTTTAGCCCATGTATTTCACTCTGAACACGACAGACGCCAGACCTCTATCCAGTAAAAATTACATATGGGACATTGGATCTGAGTCCTTATCCATAATTCAGACATAAAAGGTCTTTGGATACAAGTTCTTCATATGTGCAAGTTAGGAGTTCAGTATAAGGACTGTAGTTACAGATCTCTGTTAATTTATATTGAACTAGTAAATCACAAACCCAACCACTTTCATGCAGTGCCGGGCACTGTTCTTTCCATGTATGTATATGTTACATATTTCAACTTTGTATCTAAAACGCCACGTATGAACTATGAGACGCACATTCATCCACTTAATCTAACGTATATGCAGTTCTTTCCACTTCTGTACAACTCGTCCACATCCGTCCGTATTCTTTCATCTTTGTGGGTCATTTGGCTCAACTCTGAGCAGTCAACATCCATCATAAATAAGCGCAGGATCAGGAACTTGGAAATCCAGAACGCGAAAACGTTTTGATGTTGTTTTATCAAGAGATAGCATACGTAAGTAAAACACACAAGCTCAAGGACATGTTCCCGTAGCGGACAACGCTTTAAGTGCCTTTATAATGTACGCGGAGATCGCATCCACTGTAGCACTGAAGCGCGGGCCATTCGTTTATATTTAATAGGGGTCGGCTGGAAACTGTTGGGTTTCCCACTCACGAATTTGGCTGAGGAGTAGTGAAACGGAGACTAAAAGTACACTTTGGACATGGTGTGTGCGTGTGTGTGTTTTGTTTGTGTAAATATGCATGTTTTGGTGAAGAGATGAGTTCAGTTTTGAGTTTTTCTAATAAAAACTTGCGAATATGTGGAGAGTGCCCGTTAGCGGTTTCATTAAAGAGCACACTACTGTCGGCACATTAAGGAAAAACTGATCGTTCACGAGAAAATAAATCCATTGCTTTATTATAAATGACAGAAACGATTTATTGGTCAGACACTGTAAAATAGTTAATTAAGTTGGTCGCTTTCAGACTTTTATTAAATTATACTTTTACCGTATATTGAGTAATTTGCTAATGAAAGTTAAATGCTAAAGAATATTGATGCCTTTGAAATTCGAAAAAAAATTGTACAGAAGAGAGAGTGTACAGTATCTAAGTAACAAAGAAGAGAACATTTTTTATTGTTGTATTTCTTCCAGTCTGGCGCAGCAATGTCCAGTATTTCCCGAGTCTCAAGTGGCAGTACTTCATCTCCGTGGAGGGGCTGCACAACGAGTACCCTGCCAACAGCTTCAGCAACGTTTGCGACACAGGAAGCGGCGGGTCTGCGGGCGTGAAGGACTGTCACAACATCCACGACACGAGGCACAGGTGAGAGCCGTTGGTGTTTGTTTGGTTCTGCTGGGGAGGGGAGGAGGTGGGGAGAAGTAACATTGTGTGGAAACTCAGTCGAGTTAGCAGTTTGGGGGGGGGGGAGTAACTTTGACAAGAAAGGTAATGTTACGTAATTGGTGTCTGTATTTTTCATTGAAGTGTGGCCAGCATTACTCTAGGCCGCCTCTCCTTCCATAGCTTCAGAAGAACTCAGATACGCCTGGCATGGAAGGTACCATGATCAACAAGGTGGTCCTTCTGTCCAGGTTAAGCTTTTAATCTAAAAACCCTCATCACCTCACCACCTCACCGTGAAAGAAAATTTATACAGATGGGGGCGGGGGGAACCCCCATCGGGCGGTCTCGAACCCCCTACTTTCGCCATGAGAGTCGAGTACGCTAACCACTACGCCACTCTGGCGTCCGTCTGTGTTACGGGGGTGGGATGTTTTTTGAGACCCTTGAGCCACAAGTAACCAAGGTTGTGTCGTGTCTTATGGTGGCTTTAGTAACACGCTTATGGGCTTCGTTAGTCTGACTCTGTGTTCCTTCACGGTGGTGGAGCCAGCATAGAGGCTTGATTCTTGTGCCGAGACTGGGTGCAGTCCACCGTAATCAATTCACGAGGCGCCCCAGTACCGTGCGTGATACAGTTTTGAGAAAGCTTTCACTCCTAACTCCCCCCACCCCCCCCCTGCATTTCAGTGAGTGTAGTTCATTACAATTTAGAAAATCGGAAAATCGGGGGTTTTTCTTGGAAAATTGTGAGAGCAATACTTTGTATGTCAGAATTATTCCCTTTAATTCCACGCTGACTCCTTTGAGTTTTCCATATACAGCAGTTTTCTGTACGAAGTAGCATGAGAGAGAGAGAGAGAGAGATGTATATAGACGAAAGCTAAGAAACGCACAATACTCTTTATCTCCGTCAAACTCCAATGCATCCTTCGCTTTCACCCATTCTCTTATTTCTCCTCCCCTCCCCTTTTGTGTTGTAGTGTAGCATTTTCTCAGTTTTGTTCATTTCTGTGTAATGTCCTTGTTATCCAACTCTCTCTCTCTCTCTCTCTCTCTCTCTCTCTCTCTCTCTCTCTGTGTGTGTGTGGGTGGGTGGGGGGGGGGGAGAGGAGGGAGGAGTGAACGCCTTCATTAGTCTAGGGTTTCAGTGCGCTTTTGTCCGTTTGTTGTTGTTGCTTGTAATATAGGAGAGTAGAGAGACGGTGACTAGAGAGAATTGTGACAAAAATGTGTATGTAGATTTTGGTTTTGATAAACTGGACATATGATACTTATTGATACTGCATGCTTAGTGAAATAGCGACAGTAGATCTTACATAAGAGCTGAAATGCAAAGAATGATTTGTTTTAAACATTAAAGGGTTGGGGGGGGGGGGGCGAATAAGCTGTCCGATTTGCTAATCGGCGAACCATAGCTGACATCCTGGCGTCAGTTTGACGAACCGTAGTTGACCAAGACCCTGTCCCAGCTTTTCGTTGGGGCTTAAAGTAACAGGCCTGGTCTGGCTGACAGGGTAGGGATCGCTATAGTTCTTGTGACGGTGGAGCCTGGTAAAGAAGCATTCTTCTGCCCCGCCCCCCGCTTGTTAACTCGACTCAGGGACTGAACAAAAAAATAGCCGCCATAACCCGCTCCCACGCCGACACGATGCTGTGCTTCAGCACCTTCACAGCATCGGCTGCACAGAGCACCAGCTGCAGAGCACCAGCTGCACAGAACCAGCTCGCAGTTCCAAGAAGATTGAAGAGGTGAAGCATAGAAAAAAAAAATGCAGGAAATGCGCGCTGACGCGTGCGCGCACGCCCACGAACGCGCACTGTCTCCCACATGTACCCACACACAAACAAAATATGGTGACTAGACCATGCGTCTCTGAAATGTTTTTACAAGGGGTGGGGGGAATACAGATTTTCCTTTTTGAAGCTTGTGGGGGGGGGGGGATAAGCAAGCATATACGCATTAATTAATACAGATGTAGAGATTTCAGACCGTCGAAGTGCTCTGTGAACTGCATATATTATAAACTTGAAAGTCGTGTTTGGTGACCTCCTCTCTACTTTCATTACCTGCCTTTTATTTTCATCTCATAAATAATATATAAAAAAAAGATGGCGACACTTTTCTGGCTGGTTTTATTGGTGCACAGCGTCGGGTTTGGCGGCAGGAGTCACGCCACAGTAGATGCATATTTAGGCCGAGAAAATGGCTGTTTTAATACTTAAGAGGCATGTTAACGGCGCCTGAAGGATTAGGCAGGGGGTGGCGAACCCGTTTTGAGCAGGCATGCCAAAAGGTAGCTAAGTTTTCGTGCGTTTTGTTTTGTCTTGTCTTTTTTTCGTGGAGCTGATGGTTTGACTAGACCAAGAGGCAGCAGTAAGAATAAATGGTGATACAACAACTTGGTTTGCCATAAAACAAGGGGTCCGTCAGGGGTGCATACTGTCGCCTTACTTATTTAACTTGTATACTGAAAATACAGGGTCCGGCATAAAGCATAGCTGGATTTAACTGACGTAGTGCGCAGAAACTGAATCCATTCATTCATTCATTTGCATGTCCCTTGCGGAACTTTGCCTCCCTAACAGCACTCCCATAAGCCTCTCGATTGTGAGCAAGATGGCCTGCTGCTGATGCATCCATTTGCAGGTTATCAAACGATGTCTTCTCCTTGGTCTTCCTCTCTTTCTTTTTCCCATTATGTACCCTTCCAAGACGGTCTTCTCTAGATTATCATGACGTTTAATGTGTCCAAAACATTTAAGTTTTCTCTCTTTAATCCTCTTTACTAGCCAGCCTTCTTCAATATTAAGTTCTTGTAGCATGGATATATTTGTTCTTTTTTGTATCCATGATATTTGAAGAACTCTTCTGTAGCATTTACATTCAAAGGCATTTATGTGTTTCTCAGCTGTTTTGTTAAGTGTCCAGTTCTCACAGAAACTGAATACATGTGAAAAAAAAAAACCATGACGTCAGAGATGATGCAGACAAACGGTCATTTTTAACAATGGCTTCTTGGCAAACACAACATCGCGCATTCACCGTTGAAATTTATTTTAAAAGTGGAGAATCGTCTATTACTGTACAACAAAAGTTTCGTCGCCATTTCGAGTTGCATCCCTTGACATGTTCCCGATCAGAGGACAAAACAATTTTGAGGTTGGTAAAAAAATTTATGTAACCGCTAATTGCCTTAATAATAAGTCCATTGGTCGTCCAAGAACTCAACAGACACCTGAACGAATTCAAGAAGTCCGCAACGCATTGCTGAGTAGTTCCTAACGCTTTGGCACCTTGCATCCTCTTACTGTTTCTTTATGTGCTGATGCTAACTGAATACTTCATTCCAGATTTGGTTAATAGAAATAATAGACTAATATGGTTTCAACAAGATGGAGCAACTGCCCACAAAGCCCGTCAGTCCATGGCCATGCTGCGACAAGTATTTCCCAATCGTCTTATTTCCAGATTTGGGGCATTGGCCAGCAAGGTCACCGGATTTATCAGGCGCATACTTCTTTTTGTGGGGATATCTCAAGAACACGGTGTAAGCTAGTCGACCACAGTCAATTGCAGATCTAAAAGATCAAATCCGACACTGAATCCAAAATATCCCTTTGAACATGTTAAATGGTGTTATGCAGGAATTTTCCAGACGCCTGGCTGAATGTATCAGATGTAATGGCGGTCATTTAACCAGCGTAATTTTCAAAATCTAAATATGATTGTCAGTAATAATAAAAATACACACTTTTCTGAGTTTCATTTCACTTTTTTTTTAGCCAAAAACATGTATAGGGCTTATTTATTTTCAATTTTAAAAATCCAGCTTTGCTTTATTCTGGGCCCTTTATAATGAGGAATGTTAGAGAAGATTTAGACAAAGAATATTACGATGTCATAAAAAGTAGAGATTATGAAATACCAGAGATTAGATATGCTGATGACACACTATTACTGTCCACAACACAAAAGGGGATGGAAAAACTATTTATGTCAGTCCGTAACAACAGCGAAGAGCAAAACCTCGTATCTTAATGAGAAGAGAACTAAATTGATGACAACTGACAAAACAAACAAGGCAGCTGAAATATGTATCAATGAGGAAAAAATGGAAGAAGTGGAGAGTTTTGAATATCTTGGATCACTACTAACTAGTAATGGAGATACAATGAAGGAAATTAAAAGGAGGACATCTACCGCTCTTCAGAAAGTAAAACAACTAAAGAATCTGCGGAGAGGAACAGACAGAACTACAAAAATCAGATTTTTAAGGGCATGCTTCTTTCCGATCGCAACATATGCCTGTGAGACATGAACACTTAACAAAACAGCTGACACATAAATGCCTTTGAATGTAAATGCTACAGAAGAGTTCTTCAGATATCGTGGACACAAAAAAAGAACAAATATATCCATACTACAAGAACTTAATATTGAAAAGGCTGGGTAGTAGAGAGGATTAAACAGAGAAAACTTAAATATTTTGGACACATTAAACGTCATGATAATCTGGAGAAGACCGTCTTGGAAAGGTACATAATGGGAAAAAGAAGAGAGGAAAACCAAGGCGAAGATGGCTGCAAGACATCGTTTGATGATCTGCGAATGGATGCATCAGCAGCAGGCCATCTTGCTCACAGTCTAGAGGCATACAAGAGTGCCATTAGTGAGGCAGAGTTCCGGAAGGGATATGCAAATGACTGACTGTGTATTTCGAAGAATGCAATTTTACCAAGTACCAGTAGTGGGTACGCTTGGTTCTTGCAGCCTTGGATCAATAGACGCGGCGTTTGAAACGTGAAGCTGCCAGTGGACTGCTTAGACACAAGGGTTTAAAATTAAACGGTAGCCCACTTTGTATATGGTGTCCTAGTAGCAAAGCGGGTTGGGCATATATCCATCCCCCCACGCATTATCCGCAACAACTCCAGTACGTTTTGGGGTGGGGTGGAAGTCGAAGACGCTATCGGAATTGGCAATCAGCGACCCATACATGGGACGTCAGCATCAAGGGTTTGTGAACCATAGCTGACCATAGCTTATCCGCTGGTACCCCCAGTAACAGGCATAGTCCTGCTAACGGGTCTGGGATCGCCCGAATCCTCATGGCGGCGGAGTCTGTTAAAGAAGTATTGAACATCCCTTGCTTTTTAGCTCCACTGAGAGTGGGAGGGGAAAAAAAGCTGCAGTGACCCGCTGGCAAGCCGACAAGATTGTTCTGCCTGAACATCTTCACCTCATTGATTGCGGAGAACATCAACCCGCAGTTCCATCGAGGCCGAAGAAGTCCAGAGTTTCAAATGTGGTCAGTCCTGCAGCAAAGGTGGGTGATTTGGCGAAGGAAAAGCTCTTACTAGTCACACCGGCGCGTGTAGATAGGTCAAGGACAAAATGCGCACTAGCTGAGGTGTCCGTTGTGTGTGTGCCTCAAACTGCAAGAAGCAAGGGAACTCCTTTTTTTTCCAGCACGTAAAACTGTTGACAAGATGGCAGCGTCTCACTTGCTACAAGTTCATCTGCATTTTGGCAATTATGGTTCACTTGTGGAGGCGGGGAACATTGCCGCCACGTTGGCGCGTTTTATTGTTGGATGTCTTGTAAGAATATCATTCTTAATACAGCAGTGAAGCGGCCGTCCCGTATGGAATGATGTGTAAGTCAAGGAAGAACTTGGAGGGTGGCACACAACATTTAAAGCGGAGATTAACCTGGAGCCTAGAAGATTCTGTTTTGAGAAAAATAGGGCACCTGAATAACGAAATGTAAGGGCAACTCATGATGAAGTTGCGTTTTGGCATTTGTAGTGTTGCTACTATATAAGGAAGCGAGAAGGATCATTGAAAATCTCTATATGAGTTTGAATTTTTAAAAAAAATAAATAAAGAGGGTTTTTTTTTGGGGGGGGGGGGTACTGAAGAAAGGAAACAGTAGTCTTTATACCAGGGCCAATTTATCCCGCCATTTTGTCTTCCAACCTTCCAGGATATTGTCACACAATCTGATCTGCATACTTTTGTCTTCCTCCCCGGCTTTTGGCGGCTGTTCAGTCATAACTTTGGGGAGATGGGGGAGGGGGG
The DNA here is from genome assembly GCA_009760885.1 of Achatina immaculata. Classification (NCBI taxonomy): domain Eukaryota; kingdom Metazoa; phylum Mollusca; class Gastropoda; order Stylommatophora; family Achatinidae; genus Lissachatina; species Lissachatina immaculata. The sequence goes on from CM019720.1 coordinate 60,847,610, forward strand.
AATACCTGCGCTTAAGTCGAGCTGTTGGATGTTTCCGCCATTAAAATGAATGCTTGGTTTGCCCGTTGATCTTACTGATAGACACAGGGGAACGGCCATGAACAATACATCAGTAGTAGCGAGTATGAATATCTAGTTACATGAAAAGGAATTTTTTTTTTTAAAGCTTATGGATAGGCGTATCTGCTTGGAAAGAAATGATGGGGTGTGAATTACTTTGAAGTAATGTTATAGCGTAAAAGTATTTTAGTTTTTTCATAGATTTAAAAAATAATGCCTGAAAATAAAGCTTTGTTTTTCAGTTTTTAAAATGGTGTCGGTGACTTGAAACTCCATGTATTTATTGCTTTTTTTCCCAAGTTACTAACATTTTCCATGTCGCCATCCGCGAAAAAATCTGGCGAGAGATACATGTTCGTTCGTCATCGCCGTTAGAGTTAGTAAAGACCATTATCCATGTACGCTGGGCACATCCATAAGTTGCTCCGATCCTCTCTTCACTATCTCCTTCAGCGTACAGTAACTGATTACGCGCGCTCTTTTGTTGACTATGTGTCCGGAACTATTGATGAATCGCTCATTTTTTTAACCACCCAGTTTTAACCCCTTCCCCCACCCCCCACACACACAAACACAAAACAACTCCATTTATGGTTTGGGTAGTTTGTTGCTGTGGTCGTCTTTTTTTTTTTCTTTATATAGCTTTGAAGTTGCTTCTTGGCAGTGGTTACCATCAAGAGAATCACCGATCTCTGGGGACACCCCACCCAAGAACTCGTGTTCAGTTACACGGAGAGATAACAGCGATAACTGCTATAATTAATGTAGTGCCGCAACAATAACTGCTCCAATTAATGTTGGACCGTACAAGAAGGCAGGGTTTTATTTCACCAGGAGAGATCTCCCCTGATTGAAATGGTCATGAAAAACGCACTCATTCGCACAAATAACGCTCAGCGGAATATTTCGGAGGGTTTGGCTGGTCTGGGGTTAATTTGCATTGAATTTCCCCGTTAAAGATCGTTAAAGGGACGAGTTGCAGATTTCGTGCTTGACTATGTTCACGTATGACCAGAGCCTACATTTATATGTGACAATCTTTTGATTTTTAATACCAAGTGGAGCTTTACAACTTGGAAGACCTTCCAAAAAAAAAAATAATAATGTTCTCTCCTTCCTCCTCTGTCCTCCCTTCACTCTCCCTCATAATTTAGGCAGTACATTTTGTCACTATCAGTGCGGAAGATCGGCCCCTGACATCCGTTACAAAATGGTTTATGGATAGATGGATCGATGCATCGTGTCCTTTTCTTTCAGTGCAGTGTTTTAATAACCGCCTTCAGCGATCTGCACTCGGTGATCCCCTTAAAAAGCATCGATTCACCCTCGGATCTATACACTTAACAAACAGAGGTAAACACGGTTATAGTAGATTGGTCCTTTGATGTTGGGCAGGACGAGGTAGATTCGAAAGGTCCGCCCCTGACGCGGGTTCTCGGTGTTTCCACGCCTTTGAAGTACTTCAGAAACGAGATAATTGCCTCTTTCTTATATATATATATATATATATATATATATATATATATATATACACACACACACTGAACCTTTCTTTTGTAAATAATCTCACACAACTAAACGTATCTCCTTTCCACGTCTCAGCAAAAAAAAAAAAAAAAGTTATTGGCGCCACTATTCTTAATATGGCCTTTGATTGTATACAGTGCATTATACAGTACAGTTGAAGAAGAAGAAAGATAGTAGATGTAGATGTAGCTATAATTGCTTTATGAACTTCAAAGTGGGTCTGAACAAACATTATCAAAGGCCGAGCTTGAACACAAATATAGTTTTACACAGTACTTAGAGCTGCGTGCACAGAAACATGTATAGTTTTTTTTTTGTCCCACCCCAACCCCTTTTTAAAGTGCAGAAATATTGGACTGAAAGGCCCCAGAAAGTGAAAAGTCAATATGGTGTTCTCAGGGTAATACATTTTCTGTTTAGCTGTAATGCGTCAGCCGAAGACATCCAAATGGAAGGACTGGAAAACGGGATTTGAGACTGGTGTCAAATGGAAAGACTGGAAAATGGGACTTGAGACTGGTGTCATATGGAAAGACTGGAAAAACGGGACTTGAGATTGGTGTCAGATGGACAGACCGGAAAATAGGACTTTAGACTGGTGTCAAATGAAAAGACTGGAAAACGGGACTTGAGACTGGTGTCAAATGAAAAGACTGGAAAACGGGACTTGAGACTGGTGTCAAATGAAAAGACTGGAAAACGGGACTTGAGACTGGTGTCATATGGAAAGACTGGAAAACTGGACTTTAGACTGGTGTCATATGGAAAGACCGGAAAACTGGACTTGAGACTGGTGTCATATGGAAAGACCGGAAAACTGGACTTGAGACTGGTGTCATATGGAAAGACCGGAAAACTGGACTTGAGACTGGTGTCATATGGAAAGACCGGAAAACTGGACTTGAGACTGGTGTCATATGGAAAGACCGGAAAACTGGACTTGAGACTGGTGTCATATGGAAAGACCGGAAAACTGGACTTGAGACTGGTGTCATATGGAAAGACCGGAAAACTGGACTTGAGACTGGTATGTGTTTACGGTGGGGTCAAAAGATGGCGGGTCTAAAGAGATGGAGCAGTATCCAGCCACCCGTGTCCTTGGTCAGCAGTCGATTAAGCAGTCTCCGCCCAGTACACCCGGGAGTGTCTTTATGGCAGCAGCAGACTCTATAGAGCAGTATATAACATCAGAAAAGCAGACCAGGACAGGGCTGTAAATGTCCCAACATCTCTGTTTTTCTCTTTCACAAGAGAGAGAGAGAGAGAGATGTGGAAATACAGTTTAAATAAGAGCCTAAAAGGAGAAGAGTGAAAAAATACAGAGAAAAGTCTCTTGAGCGAAGAGGGTTAAAGTGGCGAGGGGAAAAGGGGGGATTTAATTAACTTTTACCGGAGCTGTTCTTCCCCCCTCCTCCTCTCCCGAGAGACGCCTGTGATCTTTTTTGAGTCTCGGTATGCGACCCGCACTTGAAATCTATCGCTCACTTGTAGGCTCTCGAATATTTTAACTTAGGGCTTAGACTTTTTGGCTCTTTCTTGGAGATTTTTTCCCCTCTCCCCCCACCTTTTTGGAGGTCAGTTGGGGGGGGGGGGGCCGAGAGGGTGAATGTAGTGTTTTGAGGAGTTTGGTGGTGCGTGTATATGAGTTTGATTTACTTGTCTTGTATTCTTTCCTTGCGAGATTTGGGGCATACTCTGATCCGTTGTCACTGGCTTTGTCTAGATCAAAGGTCCCCAGATTCAGGTGTATGCAGAAAAGTGAGTCGCGGGCCGCTTCTAAATCAGCTAGTTTTTGTTTGTGTGTGTGCAAACTTACATAACACACGAGAACAACGTGATGATTATGATATAAAGATAACTGACTGTTTTAAAATGTTTTTAATACGTTTGTTAATTTTAATTAAATAAATCGTATTTTCATAATAACCTCGCGGGCCGCAAAAAAGGGCATCGCGGGTCAGGTGCGGTCCGCCAGGTGGACATCCCCGCTAGTCTAGGCTGATCCAATATATCTCACGATGGTGTCCCGGTGGAAGGTTAAGATGTGTATGTTGGTCTTTCCTCTTGTCGCGGCCGAATCTGGTTAGTCTAAGACGTGTATGTTAGTCTTTGCATTGTCGAGGCTGAATCTGGTTATGTCAAATCTTGTTGTTTTAACGCATCATTCAGCATTCCCTCCTCTTTCTGCTTGTTATTATTCATGCATGCTCACTTTCTATTCATTTTCCCACACGTAGGCCAACACCGATGTAGTGTCTTTTTCTGTCTTCCCTTACATATGTGTAGTTTGTTGAGCTTTTTTATTTCTTTCTTCCCTTACATATGTGTAGTTTGTTCAGCTTTGTTTTTCTTTCTTCCCTTAAATATGTGTAGTTGTTAAACTTTTCTATTTATTTCTTCCCTTACATATGTGTAGTTTGTTGAGCTTTGTTTTTCTTTCTTCCCTTACATATGTGTAGTTTGTTCAGCTTTGTTTTTCTTTCTTCCCTTAAATATGTGTAGTTGTTGAACTTTTCTATTTATTTCTTCCCTTACATATGTGTAGTTTGTTGAGTTTTGTTTTTCTTTCTTCCCGTAAATATGCGTAGTTGTTGAACTTTTCTATTTATTTCTTCCCTTACATATGTGTAGTTTGTTGAGTTTTGTTTTTCTTTCTTCCCGTAAATATGCGTAGTTGTTGAGCTTTGTTTTTCTCTCTTCTTTTGCATATGTGTAGTTGTTGAGCTTTGTTTTTCTCTCTTCTTTTACATATGTGTAGTTGTTGAGCTTTGTTTTTCTCTCTTCTTTTACATATGTGTAGTTGTTGAGCTTTGTTTTTCTCTCTTCTTTTACATATGTGTAGTTGTTGAGCTTTGTTTTTCTCTCTTCTTTTGCATATGTGTAGTTGTTGAGCTTTGTTTTTCTCTCTTCTTTTACATATGTGTAGTTGTTGAGCTTTGTTTTTCTCTCTTCTTTTACATATGTGTAGTTGTTGAGCTTTTTTCTTTCTTTCTTCTCTTACATATGTGTAGTTGTTGAGCTTTGTTTTTCTCTCTTCTTTTACATATGTGTAGTTGTTGAGCTTTTTTCTTTCTTTCTTCTCTTACATATGTGTAGTTTGTTGAGCTTTGTTTTTCTTTCTTCCTTTACATATGTGTATTTGTTTTTTTTTAAATGCCGTAGTATATGCACTAGAATGCTTTAAACCAGTGTTTCCCAGGCCTGTTTTGGGCCTTTCTCGCACTCCACGTCGCCAAAGCGCCCCGTCCCTACCCCCACCATATGTACTATCATACGGTGACCTGTTAAACTAGAATATGCATTACACAACTAAAACTTCAGCTAGCAGGCCGATTTATTTAACAGTGTGAAGGAGTAGATTTGTAACTCACTCACCTACTACATTGTTTTCTCAGCTTTTGATGTGATGGATGAGTTTCATGTTGGGACACAAGTCTGCTGCTTCGTTTTCCCTTAACGCCCCTTTGGCTCTTTCCAACACCTGTAGGGGGGAGGGGGGCGTTAACGCTCAGTTTAGGAAACAGTGCTTTAAACTTTCGGCGGTTGTAAGGTGGGCAAAAGCAGGTCCATCAATTTTTATCTTGTTTTGCCTGTCAACCTGTTTCGGTTTATTTTCAGGAATAAGATCTTTGTTTAAATGTCCTTAAACTATTGATTATTGAATTTAAAATGGAAAACGTTGTTAAAACTATATGTCGTTTAGAATATGGAAACTGCTGCACATGCGATAAAAGCAAACTTTTTCTTGCAAAATAGGCTACCTATTATGTCTGTGACATAAATAATCATTTATGCATGAGATTATGCACCAGAAATATCCCGTTCGCAGACGTGTCATGACCCAGTTAATTATGCAGGAGAAGTATATTTCCACCAGAAGAGGCCTAAATTCTGTTCTTGCTGCTGGGTATGGTTGAAACTCAGTGTGGTATTCTTTGCTCTTTGAACCTGAAATGCATCATATTTGATATGGAATGCGCTTCTGTAGATTTTCTTTACTTACCGTGCAGTGGTGGTGTAGTGGTTAGTGCACTCACCTGCCGAACATAATGTCCCTAGTTCGATTTCGCACTCTGGTGGAAATTTTTTTTTTCGGACAGACTGGCACCAGTGTCAGTCCAGTCTCAGAAAGAAAACAAAAATGGTAGTTAGGGTCTCCGTAGGCGAGGCGAGGGCGGGTGCTGGCATCCCTACTTCATATGCCCTGATGGCCTACGGCATGCAAATGCTATGGAACATGTTTCTGGGGTGCTTCTGTAAAGACAACTTTTTAAAAGGACTCACTACCGTGGTTCACACGTCTATACATATTTGGCTTGGTAAGGCTGTGGTACCAGTGCTATAAAATTGCTTTGAGCAGCGCGCGTGCTCATGTCGCTAGCATACGAGGCACAGTCAAATCTCAGGCTCCTAATACTGATTTGGGTGCTTCATTTTCTCCCCCTGATCTTCACAAGAAAAGCTTTACTTATTCTGCTTCTCATCTTTGGAATACCCTCCCATCCTGCATAAAAAAAAAATATAAATTATACTCCTTTCTATAACTACAAACTTTTCCAATATCTATCTGATGTCGACTACATGCATCCATGAATCATAAAAGAAGACATTATGTTGTGAATGATCTCTTGTGCAGACTTTCTACATATTGATCCTCTTCATTCACCACACTCATTCCGCAGTTTTCTATGTCTCCTCGCTTGTCTTCTGCTGTTTCCAGCCTATATACATGGCATACCTTTTTAAAAAAAATTTTTCCCGCATCATCAAACACTCTGAGACAGCAGATACACCTTTCTTTCACAAACACTGAGACAGCAGATACAGCTTTCTTTCACGGGCAGCAGATCCAGCTTTCTTTCACGGGCAGCAGATCCAGCTTTCTTTCACGGGGTGCAATCTCCTCATCCTTCTCCTCACCACCGCACACATTTATAGCATTAGCTTTCGGGTGGGAAACAGCTTTGTAGGGCCATCAGACTGCTGCAATTCTTTCGTCATCACACCAGCGTTTTTATATGCATATTTTCATGTACCTGTGGAGTGAGATCTGCAATCGAAAACGCTGCGACTGTTGTTCTGGGGAAGGGGAGGGGGTGGAGCCAATCAGCGAGCTCGGTGTTTTTAATTATGTGCAACCCGATAGCTTATGGCTCTGACTGCATAAGATGATTAATGTGTTTTCTTTTGAGCGCACCTATTGCGGCAATTCGTCTGTGGGCAGACACGCCGAATTTATGATCAAATGAAGCGTAGCAGGACACTCGATACCGAGCCAGCTTTAACTGTAGTGCTATAATATGATTAGGAAATTATTTAGCTTGTTCAAAATTCTGTTCTATTTTGTGCTGTTCTTAGTGTTTTTCTTATCCCAACTAGGCCACCAGATGACCACCCGTGATCTGACCCACTCAGGTGGTCTCAGGTATGAAAATTTGGTCAGAGATCAGAAGACATCAGACGAGCTCTAACTACCGAACTCTTCATTCTGACTCACCCCCTTCGGCGTTACACTGTCTACTTTACATTATATATGCATTCTCAGTGACACATTCCACCTCCTCGGCGAGGTTACATTGTCTACTTTACGTTATATATGCACTCTCAGTGACACATTCCACCTCCTCGGCGAGGTTACATTGTCTACTTTACGTTATATATGCATTCTCAGTGACACATTCCACCTCCTCGGCGAGGTTACATTGTCTACTTTACGTTATATATGTATTCTCAGTGACACATTCCACCTCCTCGGCGAGGTTACATTGTCTACTTTACGTTATATATGCATTCTCAGTGACACATTCCACCTCCTCGGCGAGGTTACATTGTCTACTTTACGTTATATATGCACTCTCAGTGACACGTTCCATCTCCTCGGCAAGGTTACATTGTATACTTTACGTTATATCTGCATTCACAGTGACACGTTCCATCTCCTCGGAAAGGTTACACTGTCTACTTTACGTTATATATGCATTCTCAGTGACACATTCCATCTTACAATTAATAATTTTGTGTTCTTCAGAATAAAAAATTCCTTGAGGATTAAATTATATTATTGTAAGAAGTATTTACTTGTATCATAGTAAGGGATATTTACCACTTCTAAGTGGAATTTACTTTTATATTGGTAGGGACATTTACTGGAAAAACTCTTTCTAAACGTATGATGAAAGTGTCATGTTGATGGGGGCTCATTGTGTGTGACGTCATATTTTCCATTAATTCACCGACATCTTTGTGTGCAGTGTGATCCAGTTTGCCTCGCACTGCAAGCGGACATTCAGATAGCTGCTTTTCTGCAGCGCTAGTACGTGATCAGTATCAGTTTTCAGTTATGTGATCTGTAGGGCTCTGGTAGCTGGGTGTTTGATTGATTGATCTTTATTTCTGAAGGGTTAAGAATTGGCCACGCAGGCATGTCTGACATTCTGTCCTTTATCATACAACTTTAACTCTGTTCCAGACATTCCATAAATATGCTGCTCATATAACCAACATAACGAACATTGGAAAGCTGAGAGACGTAAAATAAAAAAAAAAAATAACATTTACATTTCGCTCTTATCCATGCAATCAGTACAGAAAGTAACTACAGACATATAAATGACTATCTACCAAACCAAATTTCGGTACTATTCAGAATTAAACAATTAACTGAAGTCGGTGTCTGTAAGAGCAGTCTAAAATAACTTAAGTTTTATGATTCATGGATGCATGTAGTCGACATCAGATAGATATTGGAAAAGTTTGTAGTTATAGAAAGGAGTATAATTTATATATATTTTTTATGCAGGATGGGAGGGTATTCCAAAGATGAGAAGCAGAATAAGTAAAGCTTTTCTTGTGAAGATCAAGTATGTTTTGGAAGACATTATGTTGTTTAAGCGTTGGTTACATTTTGGTGGTAAATTTAAACAGGTTCCATAGATAAGCATGCTGTGAAAGAATTTGGTGTAACCAGTTTGGCTTTGTTGAAGAGAAATCTGTTCTTAAGAGGTAGTATTTTGATACGTTTATGCTTAGTTATTTGTGCTTGATCTTTATCACTAATAAAACTTTACTGCTGTCTTTTGGAGTAAAGCCTTTTTGTGTTTGACACTGAGCAACCATACCATATTGTTGAACAGTACTCTTAATATATTTGTATATGTGATATGTATTATGTCTTCCTTGTGTTTTGATCGATGAAGTGCTTAATTTTGGCTAACTGGTATACTTTTTAGTGCGATGAGTTTTGTTAGACCTTGCATATGAGAGTTCCAGGTCAGATGTTGGTCAATAGTAAGACCTAGTGTTTTATGGTCGCTAACGGGTTTTTTTTACCTGTGATGTTTCTATACAGAGCCGAAGTGTTGTTTTTGTCGCATGTTGTAGTTTGTGTCTTGTTATGAGCATTGATTTTGTTTTATCAGTGTTTATAATCGTGCCATTGTTGTTGCTCCATTTAATTAGATTATATAACTTGACACAGTCCCTTGTGGTTGCTGATTCGGTCGATAAGACCTTTTGAGCCCCCTTCTCGTGGACTTGCCAATACGATGCACGTTTTCAAAAAATTGTCTCAGATTTTGGCCGCTTTCGTGGAAATGAAAGAAAAAGAACGAGAAGATAAGATAGAGCTTGTGTGCGTATATGTGTAGATAGATAGATAGATAGATAGATAGATAGATAGATAGATAGATAGATAGATAGATAGATAGATAGATAGATAGATAGATAGATAGATAGATAGATAGATAGATAGATAGATAGATAGATAGATAGATAAGTGTGTGTTTTCGTTTAGCCAGGTTTATTTTTACGGCTAAAAATAATAATAATAATAAACCGTGCCATAAGCCTTGGTTTTCAAACAGACTTGAATGGGGACCCCCTGCTTGTTGAGAAAATTTACTAGTCTCTCTATGGTGATTTGATATAGGTTCGCCTCTGCAGCCCGTCTTTCTTCTAATATCTTTGTGTTATTTTTAACCCAGCTTGTGTATATCTAAAAAAAAAAACAGGAGATCTCTTGTTGATGCGACGTGGAAGAATTGAGGAGCTGAGAGTTTGGAGAAGTGTAATACAAGAAAAGTTTTCAGGTAGAGAAGGGAAGGGAGTGATGTCGCGTGATTGGATAGAGGCAAAATTATTGCCGGGAGTTGCACTTCAGGGGAGAGAAATAAGCTCTTTTTTTAATGTATGCTTTTGCTTGTCATTTCCCTGCATTTTTATGAGCAGGGATTTGAAAATATAAAGCCGTTTCTGTGATATTAATATGCAAAATGTATCATTTGTCATCGCAGCGGTTTTTTTTTAACCTTTCAGAAAGTGATGGTTTTGTTTGAGGGTTTGGGGGAGGGGGGTGTTGTTGGCATATCTCGTTGTGATGGAGGGTTGGAGCTCTTGACAACCTGATGCCGCGGTGAGGACATAGTGTCACAGGCGTCAGTCCTATCAGGTGAGAAGTGGGGCTGTGGTGGTGGTGGTAGTGGTATAGTTGGGGGGGGGGGAATCTGTGGTTGGGACAGAGATGGCGCAAGTTGTAGTATTCTCAGACACTGCCTATTTACCAGAGTTCAACTACTTACACTTTATCATCATGTTGCTCACAAAAGAAACTAATCTCTCTCTCTCTCTCTCAGTACAGACTGCAGATGAGCACACACACACAAAAATGATAATAATAAACTCAAAATTCTAACCCTCAAATATAGAGTCATTTTTAACAAGTTTGTTCACAGAACTCTGTCGCACAATGCTCCGCCTTACTTGTGGTCACTGTTTACGTATAACACTAAACATAGCCAGCGTTTAAAAAAAAACTACAACTGTCTTCTTCCTAAACCTAGGCTTGATTTGTACAAGAAAAGCCTTGCATACTCTGCAGTACAGCTCTGGAACACCCCTACCATTTAAAACACATTAGTAATTCTTCATCGTTTAACTCAAATCTTTTTCATCATTTACTTGCTTGTAACTATATGCCTGAATAGAATAACCAGCACTCTCTCAACCCATGACTCCCAGCCATTAGGTACTAAAATGACATAGTTCGAAAAGTAACTTGTTAGATATTGTTAGAAATTATTTTAATGTTTGTTAAAAATATATGTTAGAAGATCTGTACTGAAAATGTATTTCCGTTTATGTATACCTTTAAAAAAATAAAGATCATTCATTCATTCATTCATTCTCTATGTGGACATGGGGGGGGGGGGGGGGCGGCGCAACACACTGGGTTTTCCACAAACGACTCCTCCTTCACATTTTTCTGCTCTTGTCCAAGTGGGCCCTCAGCATCCTCTCTATTGTTCTCTTCTGCATATCCTCTTTGGTCTCATCTATATATATATATATATGTGCAGTTCATGTTTAATCACTTTCTCAGCGTTCATTTAGACGGACAAAGGCGCCCATTCCAGTTCACACCTGTTCTCCTTCTAAAAGTCCAGCCAAAATTCCCTCACGTGATCAAGTTCACAGGTCAGTCACGTGAGTAAAATGGCCAACGTTGACATCATCACTTGCAGAAAGGTGTGCTGTAAGGCCTGAATAGTCGCCACGCGTCTTTTCTGTCAGTCAGGTTATTGAAACTACAAGAACTACGAATAAAAATAAGTATGACGATTCTCCGTCTCTCTCTCTCTCTCTCTCTCAAGTGAATGCTGTTAATTTTCAGTAAAAGATCCACCACTACAGTGGGGGGGGGGGGTGGATATTTTTCAGTCCATCCTATCATACCCAAAACGCGTAAAGATGCATATCAAATGCTTAACTAGAGCTGTACGGGTCACAATGGAAATCCACAGGGTATCACTACTGGGGGTAAAGCAGCGAGTGTACTGTGCTGTACATCTTTTTAGCGATTCGAATTCTCTCCCACTGAAGTATGTCAGACTTTTCTCATATTTAGTAGTAAAGAAGACAACCTTCCGTCAGCTTGAAGTTATCAGGCACCGTTAGTCAGAGAATATCCTGACAAAAGCTTATGTGGTTCGGAGTTACTGATTTCATTAACGCATCTTTTTTTTTTCATAACAAGAATTTGCGCACTTCTCTACTTTTAATACACTCGAGAACAGACGCATCAATTTTGACTGTCGAAGTCTCGAGTCATTGGTGACCAAGACACAGGGCTTCCTGGAAACAAGCCGTGCCATAACAGTCCACCGAGGGCAGGAAGGACTGGTAGTCCTTGTCATAGCGGAGCTTACGGAGAAGTCTGATATTTGGAATTAACTGGCAGGGTATCATTTCCGGGACCAAGTTTAGATATGAATAGCAGTGGCTCACACTGTCAGCAAGTGCTGAAAGTTTAAAATGTTTGTGAACTATGAGCTTCTGCTAGTACTGGATGCTTTTATTTTTCACGTTCTCGTCTATTCCTTCACTTGTGGTAATCACCTCTAGTGACTCATTCACACTCAACACCCCCCCCCCCCCCCCAACACCTCTTGCTACATCTTCCAGCTCTCGACAACTCTTCAGAAACGCAGGCAGTATGATTACGGTATCGCTTTGCCATCTTTGTAGGATCTACCAGTTCTTTGAGATTCTGAAGAGCTTCCAATCAAGACGGCAGCAATTTTACAGCCGCTTGAAGCAATGAGTCCCAGTACGTCCACGGGCAGTACATGAAAGACTCGACTCTTTCATACCTCCCTCCCCATCGGCACTGTCACTTAACACCAAGGCCAGACTTGTTAGTTTCCAAGATGATGATGAAGGAAGGAGATGATAAAAAGAATTTTCACAGTTTATCGCCTCTTGAAACGCATCTTTGCAATCTCTTTTCAAAGTGAACTGTACGGCCAGTTTCATTTTCCTAATCCTTTCATTTCAAGTCGTGTTTTTTTTTTTTTTTAGTTATCATCGCTTGAATTTGCTTCCTGTTCAAAAGATTCTTCAGTTTTATGATTCAGGTCTCTCAAAATAAAAAGCGCCGAGTTCTCCCCCCCCCCCCCCGTCATCGTTTTGCATCTCTAGCTGTTGAAGATCCAGGTCGTTGTGCGATGTTTATAAAGCTTCTCCTTCTCTGCCGTTTTATGAGCAGCAGAAAAGAGTAAAATAGTTTCCTGTTATATGTTTTGAAAACCCGCGCGCATCAGAATATCAAAGGGTTATTTGGCTTTCCACTGAAGCTCCCCCAGTCTTTAATCATGTTGCAGGTTTAATGGCGCGCCAGACACGAAACTTCACGGCTTCTGTGGAACTGAGGAACATCAGATCTCTGTGTGCGTGGTTTTTTTTTCTTTTCTTTCAAGCAGTTTCACATTTCCATGTCTTGATCTGTTTCTCATGCACAGCTGGTGTACGAAATAGAATGGGAAAAGAAGCTTTCACATTTGGTAGATATGATCTTAGGTTTGTTCTTTTGGACCAGTCATGATGATGATGATGATGATGACAGTAGTTGATGCCGGCAGCTTCTTCGTGTCTCACAAGAGGATAAGATAACCCTTCTCAGAGAACTGCAGCTGTTGGCTTGGTTGCACTAGAACAACACTCCTTCATCGTACTCCATTCTGATATGACACAGACAGAGAAAGCTTAGAGGAAGTGAGACAGGGTCTTGGTTTATTATGACTCAACAGCCAGAGAACGCATAGAGGAAGTGAGACAGGGTCTTGGTTTATTGTGACTCAACAGTCAGAGAACGCTTAGAAGAAGTGAGACAGGGTCTTGGTTTATTGTGACTTAACAGTCAGAGGACGCTTAGAGGAAGTGAGACAGGGTCTTGGTTTATTGTGACTTAACAATCAGAGGACACTTAGAGGAAGTGAGACAGGGTCTTGGTTTATTGTGACTTAACAGTCAGAGAACGCTTAGAGGAAGTGAGACAGGGTCTTGGTTTGTGTCTCGTTCTGATATAAAAGAGCGCTCGTGGTCCTCACGCTGTCGGCTACAAGATAATTTAGCTTACACCCAGGCTCATGATAATGGGTTGTAATGATACTGTAGCCACTTCTCTGACTCTCTCACTGTAGCTACCATCTTGAGTGCATTGTGATTGGCTGACGTATTAAGATCAGAAATACTGGAAATGAGTCAAATGGGGAGTGCTTGTCGATAGCTTTAAGTCGTAGAGGGATTTATTTGCTGCCGAATCATTCAGGTGTGGTTTGTACGTTTTTGTATAAAGAACTTCGTCACAGATTGACCATTGCTGCTTGCCAGTGACACGTTGTTCGTTAATCTTTTTCTTAACGTTTTTTTTTTCCTCATGGCACATCTTAGTAGGAAGCGTGTTTCTTTTTCAGTGCAGTTTGCCATGGCACAGCGCGTCCACTAGGACTCTTTAAGCTTCACTTTACTAGCAAGGCCATCACAAGAGATTCAATTTATATGCTGATATGAGACGAAGATGGTCATTTTCTAAAGGATAAACTCATGTACCGAGTTTGCTTCCAGGACCAGAATCCTTCAGCGATATATTTAAAGCAGTCATAGAACCTGCATACATTGACAGAGAGTATTCTAAGCAACGTTCATTGATACAGGGTTATTTTACATTCATTGCTACAGGGCATTCGAAACTACATTCATCATTACAGGATGTTCGAACCTACATTCATTGTTACAGGGTATTCGAAGCTACAATCATTGATACAGGGTATTCTAAGCCATATTTAGGGTATTCATAGCTACATTCATTGATGCAGGGTATTCAGAGCTACAATCATTGATATAAGGTACTGAAAGCTACTTGCTGATGTCCAAAGTAGCTAAAGGATATAACGACGACTGCCGCAGCATGTGCTGAATAAAAACCTCGATTATGCCGAGGTGTGTGTGTGTGTGTGTGTGAGAGAGAGAGAGAGAGAGAGTAAGTAAATAAAAAAGGCTCGCTGACTGAGTAGTGTTTTACATTGAGAGAGGTATTGTGGGTAAAGCTGAGGAGATTATTGAAAACTCTTTGTTGTCTTTTTGAAGTCCTTGGTTTGGAGATTCCAAAAAAAAAAAAAGGAAGCATATAAAGAAATTTAATTTCTGTGATTAATTCCTGGAGCTTAATCATGAAAGGAATAGGATTATGACGAAAATGAAGCGGGATGTTAGGGGAGAGGGAGCGAGACAGAGAGGGAAATATGGGACAAAAGAGCCTGACTGCTTGAGCCGGAGCCCTGGAGGCTTGTAACGTCCCGGCGCGGCGTTGGCTGCAGCGACAGACACGCTTGTATATGCAGGTTGGAATAAAGGGACACTTATATAGAGGCGTGCTGATCTCATGGAAGAATTGGGTCGGAAAATAGGCACGGGAAAGGGGGTGTTCAAGGTTACTTTGTTTCAAATACCCGGTTATACATCATCTCGGGTGCCACTGTGCAGACCTGGAACTCTCTTGCTTTAACCAAACAAATTGATGACGGCAGAGGCTGTCAACCTGGGCTAGGTTACCTTGGGTATGGGAGTCTCAAGAAGCGGGCTTGTGGAAGGGCTCTGTCACCTTGGTTACACTTGGAAGTAACGTGACAGCCTGGTTACAGGGCATCTCAGCCAGGAAAAGTGGTGGTAAGGTCTTGGCACGGCCCTGGGTCTCTCAACCTGATAGCGGATCCGTTAGCTTCTTCCAGACATTCATCCCGGCTTCCCGTGCCCGTTAGTTCTCCTCACTGTATGGCAGGTTGAGAAACTTACCTAACCAAGATTATCAGGTCCAGGGTTTCTCAACCCTTTTTTTTTCAACCCGGGACTCTCTTCAGTGAATGAGACCAACTCTCGTGCGTTGGTCACCAGGGCACTTTATAGGAAAGGGAGAAGGGGAAAAATCCCACTTTATTTACGTGTCGTTCTCTCCCTGTCTCTTAAAAAAAAAAAAACTGGGCTTAGCCCCCCCCCCCCCGTGGGGCTCTCTCTACTCTAATTGTACATTATCACTCTTCTATTCCTTTGATCCTGGAAGCCAGACTTTAAGAATAAGTCCACAGAAGAACATCGGGCGTGAGAGAAAGAGAGAGAGAGAGAGAGAGAATGGAGTGAAAGTGTAGAGAGAAAATAAAAAATAATAGTCTCACAGCAGTGTCCCTGTGCACCTGCATGTTTCACAAATAAACCTGCCTTTGAAAACGAAGAGTCGGGTGTATAATAAGAAGTGCAAGCCGTCTTTTATGTTGGCGTGGCGTTTTGTGGTGAGATGGGAAAGATTGACCATTGCTGCTTGCCATTGACACGTTGTTCGCTAATCTTTTTCTTAACGTTTTTTTTTCCTCATGGCACATCTTAGTAGGAAGCGTGTTTCTTTTTCAGTGCAGTTTGCCATGGCACAGCGCGTCCACTAGGACTCTTTAAGCTTCACTTTACTAGCAAGGCAAAGAGATTCAATTTATATGCTGATATGAGACGAAGATGGTCATTTTCTAAAGGATAAACTCATGTACCGAGTTTGCTTCCAGGACCAGAATCCTTCAGCGATATATTTAAAGCAGTCATAGAACCTGCATACATTGACAGAGAGTATTCTAAGCAACGTTCATTGATACAGGGTTATTTTACATTCATTGCTACAGGGCATTCGAAACTACATTCATCATTACAGGATGTTCGAACCTACATTCATTGTTACAGGGTATTCGAAGCTGCAGTCGTTGATACAGGGTATTCTAAGCCATATTTAGGGTATTCATAGCTACATTCATTGATGCAGGGTATTCAGAGTTACAGTCATTGATATAAGGTACTGAAAGCTACTTGCTGATGTCCAAAGTAGCTAAAGGGTATAACGACGACTGCCGCAGCATGTGCTGAATAAAAACCTCGATTATGCAGAGGTGTGTGTGTGTGTGTGTGTGTGTGAGAGAGAGAGAGAGTAAGTTAAAAAAAAGGCTCGCTGACTGAGTAGTGTTTTACATTGAGAGAGGTATTGTGGGTAAAGCTGAGGAGATTATTGAAAACTCTTTGTTGTCTTTTTGAAGTCCTTGGTTTGGAGATTCCAAAAAAAAAAAAAGGAAGCATATAAAGAAATTTAATTTCTGTGATTAATTCCTGGAGCTTAATCATGAAAGGAATAGGATTATGACGAAAATGAAGCGGGATGTTAGGGGAGAGGGAGCGAGACAGAGAGGGAAATATGGGACAAAAGAGCCTGACTGCTTGAGCCGGAGCCCTGGAGGCTTGTGACGTCCCGGCGCGGCGTTGGCTGCAGCGACAGACACGCTTGTATATGCAGGTTGGAATAAAGGGACACTTATATAGAGGCGTGCTGATCTCATGGAAGAATTGGGTCGGAAAATAGGCACGGGAAAGGGGGTGTTCAAGGTTACTTTGTTTCAAATACCCGGTTATACATCATCTCGGTGCCACTGTGCAGACCTGGAACTCTCTTGCTTTAAGCAAACAAATTGATGACGGCAGAGGCTGTCAACCTGGGCTAGGTTACCTTGAGTATGGGAATCTCAAGAAGCGGGCTTGTGGAAGGGCTCTATCACCTTGATTACACTTGGAAGTAACGTGACAGCCTGGTTACAGGGCATCTCAGCCAGGAAAAGTGGTGGTAAGGTCTTGGCACGGCCCTGGGTCTCTCAACCTGATAGCGGATCCGTTAGCTTCTTCCAGACATTCATCCCGGCTCCCCGTGCCCGTTAGTTCTCCTCACTGTATGGCAGGTTGAGAAACTTACCTACCCAAGATTATCAGGTCCAGGGTTTCTCAACCCTTTTTTTTTCAACCCGTGACTCTCTTCAGTGAATGAGACCAACTCTCGTGCGTTGGTCACCAGGGCACTTTATAGGAAAGGGAGAAGGGGGAAAATCCCACTTTATTTACGTGTCGTTCTCTCCCTGTCTCTTAACAAAAAAAAACTGGGCTTAGCGCCCCCCCCCCCCCGTGGGGCTCCTTACTCTAATTGTACATTATCACTCTTCTATTCCTTTGATCCTGGAAGCCAGACTTTAAGAATAAGTCCACAGAAGAACATCGGGCGTAAGAGAGAGAGAGAGAGAGAGAGAGAATGGAGTGAAAGTGTAGAGAGAAAACAAAAAATAATAGTCTCACAGCAGTGTCCCTGTGCACCTGCATGTTTCACAAATAAACCTGCCTTTGAAAACGAAGAGTCGGGTGTATAATAAGAAGTGCAAGCCGTCTTTTATGTTGGCGTGGCGTTTTGTGGTGAGATGGGAAAGATTTGTTGTGATCGGGTGTCGGTGCTTTGTGTGCGTGTATGTGTTTTAAACAGCGTTAAATGAAGGCAGTGTAAACAGAACGGGAGAGAACAAATAACGAGGAAAGTAATAGTTGAAATTAGAACGTATATTAGCTTTTTAAGTGAAGAGAATCGTGTACTGCGCAGGCTATCTTTGTCGCAGATGCGCTGACGGACATGGAGAAAAAGTTCCGTAAATGGGCTGTTATGTTGTGAACTTAGCTGAGGCTGCTAGAAGAACAGTGACTGAGGCTGCTAGAAGAACAGTGACTGAGGCTGCTAGAAGAACAGTGACTGAGGCTGCTAGAAGAACAGTGACTGAGGCTGCTAGGAGAACAGTGACTGAGGCTGCTAGAAGAACAGTGACTGAGGCTGCTAGAAGAACAGTGACTGAGGCTGCTAGGAGAACAGTGACTGAGGCTGCTAGGAGAACAGTGACTGAGGCTGCTAGAAGAACAGTGACTGAGGCTGCTAGAAGAACAGTGACTGAGGCTGCTAGGAGAACAGTGACTGAGGCTGCTAGGAGAACAGTGACTGAGGCTGCTAGAAGAACAGTGACTGAGGCTGCTAGGAGAACAGTGAGGGTCAGAGCAGCGAACTAGGGCTGACGAGAGACATTGCTTCCTCAGTCGGAGTCACAGGCCGTAACATGAGTAGTGAAACACCAAGAAATCTAAGACCTGACAGAGACCCTACCGCTAGCAAGCACAGTATTGAAATAAAGCATTTACAGCGGATACCCTTTCACAGTCTCGTCCAAGGAAATGAAGAGGCAGACAGATTAGCGAAAGAAGGAGAAAGAATGCAGCAGAGAAAAAAAATGGCAGACTAAAAGCCATAGATAAAGACAAATGAGCAGAACAACAGAAATAATACACCATAGCAACAATAGATAATGAATACCACAGACTCTTAAGGAAATGACCAAGTGATAATTTTCTGATTGAGAACAGGGCATTGCAGGCTTAGACACCATCTATGCCAGAAGCTGAAAATTGGCCCAGCAGATCTATGTGCAAAGAGCAGCAGACTCCACATCACACCCCCCCCCCCCCCCCCGAGTTGGCGGCTAACACAGCTTAATCAGACAGAGGATCTGGACAGGCCCCCAGCCTTTCTTGGGAGATACTGGTGTCGGTGTCTGAACGGGGGAAGAGGAGTGTTTACAACGTCGGACGTTCGTAGCTCTTGGTAACTTCCTGTGTGCATTGTTTCTACAACGTGGGACGTTCGTAGCTCTTGGTAACTTCCTGTGTGCATTGTTTCTACAACGTGGGACGTTCGTAGCTCTTGGTAACTTCCTGTGTGCATTGTTTCTACAACGTGGGACGTTCGTAGCTCTTGGTAACTTCCTGTGTGCATTGTTTCTACAACGTGGGACGTTCGTAGCTCTTGGTAACTTCCTGTGTGCATTGTTTCTACAACGTCGGACGTTCGTAACTCTGGATAACTGCCTGTGTGCATTGTTTCTGCAACGTGGGACGTTCGTAGCTCTGGGTAACTGCCTGTATGCATTGTTTCTGCAACGTCGGACGTTCGTAACTCTGGGTAACTGCCTGTATGCATTGTTTCTACAACGTCGGACGTTCGTAACTCTGGGTAACTGCCTGTGTGCATTGTTTCTACAACGTCGGACGTTCGTAACTCTGGGTAACTGCCTGTGTGCATTGTTTCTACAACGTCGGACGTTCGTAACTCTAACTGCATGTGTGCATTGTTTCTACAACGTCGGACGTTCGTAACTCTGGGTAACTGCCTGTGTGCATTGTTTCTACAACGTCGGACGTTCGTAGCTCTGGGTAACTGCCTGTGTGCATTGTTTCTACAACGTCGGACGTTCGTAACTCTGGGTAACTGCCTGTGTGCATTGTTTCTACGCCTTTCCCCGGCACAAGAATGTGCATTGTCGCATCCGGCTTAATTTTCGTTTAATAATAAGTAGCAGCAGAGGTGCCTGGCATTCTCGGACACAGTGCTTGTCTGTGTGCCCGTTGTAACAGGGCTGTGGGGTGAGAGCACTGGCCTGTTTGGTTCTTGCTTTACAATATAGTTTTTGAAGGGAAATACTCTGTGTAAGACATTATTCAAATACTCTGTGTAAGACATTAACTTTACAGTATAGTTTTGGATCGAAATACTCTGTGTAAGACATTAACTTTACAATAGCTTTTGAAGGGAAATACTCTGTGTAAGACATTGACTTTATAATATAGTTTTGATTCAAAATACTCTGTGTAAGACATTAAGACGTTGACCTTTTCCGTGTTTTTTTTAAATACGTAAAAGCTTTAACCTAAAACTAGTCTATCCTATAATTATTGATCAATTAAAAACTATTTATAACCCGCTAGATTTTCTTATCATTTCTTCTACTTCTTTCCCAGTCTTCATTATTACCAGTGCTGTTCTGCCTGTGTCTTGACTGGTTTTACAAGTTGTATTCTTACATCTACCCTCCTTGGGACAGAACGTATTCCCGCACTGGAAAAGCTATACTGCCAGCAGAGCTATTGGTTTCAATGTTTGCCCAGCAGTAGAGAGAACTTCGATCAGTTTGTACACCCCCTTCGATCAGATTGCAAACTTCGGCTCCAGGCGCCCTGGACGGCCATTGTGCACACCGAGCGCCTCTGGCGAGAGCTGGGAAATGCAAATGATTGCGTGAATTGATCACAAGCCCCGACCGCCGGGGGGCGTCAAAACAAACAGACAGACGGCGTTTTCGCTGCGCCGCAGAGGAAAGGCAGGGCCGTTTGATGTAGATCTGCCTGTAGTGGGTTGGTTTTAAGAGACGAAGGGAATGAGAAATGATAGACAAGGCAAAAAGCGGCAAGGGCTTTGGAAGGTTGCGCTGGCTCACAAAGCAGCCAGCTGTGTCTGTCGAAACCTGTGTAAGTCTGCGGTATGTGCTTGCTTACATTAAGGTCAATTTTGAGAATTAATTCATCAGTTGACCGTCGAAAAATACATTGAGGAAGACATTAAAGCATATAAGCAAGTGGCTGCGATACAGTGGAGCAAATAAGAAACACCGAGGTATAATACTCACAGTAAAGTGATAGATCATAGAGTATACGGTTTAGATTGATTTGTCACAACAGAAAGCTTGTAGATAGAACTGGAAGGGGGGAAAATGGCAAGACGAAGATAAGTTCATGTAGGACAGTGTTAGATATTGCTGTTACAGATGACATAGAAAACGCGAAACTTCCATTCCTGTGCAGAAATCTGGCTCCAAGCTGTGTTACTGTACGCCAATCTGAGAGCTTGTGCTTCTAAAAGCGAGCAGGCAGCTGGAACGCGAAAGAAAAAAAAGGGGACGAGGGAATGGGCGATGGCCGTTTCACCCAATCGATTTTCCTTGTAACCAGAAAAGGTTCCAGCTCTTGAACCTCATTGTGGGGCGTCCCCTCTCCTGTAGTCCCCGTCCTGTTTGGAACGAAGGAGAAGATGTTTTCGCGTTAATGTCTTCAGCGTGGATGAATGAATGATGAGGCGCTCTGTTATATTGGTGTGTTGCTCATCCACGAAGCTTCTAGGTCCCGTATTTTGTGCGCGCCCATAAGACTACGGGACATGTTTATATATTGGGAGGGGGGGAGAGTAACTTTTGCAAGAGAATTGGATGACACAGAAGTATAACACCAACGTTACGGGTTTAAATTGACCACATGGAAGTGACTCAATATTCACATTATATAACCAAGAACTACTGACGGCTGGAATGTTCAAACGGGGTTGTGGGATGAAAATGAAATTGATTTTGCTGCTTGACATACGGTTTTTCTTCTACAGCTTGATGCTTGACATACTGTTTTTCTTCTACAGCTTGATGCTTGACTTACTGTTTTTCTTCTACAGCTTGATGCTTGACATACTGTTTGTCTTCTACAGCTTGATGCTTGACTTACTGTTTTTCTTCTACAGCTTGATGCTTGACTTACTGTTTTTCTTCTACAGCTTGATGCTTGACTTACTGCTTTTCTTCTACAGCTTGATGCTTGACTTACTGTTTTTCTAGTGCTGTATCTATTATTATGTGCCGTGCTGGATAGCGTCTCTATGTTGGTGTTTCCGATTAATACAGATGTATTTCTTCTTCCACGCCACTTGGTCAGTCCAGTGATATATATTTTTCTATTGGCCTTCTATTTACCTTCTTTCTAATTACCTTCTTTCTTTCCCTTGAATTTCCCCGTCATTACTAGATTACGACTTCTATCGTCTCATGACATTTCCAAGAAGTTTTCACTGTCTTTTTTTTTTCTTATAATTTTAACTAGTTTTCTTTGTTCTGAAACTTCTTTGAGGGTCTTTTCGTTTGTTTTTCTGTCTGTCCGGGCAATTTGCTGCAGCTTTCTCTGTTGCTTCCAATCTCTTTGTCTTCTTTTTTTTTTTGCTGACTGCCCAAGTTTCACAACCGTATAATAGTATTGGCTGTATATACCATTATAATACTCTTTTCCTCACCTTTATGGACATTTTCTTGTTTGTTAATACCTTCTTCATGTCATAAAAAGTTCCTTTTTCCTTACCTGTTCATGAATTTTTTTTTCCTGTTTGTGCACTTGCTGTGCGCAGTTGTTGCAGGGTAATGAAATTTCTTTACTTGCTAAAACAACACGGAGTGCTGTTTTTCCACTGCTTTATCTCACAACGTAGGGCGGTGTTTTTCAGTGCTTTATCTGATAACGTGGGGCGCTATTTTTTCAGTTCTTAATCTGACAACACTTGATACTGTTTTTGTAGTGCCGTAGCATCAGAAGATGCAGCTTTTTTCATCAGTGTAGGTTCTCAGGGGCTATGTTCTGTCTGTATCTAGAAAGAAGCTTTGGCGTCATTTTAACTTCGTTGGATCATCTTCTGTGCAATGTTCCCTCTAAGCTGCGCTAGAGTGCGCTGGCGCCGCACATATTTTTGATTCATTGCACGAGTATGCGATTATAACAAAGAAACTCGTTATTGATTTGAGTGCGCTGGCGCCGCACATATTTTTGATTCATTGCACGAGTATGCGATTATAACAAAGAAACTCGTTATTGATTTACGCGTACAACTTTAATGCTAGTTTTTCATTTGGCTTATGAAATAGAACTTTTTGCTCACAATACTCCGCACATTAGAAGGTTTGTATGTGCTGATTTTCCTACGATGCTTTCCCATCCCCTGATCTGTGACATAAGAGTGAAATTATCTTCCAGTTCTGTGGCATCCTATGATGATATTTTGTTCATGACCGTGGATATATAATCTTGAGGGACTGTATAAACCATCTTCCTCAAATCATTATCACCAAAACAACTACTTAAGAAGGTTCTTATTGTTTTACAGTTTTCACGTGCGAGTAAAAATACGGAGAGAAACAGTTTCTGTATCGTTATACACCCATAGGGGAGGGGCATTGTGTGTACCTAACTACGTTATATATAGAGAGACAGTGTGGTGTACAGTAATGCACTTCATATCCGTGATTGGTCACCCAATATTGTGGGGGGGGGGGGGGACACACACGCGCGCGCGCACACACACACACACACGCTTCATTAGCATTTCGGGAAAATATCTGTCTAATATCTGTATCAGGGTGTATATTTATTGATTATGCAAATATAACTTTGAAGGTGGCGAACCAGTGACGATTATGTTTGTATGCGGCTGGTTAGTGACTTTTTTTGGCGAAGAAAACTTTTTGTTTTTTTTTTATGCTTGTGGAGGTAGGAGCTGGGGAAACGTAAAAGCCTGCCATAAAGAGCACGAGGAAATCACTCTCCCCCTACGGCCGCCATAAAGTGTCTAGCCTGTCTTCGTGCTGATCCTTTACTAGACTCGTGGAGATGCGTCTTCCATCAGATTCTCTGTGTTCTACATTGTACTGTCAGAATTGTTCTGTGTTTTCTCTTAAAGTCGACAATAGCAAGGAAGAACGGGATAGGTTGGTAGCTGTCTAGGTGAACAGATACCATCCAGTGTTTATATCGCAGAAAAACATGGGCCGTCTTGGTGTTTTGCAGTGATGTGTTGTAGCCGCGTCGTTTAGTGACCACGAAAATCTTACACATTCCACTACCTCTTGGGTGTCGAAATTGTTTCTTATAAATCAAATCCAAGAAACTTTTCTGATAATAGAAAGCAGTAAATCTCTCTCTCTCTCTCTCTCTCATGTATATGCATGCATGCTTGTAACCTGTTTCTGCTGGACGTTTTTTTTTTTTTTTTGGCTATGTTTTCGCCATAGGAAATTGCCCAAGCGAAGCAGAAAACTGATCCAGTTAATGAAGAGAAGAAACTCCCTCATCTAGAAAAGGCAGAAGACGCAGCGATTGGGTCTTACAACAGAAAATAAGATTAAAAAAAAAACAAAAAAAAACCAAACTTTGACCCGTTATGCCAGTCATGTTTGTGGGATCAGTCATCAGAAAAGCTGCCCAGGATCTACATTTTCTACAATATCTGCCTGCTTCAGAACCATCTTAACGGTCTTCAGAGATGAAGATAGCCCCTGTAACTTCTTTTGTGGATAGCCCCTGTAACTTCTTTTGTGGATAGCCCCTGTAACTTCTTTTGTGGATAGCCCCTGTAACTTCTTTTGTGGCTGATATTTCGACGTGCATCACTTCGGTCTGCACCTTTCACAGCGCTATTTGATATGGTCCCTCCCACAGATTTCTCCTATTGGGCCTTAAAGAAAAAAATATGTAACTAATAGCCAGTTTAAAAAAAAAAGGCCAGTAAGATTAATTCCTCGCTCGCCTTCCACCCCGAGGTTTTTAGTGTGGAAAGTGTGCAGCAAAGGCCAAGGGGACACATTGTTTCCCTGGCCTCTGCTGTTGCTCATCAAAGCCATTTACATGTTATACGTATCTCTTGGGCTGCAGGGGATATTAAATATAAACGAGGACGCTTCCGGCAATAAGATTTTACCTTCAACGTCGACCGTAACTTTTGAAGAGAGAGAGAGAGAGAGAGAGGTCCCCAAGGGTGAGGTGCACCTGTTTTATTTGTACAGGATGGTGGTGCGCTCTCGCCCTTAGTTTTTAAAAAAAATGAAGAGATTAGTGGGGGGAAGGTTTAATACAGCTGAGGTTTTTTTTTCCGTTGGGAGGCGGGTGGGTTGGGATTATCCTATACATCGGGTTTAGTTAAAAAAATGTTTATGAATCAAGCATGAGAAGGGGGGGGGGGGGGGGAGACGCGCGCGCGCGCACACACACACACACGCTTCATTAGCATTTCGGGAAAAATATCTGTCTAATATCTGTATCAGGGTGTATATTTATTGATTATGCAAATATAACTTTGAAGGTGGCGAACCAGTGACGATTATGTTTGTATGCGGCTGGTTAGTGACTTTTTTTGGCGAAGAAAACTTTTTGTTTTTTTTTTATGCTTGTGGAGGTAGGAGCTGGGGAAACGTAAAAGCCTGCCATAAAGAGCACGAGGAAATCACTCTCCCCCTACGGCCGCCATAAAGTGTCTAGCCTGTCTTCGTGCTGATTCTTTACTAGACTCGTGGAGATGCGTCTTCCATCAGATTCTCTGTGTTCTACATTGTACTGTCAGAATTGTTCTGTGTTTTCTCTTAAAGTCGACAATAGCAAGGAAGAACGGGATAGGTTGGTAGCTGTCTAGGTGAACAGATACCATCCAGTGTTTATATCGCAGAAAAACATGGGCCGTCTTGGTGTTTTGCAGTGATGTGTTGTAGCCGCGTCGTTTAGTGACCACGAAAATCTTACACATTCCACTACCTCTTGGGTGTCGAAATTGTTTCTTATAAATCAAATCCAAGAAACTTTTCTGATAATAGAAAGCAGTAAATATCTCTCTCTCTCTCTCTCTCTCTCTCTCTCTCTCTCTCATGTATATGCATGCATGCTTGTAACCTGTTTCTGCTGGACGTTTTTTTTTTTTTTTGGCTATGTTTTCGCCATAGGAAATTGCCCAAGCGAAGCAGAAAACTGATCCAGTTAATGAAGAGAAGAAACTCCCTCATCTAGAAAAGGCAGAAGACGCAGCGATTGGGTCTTACAACAGAAAATAAGATAAAAAAAACAAACAAAAAAAACCCTAACTTTGACCCGTTATGCCAGTCATGTTTGTGGGATCAGTCATCAGAAAAGCTGCCCAGGATCTACATTTTCTACAATATCTGCCTGCTTCAGAACCATCTTAACGGTCTTCAGAGATGAAGATAGCCCCTGTAACTTCTTTTGTGGATAGCCCCTGTAACTTCTTTTGTGGATAGCCCCTGTAACTTCTTTTGTGGATAGCCCCTGTAACTTCTTTTATGGCTGATATTTCGACGTGCATCACTTCGGTCTGCACCTTTCACAGCGCTATTTGATATGGTCCCTCCCACAGATTCTCCTATTGGGCCTTAAAGAAAAAAATATGTAACTAATAGCCAGTTTTAAAAAAAAGGCCAGTAAGATTAATTCCTCGCTCGCCTTCCACCCCGAGGTTTTCAGTGTGGAAAGTGTGCAGCAAAGGCCAAGGGGACACATTGTTTCCCTGGCCTCTGCTGTTGCTCATCAAAGCCATTTACATGTTATACGTATCTCTTGGGCTGCAGGGGATATTAAATATAAACGAGGACGCTTCCGGCAATAAGATTTTACCTTCAACGTCGACCGTAACTTTTGAAGAGAGAGAGAGAGAGAGAGAGAGGTCCCCAAGGGTGAGGTGCACCTGTTTTATTTGTACAGGATGGTGGTGCGCTCTCGCCCTTAGTTTAAAAAAAAATGAAGAGATTAGTGGGGGGAAGGTTTAATACAGCTGAGGTTTTTTTTCCGTTGGGAGGCGGGTGGGTTGGGATTATCCTATACATCGGGTTTAGTTAAAAAAATGTTTATGAATCAAGCATGAGAAGGGGAGGGGGGATGTCACGTGACAGATTTGGGAAAACTACTTTTTGTAACATTAAATTCTACTGTGTTTTTTTTTTAGGGGGGGGGGAGGAGAATTATAATTTATTATTCTGTTCTTCCTCAGGGAGCTGGGATCAGCTTGTCTCATCTTAGCATATCTGCTCTACATTGTCTTGTTGTAGCATATCTGCTCTACATTGTCTTGTTGTAGCATATCTGCTCTACATTGTCTTGTTGTAGCATATCTGCTCTACATTGTCTTGTTGTAGCATATTTGCTCTACATTGTCTTGTTGTAGCATATCTGCTCTACATTGTCTTGTTGTAGCATATCTGCATATCTGCTCTACATTGTCTTGTTGTAGCATATCTGCTCTACATTGTCTTGTTGTAGCATATCTGCTCTACATTGTCTTGTTGTAGCATATCTGCTCTACATTGTCTTGTTGTAGCATATCTGCTCTACATTGTCTTGTTGTAGCATATCTGCTCTACATTGTCTTGTTGTAGCATATCTGCTCTACATTGTCTTGTTGTAGCATATTTGCTCTACATTGTCTTGTTGTAGCATATTGCTCTACATTGTCTGTTGTAGCATATTTGCTCTACATTGTCTTGTTGTAGCATATTTGCTCTACATTGTCTTGTTGTAGCATATCTGCTCTACATTGTCTTGTTGTAGCATATTTGCTCTACATTGTCTTGTTGTAGCATATTTGCTCTACATTGTCTTGTTGTAGCATATTTGCTCTACATTGTCTTGTTGTAGCATATCTGCTCTACATTGTCTTGTTGTAGCATATTTGCTCTACATTGTCTTGTTGTAGCATATTTGCTCTACATTGTCTTGTTGTAACATATTTGCTCCACATTGTCTTGTTGTAGCATATTTGCTCTACATTGTCTTGTTGTAACATATTTGCTCCACATTGTCCTAGCATATTGCTCCATGTATTACATATTTAATTCTACAGCAGAGAAAAGTTTAGGAAACGTGTTTATACCTGTAGCTTAGGTACTGGGGGGGGGGGGGGAGAGAAAAGGAACTGTTGTAGCTACCTTTTTTTTTTTTTGCAAGCTGCTCCATCACACAAACAACATTACAAAGAAGATAGGAATGAAAGCAGATGAAGATGATGACATGCATTAATTAATAGCTCATGGTAAAGTGCTCCCATCTTATCTTACCTTATCTTAGACTATCCTGAATCTAGTCATGGAAAAATAGAGAGACAGAATACCGACCATTGGAAAGGATGAAAAATAGAAGAAGGAAAAATAACCTGGAATGAAATAAGATAGATCTCTCCAAAGGAAGTTTGTATGAGGCTTGTCCTTCAAAAAGATCAGAGAAGAAAGGTGAAAGCAAAAACAGTACAATATGGTAGTGTATTCTTCTTTAGCAGTGAGGTCAGGCTGTGAAGACACTTTTGATGTATGTATTGTAAAGGCAGTCTCGCCCTTTTCTTTCTTTAAACTAATGGCATAAAATTAGATTGTAGAAATGTAAATATGTTTGTGATATTAGAAAACAAAATATAAGTCCGTTTTGCTGTGGGGTTGTGATTGCTGTAGCAGAGATTTTGGTGCTAGGAAAGTTCTGTTCCATCTAGTCACTGGCGTTGAGGTAAAGACTTGGCAGCAGCTACTCAATGCAGCATGACATGTATGGGGTTTCAAGTTGGGGCAGGGTATTGAGGTCTGGGAAAGCAATTATGTCTGTTGGACATTCCAGCAAGAATGGCGGAGGCTTTTTTTTTTTTTCTTTATACAAGGATGGATATCTTTCTTCGCTTGTCACTCCTTTTCTTATTCCTGGTATAGAAGAGAGTTTACAGACTGTTGGGGCAAAGCTGACTATACAAAAGAAGCTTAGGAAAATAATTCCCATTTGAGGATTTCATGGAACTTCTTGGAGTTAAAGTATGAAACCCATTAATTAACAGGTACTTACCATAGTGTTTCTGCAAATATTTCTGTTATTAATAGCTTACTTGGATATAGGGAGCATATCTTTGAAGACTAACTGGATATAGAAACCATATATAAGAAGCATATCTTTGTGTCTGAAGGCTTAGTTGGATATAGGAATCATATCTTTGTGTCTGAAGACTTAATTGGATATAGAGAGCATATCTTTGTGTCTGAAGGCTTAGTTGGATATAGGAAGCATTGTGTCTGAAGGCTTAGTTGGATATAGGAATCATATCTTTGTGCCTGAAGACTTAAATTGGATATAGAGAGCATATCTTTGTGTCTAAAGGCTTAATTGGATATAGGAAGCATATATAGGAGTCATATCTTTGTGTCTGAAGGCTTAATTGGATATAGAGAGCATATCTTTGTGTCTAAAGGCTTAATTGGATATAGGAAGCATATATAGGAGTCATATTTTTGTGTCTGAAGGCTTAATTGGATATAGGAAGCATATCTTTGTCTCTGAAGACTATTGTTGGATATAGGAAGTATATCTTTGAAGACTTAATTGAAAATATGAAGCATATCTTTGTGTCTGAAGGCTTAATTGGATATAAGGAGCATATATAGAAAGCATATCTTTGTTTCTGAAGGCTTAATTGGATATAGGGAGCATTTATAGGGAGCATATCTTTAAAGACTTAATTGAACAAAGGAGCCATATCTTTGTGTATCATCACCATCCAAACCCTCATTCAGTTTCTTCAGATGAATTGTATGGCCGTATTGTTAGTGAAAGTAAAATCCCCTTTTCTTTTAACCCTCCTCCTTCAGTCGCCCTGGAACTGTGAGCTGGTGTGTACTTTGCGGCCAGTACAGTGAAGATGTTGAGGCACACCATTGTGTTGGCTTGGAAGTGGTTTACAGCAGCTGTTTTTTGAGTTCCTGAATGCAGCTAAAAAGTAGTGGTTGTGCAATACTTCTTTAGCAGATTCCACATTGTGGGTACTATGGTGATCCCTGCCCTGTTAGCCAGGCTAGGCCACTTACTGGGAGTATCAACAAAGAGGTGGATCAGGGCTTAGTCAGCTATAGTTTGCCAACCCTGATGTTAGCATGTCAACTGCCGGTTGCCAGTTGCCAAAACGGACAGTGTCTTCACCCGTCTCCTTTTTACGCCATCCAAGTTCATGGAAAAATAGAGAGACAGAATACCGACCATTGGAAAGGATGAAAAATAGAAGAAGGAAAAATAACCTGGAATGAAATAAGATAGATCTCTCCAAAGGAAGTTTGTATGAGGCTTGTCCTTCAAAAAGATCAGAGAAGAAAGGTGAAAGCAAAAACAGTACAATATGGTAGTGTATTCTTCTTTAGCAGTGAGGTCAGGCTGTGAAGACACTTTTGATGTATGTATTGTAAAGGCAGTCTCGCCCTTTTCTTTCTTTAAACTAATGGCATAAAATTAGATTGTAGAAATGTAAATATGTTTGTGATATTAGAAAACAAAATATAAACCCGTTTTGCTGTGGGGTTGTGATTGCTGTAGCAGAGATTTTGGTGCTAGGAAAGTTCTGTTCCATCTAGTCACTGGCGTTGAGGTAAAGACTTGGCAGCAGCTACTCAATGCAGCATGACATGTATGGGGTTTCAAGTTGGGGCAGGGTATTGAGGTCTGGGAAAGCAATTATGTCTGTTGGACATTCCAGCAAGAATGGCGGAGGCTTTTTTTTTTTTTCTTTATACAAGGATGGATATCTTTCTTCGCTTGTCACTCCTTTTCTTATTCCTGGTATAGAAGAGAGTTTACAGACTGTTGGGGCAAAGCTGACTATACAAAAGAAGCTTAGGAAAATAATTCCCATTTGAGGATTTCATGGAACTTCTTGGAGTTAAAGTATGAAACCCATTAATTAACAGGTACTTACCATAGTGTTTCTGCAAATATTTCTGTTATTAATAGCTTACTTGGATATAGGGAGCATATCTTTGAAGACTAACTGGATATAGAAACCATATATAAGAAGCATATCTTTGTGTCTGAAGGCTTAGTTGGATATAGGAATCATATCTTTGTGTCTGAAGACTTAATTGGATATAGAGAGCATATCTTTGTGTCTGAAGGCTTAGTTGGATATAGGAAGCATTGTGTCTGAAGGCTTAGTTGGATATAGGAATCATATCTTTGTGCCTGAAGACTTAAATTGGATATAGAGAGCATATCTTTGTGTCTAAAGGCTTAATTGGATATAGGAAGCATATATAGGAGTCATATCTTTGTGTCTGAAGGCTTAATTGGATATAGAGAGCATATCTTTGTGTCTAAAGGCTTAATTGGATATAGGAAGCATATATAGGAGTCATATTTTTGTGTCTGAAGGCTTAATTGGATATAGGAAGCATATCTTTGTCTCTGAAGACTATTGTTGGATATAGGAAGTATATCTTTGAAGACTTAATTGAAAATATGAAGCATATCTTTGTGTCTGAAGGCTTAATTGGATATAAGGAGCATATATAGAAAGCATATCTTTGTTTCTGAAGGCTTAATTGGATATAGGGAGCATTTATAGGGAGCATATCTTTAAAGACTTAATTGAACAAAGGAGCCATATCTTTGTGTATCATCACCATCCAAACCCTCATTCAGTTTCTTCAGATGAATTGTATGGCCATATTGTTAGTGAAAGTAAAATCCCCTTTTCTTTTAACCCTCCTCCTTCAGTCGCCCTGGAACTGTGAGCTGGTGTGTACTTTGCGGCCAGTACAGTGAAGATGTTGAGGCACACCATTGTGTTGGCTTGGAAGTGGTTTACAGCAGCTGTTTTTTGAGTTCCTGAATGCAGCTAAAAAGTAGTGGTTGTGCAATACTTCTTTAGCAGATTCCACATTGTGGGTACTATGGTGATCCCTGCCCTGTTAGCCAGGCTAGGCCACTTACTGGGAGTATCAACAAAGAGGTGGATCAGGGCTTAGTCAGCTATAGTTTGCCAACCCTGATGTTAGCATGTCAACTGCCGGTTGCCAGTTGCCAAAACGGACAGTGTCTTCACCCGTCTCCTTTTTACGCCATCCAAGTTCATGAACCCAGTAAAATCTAAACAAAGATCCTCAAAGTTTTCATTAACCCTAATTAAAACCCTTCACATGCATCATTCTTCACATGCATCATTGAAGACATGCATCTTTCTTCACATGCATCATTCTTCGCACCCCAGGACTTTGTTTAAATTCAGCATAATTGAGTATTAATAATTTATTTAAGTTTACTTTTCTGTCATTTGCCAGGGATGTGTTCTTACACACAATACAGCCGCAGAGAAAGTATGTGGTTATTGTGATGGACCATGGGAACTCAATGAGCGTCACACAGTTACGCACTGCCAAAGCCATCACAAAGCATCTTATTGCTTCTTTTTCTGATAATGATAGGGTGAGTGAAGACTTTCGCTGTGGTGAATGTATATGTTAGAATTACTGGACTGAGGTAATCAGTATTATGTTTTTTCTTTTATTACGCATTTCTCTATGGAAGACCATTATGTATAGAGTCAGCATACATAATCTACACTGTTATACATATGTGTGTGTTTGTGTCTTCATATTTTCATTCAGAGATAAATAATTTGTTATCATCATCAGGTCTGCTGGCAGTAGGTGTGGGCAGTCATGCCTGTCCAGAAGTATTAATGATGCTCTCCAGTTAGCCCATTTTGTGAATTTCTGTCGTGGTATCATGTCAGGTTATCTTTTTCTCTTAGCCTTGTTCCTTCTTCATATTTTTTATCCTATAATAATTTTTTTAAAAATCCTTCGTATTCTCATTACATGTTCAGTTAGTATTATCTTCTTTTTTTATAGTTTTAATTCATTTTTTTCAACCAACTTTTATCCCCACGTTCTTCTGTTGTTTTTCCCTGCTTTCCAGTGTACTCTTAGCATTCTTTTGAGAAATAGCATCTCTGTTGTTGCTAGTGACCAATCTGATGATGATCGATTTCTATAGAATAAAATACAGCCTGGCCTCGGATGAATGGAGTTAAATTCCAATAAAACCATTGTAAATTGAACTACACAGTGTCAATCCTAGGTACATTCAAGTTACTATCACGGTGTGTAGGCAAGATCTGTACAGTTAATGAACTGTGAATGCAGTGCAGAGGAATAAAGAGTAGAAATAAACAGTAAGAAAATGTTGAGTATTTTATTAATTGTATCAGATATTATTCAGTAATTCTTTTTAATATCTCCCCTTTTTTTTCTTACCACATGAAGTTTTTCAACAGCACGCAGTACTGTTACAGATGCAGCGCTGAGAGCACAGAGAGAGAGAGAGAGAGAGAGAGAGAGAGGGGGAAATATTAGGGTTGCTAAATTTAGGCGTTGTGGGACATATAAATGATAATCATACAATATTTGCTTATATGTTATAATCCTACAATCGTAAGAGAAAAAAAAATGTAATTTGAGGACCGCTTGTAGGCATTCATCATTTAATATTCAGTGATAGAGAAAGATTGCACAGGATATTAATTGTACGAGGGTCATACTGAAAGTCGTTAGCAAAAAGTTTTCACAAATCAGAATTTATAGATAGAGAAAATATAAATGTATCACCTTAAACTGCATCCTTTTCTTCACTTTTCAACATAATCTCCATTTCTCAGCACACATTTTTTTCCATCATTATGCAAGTTTGAAAATACCCTCTAAGTAGATTTCCATTCCAGCTGACCAACGGCACTGAAACACTGCTTTCTGGACATTCTCTTCTATGGGACCCAGCTGGCACAAACTTTTCTATAGCCTAGGGTTTTAATCATTTCCTGTACTGCATTGTTTCCTATTCCAGGATTTACAGTGATGTCAGATACTATGGCATATCTGTCTTCTTTAATGATGTCCTTCCCACATTGCATTCAGTGGAGGCACTTTGAGACCAACTGCCCGTGTTTCCATCTTTGAAATGTTTCACCCACCTCCTAACACTGCTAGCACCCATACACACATCTCCATAAGCAAGTTGAAGTCTTTGGTAAATTTCAGCAGCGAGGATTTCCTCTTTAACGAGGAACTCAATAACAGCACGTTGACGAAACAAAACTTCAGCACCCGCCATTTTGTTTCTGCTCCGCATGGTCACATGACACATGATGGTGACATCATATGACCTCTGCATGAAGGTGATACATTTATATTTTCTCTATCTATAAATTCTGATTTTTAAAAATATTTTTGCTCACAACTTTCAGTATGACCCATGTAGATCTGGCTTGCCATATTCTGCTTTAGATTCCCTAAGTGCATTTTCTGTTGGAAGTTACTAGTATTCAATAGATATTTATGTTTATGTGCTTCAGGAAGGTTATGTTTGATAAGTTCTTTCTCGCAGATTGGAGTGATTGGTCTGTCCAGCAAGCCTGTATATCCTAGATCAGACCCTTGTCTCCCACATACAATGGTTGCTGCCACCTTCGAGACCAGGTTCTACTTCAGCAAATTTGTGGACAACTTGGAAAAAGTGGACAGTGAGTAGGCTTGATGTTGGACTATGTTAGCTATTTAGGTGCATAATACTTGAACATTAGACACATACATAAAGTGCTTCATTCTCATCCTAAGTATAATTGGTATAATATATCTTGGCCAAAGCAGGCTGTGATGCTATAACTTGGCCAATAGCAGACTGTGGTACTAGAGGGTGATGTGGTCTGCATCATGCCTGGCCACCTTTCCTTCCTCAACTCCAGAAGAAGTCGGGGTACCCATTTCTACAGCTGGAGTGACTGGGGTGCCTCTAATCCAATTCTGATCCCTGGCCTTCATCATGAGAGACCAGTTGGCCAATAGCAGATAGTAATACTGTTTCTTGGTCAGTAAGAGGTTGTGAATCTTTTCCCTAGCCAGTAGTAGGCTCAGTATGCTCCTGTCAAGTAAGTTTAGATACCAACACTTTCATTATGGTGATGGAGCCTGCTTCTTAAAGTAATTTCAATGAAACAAATGTGCTTGTACATTTCCCATCTAATGTGATACATTTACCATCTCATGTGATACATTCCTCGTCTAATGTGTTACTGGTTTACACAAGTTCTTCTCTATGAAATAAGCTATCTGCCTGAAACTTTTATTTACTGCATGTAGGGAGATTCTCCAATCCCTTAGATTGATGTAAGTCTGTTCAGGGATTGCATTCAGTTTTGGTTCAGAAGATTGATATGTTTATACTCATTATTCTCTATTCTTTCTTTTGTACTATTCTGTTTGACATTTTTTTTTTCTATAAGTAACAAGGAGCTGAAGAAATGGGCATGTTTGCTGGAGAAACTACCCCAGGTTGTTAGACAGAAAAGAGTTTTTGTACCTTAAGTTAGGCCCATAAATTGTGAACAAAAGCAGCTCAGCCTACCTGTGTACACTGCAGAGCTGAAGAAAAACTGGTATGATTTATCACATTGCAAATGGGGTTACACGTATCTGATCAGAAGCTATGTAAGGCACACTTGTATGTTGTCAGATGTGAAGAAATCAAGTTTCTGTTTAATTTTGTTTTTCAGCTACCACCAACCATACATTAGGGTTCTTGAAAGCGTTTCAAATGATAGAAGATCTGATGGCCTCCAACTCCATATCAGGTAGGTCTTATGAAGCCCCACAGTGGCAGTCTGGCTCTGATCTTGATATTTACTTGATGAAACAGTCCTTGGGAAGCTTGGGTGACTGTTAGCATTTCCTGAGGATTTGGCTTGTAGGGTATATCCATACACTTACACAGCAGTGGTTTCCTAACTCTTTTTATTTTTTTAGTGGCATATGAGCTGTAACCCTAGATCAGTAAGGACCCATGACACTAAACCAGTGCTAGGTGACCAGTGGAAAAAAAAATGTTTAGAAATATTGAAATGTAACTAAAATTACAAAAAACCTTGTCAAAAAGATAAGAGAGAGACAATGTACTTTCATAGGACATGCAGTGAGAAGAGGGGGCATTGAAAATATTATAACAACAGGGAAAATAGAAGGAAGAAGATCAAGAGGAAGACCAAGAGAAATGATACTGGACAGTCTGACGGGATGGTGTGAGAGGAGATCACCAACTGAACTGATGGCCTGCATGAAAGATCGGGTACTCTGGAGAAGCATAATACCCAACGCCAGTCGGCATGGCACCTGATGATGATGATGATGAACTAAAATTAACTAATATTATTTCAGTGAGTTTAACACAGTGTTTCTCAACCTTTTTTTGGGTCATGCCCCACCTCAGCCTTTCAAAGAGTTTGGACCCTCTTCTCCTCCTCCTCGTCCTATATCTTCTCACAAGGGAGAGAGATGCACATACACACACACGTGCTTGCCATGACCTGAGGTTGGAAACAAACTGCTGTACATGAATCTGAGGAAAAGAATCCCAGGGATTTGAGCAGAAAATGTTTTTATATATAGAACTTGATGGCTGCAGGAATTAAAGAGAAGTTTCAGTTGTCAAGTTTAATTTTTAAAAAGTTGGCTACAGTTGTGGAGTAATAATAGGCTGAGGGAAAAATGATGATGATCTCAGCATAGGGAAAAAAAGTGCAGTTCATATGTAGTTTATAGAAGTGAGATCTATTGTGACTGCATTTCAGAATGGAATGTAAGGAAGAAGGTTACAGTGATGCACCTGTAACAACAGCAGACATTAGAAACACTCATTTTGTATAATAAACACTAGCAGTGTATAGTCCAGAGGTATTTTATTGGATGCCCTGTTTCAGAGATATTTTATTGGATGCCCTGTTTCAGAGATATTTTATTGGATGCCCTGTTTTCTGTTTTGAGCAGGAGAAAAGGGCAAGAGCAAGGTGGAAGGTCCTCACAGGTGGGAAACAAGTTTCCATTTCTGTCTCAGTGAATTGATTGCTGGTGATAGAGTTGCCTTGTACGAGGAGTGATTGATAAGTTCTCAGCTTAAGGTACAATGGATTATTTGTGGACAACTTCTTTGGGTTATTTCTCAACATAGTCCCCTTGCAAGTTTATGCACTTAGTCCAGCGATCCTGGAGCATTTGGATCCCTTCTTTGTAAAAGTCAGCAGAAAGTGGTCTACAGCATGAATGACATCATCATCTGAAGCAAATTTATAACCACAGCTCCTTTTTGAGTTTGGTAAACAGGTAATAGTCTGAAGGGGCCAAATCTGGGGAATAAGGAGGATGTTCAAGAAGCTGGAAGCCACAATCATGAATGGCACCCATTGCCACTACCAACTTGTGAACTGGAGCATTGTCTTGATGAAAGATAACTTCTCTCGTCAATTTCCCTCGATGCTTTTCCTTCAGTTTGACTCGCAGGTGCTTCACAAGATCAGCGTAATAGGCCCTGGTGAACGTTCTGCCCTTTTGAAGATAGTCTACCAATAGCACACCTTCTGAATCCCAAAAGATGGAAGCCATCACTTTACCTGCAGACAGAACCACCCTTGCTTTCTTTGGAGGTAGGGGTCCATGATGTTTCCACTGCTTTGACTGTTCTTTGGTTTCTAGTTGAAAATGATGAACCCAGGTCTCATCCATAGTCACAAATTGCTGAAGAAATTTTTCAGGATCTGCAGAAAAATGGCCAAGATTGTCTCTTGACATGTTGAGATGCCTTCATTTGTGATCAGCTCCAAGAAGTTTCTGGACCCATCAAGTAGAGACCTTTGTTATTTGAAGATCATTGTGAATAAT
Source organism: Achatina immaculata (assembly GCA_009760885.1). NCBI lineage: Eukaryota > Metazoa > Mollusca > Gastropoda > Stylommatophora > Achatinidae > Lissachatina > Lissachatina immaculata. The sequence goes on from CM019720.1 coordinate 60,884,818, forward strand.
GGCATGAATATGTTCCTCGGAGATGCCCAACTCAGTAGCAATGTACTGCTCAGTTAGTTGTCGATCCTCCATTATCATGTCATGGATTCTGCTGGTGGTTTCATCGGTAGTTACCGTTCTTGGTCTTCCTAGATGGGGATCATCTTCCAGACTCACCCTTCCCTGTTTGAATTGAGCTGCCTATTTCTTCACTGTGCTGTAAGAAGGGGCACTCTCCCTTAGAGTCTCTACCATATCCTCATGGATATCCTTCTATGATAAGCCTTGATGCAGAGGTAGTGAATAACTGCTCAGTGAGAAATTTTATCCATTTTCTAAATTTCTGCCATCCCTTACCACTTCAGCAGCCTTTAAAAAAATTGGTTGCAGTTAATTTCTTGAAACTTGGTGTTTAAATCTTACATTAACCTGATCTACAAATGCACCTAATATCAACTGTGTGTTTCAAGTATTTGTAACTTAGGCTGAGAACTTATCATTCACCTCTCGTACTTTTGAGTGAGACCTCAGCAACAAATAGACTTTCATCCATCCTAAGCGCTCACCACCCATTACGCATTGTGGTGTTTTGCAGGACAGCAGCATATCTTCCACCTCTCATGGTCTGTGGCCAGCCTTTGTATTATGGCCCAGCTGTGGCTCATAAACAAACTTGCATAATTAGAATTACAGGTTGTCAGTAGCAAGCCAACAGAAGGAAACATCTTGTGATAAAATTTCTCTTATTTTTAAACCTTACTCATGGGCAAGTCACAGTATATCTGAATATTGATTACTGTATTAGATAATAATGATAAGATGTTTGTTTCTTCCTTTTACAGTTTTTTTTTTTGTTCTTGTTTTTTATCCTGTCCAGAGAATGCCATGATCTTGTATGTGAGCAGAGGTTTATTGTCATCTCTGACAGAAGCAAAAGATGTCATGGATGTCGTGGCAGTCCACAATGCCAAGACTGGGCACAAAGTCATCATCAACACTTACGCTGTTATTGATGGTTAGAATCATTTTGTTTATTTATTTTTTGTCTTTTCCAGAATTCTTCTTTGTTTAAAAATGGCAAACAAGGATATCTGATGTGCAGAAGAGCGTGGATTTATTTTTTATTTATTTTTTAGTATCCATTTAAATTTCAAAAGTTATAAGCACAAAAACCAAGTTAAGACTATTCAATTCAAATGTAATATCCACCCTCATTTATGCATGCGAAAGCTGGAAAACAACTAAAGAAATAGAAAAGAAATTAGACTCTTTTGAAAACAAATGCCTAAGGAAAATACTCGGCATCAAGTGGAATGAATTCAAGAACAATGCAGAGATAAGACAGATGACTGAACAACAACCAGTCTCACGGGTGATCAGGAAAAGGAGATGGACATATGTTGGCCACTTGATGAGAAGAAATGAGCAGAGAATCCCAAAACAAGCTATAAAGTGGAACACAACAGGCTGAAGAAAAAGGGGCAGACCGCGTGAAACTCTGAAGAGAACATTATTAAGAGAGGCCAAGTTAACAGGCATAAAATCCTTTGATGAGGTTGAAAGACTCGCCGAAGACAGGAAAAATTGGCGAACTACTTTGCGAGCCCTATGTGACGTCTAACGGCACGGGAAGGATATAAGATAAGATAAGAAGGATATAAGATCCATTTAAATAAGGCGTTTGTAAAGTCCAGGTAAAGGATGTTTCTACCACTTATACAACAGAAGTTACTAATATTTGAAACTGTATTAGGACTCCATGAAGATCGTTTGTTGTATTCTTTGGGGGGGGGGGGCGGATCTACATCAGTATTTGCATGCTGTAGGACAAGTGAAGTGTTAGTATCCTTCACATTTCTAGGCCTCTACAGCTTCTTATCTGAGGTGTGGATGCCAACACCTGCCCTCGCTGCCTTTGTTTTCTTGGCCAAGCTCCAGGTATCCATTTTTTTTTAGGCTGGGTTGACCCCGGTGCCGATAGTTGCAAAAAAAAAAACTAAATCAAACCGGGGACCTTTTGATTGGCAGGCGAATGCACTAACGACAACACCACAAAAGGATAACTTTTTGGTTTACAGCTTCAATCGTATCAAGTTAAATTTGAAGGTCTGCATTGTGGTGCTTTATACAGATTCATATGATTTTTGTCACATTTCACATTTATTTAAGTAATAAGGTTCAGTTTTATCTTACACTGGTCAGATCACATACATTTAATGTCCTGTTTGAAGGTTGACATGAGGTTTGGTTTTATTTGCTCTTTCACAGACTTGAATGTGCTTGGAAATTATATAAGTTTTAAAAATGTATTTAGCAAGTTAAGTGCTCATCTGTGTGGCTTTATTTTATGCCTCATTGTGTGCAGTTTTCAAACAAGATGAAAACCAAATACAGACATTTGAGAACAGAATTGTTAGAAGAATTTATGGATCAGTAAGAGACCCTTTAACACAGCAGTGGAAGATAATAAGTAACAAAGAAATCTACACATTTAACTCTCTGCCATTATGAAAAAACAACAGACTGGGGTGGCTTGAACATCTAGAGAGAATGGAAGGAGGATAGACAAACAGAGATGGTGTGTACAGAAGTGATGATAAGGGATAGACCAATAGGTAGACGGTGATGGTGAGACAGCCTAGAAGAAGATATACATGCTCTTGAAATCAACAGTTGGCAAGAAAAGATCCAAGAACAGAGAAGAATGGAGATGAGTCTTTATCTGCAGCAATGAGCCTCTGTGGTCTGGAAAGCTGGTGAATTCAGCAGATGCTTAAAGAAGTGTATACTTTCCCCTTTCTCTCTTCAGATTTCCAAATCCTCAAAGTTCATCGCTGCAGGTGCAGTTTGTCTCCAAATATCTCTGCTCATGGCACTTTCTCCCTCTGTTTACTCCAAGTTCTCCCCATTCATCTACCACACTGTGTATCCATCATTGCCTTGGTCAGCCCCTTGATTTTGTCCATAATTTACACAGTTACTATACATTTCAGCAGATCAAGATGTGTGTCATTGGTTGATTGATGGTCTTATAACTTCCTGACAGTGTGCCCAGGGCAGATAGATCCCTCCATTTTTTCAAGATGGGCATGTGACTGGCTGAGTTCATAAATCTTTGATTTTATTCCTTCAGCAGACAAGATTCTCCATGTCAGCTTCAGACCTTGCGTGAATTTCATAGATATTTTCCGTGTGATTTTGCTTATTCACGTCACTTAATGATTTCAGATGGGAAGACGATCATGTATGAAAAGAGCTTTCTGAAGGATGTGGCCTACCAGAACTTTGCCAGATATGAAGTTCAGTACAGGCTAAAGACTCCAGTCATAGTAAGCTTTGTCTCTCCAGCTTCTTTACTAGTTTTTTTGTTTTTGTTTTTGATTGTGAATAAAGTTTAACTTTTGCAAGTGGTTTTATGAATGATGTGGGGGTTTAGATTTGTGCACTTTCACTATAATTCAATAATTAAGAGTGCAGTAGAGATAAAAGCAGTGTTTATGATACTTTTGCCTGTAACTTGCATTTCTTATTACAGTGGGGACATGCATTTTATTACAGAATGTAGACGTGAATGCACACAACACGCTCTCACACACACACAACACGCTCTCACACACACAACTCACTTTCTCACACACCCAAAACTCACACAACACTTTCACACACACACACACACACTCTCTTTCTCTTTCATGCTGTATGTAGGGCCCCTGAGAGGAATTTCATAAAGTATTGCAAAACTGTTTTTCCCTCTCACTCTCACCCTCATTCTCCCCATACTCATGTCTATTATTTTTTCATCCACAATGTGACCTGACCATCCACCTGCTAAAAGAAGAAAATATTTCCATTTACAGAGAGGAATCATGATGGCAATTAACTCGACCCAAGATTTGAGCTCCAGTGTTGGCAGGTTTTATCTGCCGTTGAATCGAACAGCAGAGAACGACCCCGTTTTCTCGCTCCCATACATCGATGAAGCAGATGGAGGTTAGAATATATGATAATTTAGAGTATTGTTCTTTTTGTTTTTTTTTTATTTAACCAGAATAGATTTGTGAAACTCTGTGTAGAGTGTTGACTCTTTGTCAGATTTTTTTGTTTGTTTGTGGTGCTGTTAACGTGGATGAGGTATATACATACAGATCTCTCCTCATATGCATGTCTTTATTGATTGGCCTAACAGATTTATTAATGCACATGATTTACAGGTGTCATTTATATATGATGTATTCATTTACTTACCAACCACATGCAGTATGTAAATGATAGATCCTTATTTACAAACTTCTAATTGTATGTATATAAATACACACATCTTTATGTATGCAAATAAATAGATTCTTTATTTACTGGCTTTTAAATGGCTTGAAAGAAAAAAAACTGCCATGCATTGATATTCACTGATGTTATAACATGTATTTATAAACGATTTCTGGGATTTTCCATTATTATTCTTGAGATAATCTTATTTCTACAGCTCTGACCATGAGTCTTAGCCAGCCTTGTGTGCATACTCTGCCTGACCAGCCAGACCTCCACCACCTGATAGGCCTTGTTGGTGTAGACCTTCACATGGAAGATGTGGCCCAAGATATCACTTACTACAGCCATGCTGATAGTTCATATGCATTTATAGTCACTACTCAAGGTATGTGCCCTAGTACTTAGTCAGTGTTGATGATTGTTCACAAGAAGAATCTGTCTATTATCATATAGGGGGGGGGGCGCGAAGATGCCCAATAAAGCAGTCAGCGACCCATAGCTGATATGCCAGCGTCAGGGTTAGTGAACCATAGCTGACCAAGACCCTGTCCCACCTCTCCGTGGTACCCCCGGTAACAGGCCTAGCTTGGCTAATGGGGCAGGGATCACCATAGTCCCCATGGTGGTGGAGTCTGCTAAAGAAGCATTGCACACCCCTTGCTTTTTAGCTGTACTCCAGGATTGAAAAAATAGCCACCATAACCTGCTCCCACGCCGATATGATGCTATGCCTCAACATCTCTACAGCATCGGCTGCAAAGTACAACAGTTCGCAGATACAGGGAGTTTTGTACAAGTATCATCATATATCTTGGTCTTCACTGAAAGTGCATTGTCTTGTAAAATAATGTTGAGCCACAAGCCTTATGTTGGAGGTGTGGATTTTTTTATTGGTTACTGGAATATTTGGAGCAGATTCTTTCATTTATGGTCTGTGTATGGATACATCAGCAGCAGGCCATCTTGCTCACAACCGAGAGGCCTTCAGGAGTGCTGTTAGTGAGGCAAAGTTCCGCAAGGGACATTCAAATGAATGAATAAATGAATGGTCTGTGTGGAGATAGTTCTCAGAATCTTTCTTAACAGCCTAAGGTTCAAAAGACAGTTTCTGTTTGCTTTTTTTGTGAGTTCTGACTTCTGCAGCATGTAATTTTCTCAAACTCACACAGTTACAGAATTTAGAAGCATGATCACCTACACCTATCAGCACAGAATCTGATGGCTGATAGTGATAGTTTGATCAAATAAAATGTGCTGCTATAGAACATTTTTTGTTGCTCTCCTGAAGATTGAGAACACCCTGGTAGAAATAATTAAAATCCCATAATTTGATGCTTTAAAAGTTGATGAGCACAATTTTTAAAACTTATTTTTTTGCATGATAAAAATTTTCTGTATTTTACAGGGTACACAATTATGCACCCATCCTTTCAACGGCCACTACGAACAAGCGTACAGCCAATGCATACAGACATCAGACACTTTGAACAGCACGCAGGATTCCTGCAAGTGCGGTCAGCAATACTCAGGTGAGATTAGGCTGTGCTGCTTCCTGATATTTTAAATTAGCATAGGCATTTCAGGGGGAAAAAATTTTTTTTTCTCTGAAAATGGAGGATAATTTCCTGTAAAGCAAGACACACTTGTTTACACTGTATATTCTGCTGTCAGTATATGGGAGTTCATGAAGGCAGTGATAATGTTAACTGGCAATTCATCATCATCAGGTGCCATGCCGACTGGCGTTGGCTATTATGCTTCTCCAGAATACACGATCCTTCATGCAGGCCATCAGCTCAGTTGGTGATCTCCTCTCACACCATCCCGTCAGACTGTCCAGTATCATTTCTCTTGGTCTTCCTCTTGGTCTTCTTCCTTCTATTTTTCCTGTTGTTATAATATTTTCAATGCCTCCTCTTCTCATTGCATGTCCTATGAAAGTACATTGTCTCTCTCTTATCTTTTTGACAAGGTTTTTTTGTCTCTCCAGCGCAACATTCTTCTAATAAACCACATTTCTGCTGCTTCCAACGCTTTTTGTAAGACCTGCTTATTGTCCATGATTCACTTCCATATAACAAGATAGGTTCAATATAGCATTTTAGGACTCGTTTTCTAACATTCATTGATAAAGATGTGTTGCATAATATGTTTCTCATTCTCTGAAATGCAGTCTTTGCAACTGGCAATTACTAGTTTTAAAAAACCAAAAAAAAACAACAAAAAAAAACCAAAGATTCTGGAGCCATCAGTTATCGTAACCAGTTTATATATGAGGATCATCCCAAAAGTAAGTTTACAAGAATTATACTTTAAGAGCAAGATTTTATTTGGATGTTGTACACTGTGTTCCATAATGGACACCCTATTTTTCCACACAGTCACTATGGTGACTGAGGCATTTGTTTAAGCATGGGACAAGTTTTTCCAATACATGTCTCATAAATTGTGCTGTCCTGGATTGATATTTTGTTCTGGAAATGACAGGACATATGCCATTCTTTTTGCCTTACAATCCTTGGAAATGGCTCACAGGACTCTCATGTAACACCGTACACATCCCAACTGCACAGACATCCTGGACACTGTTCCATGTAACAGACTTAAGTCATGCATCAGTTCGTTTGCAGTCACTCATCTGTTCTCCAGTATTCTACATTTGATGTGCATTTTGTTTGTGGTTGTGGATCTGACACTCCACACTAGGTCACTGGTTGTCACTCACCCGATTTGAAATTCTGCACATCATTTTGCCACATGCTGTTGACTCATCGCAGTCTCCATAGTTTCCATCAACCGGTGATGAATTTTTTGCAGCTGGCGCCTGTTTTGCATTCAGAAATTGTATCATAGCACAAACCTTCTCTTTTGGACCACTGCTGCAGATGATCCTCCATCTGTAACGGACGGATGCCACCAAGATGTTGCTGCACACAGTTCTGGCATGGCATTGCCAGTGTATGAATGTGGAAACCAGTCCAACGGACGTGCCTTGTAAACTTACTTTTGGGATGCCCCATAAATAACAAAAACCTATTACTAAGCAACCAGTTTTGTGTGCAGGAGAATCGGCTAGTTCTAACTTTGGTTCACCACGTGAACAGTTTGTAAAAATTAAGTGCTGCTGAAAATAAAGTAAGAAAAAAATGTGACACAAACATTAATTCCTGCTGAATTTTGTAAAGTGCTTTTATTGTTACATAAGGTACCAAATGGTATAAGGCACTGAATGTTGTATTGACAGAAGCAGTATTTTGGAAAGTAAGTCATGCAAGTTGAAATACGGGTACAGATGTACTGATTTGAACAATCCTAGCATGATCACCGCGAAAGTATTAGAGGTAAATCACATACTTCACGTGCTAGATCCGACAAGACATGACATGATGTGAGGCAGATGCTGGTCAAGCACGCAGCCAGTTACTTGTGGACAAAAAGCAAATCTCATTGTTCTTCTATGAAGTTTCATACATGTTTCAGACAGTTTTATAAGTGTGTAATTTGGATGATGAGATTATCACTAAAGGGTCATTTTTATATAGAACCATTCCTGAGCTCAATGAAGATAAACTCATAGCAGTCTCTAGTAGTGAGTGACAATCTATTTTAATTGTATTATTGAACATTTTCTCCTGTTTTCTGGCTGTGATTTTCAAACAACATATAAATATTCTGTCCTGATTGCAAATGTTAGCTGTCTCTTCTCACCCAGTTACTGGTCTTTTTCAATGAGCATTGACAAAATGTTTCTTAAAAAAATGAAATATTGTGTCACCTCTTTCTGTATAACATTATCTTGTGTAGAGCATTGTCTGTTCACAACAGAGTCATTTCCATAACAGAGACATGACATTAAAATAATGAAATTTTATTTTCTGAAATTTTTCTGTGCATACATTGGCTACAGGAAAGAGAATGAGGGGTTTTCAAATATATAACGAGCCCCAACACAAAAGGAAACATTGAGAATTTGTAATGATCGGACCAAATGCAGTATATTGATTACAGAATATAGCCATGTTGAGTTATTCTATACACATGATGCAGCCATGTTAGCCCTCATTATTTCTGTATAAAACTAAACTGCCACCATTCGGACTATCCAGTCTTCAGTGGTTTAAGAGCCTGCCTCTTTTCTCTTCTTTTGGACAAATGTAATATAGAAGGTATATGAGGAAGGAGACGAGAGAAGACCTTATACGGAGCAGCAAAATTGTTACAGAATAATTGCATTGTCCACATGGCATTTTGTCGAAAGGTGAAGACCTTATTGACAGCTGGATCAATAACAATACCATTGTTTATTGTTTTTGTTTTTTTTAAAATGACTTTTTTGTTCCCTGAGCAACGTAAAAACCTGTATTTATACAAATATTATACAGCAAGTTTTTGTTCCGTGTTACAGCAGATATATTCATCTTTATGTGACATAAAGTGACATATAATTCTGTTCACGTATTGATGAACTTTTTTTTTTGTCCACATAAATCATTTCTTATTTGTTAATTCTGTTGTGTTCATATTTACAACAAGAACTTGCCGTTTAGAGGATTTGTTTCCAAATCATGCAGGTTAAAATGATTTGAACAGCTTGATCTGCGCTTCCAAAGTAGTCGGGGATAATTGCTCTGTCATTGTGTCATTATTGTCATAGTTTTCTTTAGGCACACAATGATCATACTTAGGTCTTTTGTTTCCGTGGATGAAAGGGCAAATAATGCAGCGGAGACACCAATATAATTGTGGAAATGCCAGTAACCTCCCCTAGGGTTTTTCATATGACATTCTGGTCTGGCTAAGCAGCGTCATCGGCATCCCTGAATGCAAAATTAATGTAGCCTTTGTACGAGGATAATGCAGTATTTCAAATTGACAGTGAGTTTCATTTTATTCATCTAATGGCTGTTTGAACAAAGTCCCATAAGCTTTTCACATGCAAGATTACATTCAAAAAAAAAAAAAAAAAAGAAAGAAAAACCACAGAGCAGACCAATATTTGTTTGTCTTTTTCCTTTCCTTTTGTCAAAGATTTCTTATTCAGGTCAGTCTCACCTGTCTAGTCTCATGCTAGAGTTTTCTTTGAGCAATTTCAACAAGAAGTTTTTACTGTTAATTATATATGAAAGAAAAAAAAAGTAACAATTTTTTCTTGTCTGTTATAAATGATGGTGGAGTGTGCTCACCTGCCAGTTAGAAGGTCCATGGTTTGATTTCACATGTGAGCAGATATTTTTCTCAGACTGACCAGCACTAGGGTCAACCCAGCTTAAAAAATGGCTGCCTGGGATTTCCCTGAGTGCAGTGAGGACAGGTGCTGGCATCCCCACTTCAAAGGCTGTAATGGCCTAGAAGTGTGTGGGCACTAAGACTCCACACCCCCTGCAGCATGCAGATACCAGGGAACATAGGTTTAACATTTCTTAGCAACCATTAGGGAGAAACTAAGACAGATAAAAAAAAAAAGACATAAATGAAATGGGAGAAGCAAGGAAAGGAAGAAATGAATTCTCATTCATTCATGACATGCTGTGCTAGATAGCACTGCCAGTCATGTTTCACTGTCCAGTATGATCCTTGGTGCTTCCAGTCACTTCACACTTGTCATCTGACTTTTTCTTCTAAGTAATTACTTTTTGTTCTTTTGAAGTTTCTCAAGGAAGAATTGTATTCTGGAGTTTTGTACTTTCATAAAACTACATAGGGACAGGCTGCACCAAGCAGAAGGGTCTTATTTGTGAGCTTGTCTTACCGTTTCAGCAATGAGGAAGGTGAAACATCACTTGTACTGCATGTGACAAATCAGACGGGTCATGACGGACAGTGGATGCTGGTCGAGCACACAGCCAGATATTTCTGGAAAAAAGTAAGTCTGTAATTCTTTCTCTTTTACCATATTACAAACATCCCAGCCCTGTATTATATATGGAAGACAAATTTTATGTGTTGATTCTTCTCGAGCTGCCTAGATATTTTATTGTTAAATTATTCAAGAAAGAAAAGAAGAAAAAAAAAGAACATATATGAATATGCTCACATGGGGGTGGTTACAGAGAAAAATTGCTAGAATTTACTTGCAGCTTTACATGAGACGGACATAGATGACTGTGCTGTGGTGATGGATGTTGTGGTCAGAGGTAGCAGCGATGCTCTGCAACTTACAGTCAGTGCTGAAAGGAAGAAGAATGTCATCTGGAGATTGTTCCCTCATGGCCGGAGAGCTAGCCCAGTGTTGCCTGCTCCCAGTCCTGATTTCTTCACTACAATGTCAGCTGTACAAGGAGCCACGTGATCCTAAATCTCCCTAGGCACTGCATTGATTTTTTCCAGGAAGAAAATTCATTTCTTTGTTTCCACTTATTTACACATAATGGAGAATGTGTTTTTAATTTTCTAAGAATGGTCTCCCTGTCATTTGAGATTTTATTATTCTTATAGTAAACATTCTTGCAGGAGGAAATCTCAGCGCAATTTTTATGAACCTCTTATTTTAAATAAAGATTTTATTGACGTTGCAGACATAAAATATGCTCCAGTATGTTTTAATGTATCCAGCATTGAAGGAATTATAATTATGAACAGCACAATATGAGCAGATTTGTCAATTATTCAAGAAACATTTTGTGTTCATTTGCTCAGACAGCAAAATACTAGGGCAGGTAATACAAGTGAATGCAATTTTGCTAAAAAAAAATTCAAAATTGAATAGTAGAGAGTTGTGGTACAGATATGTTATGCCATCCCTCGTTAGATACATGTGCATGGAAGCATGTCATTCGTTTTGGAAATATGTAAAGTCAGTTCCAAAATGGCAGGTGTTTCAGAAGCATGCATAAGAGAGGTTATGGAGAGGAAGAATGTTGCCACTACTTGCATGCTTGCCTTGTCACTGGCTGGAAGTAACAAACCCATCATTTTTCTCTAGTGACTGTACATCATAGACAGCCATCTCCTTCAGTTTCCTGGCTGGAAGTAACGAACCCATCATTTTTCTCTAGTGACTGTACATCATAGACAGCCATCTCCTTCAGTTTCCTGCGAACCCAGCATTTTTTCTCTAGTGACTGTACATCATAGACAGCCATCTCCTTAACTTCCCGGCTGGAAGTAACAAACCCAGCATTTTTTCTTTGGTGACTATACATCATAGACAGCCATCTCCTTCAGTTTCCTGACACTAAAAGAGTTTCACAATTATCCTCATGATGTTCTTTCAGATCAGGATTGAGTTTTAGTATCCATCAGGCAGAGACTTTGATACTGCAGCATCTCATGAATGATGTGGTGTGCCAAGACTGTTGAACCATTGGTGGGGGCTGACAGATAATGAAGCAAAATAAACTTGTACTGTTTTAAATCTCCAGAACATTTTGCTTCTTCTTCTAGTACTGCTTTCTACGACACCTAGTCCTTTTTTTTCCCTTTTCATAATGATGATTATGTTCTCACTGCCACCAGGTGTGGGCGTGCACAGGAAGATGAGCAAAGATAACAATGCCAGGCTATTTTCAGTATGTCTCGTCATGATTAGGACCATGTTGATTTCATTTATCAGGCTATTGTAATAGCTGTTTCTTCTTTCTTTCCTCTCTTCTCTTTACCCCACCCCAAAAGCGTAGCATGTCAAAATTAGATACAGTTTTGCTAGGCTGTGTAGTTTTGCCTCTGTTAAGGTTCACTGAGACATCTCTTTCAACTCGTAGTTTTGCAAGAAAGAAATTTACACACAGTGAATCCACATTATTTGTTCATGTGGTTTCTGTTGTATTCCTGAATGTATGTCTTTTCTAATAGTCTAGTTCACCTCCCTACCATTTTAAACTTTTTTTTTTTTAAATTTATGTGTTGTAATTTCTTTGCAGGTTGAATCTGTGCCATTTATTGTGGTGATCAAGTCTTACTATGAGAAGAGAGATCAAAGACAGTTGAAAAATATACTCAGTAAGTGATATGTTTACTTTTTATGTATTTTTTTAGAGGGGGAAAAATACTTGATAAGTGATATATTTATTTTTATTTTTAGAGAAAAAATACTTAGCAAGTGATATATTTACTTTTGTTTTTAGAGAAAAAAATGCTTAGCAAGTGATGCATTTACTTTTGTTTTTAGAGAAAAAATACTTAGCAAGTGATGCATTTACTTTTGGTTTTAGAGAAAAAATAAATACTTAGCAAGTGGTGTATTTACTTTTGTTTTTAGAGAAAAAATACTCGGCAAATGATGTATCTGCTTTTAGAGAAAAACATACTCGGCAACAGATATATTTATTTTTGAGAAAAAGAAAAATACTCAGTAAATAATATATTTACTTTTGTTTTGGTTTTTTTTTTTTGTGAGAAAAAACTTCTTAGCAAATGATATACTGATATTTAGTTGTGTGTTCTTAGCAGTCTTTACTTGTCTCCATTGACAGTACATCAGTGTGAAAATAAGCATAGGTACCATTGTCTACACTCATTTAGTGTATATGTGATATGAATCGCTGCATTAAACAACACAGTCATTTTTAACAGACAGATTGAAAATGTATAATTTGATATAGGAAAAAAAAAATTTAAAAAAAATATATGGTTAATTTTGTGTGAACACAAGTGTGTGATGCACAGTGGATTGCTAAGGTAACTGCAGTGTTTGTTTCTTTCACGTCACTTATCTAAAACTGTTGTGTTAAAAAAGACAGAGTGAAATGATTATATGCAATCAGTTTACAGTATGGTAAATAGGGAGAGGGGGGTGGCAGGCTGTGCTGAAGTCATAAATATTAACATGTATGTCACTTGACAGTTCTTTGAAAATTGGAAGTACCTTAAATAAAGATTTCTTTCTTTTGTGTGTGTCTGCAGTGCACAACCAGCCAGATCTTTTCTACCATCGTCTTGATCTCTTTCCCAATGATAAGATGTGCTACCACCTAAAACAGCTGTCTACCCCAGGTAAGTGATAAGGTGTGTTACCACCTAAAACAGATGTCTACCCCGGGTGAATGATAAGGTGTGCAAGTAAGTGATAAGATGTACTATCATTTGAAGCAGCAGTTACCTACCACTTCTGGGAAGCTGTGAAGTTGTGTAGCTGTTTGTGATATTTTCATGCTAAATCATTGCTACGAGTGTATTATGAATCTTATCAGCCTTATATTATTAGATTGTGATATGAATCTTTGTAGCTGTTTATTATATTTTCATGCTAAATCATTACTGCTATTGTATTATGAATCTTATCAGGCTTATATTATTAGATTATGTTATGAATCTTATCAGCCTTATATTATAATATTACCTTGGTTTTTTTTTTTGTCTTATCTGCTATGTTTCCTTCCTCAGAGCTGTCCACAGTGTTCCTGTCAGCAAACAGCTTCATCAATCCCTTTGAGCATCTGAGTGAAGAGGAAACAAAGAGGACTGTGCAGAGCTACATACTGTACCTTAAAGATGACACCAGGCTCATCACAAACCCAGGACTGAAGGTAAGGAGGTCTGGAGTTAAATGTTTCTGGTAACTGCATTGAGATTGCTATGTTTTGGCAAGGGCCGGTTATGTATCATTAGCTGGACTCTGTATACCTGTAAAAATCCCCCTCTTTTGTGTTTCAGTGCTGAACCTGCATCAAATCTGAGCATATTTTGGGTTTGAAGTCAGGTCAGACAGCTTTCATCATCTTCATCATCCTCTGGCATCTCCCCTGGGAAAAAAGAGCTTTCATATTATTGGGGGAGGGGTAGGATCAGGCCATCTCATCTTACATCATTCAGAATATGGCTCTTTGACCCAGTAAGAGTAATACTACTTGTGTTTCTTGCTTTCACAACCTTATCTCTTATGTACATAACCCCCCCCCCCCCCAAAAAAAAAAAAAACAAAAAAAAATTTAAGTGGAATTGTTTTGTTGGACTATAACACTCATTGATCTGTTTGTGATGCATGTTTCAAGACTTCATTCAGACAGTCTTTTTTTTTTTCTTTCATATTTTTTTCTGGGATAGATGGTAGACTGCTCATAGACTTGGTTATATTCTAACAAAGCAAAACATTACATGCACTGTTCCCTCTAAGGGTTTGCGGTTTGTGAGCAAAGTGTTCTCATGTGCAAAAAAATATTTTGTGTGCGTGTGCACACGGCACGCATACCCACGCTGTAAAGACCTGTACATTTAATAAAAAGATAATAAACCTGCTGTACTTTTCAGTTATTGGTATTTTTAAAAAAGAAGGACAGTTCTATCGTTGGTGGTCATGGGTCACGATGTCTGGCGTTAGTTACCAAGGTCAATTTCCATACCTGAGCAGCTCATTCTCCTTTTCCACGGTGCAGTGGAAATTTATCTGCCCGTTTATTTTAATTGCCCTCTATTCTCTGTGTGCCTACTTGCCTCGTCACGATTCTGCTACAGTACATTAAAACTACGCGAGAAAGACCAGTTGAAACATCCGATCTAAAAGTCATTTCAACAAGAAAGAAACAGTAGAGGAAAAACATGTAACATCATTGTATTTTTCTTGATTGCAATTATAACACGGAGTAACATCTGGAAACTGGAAAATAAAAGTAGCGGTTTCTTTTGTCTTTTTTGCACGGCTCCAAACGTTTTGTGCGCAGTTTGATTTTTTTTGTGTGCGCAGCTTAGAGGGAACAGTGATTACGTGGTCATATTGCATACCTTTATCTCTCTTAAAAATTTTGGACATCATCATCATATCATGAAAAAATTGTTATAGTTTTGCATTTTTTCCCCAGTCTTTATATTTTAATAAATCATATTTGTTGTCTTGAATTTAATGTTTTTGCTATTGCCAATGGTTTCTAGTAATATATGAATGGCGGGTTTAAGACAGCATTTTCAGTGTGTTTACTTCTTCTCAGTTGTAGCTCATAGTTTTTCTTTTTTTTCCTCCAATATGTGGAGGTACCGCTTGTTAGTTATGGTACTACTTTTTTTTGTGTGTGTCTAACCAGTCTGAGGTGCGTAATGATGTCGCAGCAACTGGGCGGATTAGTGAAGAATGGCTGAGAAGATACAGGGGCAGTAACCTCAACGATTATATTGTTAGGAGGTGAGCATTTTACATATCTGTAAATAAACTGTGGTTTAGCGTCCCAGAGTTCAATGCTGCATCACCAGAAATGTAAATCTTTAGAGAAATGTAAATGAGGAAGAGAGGTGGTACAAGTAATGTAATTTATAATAAAAAAAAAGGTGGTGTTGTGTACAGACATGCTTCTGTGTACAGACAAGCTTCTGTGTACAGGCAGGCTTCTGTGTACAGTCAGGCTTCTGTGTACAGGCAAGCTTCTGTGTACAGTTACAGACAGGCTTCTGTGTACAGACAGGCTTCTATGTGTAGTCAAGCTTCTGTGTACAGGCAAGCTTCTGTGTACAGGCAAGCTTCTGTGTACGGGCAGGCTTCTGTGTGTAGTCAGGCTTCATCATGTTGCAGTCAGCTTAATTGTGAGAAAAAGTTTCAGTGACTTTTGTGTATGAACTGCCACTTGAAAACTGAGAAAGCCTCTTATGCAGAGGACTTAATACCAGTATACACAGTTAATAGCTGTTGGTGTTTTCAGAGAAGAGCGGGCCCAATTACATGAAGTAGACTTAGGTTTTTTTTTTTTTGTGGTCAGTTTGTAGAAACAGGATATTCACAATATGTTTATATGGCACTACACAAGTTAAAAGTGGGCAGATGAGAGAAATAGCGTTAAGTCTTAATAATACTGTCTGATTAATTTTTTTAAAAAAAGGAAAATATTCAACAAACCACAATTTTATTTACAGTAACTGCCACCAAATTATATAGGATATTCAGCAGCCAGAATCTGTATAAACATAGAAACATTACTAATGCAACGTTTTTTTAAGACATGAGGACATTTTAACCAAACATGGCCATACATAACCGTATGTTACTGCAAAGTAACAGAGTATATCCTCTGAATCAATGGATAAAAATATGATTGTAATTGGTTCATTGTTTGCAGATACGTAAGACAGACAAAAACACGTTCAATTTGGATGTTTTCTGCAGCAAATTTTAGATAAGGTTTCTTTCTGCCAATCTCCTGTTCATTTTTTTGTGAATTTTAACTGTACAGATACGTGGGTACCCCTAGTGGAGTTCTACGCACTTTCCCAGGCACTCTCCTGGACAAGATGTTTGATCCTACAAAGAGAGAATGGTAAAGTTGTGGGATTTCTTCTTCTTCTTATTCAAGTGGTTTAATGTGTCCCATTTAGTTGCAGGTTTTGTTTCAAATATTCCGGGTATTATCTTGTGTGTTTTTGTCATATTTTCCATTAATTTTAATGATTTTGTGATATTATATGGAAGTGAACCATGGACAATTGACAAGTCCACACAAAGATCATTGGATGCAGTAGAAGTGTGGTTTGTCAGAATAATGTTGCGAATTCCCTGGACAGAAGGATTAGTTATGAAGAATGTAAAAGATGAGCAGGAGAGACCAAAACAAAAATCTTGGCAAAAAATATGAGAAGGAGACAGTGTGCTTTCATAGGACATGCAGTGAAAAGAGGTGGCACTGAAAATATTGTAACACCAGAAAAAAATAGAGGGAAGAAGAGTTGGGAAGACTGAGAGAAATGATACTGGACAGTTTAACGAGATGATATAAGATCAACAGCTGAACTGATGGCCTGCTTTATTTGATCAGGTACAATGGAGAAACATAATACAACGCCAGTCAGCATGGCAACAGATGATGATGATGATGTGATAGAATAGCTTAAAAACATATTTGATGTAACAAAAATTGGTAATTCGTTTCTTATGCAAAAATTTTCTTCTTACATTTTATGTGTTCCAACATTTAGGTATACTAGAGCTATGGAGCACCCAGGTCATGTGACCCTGTCAGCACCATATTTGGATGTAGGAGGGGCAGGTTACATTGTGACCATTAGCCATACAATCTTTGAAGGGAAGTAAGTACAGCTTATCGTGCCTTTCTGTATATATCTTATCTCAGACAGTAGACATATTGATGTTTTTTGTTCTTTTATAATAAGGAGTGACAAGTGTTTTTAGCAGCCACATGAAAACTGAATTTATAAATTTGCCATCAAGTTTTCAGTTAGTAGTAGATGTTTACAATCTGTTTATTATATTTACTAATTGCCGATTTTTAGTTTTGGACACATGTTCATGAGCCACGTACACAGATATCAGAAACTACAGGATGTCTTAGTAACTAAAACTTTCACCTGCTGAGGTGAGGATTATGGGTTCACACCTTCCAGGACACTGGCATTTTCCTCTCAAGTTAATTCAAAGGATGGTTGAGGAAACTGTTCACCAGACTGTCAGTGTATTGACTCTCTCACTTCCATGTCCTGCTGGCATAAATTTGGATGAGAAATTTTGTTAGAACTGGAAGGAAGTTTAAAAGTATGGGCTGTTAGAAATCTGCTGCTTCTCATTCTATTTAGACTGTCTGAATATTTGCTTGAAGTTTTGATTCACATTAGTTTGCAAGATCTGCCAACACTGCTGTTTTTTGAGTGAAAGAGTTAAAAGAGGAAAATAGATACAGAAGTGAAATAGTTAAAGGGAAAAATAGATATAGAAGTGAAAGTTGATTCCTGGATACGAAGAATTATGCCGTAGTGAGTAGATAAGAATGAAGTTAACAGTGCAGAATGGGGGTGGGGGGGGTTGTAATAATGACAATACAGGTTAACTTTCCTGTTATATCTTATTGTAAAACTGTTGTCTTATCTGGCTCAAGAGAGCTATTGGGAGGCAGAGTTCCACAGGGGACATGCTAATGGATGAATAAATGTCTTATTTGGCAGATTAATTATTTGCAGAATTTTCTTGGTAAGGGAACCTATTTCATGCTTCCAAATTGTATCTTCTCAGACCTGCAGCGTTACATAGTCCCTTGGATAAAGTAGTGGCAGTCATGGGAATGGACATTACATTGGGATATTTCCACAAGCTGCTAGCTACTTATATCAAGACCTGTGAGAACAAAGGGGTCAGGTGAGGAAGGTTCATCATTTTAGAGAAAGCAAGGAGGCATAATGTGTGCATGACAGACTATAGACAGATCAGCAGCTGTGTGCATGACAGACTATAGACAGATCAGCAGCTGTGTGCATGACAGACTATAGACAGATCAGCAGCTGTGTGCATGACAGACTATAGACAGATCAGCAGCTGTGTGCATGACAGACTATAGACAGATCAGCAGCTGTGTGCATGACAAACATCTGTACTGTCTTTATATATAAAATAGGGCTGTCATACTATCTGTATGTGTAACATAGGGCTGTCATACTATCTGTATGTGTAACATAGAACCATTATACTGTCTGTGTAATTAACTTAGAGCCATTAAATGTATGGCATAGTGCAGCTTAAACTGTAATAGCCAAATAAAAGGATGCTTCAAAAGCTAAGTAGCAAAGAGTGAATGAATGATCTTTATTTCAGAAGTAAACTGAGCAACTGTATGATTGTAGTACAGTGTGCATCTTTTCATAACTTTGCTGATATAGATATTTAGTAAAGTTTTATTGTAATAACAACAGATGAATGGAAAACTTTGAGAATTATAAAGCAGAGACATAAATGAGACGTGGAAAATTCAAAGCACTGTTGATGTACTACAAGGATAAAAAAAAGGCAATTAATATTCATTGGATATAATGAGACTGGGTGGGTTTGAAAATGTCATTACATGAAAAAAAAAGATAAGTGAGGAAGAGGAAGTGCAAGGCCATGGACAGGCTAAAACAGTGGCTTAGTGGAAAGTCACCAACGTGCATGGTCATGAAAGCCTGCCAGCATGGCACCTGATGATGATGAGCGTAGATGTGGAGGAAAGAAAAGTCGCACAAGAATTACTGGAAATGTCCCTAGATCTTTGGAGAAGTAAAAGAGTAACTAAGGGAGGATTCAGCAGGAAAAAAATAAAAGATGTTCATTGAAACAAGATGTTCAGATGACTTCCATGCAGACTTAGCCCTGGACTAGAAAAGGCATCATAAAATACTGTCCACAAAAAGAAACACATAACTACTGATGACCCAATATTAACCATAACTTTGATATTCTATAGCTTTTTAAATTGAATGAGTAAAATTTTCAAATTGCATACAATACTATCTAAGGTTTAAACACTCACTTGACAGTTTCTTGCATCTGTGTGACGAGAACTTGTTAGTCTCAGGGGTTCTCAAGTTAGTATGGTGTGTGGCCTCCACTTGCATCAATCAGCGACTGGCATCTCCTGGGCATAGATGCGATCAGATGTCTGATGTGTGCCTGTGGGATGGCTGCCCACTCTTCCTGGAATGCCTGCCACAGATCACGATGATTGGCTGGAGAAACGTTTCGGCGACAAATGCGTCTGCAGCTCATCCCATAGGTGCTCAATCGGATTTATGTCTGGAGACAGGGATGGCCAGGGAAGGGTGAGAATGTTGTTGGCAGTCAGGAACTGTGTGGTGAACCGTGCAGAATAGGGTCTAGCGTTGTCCTGTTGAAACACAGACATTGCGCAGCCAAAAATGGAAGGACATGGGGTAGAAGAATTTCATTGACGTATCGTTGCACATTCAAGCCTCCTTCAATCCACACCAGTGGACTCCTTCCGTTGATCATTCCCCATACCCTTACACCTCCACCACCATACGGTGGAGCTTCATCAACACAATTTTGGGCAAAACGTTCATTTGGCCTATGGTAGACCCTTCTTTGCATATCATGGTGGTGCAACAAAAAGGAAGATTCGTCACTAAACCAGACACATCTCCATTGATTGTCAGTTGTCCAGGGCTGATGCTGGTTGGCCCAAACAAGTCGATTTTGGTGATGGCGTCTCGTTAAGACAGGACCTCAATGAGGTCGTCATGCCATCAGTCCAGCTTCATGCAGTCTATTCTAGACAGTTTGATCAGACACACGATGTCCTGCAAAGCAATGACTGGGCACTTGAGGAAGCTGTTGTAAACCTGTTTCTGAGGTGATGAACCAGAATAAAGTGATCATCAGCTGCTGTCGTCACCCTGGGTTGTCCGCTGCGGTGCCAGCCTTCAACGGAGCCAATGGCTTGGAAACAATGCCAAAGTCGACTGATGGTACTCTGCTGCACGTTTAAATGCCTGGCAACCTGACTTTGACTTTCACCTGCTTGCAGGCGACCAATAGCAATGTTTCGTAAATTTTGCGATAGACGCGGCATAATTGTCTGCTTGAAAATTAACTGAATTTGTTTGTGTAACCTCATCCTTTTATAGGGTTTCATTAGCATAGGAAGTGAGTTGTGCTCACCACAAAAACCATAACTTTTCCATAAACGCAACATGAGTTATGGTAAAAAAAAAAAAAAGGCGTGATTAGCAAGGATGGCTACTGTGTTCTGACTATGCACAAGAATAGCAAAATTCACACTAAGTCATGGACCTGATATCTTGGTGACAATTTTTGGTTTGGTTTGAGATATCTGGGAAAAAATTTTTTGTCATAGCATAAAAAATGAAGCTTATATCAGCTATGTGTTTCTTCTTTTGGACAGTATACACCATCACTATAAGTCGAGCTATCACAAGTACCCAAACACATACAGGTTCACTGCAAGTCATCTAGTATATAACCAGTGCAGTAGTAATAATACCAGTGATGCATTTGTTGTATGTTATATCATGTGTTTTAATGCATACAATTCTTGTGCAGATGCTTCTTGATGGATGACCGGGGGTACCTGATAGCTCATCCTGGTCTCATTGACCCAACAGGAAAAGGTCCAGCAGAGCAGCGACATATCACTCACATGGTGAGTGTCTGATGCTTGTATAAGCTGCAACCCATCTTAAAATGATGGGATAAGAAATGAAAATACAATTGTTTTGTTTTTTTTTTAAAAAATGTTATCATCTTTAGAGAACCTTCAGCAGTCCTTAGATTCTGTTCCTGACGACAACAAAAACCCCACAGCATGATATTATTATCCAGAATCATGTTCTTGATTTCTCTATAAGTGTAAGCAGCATGGACAGTAAAACAAAACAGTCTACACACACACACTATCCCTTCCTCTGGCATATTGCAAGCTACATTAGAGATCAGTGGAGAGATGTTCACACTGATGTCATGAAACATTGTACATTTAATATGAGTAAGAAAACTCTGTACTGCACTAAGACTGTTAGAAGTGTAGACATTTTTATTACTTAGAGGAGCAGTGGAGTGCTTTTTAACCTCGCATTTTGGGTTGCAGGAAAAAAAAAATAATTTGATTCTTTAAAAAATATACATAGGTTGTGAATCAGAAGGTTGTTATTTCAGGCAAATCATAGTCTGAGCATTCTGAAAGATACATAATGGATGATTCTGTATGATCCTATTTGTAAAACTCTGTAACTAAATCCTGATAAGAGATGACCTTTTGGGGGGGGGGGGAATTGGATAACAGATTACTGCTAGATTTTGACATACTGAGATGTCTCATATTGTAGATCCAACAGAGGCAGAATCTTGCTAGAATAAAGTGTGAGCTATCCAAAAATTGGGTTTATTTCTTCATGCAGCTCTTTCTGTTATTAACCCAATGAGGTTTGGTGTGGGGAGGGGGGAGTTATAAGACTAACTTGTTGAAGTTTATATTAATGGGTCCTAATATGTACATTTATGTGTGTTTATTTCCAGGAGCCTTTGGTGGCGAATGACATACTCAACCACAGGGGATTTGTACAGAAGAAACTGTGTAATCGTTACAATGACCGTACTGTGCAGAGATACTTTGTGGTAAGTTTTATTCATCAGTACGTAGTGGTGGGGGCAGAGACATTGTCTGTTTTGGCATCCAGTGACACATAGCTGACTTGCTGCCATCGAGAATTGCAAACGAAAGCTGGTGAAGACCCTGTCTGACCTCTCCGTGGGTACACCCAATAACATGTCTAACCTGGCCAATGGAGCAGGGTAGTGCTATAGTGTCCATGGCAGTGGAGTCTGCTTAAGAAGTATTGCACATCCCCTGCTCTTGAACTCCACTCTGGGAGTTATCCACCTAACCTGCTCTCAAGCTGACACGATGCTGTGCCTCAACATCTTCGCAGCACCGGCTGCTAAGAACATCAGCTTGCTGTTCCAGGGAGATAGAAGACTTCATCACTGTATGGCCAGTCTTCTTTCTGCTGTGCTCCAAATTATTACTGTCATTTTAAAAAAAAAATTAGTTCCTCTTTGTTGCTGAATATCTCTGTCACTCCCCACTGTTAATATGTCCATCATGTTACTGTGTATCCAGTATTCACTGTTGACTCCATTGCCAAAGACCGTGGAATAAAGATATTTTCCTTTTTGTGTGATGATGAAATTTCTTTGTTTCTATAAAAATCCAGGCTATATAACTATTTTCATTGGTCAGCATGCTGAGAGATTTATTAAAATCTGTTCTAGATTTACCAGAGCTTTTTTTTTTCTTTTTCAACATTTTGGTTCAGAGAAATGTAGAACATATTTCATTCAGACTAAAGAGTTGTTGGTTCTGAAATTGGCATCATCACAGTAAGGACATTCCCATATTTGGTTGGCCCTCTTTTCCAGTTACCACCTCATAACAGGCGTATCAGGGGTAGCCTAGACATTCCAAGTGTGTTGCCAAGGTAATGACTGTCTGGCATGATTTTTTTGCGTATATCATGTGCTAAGGGATTTTTTAATGTTTGCAACAATCCGCGTGGATGTTCTGTCGCTCTACCTAGATATCAGGGAAATTTATTGCTGGAGGATTCTTGAGACAAAATTCTGAGACCGCACAGCCCAGGTGAAGAAATACGGTATGTTAAATTCACCATCTAACACATCTTTTAAAAAAATTTAATGCAGATGATATGGATTGTTAAATTCTAACCGTTTAACATGTCTTTCTTTCAGTTCAATACGAGCTTCACAGGAACCCTGACCAACTTGGTTCATGGGGAACAGTGTGCTAAATATCAGGTGAGTTTTGTTATCAACCATATTTTAGTGGTAGTTCTTCCACTCTGAGCAATAGTAATGTGCCATGTCAGTAGGCAATTGTTCTTCTCCATTCTGCATGCTCAGCGGTCTTGCCACTCTTTTCTGTGCCACCTAGTCAGTCTATTCAGATATTTTTCTTTTGGCCTGCCACCACGTTTTTTTTTTCTTTTTCTTTTTTTTTTTTTTTGCACAGCAACTATAAGGTTTTCTGACCTGTCTTCCCATGACACCCGAAGGATTTTAACTCTTCCCGTACCGCGTAAAAAAACACAGACGTTACGTTGGTACCGATGATGATGTTACATGGCCGAGCGGGTGTTTTCATATAAGGGGGTCCCTTTATAAAATTCATTGTAACAAACAAACTCCTTCATCAACACGTGTGTATCTCATATTAAAATAAGTGGAAATGAAAGAAGATTCCATAAATTGAGTTATTTATCATTTTAAAAAAACAAAGAATAGAAAAAAAACAACTGTTCTGAAAAGCTGGAACGATTTTTTGGCGCTAAAAATATTTTTTAGGGCTGAGCACTAAAATCAAAGTTTTACATACCTGAAATGTGCCAGAATCCAATGCAGAATGTTTATATCGGTATAGAAATATCAATAATTGCAGATGCTTTTGATATCCAATAAATCTAACAGGTCTACAGATGTGAAAAACACATTTAGTAAGCTAGGTCTAGTCGGTCAGTATGACCATTCTACCAGCCAACCTCGAAAAAAGTAGAAAAATTTACACTCAGATCGATCCACTTCTTCATTTCCTTTCTTTTCCGGCATGACCAGATGCTAAACTAGCTAGACTTTGGCCTAGAAGAGTTCTGTTTGGCTAAATGAAAAGTTGCATCGAGTTTTCAATGAAACAAATCAGAAGACTTAAAGGGTGGCGTGGGAACTGACGGTAAACCGCAACTGGACTTAAAGGGCGGCGTGGTACAGGAAGAGTTAATTAAGAGTTACCTTTCACCATGTTATGCAGTCAAATATTCATTAATGTGAACCATTTTAAAATAGATTATTTTTTTTTATGTTTTCTTTGTTATGTTATGGTACAAAATAGTCTGTAGGTTCCTTTGTTGTTGTTTTTTTTTTTCACATCATGCCTAACTGTTTGATAAAACTGTTGTTTCAGATTACACACATACCTGGAACAAATATCTTCTTGGGCCTTGTGAATCACACATGTGATACAGCAACAGCTTTCTGTCCTTGTAGCATGGTGAGTGTCGGTTCCAAGTTGGAATAATCATTCAACTTTATAAAGCTCACTTGCAGGCTAGTTTGTTTAGAGGTTTCTGTGACCTTGAACTGATGACCTTTAAGGAGTTGGTTTGTGTAAAAAAAGAGTAGCTGGAATTGAGATGGGGTTAACTCTTTGTCATTTTTGTGTGTCTCTTTTTTTTTTTTTTTTCGGCTCTGAGCTAATCTTTGTTCCTCTTCACAGTCTGTCTGATTTAGTATATCTCTATGTCTCCTGTCTCACTTGCTATCATAATGTGTCCTGTCTCATTTGCTATATCTCTGTGTCCTGTCTCATTTACTATATCTGTGTCACCTGTCTCATTTGCTATATCTGTGTCATCTGTCTCATTTGCTTTACATCTGTGTCCTGTCTCATTCGCTATGTCTTTGTGTTTCCAGTCTCATTTGCTATATCTGTCTCCTGTTTCTTTTGCTATATCTGTCTCCTATCTCATTTGCTATATCTCTGTGCCTGTCTTATTTGGTATACCTCTGTTCCCTATCTCTTTTGGTATATCTCTGTCCCGTGTCTTTTTTGGTATATCTGTCCCCTACCTCATTTGGTATATTTCTCAAGCAAATTATGTCACTGTTTGTCCTTGTCTTTATACCTTTATCATTGTTTAATTTTTTCTTCTTAAACTTTATCACTGTTTAATATTATTCTTCTTAATCTTTATCATTGTTTAATATCTTTCTTCTTAATCGTTATCATTGTTGAAGAGCTTTCTTAAACTTTATCTTGATTATTATATTCTCTTTTATGTCATATTTTCCCACTTCTTAATTTCTTTCACAGATTTCATTCTCTGGTTTTCAATTCTGGTTTTATGTGTTCATTATAAAAGTAATGTTACTGATGTGTCCACAGTATGATCGTCTCTGTTTGAACTGCAAGCGCATGGAACAGACAGAGTGTGAATGTCCTTGTGAGTGTCCTTTAGAGATGGACTTTTGCTCTGGCCAGCTGCTGGACAGTGGGGACAAGTAAGATTGAGGCTAAACTCATTGATCATTCTTTAATGCTTGTTAAAAACAGTATGGTCTTGTATAACTGGAACAGTATCAGAAGTGAGATACCGTGGTTCTCTTTTTAGTTTTGCCAGCTAATCTTTATGTTAATTAAACTATCACATGTAGTTTAATGATCATTTTCTATATATGCTCCATTAGTTACTTTTTTTAAAGCCCAGCCTTCATATGAATATTTATTTTGAACATCTACATGTGTTCTATCAGTCAGTCAGATCACTTAGTTCTACTCAGTCAGGTCAATTAGTTCTAGTGTAATCTAATCTTGGTTGATGTTCTGAACTACATATAGGAAGCAGGAGAGTAATTCTGAGTTGTTTGACCAGACAATGGTGCAAATGTATCCACAGAAATCCAAGCTGTCCACATGACCCGGAGAGAGAAAAACTAGCCATCTCAGAGACTAAGGTGGAACTTGAGCAGTGCTTCAAGCCACAGTGTGAAAAGAGACAAGACAAAATGTAAGCTGCTGCTTCATATCTTTTTCTTGTCCTCAGTGCTTTAGGATTGAGTTCATTGCTTTTGTGTGGTCTGGTACTGTTGATTGTGCAGAACTTGATAGTTTTAACTTATTCCTGTGATCATTTGTATTCTCTCAAAACCTAGGATTGACCTGTACAAGAGAAACCTTGCTTACTTGCCACTAACCTTTGGAGTACCCTTCCATTCCATCTCAATTCACTTCTCGTACGCCTCTATCACCAAGATCGCCCCGTGCTGCCACTCTTCTTCTTTGTCCGCTTCTGCCACCAAGATTGCCCCGTGATTCTACTGAATTTACTCCTGTGGTCCTTGATTGGTCATGTGGTCCCCAAGAGGGCCACAAGAGATCCTCGAGAGGACCACATGAGGTTCAGAGTATCGCGGGGCTTGGGCCTGTATTCTTGGTGGGTCACAGAAGCGAGATTGCGTGACACTGTGGTTTTCATTGCACCAGTTTAATCTAGAGTTGGACTTTCTCACCGGAAAACCTCGACATGTTTTGGATATCTGTATATCCCCGCCGGGTGAAAGGTGGTTGCCCATCTAGTACAGCATTGGACTTTCTCACCGACAACCTCAGCGTGATTAGGATACGCATATATCCCCGTTGGGTGAGAAGTGGTTGCCTTCACTGGTCCAGTGTCTCCAACTTCAGCGTTTTGTGGTTGTGGCCGCTACCCTTCCTACTTGTGACCAGGTCAGAGGTTTTGTCCAGGAGGATGAATCCTCGCCACTAGTAGGTTTCAACCCTGGGTTAAGCCAGTTTAGGCGTATTATCCCAGTATGGGCGCATTTTGGACATGACTGACCTCTAGAGTGGAGGTACCATGACATGAGTAGTCATCAAGTTTCACCCCGGGTTAAGCCGGTTTAGGCATATTGCCCCGATTCAGGTGTATATAGGACATGGCCGGCCTCTAGAGCGGAGGTGCCATGATATGGGTAGCCCTCACTGCAAGACTGCTGGCCATGCCAATTAAACTTCACTTAAACCTTTCAATCGCCTTCTCACTATTGCGCCGCACGGCAACCCTAATCTCATCTTTCTTCAAAGCCAGAAGGAGTTTCACCCCATGCACGTCAGCCGAAGAATCTCACTACAGGGTCTTCCATTCCATCTAAAGCTCATAAGTGATATTCCTTCTTTAAACATTTTTAAAAACTTTTTTTTTTCTCTTTGATCACAACCCCTCCCACCTACCCCCAATGGAACATGACCATAGCATTCACTGTATCCTCACAGATTTGTATAAATAATTATAAGACATGAATTAATT
Organism: Achatina immaculata; assembly: GCA_009760885.1. Taxonomy (NCBI): domain Eukaryota; kingdom Metazoa; phylum Mollusca; class Gastropoda; order Stylommatophora; family Achatinidae; genus Lissachatina; species Lissachatina immaculata. The sequence goes on from CM019720.1 coordinate 60,912,091, forward strand.
TGTTTATCAGTGTGGCAGTAATTAATGTCTAAGTCCTGTAGCATTTGCTTGCCATATAGATGTGAAGTGTTATTGCCTTCACTTTTCTAGACCACTACAGCATTTGAGGTAAGGATGCCAGTACCATGCCTTGCTGCCTTTGTTTTCCTTGGGAATCTCCCTAGGAAAATGGTACCCAGTTTTTGAGGCTGGGTTGACCTTAGTGCCAGTCAGTCTGAAAAAAATGTTCCCCGAGTGTGAAATCAAACCAGGGACTTTCTGATTGGCAGGTGAATGCACTAACCACTACATCACCATGGCACACAATTAATGAATGTATGATGATTTAAAATAACCCCATTATGTGTGTTATTTACATGCGTTGTTGAATGTATGGGTAAGAAGTCATTTGTAAAAATTGTTGAATTCATGTTTAGTGTTGCTTACTATTCATGTGTTTAAAACACAGTGCAGTTCTGAATTGAGTTACTGTGTTAGAATGAAAGTTGAGAGATAAAGGCAGGATATCAGATGGGCCTGCAAGTTCAATTCTTCTCTTTTGAAAGTTTGTTCATTTCTCATTTTCTAGGGCCTGCACATTAAGGTGAGAACCTGCTCTATATTTTTACATGGTAAAAGCTGTGTTTGACATCTCTGCAGTTATGAGATGAAAGTGTTTCAGATGTATGAGTTTCCAAAATATATGCAAGAAAAGTAGAATTTTTACGTTAAGCCTTAAAAATGACTTGCACGTCAGTTTGTTTTATATTCTGTGGTACATGTAACAAGTGTTGTCCACAGGGACTGTATGGGTGTCGTAGACTGTCAATGGTGCCAGGTGCAGAAAGATGGAAAAACACCATTGGAGTCTCCGTATTGTGCCTCCCAGCGAATCTGTTTTGGAGGTGTAGTGGGAGCACACTCACCTTATGGGGATGAAGTAAATGGTGAGCAACAGCTTTGTGGGACAGATAAATGATGAATAGCCACTATGAATATAAAGTAGGAACTTGGAGGAAGAGATAACAGTAAGCAGTCACCATGATGATGAGGTCATGATGATCAAGGTCCACCTTGAAGAAGTGATCTGTGGGTAGTTGCCTTGAGGAAAGACCTTTCTTAAATGACAGAAGTTATCCCTCTGAAAATGAACTTTTTTTTGTGGTTGAATACATTGATGAAGTAGATTTAGAGAGCATTACTTCCTGAGAAAACTATAGAGAGTAATAGTTCCTGAGAAAAATATAGAGAGTAATAGTTCCTGAGAAAACTGTAGAGAGTAATAGTTCCAAAGAAAACTGTAGAGAGTAATAGTTCCCAAGAAAACTGTAGAGAATAATAGTTCCTGAGAAAAATATAGAGAGTAATAGTTCCTGAGAAAACTGTAGAGAGTAATAGTTCCTGAGAAAACTAGAGAGAGCAGTAGTTCCTGAAAAAACTATAGAGAGCAGTAGTTCCTGAGAAAACTATGGAGAGCAGTAGTTCCTGAGAAAACTGTAGAGAGCACTAGTTCCTGAGAAAACTAGAGAGAGAGCAGTAGCCCCTGAGAAAAATGTAGAGATCAGTAGTTCCTGACCTTTTTTTGGCAGTGAATCCCCTTTCTGGCATGAGAACAGCTATGGACCCCTCGTTAAAAGGAAAGGAAGGAATAGAACAAAGATGGTATTAAGATTTGTTAAATTAAGCTAATATGTTTGTTGGTCCCCGAACCCCCATAAATCCTTCTGTGGACTCCAAGGTTAAGAACAAATGATATAAAGTATTTAGGTTGCAAAATTAGATGCCAGTATGTGAGATTGATAAAATGTCCAGAGTTAACAGATGCATAACTGTATCACTGAAACTTTGACATATGTAAAATATTTCCCAGTTGAAGCAGACTACCAGACAGAACCTGTTGGTGTCAAGAGTACACCAGTTGGACCAGTTGCTGGTGGAATTATGGGTTGCTTCCTTCTCCTTGCACTGGGAGTGTATTGTTATCGGCACCACGTGCACCGACACAGCCACCACTACATCAGCACATTGCCTGACAACACCAATAGAATCTCCCACTACTACAATGATGAGGACCAGGAAGCAGCGGAGGATGTGAGCGCTGGCGAATGTAAGTTTTTTACAGTAATTTTAGCATGTATTTATCTGTGTTTCTGTGCTTTGTTCACTTAAGTGCAGTCCTGTCCATGTGCTTCTTTTTCATGTGATTATTCTGTTACTACATAAAAAAGTTCATTCAAACTTTCATCCGTTGCAAACAGAAAAGGACTGAGAAGCCCCGTATTAGGTCATCGTCTTTAAAATTTCATCCTGCAGTCAGAACACAAGAGAAGTGGAACAGATAACATCTGTATGGAGTCCTGCTTCACGTTGTTTAGTTATATGGGATAGATAGTGATTGTGTCCATGTTTTATTTGACCTATCAGTGCCCCAGGCCACCTTTTCTTCCGCAGCTTCCAATGGGAGTCAGGTACCTATTTCAGCCTAATTAAGCTTCAGGTATTATATAATATATATATATTTCCAGTGCTGCAATTAATCCTTCTGGTTTTAAATAAGACATTTCCAGTGCTACAGGTAATCCTGAAAGTTATGAAATATGACATTTCCATTTAATCCTAAACTTAAGATTTCTCGACTTTTCTCCAGGTCACACTAACTTTGTTTTGGCATCCTTTGAGAATCCTGCCAGCATGTCACCATACAGAGTCAACACGTCTTACCGTCGTCCAGCAGGTGGCGACAGCGATCATGGCTACAGCACCATGACCCCTCACGAGGATAGCGAGCATGCCTCCATGCCCTGTCTTGACCCGCTGTCGCTCGGCAAAGACAGATTCAGGCCAACTGGCCATGCACTTTCAATGTGTAAGCCACCAATTCTCCCCCCACCTCCCCAGTCATCAACTAGACGAAGCCGAAGCCCAACACCTCCGCAGGCTTGGTCCCCACCGCCAGCTTATGCATCCATCTTTGAACAGACAGTGCTTCCTTGTACAGGAGCAAATAGTAATAGTGTTTTAGGCCAGACAGTGATTTTACCAGGGAAAGGAGCCCATAATGTACAAGCCAGTGTTCAGGTACATATGGTAGACTCTCACTGATGATTCTTGAGTTTAATAGACTTCCCTAGATTTAACAGTGACAAAAGAACAGTGTTCTTCTTAATGTATGCCTGGCTGACCTTTCCTTCGTCATAGGAGGATCAGCATTGGCTGGATACTTCTTCCGTCTGTGGAATGTTAGAAGAGCATGCCAGAAGCTCAACTTCTTCGGTGTCTTATTTCATTTGCCAAACAGGCCTGGTATCCTAGGGCAAAGGTAGCTGCTCATATCACCCATTGTGTTGGAGTAAAGATTCATCTGTCAAGCATTTAGATAATGAAATCTGTGCTTGCAAGGTAGCCCAGTTTACGTGCAAGAGTTGGTCAATGTTAGGTTTGCAGATTTTGGTTGCTGTTGTGAACATCTTTTCTTTGACTTAAAATATATCTAAAGAGGAGGAATAATAATGATTTTAAAAATTGCTTCAGAGAAAAATTGAAGGAAAAGAAACCAGTGGATGATGATGATGATGAATAGTTGAACAAAATGGTGCCAGGTGCACCACAAAAGCAAGAGACATATCAGACTTGAATGTCATTGTAGGCTGCCTTGCCAGAGAAGATACAGGTTGTGATGATGATGATGTCCCAGAACAAGGGAGGGGTGACTTGTGTCTTCATGTGACACCGTGGCTCATTAGCTTAGTAAAGTGGTGTGCTTCTCTGTCACAGCAGTCTGTCAGGGTAGTTTTGGTAAATTGAGAAACATTAGGAAGGGATGGCTGCAGCAAATCATGTTCCATCAGTTTACACTATTGTGCATCTGAGGCAAGCATGAGCTTTGCTAGAAACAGTTTTATCATTGTTGAGAAAAGGAGTCATTTGGATATTGTAATAGAACATCGGTCATCGATAAAATAACCACTTACGATAGATTAACAAATGCAGTATAACACAAGTCGGCAACAGAATACAGTACTTTCTAGAATATGGTAATATTCCACACATGATAAAATACCAATTGATGATAGTATTCTGCACATGATTTTTTAAAAAACCAGTCAGTGATACATGATACAACACCACACATGATGACCAATTGATGATAGTATTCTGCACATGATTTTTAAAAAAACCAGTCAGTGATACATGATATAACACCACACATGATGAAATACCAGCGAGTTATAAGTAACGGACATGATGGAATAACACAAGAACATTCGATCGTAACATGTGTGTAAGTGAAGGGATATGCACAGTGACAGTTACATACCATCTTCCAGATTAACAAAATCTTCCTACTGTTTGCCAGTGAAAACCTTCATCTCCAAGTCTGTATTCAGCTGGTTAGTTAATTGTAATACTGCTGCATATGAGGAATGAAGAATTCTCCGTAACCATATTAGTTTTTTTGCATGAAAGTTTATGTTCCAAGACTTTGATACAGGTTATTTGAGAAGTATGCAGACAATCTATGGACATATTGTTTTTTAAATGATCTATGGATATATTGTCCGTTTTTTTTTTTTTTTGGTGAGTTACCAGCTTGGTTGAGTGTATGTAAATATCATATGTAAGAATGTAATGCTATTGAAGACATCAAGTGTTCTTGTATATGAAATACGACTGATCATACAAAGATATTTTTTGTGGCTTCAAAATGACCGAAAGCTGCCACCAGCTGGATAAAAATTATTCCTGGGAACATAACTACCGCCTAGGTTAGCATTTGCGTACATTGCATATTACATAAGGGATGATCACAATCGGGGGACTAGGTGTTTGATCTGTAGACATTGAAATAAGGTATAAAACTATTGGACCATGAATGATGCTTGGATACATGTGTGCACGGGTACGAAATTTGGGATGTATGACATCAGTAAACCTTAGATAATGTATACACAGAGTTATACTTGTGTCACATGGACCATTTTACTCTACAAGTATATAATGAGCAGTATGTACTAGAAATAAATTGTGGATGTTGACAACCATCAGACAAGATATTGATCCATGTTATAAATTATAAAACATGATCGCAACCGTCTACTTAGAAATTAATTTATGGCTTTTATACAAATAAATTGTGACTATAACTAACTAGAAATTATTGGATGAGTTGATACACAAATGAAATGTAGCTGAAACCAACTGACTTGATGTTGATCTTTAAGACATACAAATGACTAGATACTGATCTGTGTATTAATACAAATGAAATGTGACTGAAATCAGCAAAGTTGATATTGATCCCTGTTACTGAAGCTAACTAGATGGTTATCTATATGTGGACAGGAATGAAATATGGTTGAAAAACACAAATTGGAAATTGTTATTTCTCAGTCATTGTGCGCAAAATGTAGAGATGCCTGCAGCATTTTTGAACTGATATTCTAAAGTTGCTGCGAGACTGGAGTGACTGCAGCACATTTTATAAATGCTGACTGTGATGCTTTGTTTTGTTTTGGTTTCAATATATTTCTGTTTTTGTTTTCAGTATATTTCTTTGTTTTGTTTTTAATATATTACTTTGTTTTATGTTCCCAGATGTGGAACTGAAAAAAACAAAACAAAACTGAATGAGTATGAAAGTAACTCGTGTATAAGTAATTATTTTATGAAAATGTTCCCATTTGGTGTGTTCATTGTACAGATAAATGAAAATATTAGATTGCTCACTGATACAATTCATCTTGTTAAATTGCATAATTTAACTCCATTAAGAGAAAGAGACAAAAATAGTCTTATCATGTAGTTTGTGTACGTGTGCATGTGCATGCATTTTCTAAAATTAATAATTATCATGGAAGATGGTTTCTGTAAAGTCTCACTAAATTTAATAAACATCACTTGTTTCTAGATATACATATATATATATATATATATATATATATATATTTTTTTTTAGTATTCACAGTGTGTTTTAATTTTTGGATATTTCTCAGAAATTTCATTTGAATATTCAGTGCTATTTTTTTTCTAGATTACAGTACATATAATCTTCCTATGTGAAATCTTTCCACAGCAGCTGTCCATCTATTTATTCATTTTCTTTCTGGTTTAATCATATTTCTAAAGTTCTTCTTAAGCTATATACCAGAAAGTATCTCAAATAAATCTGATAATTTTTTTCTTATTTTTGCATCTGACAAGTAGGACTGCAATTCTGATAAACTGTATGATATTCCATGCATGACTGAATAGATATTTACAAAGAATGTGTGAATCAATGAAAATGTGTACGTATGGAGGTGTATGTGATCTCTCAGGGATGATGTTGATGAAATGAAATGAAATAAATTAATCTGACCTCATTTTTATATTTGGTTGTGTTCGTTGCTTATGTTTGTAAAGGAAAAATTGTGTGACATTTTTAAAAATCTTGTAATATATTGTGTTTGCTTTTTTTTTTTTTCCATCCGTTTGCCTAAATTTTAAACAAAATCTCTTCCAGACCAATATTTAGTTTAGAGGTCATTATATGTGCATTTTATACTTTAAATGCAAATTTGGTATACAAGGTTTTGTGTCAGTAAAAAATAATTGCGAAAAGACATTGTTCGTAATAGTTGATCTCATAATGTAATTCTTCGAATAGTTTCCTGGTGTTTATCTCCCCCTCAACTTGCTCAAATTGACGAACAGCCTCATTTTTATCCAGATTATATATTTGGGGGGAAAAAAAACTAAACAGAGATGGCATTCTTGTATCTTCATCTTGCGATTTGTAAGTGATAACAAGTTGTTTTTTTTTGTTTTTAGCTAACAAGCAAAATATTTTGTACGTTGTGTGCACTTTTAAAAAATAGTACTCTCTTAAACTGAATATGTGTGCAATTTGTCGCATGATAGTATAATTCTTCATCTAAAACAAATAACATAGCAGTTAAATTTGACAGTTGTCAGGCATGTATGTGTCCATTACACTTCTCTGTCCTACAAAAAAAAAAAAAATCCATTAAATTAAGAAAATGGAAATGATCACTAGTTCTCAAACACACGGCCAGTGTGGTTTGGTAGAATATGCGTGAAGGTTTTCAACGTATTACAAAGTAACAGGTGTTTTGGGAGGGGGGTGAATGGTGTAGATATATCTTTGTGGTTTTGGAGGTAAACAAGTTGATAAAAAAATATCTAGGCCTCTTTGTCTGAAAAAAAAAAAAATAAAGCTGAGTGCAGTTGGATTTCATTGATTAGAATACAGGAGAATTTTCTTATGAAGATATGTAAGGTAAAGGTAATCCTGTCATGCCTTAGAAGCACATAGGGATATGGTGTTGGTGCCCAAGATGGATGTTTTTTTTTAAAGTAACTTTGCATTGCTGTTTTGATGCAGGAAGTTATATTTGTTTACATATTTTTGACAGTTTAAACTTAGTGCTTGATGTAGGTGAAGCATGATGATCTTCGAACCTGTCGTTCATATTTATTGGCTCTTTGTTCTATGTGATGTTCCACTGTATGTGTGCAGCATCATGGGATAAGTTGTAGGTTATCGTTTTTAGGTTTTTGAATAGCAGTGTATTAGAGACAGAGTCACTGGTGGCTGTGCTGATTGTGTCAGTGACCATAGCAGGCAGAACAACGCTGTTCAGGGCCCATTCTTACTTCTTTCCATATGTGCTTCTGATGCTGTGTTGTGAAACAACAGGCTGTCCATCAGTGTGGAGGTTAACAGTGTGGTGGAACCTGGTGAAAAGTTTGTTACCGAGAAAACCGCCACGAACATTTCACACACACACACACAAAACATAATAACTAGGAGCTCAGATCAGAATCAAAGCTTCAGATATGAGAGACACAGTCACACGGATCCTGCTACTGCAGGAACAAGGTAATTACCTCTCTTTGGTTTAGACACATCACAAAGTAAAACTATATGTAAAGACATCATGCTATGAAATTAAAAACAAACCAGAAAGCTTTCATTTTGACTACAGTTCTAACCTCACTTACAGCTGGGGGATAGTGGACAGGCATTAAGCTGACCACATCATCATCTGGTGTCTAAGAAATTTGTGGTCCAGGCATTATACAGACCACATTACTGTCTAATATTCAAGAAAATATATGCCCAGTAATGTGTGTTCCACCATCTGGTTGAGGCTGAATAATGTGCATAAAGGACGTATATTTTTGTTATATTTCATACTTTCAGTCATGGATATGTCATAACAGTTCAACGTTCTACTTAGTTTGTTTTTTTTTTTTAATCTTTCTAGCTTACGTGCTTTCACAGAAAAAAAAAAGAGACGACAATTTTCTTATGAAAAATAACAAGATCTAAGTATTGCCAGCAAAATCCATTGTTCTTGGTCCATTTTAGACAGCTATGGTCACTGACTGTGAAATGATAGTTGCGGCGCTTAGGTTTGCTAGAATGGATAGAACAGCAGGCAGCAGCCTTCAGTCTGAGACTGCAATCTCCTGTAAGGACATTCCGGTGTGAGTGCAGAACTGTTTCTGTAAATAGCGCAGTCATTTAGAAAAATCGAGACACCTTAGTTCTCCTTTGCTACTTTCCCCTAACTGCATTTACTGTTAACAGAATCATTTCTGTAGCGGGTTTAGTGAAAATAGAATAGCTTTTTTTTCCCCTTTAAATATTTTTTGTTTTATTTTGTTGGTGAGAATAAAAACGTATTGTAATTCTGTCTTTGGTTTATGCTGTTGTTAGCTGTAAATTCTGTTCTTTGTTTTTTTAGCATCCTAGAATCTGTAAAGTTTGTGATAATTTTTACACAGTGTTTTACACATTTTTTAAAAACAAAATGTACATAATTTGCATTAAACCAATGGGTTTTTTTTTTTTAATTTGCACTAAATATAAATTTGGTTATCTGCTTGTACAGGGTGTACCAAAAAATCTGTGGTTTTTTAACTTTTTTTTTTTTAAATTCAAAACTGTGTGAGGAATTTTGGGATTACCTATATTAATGTAATAACTTTGAGCTAGCACATGTGCATCTTGAGGCAAATTACCGTGTCATTTGCAAGCATTAGTCTAGATTCAGAAAAATTCATTTTTAATGAATGAATAAGGGACATCTTTACATTTAACAAATTTTTTTGTTTGGATCTGACCTTATGGAACAGAGTGATTCAGTTGTTTTTCTGCAGGCATTGTCAGTCATGGGTGTCACTCCACTCTTGAGTCTTTCCGAGCTTCAGTATTTTTATTTGTCTCTTGGACTCCTTTCTTCCTGTGGTCTTTGGGTTATTTCTCTTTGCATTTCTCTGGGGAAGTGCTAGAAGTAGCCACCTTGGAAAAAAAATGCATTTGCTTCATTGTATCTATTATTTTAGGTTCTGTTCTCTTTCTGATCAAACTCTGACACATAAGAGAGACATGACTTAGGTTCCATCAGTCTCCAGGAGTTCAGTTCATAATGTAATATGATAATTTGTTATTCTTTGCTTTGGTTTTTTTTTCTCTCATTTATCATATAGGAATTGAATTCCGTTTGCAGTTTCACTCAAAGAGATAAAAGTCACAAATAGAAGATTTATATTATCATGGTGGCTAGTACATTAACTTAGCTAAACTAGCAGCTATAAAGAGCAAGCTAAAATCATTCGTTATTTTTTTTTTTCATTCGTGTGAAAATATATACAAGTAAAACAGTGGTTTCACATGTCTTCTGTTAATAGAAACAGAGGCTCCAGAAATTTTCCCCTTAAAGTGAAACATAAGCTCCCACACGTTTTCCCCTTAAAGTGAAACATAAGCTCCCACACATTTTCCCCTTAAAGTGAAACATAAGCTCCCACACGTTTTCCCCTTAAAGTGAAACATAAGCTCCCACACGTTTTCCCCTTAAAGTGAAACATAAGCTCCCCACATTTTCCCCTTAAAGTGAACATAAGCTCCCACACATTTTCCCCTTAAAGTGAAACATAAGCTCCCACACGTTTTCCCCTTAAAGTGAAACATAAGCTCCCACACGTTTTCCCCTTAAAGTGAAACATAAGCTCCCACACGTTTTCCCCTTAAAGTGAAACATAAGCTCCCACACATTTTCCCCTTAAAGTGAAACATAAGCTCCCACACGTTTTCCCCTTAAAGTGAAACATAAGCTCCCACACATTTTCCCCTTAAAGTGAAACATAAGCTCCCACACATTTTCCCCTTAAAGTGAAACATAAGCTCCCACACGTTTTCCCCTTAAAGTGAAACATAAGCTCCCACACATTTTTCCCTTAAAGTGAAACATAAGCTCCCACACGTTTTTCCCTTAAAGTGAAACATAAGCTCCCACACGTTTTCCCCTTAAAGTGAAACATAAGCTCCCACACATTTTCCCCTTAAAAGTAAAACAGTGTATCCACACATTTTCTCTATGAAATAAAACAATGACTCCACACAGTACCCCAAAGTTAAACAATGACTCCACACATTTTCCCATTAAAGCAGTGTTTCCCAGGCTTATTGGGGCTGCTGCCCCCTTTTCTCTTAGGCCACATTCTCAGTCCCCCTCTTTCTTCCCCCCCATGTACAACTTGCACAATGATCTTTTAAACTAGGATATGCATTACACAACTAAAAACTTCAGCTAGTAAACCAGTTTATTAACAGTATGAAGGAGTACATTTATAACTCGCCTGCTGCATTATTTTCCCAACTTTTAGTGTGATGGACGAGTTTCAAGTAGGGACACAAGTTTCTCAATATCAGGTTGAAAAGTGCTAAGAAGGAAGGTTTAACTGCTCCCGTCAGCTGCTGTTTTTTCTTCAGTGCCCCCTTTTTCTTACATTGCCCCCCTACTGACCATTTTTCTTTCATTGTTCTTTTCAACACCAGCTGGGGGGGGGGGGAGATTATTGCCCACTTTGGGAAACACTGCTAAATCTGGAGCCATGTTGTCTAGACACATTTTTTTCCCCCCATATTTTAAGAGCAATGTTTTGTCTTCTGTTGTAGACTCAGAATCACCAATCTGGTCCTGCTGTTGGACTGTGAGAAAGTACATGTACCTGATGGAGATTAGTACATTGTTGAACTCTGTGAGAACAAAGTACATGTACTTGATAGAGATTAGTACATTGTTGGACTCTGTGAGAACATTAGTACATTGTTGGACTCTGTGAGAACAAAGTACATGTACTTGATAGAGATTACTACACTGTTGGACTCTGTGAGAACAAAGTACATGTACCTGATAGAGATTAGTACATTGTCAGACCCTGTCATTGCTTAATATCCTTATTATGCAAATAATGTTACCCCAGATGTTCATGTTTGATACTCTGTGCAAGCAAAACCTGGTATATTGTACATAGAATTGAGAGAAACATTCATTTCACTGAAGAATCTATGCATGCTGTAAGCCACATAACTCTCTGGTTTTTTTTTTTTTTTGTTGATTCATTGTATTGTTTAGCTTTCTATGTTTTAACCGTTATGGTCTTTGTTTTTTTTTTTTTGCCCGCACACACAAAATGCTGATGAAGATAATTGCCATAATCAAAACTAAATACAGAGATAGTCTGGTATGTGTTTTAGCCATGGCTGTGGTAAGTTATAGAGCTTGGATTAGAAACTCACATTTCTGTTCTGTGCAGGTTCAAACTTTAAAATAGTTTAATATGTAGCTCCTGAAGATATTTGTGTGTGAGAGAGGTTAATGATGTGGCAGTTTTAGCTTTGTGGGCTTGTAACTTGGGAAGCAAAATGACTGTGAGAAATGCTTTTATTTGCTTTTCCCATGCTCTCCCTGCATTGTTTCAAAATGAGACACTGTAAAGGTTACTCCCATGATTTTCGTAATGGGGTATTACAGAAGCTGTGCTCCCATATTGTACAGAAGAAGGAAGTATAGAAGCTAGTTCTTTGATTGGTGAGGCTAGGATGGATTCTTAGCACAGAAGTTTTGGCATAGACCCCACGTTGCGTCATGAACTGTTTTCCTTGATGGCTGGTTATTGGTGAACAGTTTCAGAGTTCCATGGCCGCAGATCACACTGACCATTGTTATACAGAAAATGGTGCTTAATTTAAGAAATTGTGTGTGTGGGTTAGTAATGTTGTATGCAGGAAATAAGGTTAAGGGTCATCTTACCCATCAATACACCTAGACCAGGGTTTCTCAGACAGTGGTTTAGGATGAAGAGATTGAGAAAGGCGTTACAGACCTTTTTTCTTTGTTTTTAAATACGGAAAATGAGATTTAAGACGAACTATATAGTTTAGTGGTTCTTATATAGAAGACTTAGTTTGTTAACATCTCAGTGGGTGGTGATATTAATATCACTTTTTTGAGCATCACCATTCACTTAAATGTTAATAAACTAAGTTTATCCAATGAGATGTTATGATTGTTGAAGAAGTACTGTCTTGTTAAGGCCAGCTGTTCCTGTGATCAGATTGTTATTTTCACTTAAGGGCAACACTTTCATACAGGAAGTATGCCATTGTTAACAGTCCACACACTTGTAAACCAGTCACTGAGAGTAAACTATCTGTGTATGATTGTATGAGATTTAAGGTTGGCTGTTGTTTAGAGAGAAACTGTTTGTGGACTTCCTTAGAGATTACAGTGAAATATTTGTAAAATGTGAAAAATTTGTTTTTTGTTTTTGTTTTTTCCTTTGATTAGGGCTCAGCGCTGTTCAGGATTGACCGCTGGATGAAGAGAGAGGGGGAGTGAGAGATATGGATGAACAACATGTATATACTGTATATTGTTGATATGAACGTGACAGTGAACAAATTTGTACAAACAAGATAATATGATGTTTGATTGTGAGAGAGAAAGAATGAAAGAAATGAATGATCTTTATTTTTAAAGGGTAAAGAATTGGGAACACAGGCCCGTCTTACATTCTGCCCTTCATCACTCCATCTTTCATTCTTCCCACACACTCGATTTAATACAAGTATACAAATTAAATTAGGAACAAAAAACGTATCAAAAGAGTGTAAGTTTAAACTGTTACATTCAAAGTAAAAGAGAAGAAGTAATTAACCTAATAAAATAGCTCTCACACACACATAAACAAAAATACATTTTCAGTACAGATCTTCTAACATATGTTTTTTAACACATATTAAAATAATTTCTAACAGTATCTAACAAGTTACTCTTCAAACTATGTCATTTTAGTACTTAATGGCTGGGAGTCATGGGTTGAGAGAGTGCTGGTTATTCTATGGAGGCACATAGTTTCAAGCACGTAAATAATGTCAAAGGTTTGAGTTAAAGGATGAGGTATTACTAATGGATTTTAAATGATAGGGGAGGGTGAGAAGAGAGAAAACAAGGAAGAGAGGGAAAGAAAGAACAAAGGAGGGAGAGAGAAGGAGCAGAAGAAAATTAATATAGAAAAACTAGACCACATAAATAGAAAATCAAAATAAGAGAGCCTTTTTTAGCCATTGTTAAAACAGAATTGGTCACAGCAATCTTTTCTTGTCACTTAAGACTGCAAGAGAGGTCATATAAATCAATATGGAAACATTTCTCTAAGCAGGAATGTATTTTCCCAGGCAGTTCTAGAATAATTCAGTCTATATTTGGGAGAAAAGAATACATGATTAATGTTTTTGTTCAGGTCCATAGGTAGGTTGGTTCTAGACCAGGAGAAGATATCGATAGGTTCTAGACAAGGAAATATACAGGATGGTCACTTCTAAACAAGGGAAGATACTATATAGACAGATTACTACTAGACAGGGAAGTTATAGACATTACTTCAGGACAAGAGAAACTGAATAGACAAAACACATTGTAATTGTAACAATGACTTTTTTGAGAATAAAGTGTTATCTTTCTGTTAATATACATGTATAGAAGAGAATATATCATATGTCATTACCAATACAGTGACTGCAGGTTAGATGATATTTCTCTGTTTGGATGTTTTATATACTTTTATTTGAGCCATAAGCAAGATATGTTTGCCATATGTGTGAGGAAGAGAGATGTTTGATGTATTTTTTACATTGTATCAGATCTATAATGAGCATTTTTTTTCCTCAATAAATGAAATTACTTCAATCAACTTGATTGTGTGTTCCCTGTGTTTTTAATTAGTTTTGAAAGATTTGTTTGTCCAGTGATGGTAATTGTTGCAATGATGCTAACAGAAGCAAGCAAACTACTTTTGTGTATACTTAGTCAGGTGCTAGGTCCACAATTGAGACATCTTAGGTGAGGGACAGGACCTGAAACCCAACTACAACCCCAAATCCATGGACTGTGTACTACCATTCTTGGTGGCCAGGCATAAATCCATCTCATCTACAACCCAGGATCTCCCCTCCAAGGATACTGCATGCCAGTTATGCAGCAAATCACATACATTCATAAAAACTATATGACATGCATTACACATTATAAAGTCAAGTATTTAAATCAATCAATATTATTATACACACCATTTTAATGCAACAACAGACTTGCATGCATAGGACGACAACACATCATCATGAATGGAACACACATGACATAATATAAAATGTGTAACTCTAATATATAACTGAAACATAAGTGCCAGGATGACCCAGGCTCTTCTGGCCCTCATAAGCAATCATACACTCTCATAAAATTGTGTCAATGCACTCATTAATATATACAGACACTGCTGCTACAAATCCACCTCTCCACACTACACATAAATCTCCATTTGTGCTAATGCACTGAATATCATGAAATATCTCCAATCCACCTCCCCATGCTACACACAAGCTCCACTTTGTGCTAATGTATTGAAATATATGATGGACCTTGGTTGAATGCCCATCTGAATCACGACGAATAATCAACAGGAATCATCGAATCTCCATACTTGACGAGAAAGGACACAAACTCTGCAGCACATTGATTTCACACATATTATATCAAAATAGTATGAGTCGGCTAGGGCTAAGTATATCACGATAAACATGGCCAGACGAAACGAACTTAGCCCGCATAGACTCTCAAGCTCACTCACTACTGCCACGCTTTCTTCCTTATTTATAGGCCTTGCACTTCTGGGCGCGTGGAAAATGACGCTTCACTCCCATGCCGTACACTCGTGGAAATTCCGCGTGACTCCCCACATTTGTTTAGATACTGTGTTTGAAAAGTTTGATCAACGTAGATACAATGATTCGATACAGTGTTTGTATCAGTGAAATAGATACTGTAATGTAGGAAAGATTTATTTTGCTCTATATATTTCTTGGTGAGATAAACAATGAGTTTAAATAGAACAGGTATACAATGAGTTTAAGCAGGAAAATAAATAAACAAAGAGTTTAAATAGAATATAATAAACAATGAGTTTAAATAGGAAAACATATATAACAATGAGTTTATTAGTAGAACAGATAAACAAGATCTTAAATAGGAGAACAGAATAAACAATGAGTTTAAATAGGAGAACAGATAAACAATGAGCCTAAATTGGAGTAATGCTACCAGACTCATTTAAACAGAAGAGAAGAATAGATAGATAATTAATTTAAAGAGAATATGTAAATATGAGAATATATAAACAATGGATTTAAATAGAATAGACAAATAATGAATGTGAAGTTAAATAGAAATTGTGGCCTTGTTTAGTCATTGATAGCAGCGTGTCGCATCTCTTACTTTGGACGTTCATTCTTTATATTGAATCATGAAGCCGAGCAGATATACAAGTATCTGTAGAGTGTACAAACAGAGCCAGTTTTATTGAGTAGCTCTCTCTCTCTCTCCCTCTCCAAACCTTAAGTGCCTGGGGCACATGGGGCTTCCGCAAGGGTTTTCCGCGAACACCTGTTCTATGCCTTTTTCGTTCTTGCCCAGGTGAGCCCTCTATTGCTCAACATCCTCTCTGTTGTTCTTCTCTATGTTTCTTTTGGTCTACCCTTACTTCTGTTCCCCTGTTGTGTCCATCTTAGTGTTATTTTTTGGTAGTAAGTCGTCAGTCATCCGGAGCACATGTCCCAACCATCGCCAGCGTCTTTCCTCAATAATTGCTGTCAGTGGCTTCATCTGCATTTCTGCCAACAAGATATTATTTCTTATGGTGTTTGGCCAATATATTCTTCTAATTCTTAGTAAACATTTAGCCTGGAAAGAATCCAGTTTGTTTTCTATGGTTTTGATGATGATTATTTATTTATTGAGTATACAGAACATTTAATCATTTTTGCCTCAACTTTTACCATCTTTCAGCTCTAACTGAAACGCTAGGTATACTTCATCCCTTCTCGTCGCACCTAATGAGGCTTGGCTTTCTCGCGTTCATGGCAACTTCCCCTAACATAAGTGAGCCACTCATTTTTGCATCTTGATTTAACAATTCCTACTGCAGTGGATCTTTACAACCTTTTCTTGTGCAGGCAGTTCATTATGAGATGTACCTCTCACTTGTGCTATTGGACCTCGAAAAAATCGTAGACAAAGCACTTTTAGTGAGACGTGAGAGAAAGAAATATTACAAGAGAATTACCTGGGATTCGAACCACGGACTTCGGTAGGACGAGCTAGATAACGTATTTTGTTGGTACTCTGCTCTCTCGTGGTTAGACGGCTGCTCGTCCTACCGGAGTCCCTGGTTCGAATCCCAGATAATTCTCTTGTGATTTTTCTTTCTCTCACGTCTCACTAAAGTGCTTTGTCTACGATTTTTTCAAAGTCTAATCTTACAAAACTGTGTTACGCTACTCTACGAAAGCCTTGATTTTTTCTTGTTTATAAAAAAATTGTTCACTCACTTGTGTAGGCAGTTCGTTAACGAGGTTGTACTGCTCACTTGTGTAGGTAGTTTGTTACAAGCTATGACACTCAACTTTTTTCACTGTTTATATGAAGAACGGGATCATGTCCAAGGTTACCTGAATGAACCACTCTAGTGTCGGACAAAATAGTCTTGACCCAGTGGATTGGGTCCATTGCTCCCTTGGTCTAACTTAACTCCTTTAGTCTGGGTTGACTGACGGTAAGGGAAGGAACTCGTACCATTGTGAGATTTCTAAAGAGTAGGACAGTACTGGATTGGTCTCATTTTGAAATGTGTTATTTATCGGAACATTAAGAATGTTTCGTTCTTTAATGTTTTTTTCTTATTTATGCATTCCAATTTTTGGCTAATGTTTTCCTCGTTTGTGCTTGGTTTAGAAAACATCGAGCTTTGGCTAATGTTTTCCTTGTTCGTGTCTGCTTTAGAAAAATTCCGAACTTTGGCTAATGCTTTCCTTCTTTGTGCCTACTTTAAAAACATTCCGAAATTTGGTTAATGCTTTCCTTCTTTGTGCCTACTTTGGAAACATTCTGAACTTTGGCAAATATTCTTGTTGTATGTACCTACATTCAGATCTTTAGCTAATAGTTTCGTTGTTTTCTAGAAACATTCTGATCTGTGGCTAATGTTTCCTTGTTTGTGCCTACGTTATAAATATTTCGATCTTCGGCTAATGTATTCATTGCCTGTACCTACATCAGGGACATTCCTTTTTTGTTTGTTTGTTTGTTTGTTGGATAATGTTTACATTCCTCATAAAATTAGCAGCATTTTCAAACATTCTCAGAGGTCACACTGGATATCCTTGAAGGACGCAGCAGTCTGCCTCTCGCTGCCGACGTGGCATACAGCTTGAAATCTGGCTTGTTAATAAGTAAATAACAGGATTATTTTGATAATTCATCAAAATCTAGAAATCATTAAGCTCAGTGAGAGCTATGTAGAACTCCTGAATACCATCGGTAACTAGTACCTCGATCAATCAACAACCTTCAGTATCGATGCAAGACTATGAGAAACAAAGATTACGGTTTACCTAAGGTTCAGCTGGCAAAGATGAGAGGTGAAGTATTTCTGATTTTACAGCGCGTTATTTTTTTTAGGACCTAGAATATTGTGCGCTTATCGGATTATAGTGTAACCATGATTTCAGACTTTTATTTCCTGCGGAAAGCCAACAAATATAGGCGTGACTCGGTTTATTGAGACATTATTACGCTGTGCTGAAAACATACCCGCAGTACGTACTTGTGTTGCCGAGGTACCCCTTTTTCTGGACAAATTCTGCGCCAAGACAAGACATCAAATCCTAGCAATGATGGAAAATAAGATTCCGTTGTATACGGCGACGCGACATTAATGCGTAGACTAAAGAGCCGACAATAAAATATTATGATTGAAGACGCGAAGGTCAGGAAAAGAGCAGAGAAGACTTGATAATCATCACAGGACTTTTGTTATCAGTTGCTGTAGCCTGGAGTATGTGGTGAGAAAGAGATTCGAATATTTGTACACTTGTAGGGTGAAAGATACTTTATCTTAACCAATCTACAAAACATGTATGCACTTCACATTATAATGATATATATGTACAAACCACGTTGGCCCAGCGCTTACCGAGTGATTGAATCAGTTTTCGCCAAAGTACAAACAGTCCTGTCACGTTTTGTCATCACAGCTGCCTCCTGTTATTGCTGTTTTACATCCAATTCAAAACCGGCAGCCGGCTCGAGTATAGATTCATGTCGAACAAACCAGGACAAGAAATTCAATAACAGAATATCATGACGACAGCAATTGTGCAGCTAGCTCTTAGCTCAGCGAACGTCTAGATTGCATTGTATGTAAACAAAACGAGATTTCCGTCATAAACAACTGATAGCTTATGAAGATACAAACAACAGGCGGAAGAGTACCAACGACTCTTAGTATTTTGTTGTAGTTGTGACCTAAATGACATTTCAATATACCCAAGGAAGGCCTTTAAAAAAATCAGTACAAAACAGCATTCTAGACAATGAGACACATCTTGTACAACAGATCAATATCAATGGAAACAAGATTCCAAGTACTTAAATGTTACATCGAGCCAATTTTGTTTTATGGATTTGAAGCATGGTCTATGAATAAGAGAGTACAGCAAGAAATGGAGGCCATGGAGATGTGGTTTATACGAAGAATGTTGAAGGTACCACGGACAGCCAAGAAAACCAGTGAAGAAGTCTTAAGAGAGGCTGGATTTAAAAAGTAAATTACAGCAAAGATCAGAGGCAGACAAGCGAGATTTATAGGACATTTCCAGAGAAGAGGAAAACTGGAACACACTGTTGGAACTGGAAAGATTGAGAGAAGAAGAGACAGAGGAAGACACAGAGAGAGAGAGAGAGAGAGAGAGAGAGAGAGAGAGAGAGAGAAGTTACTGGATGGACTGTCAGTGTGGCTAGGAAGAAAGTCACTGTCGGATCTTAAAATCAAGTTTAAAGACAGGGAATTGTGGAGAGAAATGATCGCCTACGCCACACCGCACGGCACATGATTGATTGATTGAGAGAAATGATCGCCTACGCCACACGGCACGGCACATGATTGATTGATTGAGAGAAATGATCGCCTACATCACTTGGGTCCACCCCGTCTCGAGAAATGAATCCAGAGAAAATTAAAAACAAAGAGGGGCAAATGCTGGTCTCTCTACTTCATAGATGCTATGACTCATAAGCATGAAGCACTAACACTTTGAACTCTTACATCATGCAAATGTCATGGGGCTATTTGAATAATTAAACACACACACACACACGCATGGGCGCGCACGCACCCACACGTTATACACACAGTTTTGATTCATAATAACAAACCGCAGTTGTAATGAAATGATTTTACTGTAACCAGTGTAGCTTTTTTTTTAACTTAACGTGTATAGAAATATACACTACATCTCGCCGTTATAATCATAGAATTTAACATTCAACCCTACTTATACTCCATTTATTTATCTTGGGTTTGTGGCTAGGAGTTAGTCACGTGATGAGAGAGCAATTTCGAAATATCATGTTGTTGTCATGGATAGATGTATTTATTTATGGTAAGTCTCAAGTCAAGTCCCAAGTAATTACCTTTAAGTCTCAAGTCAAGTCTCAGGTCAACTTGTAAGTCTCAAGTTAAGTCTCAGGTAATTTCGTTTAAGTCTCAAGTAAAGTCTCAGGTCATCACATTTAAGTCTCAAGTCAAGTCTCAAGTGAGTACCTTTATGTATCAAGTCAAGCCATAAGTCATTACCTTCAAGTCTCAAGTCAAATGTCGAGTCATTACTTTCAGGTCTCAAGTCAATTCTCAAGTCATTGCCTTCAAGTCTCAAGTCAAACGTCAAGTCATTACCTTCAAGTCACATTACCTTCAAGTCTCAAGTCAAGTCTCAAGTCTCAAGTCATTACTTTCAAGTCTCAAGTCATTACCTTTAAGTCTCAAATCAAGTCTCAAGCCATTACCTTCAAGTCTCAAGTCATTACCTTCAAGTCTCAAGTCAGAAAGTCATTACCTTAAAGTATCAAGTCTCACATCCTTGCAAGCAGCTTCAAATCAGTTCTCGTATTAAGTCTCAGGTCTATAAACCAAACTATTAACTCTCTGTATCCTGAATTAATTTCCCTGTAACTTTTCCTTAACAAATCACTGGTGGTTTCATTTACAAGGAGTGATTTATTTTAACCTACACGAAGGTTTAGGAGCTGTAAAAGTGAAGAAAGCAAAATAAACTGTGGTATCTTACAACTTACATCCTTCCCGTGCCGTTAAACGTCACATAGGGCTCGTATGGTAGTTCACCAACTTTTTCTGTTTTCGGCGAGCTTTTCAACCTCATCAAAGGATTTTATGCATCAGCAGCAGGCCATCTTGCTCACAACCGAGAGGCCTACATGAGTGTTGTTAGGGAGGCAAAGTTCCACAAGGGACATGCAAATAAATGAATGAATGAATTTGGCCTCTCTTAACAATGTCTTCTTTAGAGTTTCACGTGGTCGACCTCTTTTTCTTCTGCCTGTTGTGTTTCGCTTGATAGCTTGTTTTGGGATTCTCTGTTTCATCTCATCACGTGACCGATATACTTCTCCAGCAGTTATTTATTTATTGTGGTTTTACACACTATTTAATCTTAATAGGAATACAGAGCTTGAGATATGGACAACAAAGCCTGCTTTAGCTCTTCATACTAAGCACCACATAATGATCGATAAAACTAGAAATACTTACGTCATAGCTTTCAACTAACGCGAAGATAATTTTGGTAAAATGTAGTAGACTAGTATAAGTGTAAATGGTTAACATATGCAGCTAGCATTGTTCTGACAGTTTAAGCTTGCAAAGAAAAATTATTATGTTTGAGTCATTCATTGATTTGCATGTCCCTTTCGGAACTTTGCCTCCCTAACAGCTCTCCTGTAGGCCTCTCGGTTGTGAGCAAGATGGTCTGCTGCTGATGCATCCATTTGCAGATCATCAACGATGTCTTGCAGCCATCTTCGCCTTGGTCTTCCTCTAATGAGGGTGTTTTCTCTAGATTATCGTGACGTTTAATGTGTCCAAAATATTTAAGTTTTCTCTCTTTAATCTTCTTTACTAGCCAGCCTTCTTCAATATTAAGTTCTTGTAGTATGGATATATTTGTTCCTTTTTGTGTCCATGATATTTGAAGAAGTCTTCTGTAGCATTTACATTCAAAGGCATTTATGTGTTTATCAGCTGTTTTGTTAAGTGTCCAGGTCTCTCCACAGATTTTTTAGTTGTTTTACTTTCTGAAGAGCGATAGATGTTCTCCTTTTAGTTTCCCTCATTGTATCTTCATTATTAGTTAGCAGTGATCCAAGATATTCAAAACTCTCCACTTCTTCCAGTTTTTCCTCATTGATACATATATCAGCTGCCTTGTTTGTTTTGTCAGTTGTCATCAATTTAGTTTTCTTCGAAATAAGATAGAGGCTTTACTCTTCACTATTCTTACGGACTAACATAATTAGTTTTTCCATTCCTTTTTGTGTTGTGGACAGTAATACTGTGTCATCAGCATATCTAATCTCTGATATTCCATAACCTTCAGTTGTTATGGCATCGTAAGATTCCTTGTCTACATCTTCTCTAACATTCCTCATTATATTTTCAGTATTCAAGTTAAATAAGTAAGGCGACAATATGCACCCCTGACGGACCCCTTGTTTTATGTCAAACTAAGTTGTTGTTTCACCATTTATTCTTACTGCTGCTTGCTGGTCTAGATACAGCAGTGATGTTAATTGTATCAAATGTGTTGGAAATCCAATTTTTTCCATTATTTCCCAAAGTTTCTGGTGTTGTACACAATCAAATGCCTTTTAGCAGTCTATAAAAGATAAATATAGATTCACATTAAATTCTCTGAATTTCTCTATTATTAATCTTATATTGAATATATGATCTCTTTATCCTCCTCCTTGCCTGAAACCAGCTTGGACAATACTGACTTCTTCTACTCTCTTACGAAGTCCACCCATTATGATTTTTAACAGAATCTTACTGGCAAGTTTGAGTAGCAAGTAATAAACATATGAAAGCAGTGATAACAAAACTATATTAAAAGGCTAAACCCCCGAATGAAAGATCTCTAGTTTAAAAATAAGGATAATTCTTCTTGAAACATAAATACAAGGCAGATTCACAGATTCACAGATCATCTCTATACAGCTAATTCCGGTACGGGAGATTAGTCTCGTTACTGGAAATTTAAAAAAACTATAAGCTTTAAAACTATATTTTGAAAGGAGGCCGTCTATTGATCTTAAAAAAATAAAACAACTAAAGAAGCCGTGGAGAGGAACAGACAGAACTACAAAAATAAGATTTTTAAGGGTATGAATCTTTCCCATCTCAACATATGCCTGTGAGACCTGGACACTTAACAAAACAGCTGAGAAAGAAGTAAATGCCTTTGGATGTAAATGCTACAGAAGAGTTCTTCAAATATCATGGACACAAAAAGAACAAATATTTCCAAATAACAAGAACTTAATATTGAATAAGGTTGGCTAGTAAAGAAGATTAAACAGAGAAAGCTTAAATATTTTAGACATATTAAACGTCATGATAATTTAGAGGAAACAGTCTTGGAAGGGTACATAATGGGAAAAAGAAAGAGAGCAAGACCAAGGCGAAGATGGTTGCAAGACATTGTTGATAACCTGCAAATGGATGCATCAGCAGCAGGGGATCTTGCTTACAACCGAGAGACATACAAGAAAGTTGTTAGGAAGAGTAAAGTTCTGAAAGGGACATGCAAATGACTGACTGACTGGAAACTTACAGACAGTGGATCTCACGCTATGTCAGCTGTTCAATACGGCAATGCCAGATAAAAACACGGGGGTACACGTCTCCCATGTTTTGAAAGTTTTTGCAGAATGCAAACTTGAATTCATCTCCCTTGAACCTCACATCTTTCATTACATAAAAAAAAAACAAAAACACACAGGTCATAATACGGTGCATGATTAGCGGTATAAATCCTTCACTTTTGTGGCGCCCATTTGCACCGCATTACCTAAGCGTCATTACTTCGTCTAGAGCAAGCGAATTATTACATAATGTCTAGTCATGCATCAAGCTCAGTGAAGGGAATACCAGGCGGGTCAGAGGCGCCTTAAAACCTCTCGCTCCCGCTGCTTTGCGGGTAGGACAGGGAGTCCAATGGCTAGCGGAGAGTCCGTACACAAACCGGCAGAAGGCAACGGGAAACCACTGTTGTAGCTCCCAAGAACAATTATAGAATGTATGAGAAGAGCTGGAGAGACAAAAAATCTTGTCAAAAAGATAAGAGAGAGAAATGTACTTTCATAGGACATGCAATGAGCAAGAGGGAGCATTGAAAATATTATAACAACAGGAAAAATAGAAGGAAGAAGATCAAGAGGAAGACCAAGAGAAATGATACTGGACAGTCTGACGAGATGGTGTGAGAGGAGATCACCAAGTGAGCTGATGGCCTGCATGAAGGATCGTGTACTCTGGAGAAGCATAATAGCCAACGCCAGTCGGCACGGCACCTGATGATGATGATGATGAAATTCAGGATAATCAGGACAGGAGGCTGATGATTCTCAAATTAGAGGAAACTTAGTCAGATTTGACTTTGATTAAGCGTGTGCACATTTTGTAAAGATTAATTTTGGCCACGGATAAGGTTGAAATGAACACTTTCCCGCTGATGCCTGTGAAGCAACGAAGTACCAGATGGTGTGCTGAGAAAAACCGGCATTTCGGAAATTACTTCGTGCAAGATGAAAGACAAGTACAATTGCACCGGCCACTGGTTCGCTATTACTCATGGTTTCAAGCATTCGCGATAGGGCTTGGAATCCAGCGCCTCCACCTCGGCCCCCGCCCCTGGCTCCACACCCCCCCCCCCCATCTAATATCCTTCGAATACAAGGGGATTGCTGTATTTCTCATGTCACCCTCCTCACTTAGAAACTGCATAATACACCGTCGTTTAACTCTGCTAAAATTAGTTTTACCGCACCTATTAGCATACTTACTTTCGTGGTAAATGGAAAAACTGGTCTCCGTACAAGCTAACTATAGCGTCACTACATGTGTCTGAATATGTCGGTACGAACACAGCGCTGAGACGGTTATAGGAACTGTAATACAGTATACCGGGGGGGGGGGGGGAATATTCAAGCTAAAAAAATAGTAGGAAGAGATCATCACACGCAAGAGGTGGATGGAGGAGATAACAGATATCTTAAATATCCCGTTACACGGAGCACAACGCGGCGGCCCTATCAAGAAATCTGTTTCTCCCTTCAACGTTGAAAAAAAAGGGCATATGGGGACTGGGACAAAACAAGATAAGAGGAACCACAAATTATTATTATTTTTTCCCCAGCTTTCAGTGTAGTTCAGAGCAAGTCTGCATAACCACATCTACAAAAAATGGCCATATTTTTTGGAAAAAAAGAATGGCCAAGCCTTTTACAATCCTGTTCCGTTTTTGTTGTTGTTGTTGTTAAATTTTGGTTTTACCAGTCCCTCCCGGCCCAAATCACATTCTATTTACTGACAGATTCTAAAATTTTCATTGTATGTGTTTAGAAATCTTAGAAATATTTCACGATCTGGAGCAACCTAAATTGGTGCTATTTTTAGTCAAAGTGAAAAAAAATATGTGCGTCACTCCCTTAACATAATCTCTTTGTCGTCGAATGTCACTGGTTGAATCCTTATTCTGTCAACACAAGGCAAGATTTCAAACTGCAACTGACGTACACGAAGTTCAGTTTAATTTGTCTTTTTTTTTTTCCTTGGTGCTCGAATTATCAGGGACACCGCAAGAATCGAGAGGGTCTAGTAGTTTGAGCTGAATTACAAGCCTTTAGTCTGTGACGTAGAATGAGAATTTAGAATCTAAATTAGAACTTAGAGAAGAGCGCATTGGAAGGATACATAATGCGAAAAGGAAAGAGAGGAAGACCAAGGCGAAGATGGCTGCAAGACATCGTCGATAATCTGTAAATGAATGCATTAGCAGCAGGTCATGTTGGTTACAACCAAGAGGCGTACA
Source organism: Achatina immaculata (assembly GCA_009760885.1). Lineage (NCBI taxonomy): Eukaryota > Metazoa > Mollusca > Gastropoda > Stylommatophora > Achatinidae > Lissachatina > Lissachatina immaculata. Next base: position 60,937,424 of record CM019720.1, read on the forward strand.
GGAGAGCTGTTAGGGAGGCAAAGTTCCGCAAGGGACATGCAAATGACGTAGTCTGTGACGAAGCGAGACCGGACGTATTTAATACAACTTTAAGATTTTGATATATGCCGTTTGTGTGTATGTGTGTTTCGGAGGGGGGGGGATGTCCTTGGAAGAACAGAATACCTGCATGCAGGGTGAGGTGTACCCAGGCCCAGTGAGACAGGGAATCCAGCTGGTACATTTCTCTAGGCAATGGAAGACTTCTTTTACAGGTGGATGGAAATAGAACACTGACCAATAGGGGCAGATAGAAGGGGGGGGGGGTGAAGGGGGGGGGGGTGAAGGAGGAGGATAGTTTTGTAGTACTTTATAAAATTCCTCTCCGAAGTCCTGGATATACCTCAGAACATTGCATATAGTGTCAGAGTATGACTTGTGTCTTGTCTTCTATCTCCCTGGAACTGGGAGCTGGTGCTCTTTGCAGCCGATGCTGTGAAGATATTGAGGCACAACATCGTGTCGGCGTGGGAGCGGGTTATGGCAGCCCTTTTTTTTTTCAGTCCCTGAGTACAGGTAAAAAGAAGTAGGGGGTGTGCAATGCTTCTTTAGCAGACTCCACCACCATGGGGACTGTGGCGATCCTTGCCTAGTTAGTCAGGCTAGGCCTGTTACTGGGAGTAGCCACGGAGACGTGGGGCAGGATTTTGGTCAGCTATGGTTGCCAACCCTGATGCCAGCATGTCAGCTATGGTTGCCAAGCCCGATGCCAGCATGTCAGCTATGGTTGCCAACCCTAATGCCAGCATGTCAGCTATGGTTGCCAACCCTAATGCCAGCCCGTCAGCTATGGTTGCCAACCCTAATGCCAGCATGTCAGCTATGGTTGCCAACCCTGATGCCAGCATGTCAGCTATGGTTGCCAACCCTAATGCCAGCATGTCAGCTATGGTTGCCAACCCTAATGCCAGCATGTCAGCTATGGTTGCCAACCCTGATGCCAGCATGTCAGCTATGGTTGCCAAGCCCGATGCCAGCATGTCAGCTATGGATGCCTACCCTGATGCCAGCCCGTCAGCTATGGTTGCCAACCCTAATGCCAGCCCGTCAGCTATGGTTGCCAACCCTAATGCCAGCATGTCAGCTATGGTTGCCAACCCTAATGCCAGCATGTCAGCTATGGTTGCCAACCCTAATGCCAGCCCGTCAGCTATGATTGCCAACCCTAATTCCAGCATGTCAGCTATGGTTGCCAACCCTAATGCCAGCATGTCAGCTATGGTTGCCAACCATAATACCAGCATGTCAGCTATGGTTGCCAACCCCGTTGCGAGCATGTCAGCTATGGTTGCCAACCCTAATGCCAGTATGTCAGCTATGAGTCGCTGATTGCCAAAAAAAACGGACAGCGTCCGCGCCTTCCTCGGCGAAGGAAGAAAAGAAAAGATTTTCAGGTGACAAATCGGGCATGTGTACACAGGGCAACAGAACCAAGAAGTTGGAAGTAAACAGAGAAGCCAACCACCAAGGTACAAAAATACCGTAAATAAGATCATAAACAACTGAGTAAAAGACCAAAAAAAAAAAAAAACAAACGTAAAACGAGGAGTGCCCCTTTCGTCATGTGAAAAATAAAACAGTGTTAAACTTCTTAAAAACCCGTCTACTCTTGCACAAAAACGCTGTAATTTTCTTCTAATGTCGCATGAACGATGTCCCTATCACGGAAAAATGACTCGTCACGTGTAGTTTACTGTACAATAACATGGCTGAGTAATTACACGAAAATTATATGATAGCCACAATTACTGTAAAGGTTACTGGGTTTTATTATCATGCCATGAAAATGGCTGCGACTCGCGGGCTCATATAATGACCCTTTTCAGCCAACCCATTGATAATCGGAGCAGTCGATTAGGCGGAGGCATTGCATGTTATTATGGATCCAGGTGGCCGTAGGCGCTTGTTCGTTTGGTCCGGTGTCACTCTGGTAGTATAAGGAAGACATATTGTTGAGTATGCCATGTGTATGTTGGTGTAACTGACATTTATGAAAAGTAGGATCATCTGCGGTATAGAGAATAACCGTGCGACTCAACAGATTGTTAGATATGTTTGCTTGTTTTCCCTTCCCGATAGAGGGAGCTTCGGCTGTTTAAAAGCGTATAGTTTCCGAAAGCGGTTCCCAAACTTTTCCAGCTCTGGCCCTCAGGTCACAAAAGTTTTTTTTTTTGGCTTAACTGATTTGATGGCCCTTGCCGCGCTTTCTTCCCATCAGGCTCCCCCCCCCCGGCCCCGGATCATATAACTTTGGGAACCACTGCTTAGACTCCAGTTATGAAGCGGTGTGCTCTGGGTAATCGAGTGCCTCCAAAAGTCAACAGGTGTGCTCCAGATAGTTGTCTGCCGAGAAGGGTCAAGAAATGTGCTCCAGATAATTGTCTGCTGAGAAGGATCAACAAGTGTGCTCCAGATAATTGTCTGCTGAGAAGGATCAACAAGTGTGCTCCAGATAATTGTCTACCGAGAAGGATCAACAAGTGTGCTCCAGATAATTGTCTACCGAGAAGGATTAACAAGTGTGCTCTAGATAATTGTCTACCGAGAAGGATCAACAAGTGTGCTCCAGATAATTGTCTGCCGAGAAGGATTAACAAGTGTGCTCTAGATAATTGTTTGCCGAGAAGCATCAACAAGTGTGCTCCAGATAATCAGATAATTGTCTGCCGAGAAGGATTAACAAGTGTGCTCTAGATAATTGTCTGCCGAGAAGCATCAACAAGTGTGCTCCAGATAAGTGTCTGCCGGGAAAGGTCAACAAGTGTGCTCCAGATAATTGTCTGCCGAGAAGGGTCAACAAGTGTGCTCCAGATAATTGTCTGCCGAGAAGGATCAACAAGTGTGCTCCAGATAATCAGATAATTGTCTGCCGAGAAGGATTAACAAGTGTGCTCTAGATAATTGTCTGCCGGGAAGGGTCAACAAGTGTGCTCCAGATAATTGTCTGCCGGGAAGGGTCAACAAGTGTGCTCCAGATAATTGTCTGCCGAGAAGGATCAACAAGTGTGCTCCAGATAATCAGATAATTGTCTGCCGAGAAGGGTCAACAAGTGTGCTCCAGATAATTGTCTGCCGGGAAAGGTCAACAAGTGTGCTCCAGATAATTGTCTGCCGGGAAGGGTCAACAAGTGTGCTCCAGATAATTGGCTGCCGGGAAGGATCAACAAGTGTGCTCCAGATAATTGTCTGCTGAGAAGCATCAACAAGTGTGGTCCAGATAATTGTCTGCCGGGAAGGGTCAGCAAGTGTGCTCCAGATAATCAGATAATTGTCTGCCGGGAAGGGTTAGCAAGTGTGCTCCAGATAATTGTCTGCCGGGAAGGGTCAGCAAGTGCGCCTCGAAAGTTTTGGAGCAGAGCTGAGAAAAGAACAGTTTTACTTTGTTTAATGTGATCAAATCCCCCTCTAAAATTAACAGCGTCCCTTGGAAATCCGTTTTTGCTTTGTGCAGTGTACCAACACTTGCATGGGGCCTCCAGTCGCTTCTTCAAGAGGACATGACCGTTTCGGCCTTCTGATTGTCTGTGGGAGTGTTGGTATGTTACGCTTGTCAAGATTGTAAGAATTATTTTGATGCTTGTATCGTTTCTTGGGTTATTTTCTAACAATCTTGTATCTCGGGAACCTAAAATTCTAAAATTCTAAGCCAGTATGATTTTATAGAGGTGAGGAAATATAGTGAGTCTTTATAAAGAGGAATATTATGATAAATGACATTTTGTAGATTTTTTATTTCCCCCCCCCCCTTTTTTCCCGTCATTGTTTGAACGGTTACTACTAATGTAGAAGCAATATACTTTAGAACCACAGATTGGCAACCATTCTCTATGAACAGGTAGTCCGGCATTTATTTCAATACAGACAAAACCAAGAGAACTAGTTTGGTAGATGGCGCTGTGTGTTACCGGCCTGTCACGCGACAAGCTTCGACACATTGAGGTGGGTGGTATCGGTTCTAAATTTCTATTTTTGTCTGCGCATGTTCTACGCAACTTGTACCCATACTATGGCTTCTAGAATGGGTGCATGTACCATTTGATAGCAGATGTAAACAAGGGGCGTGGAGAGCCAACTCGGGTCTCCTGGTCAGTTACTATCAGGCCCGTAAATGCGCACATGAATATCCTGCACACAAAAATGTCATCATCATCATCATCACCATCATCATGTGCCGTGCCGACTGGCGTTGGCTATTATGCTTCTCCAGAGTACACGATCCTTCATGCAGGCCATCAGTTCAGTTGGTGATCTCCTCTCACACCATCCCGTCAGACTGTCCAGTATCATTTCTCTTGGTCTTCCTCTTGATTTTCTTCTTTCTATTTTTCTTGTTGTTATAATATTTTCAGTGCCCCCTCTTCTCATTGCATGTCCTATGAAAGTACATTGTCTCTCTCTTATCTTTCTGACAAGGTTTTTTTGTCTCTCCAGCTCTTCTCCTACATTCTTCATTAGTTATTTTTGCTGTCCAGGGGATTCGCAACATTCTTCTAATAAACCACATTTCTGCTGCTTCCAATGATTTTTGTGCAGACCTGCCTATTGTCCATGATTCACTTCCATATAACAAGATAGGTTCAATATAGCATTTTAGGACTCGTTTTCTAACATTCATTGATAAAGATGTGTTGACATTTTAATATTAACAACCTTCGGTATGCTGACGACACAAAAAATTACATGCCGTGTTGGATAGCGTTGGCGATCAGACTTCACCATACTGTGCCATCTTTAGTGTTTTACGATGAATTCTGATGCGTTTTCTTTTCCCATGCCACGTGGTCAGTCCAATGAGATATTTTTTTTCTGTTATATTTGTGAAGCATGATTCGACAAGGGAATGACGGTACGGTGGTGGCTTCCCTTTACCTTCCGGTCGGTTTGTGTACGGTTTTCTCCCTTAGCCCTTTGTCTAAAGAGAGCGACTTGCAAGGCAGCAGGGCACGTGGTTTGGTCTGCTGCTGTTGACCTCTATATCTAGAGACCGCTTCACCAATCGCCACCTGGTGGAAGAAGAAGAAGAAGAAGTGTTTTCCCCACAAGGGGTGGGGGTAGGGGAAAAGGGGATAAATAATACAGGGAAAAAATATTCCCAGCTTACAGTAAATGCCTACCTGTCATAACTGCTATTCCCAGATAGTGCTACATTATCCTGAATACATTCTTATTTCTGACATGTATTCGGCATTCACCTAGTCCTCATTCCCCACAATTAATATGTTGCATAATTTAATTCAAAGTGAAAAACAAAACAAAGCAAGGAAAAACAAATAACGATAAAAAAAAGATACTAAATATATCATTCCCACATACTTCACTTAAGAGATCGATTATATGGCACGAAATTGATTAATCGTGAACTCTGTGTATAATTCAGACTTAATCTCGCGAGCTATGACGTAAAATAGGGGCCCGGAAAGAAAGAAAAGAAAGAAAACAGTGCTAGAGCTAGAAATATGTATGCTGGCCTTGCCTTGTTCAGGATCTATGGTCCATTCTTGACTGGGTTATGTTGCCCTTGCCTTGTTCAGGATCTACGGTCCATTCTTGACTGGGTTATGTTGCCCTTGCCTTGTTCAGGATCTACGGTCCATTCTTGACTGGGTTATGTTGTCCCTGCCTTGTTCAGGATCTACGGTCCATTCTTGACTGGGTTATGTTGCCCTTGCCTTGTTCAGGATCTACGGTCCATTCTTGACTGGGTTATGTTGCCCTTGCCTTGTTCAGGATCTATGGTCCATTCTTGACTGGGTTATGTTGCCCTTGCCTTGTTCAGGATCTATGGTCCATTCTTGACTGGGTTATGTTGCCCTTGCCTTGTTCAGGATCTATGGTCCATTCTTGACTGGGTTATGTTGCCCTTGCCTTGTTCAGGATCTATGGTCCATTCTTGACTGGGTTATGTTGTCCTTGCCTTGTTCAGGATCTATGGTCCATTCTTGACTGGGTTATCTTGCCCTTGCCTTTTTCAGGATCTATGGTCCATTCTTGACTGGGTTATGTTGCCCTTGCCTTTTTCAGGATCTATGGTCCATTCTTGACTAGGTTATGTTGCCCTTGCCTTATCCAGGATCTATGGTCCATTCTTGACTGGGTTATGTTGTCTTTACTTTATCCATGATCTACTGTCAATTCTTAATTAACTAGGATATGTTGTCCTTACCTTGTCCATGATCTATTGTCCATTCTTAACTAGGATATGCTGCCCTTACCTTATCCATGATCTATTGTTCATTCTTAACTAGGATATGTTATCTTTACCTTGTCCAGGATCTATTGTCCGTTCTTGGCTATAGTATGTTGTCCTTACGCATACAGGATCTATTGTCCATTCTTTGCTAGAGTATGTTGTCCTTACGTGTACAGGATCTATTGTCCATTCTTGGCTACAGTATGTTGTCCTTACGTGTCCAGGATTTATTGTCCTATTGTTCATTCTTGGCTATAGTATGTTGTCCTTACGTGTACAGGATCTATTGTCCATTCTTGACTACAGTATGTTGTCATTACGTGTTCAGGATTTATTGTCCTATTGTTCATTTTTGGCTATAGTATGTTGTCCTTACGTGTCCAGGATTTATTGTCCTATTGTTCATTCTTGGCTATAGTATGTTGTCCTTACGTGTCCAGGATTTATTGTCCTATTGTTCATTTTTGGCTATAGTATGTTGTCCTTACGTGTCCAGGATTTATTGTCCTATTGTTCATTCTTGGCTATAGTATGTTGTCCTTGCGTGTCCAGGATTTATTGTCCTATTGTTCATTTTTGGCTATAGTATGTTGTCCTTACGTGTCCAGGATTTATTGTCCTATTGTTCATTCTTGGCTATAGTATGTTGTCCTTACGTGTCCAGGATTTATTGTCCTATTGTTCATTCTTGGCTATAGTATGTTGTCCTTACGTGTCCAGGATTTATTGTCCTATTGTTCATTCTTGGCTATAGTATGTTGTCCTTACGTGTCCAGAACGCACTGTCAATTCTTGACTAGGGTATGCTGCCCTCGAGTGTCCTGAATGCCTTGACCTTTCATGGCCAGACAATTGCTCGTTCAACTCAAACCTGAGGTTAGATTCACTGACGTCTAGTAATATTTGTATTTTTCTCAGATGTAAACTAAACTACTTTGTCAAAAATTGTTCGAGTCTAGTCATACACATTTTGTAGTATGCCAGAGACTAGGCCAAGAACAATTCTGCTTACCAGATGACAAACGAAACTTCTCTCTCTGTCTCTCTCCTTCTCTCTCTCCCTCTCCTTCTCTCTCCCTCTCCTTATCTCTCTCTCTTTAAAATGTTCAATAAAACACTTTTATCCCTTTTAAAACGGTTAAACGAACGAGTTAATGTAAATGTAGACTTAAAATCTGAGACGCAATATTGGGACTTACCAATATCACAAAAGAGCGGTAACTTTGCTAGAAGAGACATGAAAAGAGTGACAGTTCCTGTGTTGATCCCGCTTAGGGGAGGTAACTCGTGTTAGAACAGAACCAGGGCTGTACATTGGCAAAAATGTGAGGTCGATATAACTTGCTTGAACGTTTCGAAGGGAGATAAATTCTGTTGAATGAGGACCATTAATAATAATTTGTGCACTTTTCTAAAATGAAATTGCGAGAGGGCGATAAACCAATGCGATGAAAATGAGAGTTTATATTTCAGCCTCACGAGGGAGCAAAAAATGAGATATACTTGTATTTCAGTTTCCACAGAGTGTAAGATACTTGTATTTCAGTTTCCACAGAGTGTAAGATACTTGTATTTCAGTTTCCACAGAGTGTAAGGACAGTCACCAATCACATAAGACAGTACAAGACAAAAATATAAACAATGGACTGAAAGAGAGAGAGAGAGAGAGAAGCAAGAGAGAATAAAATTTAAATTAAAAATCCATGTACATCCCATGAATGAAAAAGAAGGCTTTTGCCAAACACAGATCATGTACATCACCAGAGAGGAAGATAACGATGGGAGAGAGAGAGAGAGAGAGAGAAAGGGAGAGAGAGAGAGAGAGTTAAAAAAATATTTAAAAAAAGTTTCAACGAAAACCAAAAGAAAACAAAGAAGGAAAAACACAAAGGGTTAAAAACCACACAGACAAAAACAAAGTACCACATGATGACAGCAACAAAGATCACTCGCAAGAGTTTTCCAAGTTGCTACAGTGCAAGGTCTTGACAGATCAATCACTGAGTCTGAGAAAAAAAATAATAAAATAAACGGGTTACCAATATTTCAAGGAGAAAAAAAAATGCAAGCTTCAGAGATGTCAGAAAAAGACAAGTCATAAATTCAGTTAAAGGCAAAGAAACAGCGGGGATCTTTCAGCCGGCTCTTCTCCTTTGGTCAGAAGTAAGGGTAGATCCAAAGGAGACAGAGAGGAAGTTGAGCAATAGAGGGCTCATTTGGGTAAGAGAGGAAAAAACGGCAAAGGACAGGCATTTGTGGAAAACCCTTGCGGAAGCCCCATTTGCACTGGGCACTTCAGAGAGAGAGAGAGAGAGAGAGAGAGAGAGAGAGAGAGAATTGCGTATTTGGCCGAGGTCAAAGTGTCCTCTTGGCAGGTACCCTGATCAACATGCGCTTTGGTTAAGACAAAAGCGTCTTTATTTTTTAACTAAACGAGATACATGAGGCCCGCCCTGGACATTGAATGCCGGGGATATGGTCCACATCTCGTTTTGGGTGGACCCAGTTTGTAGTACCACAGGGTCACGGCCTGTTGTTCTCGTCGTCTTTAAAAAAAACAACAAAGAAACAGTTTCTACTCTGTGGAAGTTGAAAATGTTATAATCTAGACAATATAGAGGTTGAGAATGTAATAATCTAGACAATATGGAGGATGAGAATGTAAAAATGTAGACAATATGGAGGATGAGAATGTAATAATCTAGACAATATGGAGGATGAGAATGTAATAATCTAGACAATATGGAGGTTGAGAATGTCATAATCTAGACAATATGGACACTGCTGGCGAGATTCTTTGAATGCCGCGCGTGGAGTGAAGCTCCTCCCGGCCAAGGAAGAAAACGCGGAAAAGCAATCAGGGTTGCTGTGTGGCGCCGATGTGAAAAGGTGATGGAAAGGGTAAAGTGAAGCTTAATCGGTATGTCCAGTAGTACCGCGGCGAGAGCTACTCATACCACGGCACCTCTGCTCTAGAGGTCGGCCACGTCCGAAATACACCCATACTAGTGAAATATGCCTAAACCGGCACACACCAGAGGTGAAACTTGAAGGCTACGCATGTCACGGTATCTCTGCTCTAGAGGTCGGTCATGTCCTAAACACGCCCATACTGGGATAATATGCATAAACCGGCTCAACCCAGGGGTGCAAGTCACTAGTGGCGAGGATTCCTCCTCCTGGACAAAGCTCCGTCCTGGTCACAACTAGGAAGGGTAGCGGCCACGACCACAAAATGCTGAAGTCAGAGATACTGGACCAGGGCAGTCTTGATAGGCAACAATCTCTCACCCAGTCAGGATGTATGCGTATCCTATTCACGCTGAGGTTTTCCGGTGAGAAAGCCCAACGCTGGACTGGTTGGGCAACCACCTCTCACCCGGCGGGGATATACTGATATCCAAAACACGCCGAGGTTTTCCGGTGAGAAAGTCCAACTCTAGATTAAATTGGTGCAACGAAAACCACGGTTGAATGTAATGGTCTAAACTCTACGGAGACTAAGAATGTAATGATGTAGACTCTACGGAGACTAAGAAAATAAAGATCTAAACTTCTTGATAAAAAGAATATAAGCGAGCTTGATATGTCTTGTGAAAGATTAGAGCAAACACTTCATTATCTGAGCAATATCATTGGAGAAATAGGATTTCTGCATTCATCCTTATCTTTCTTTCTTTCTTTGTCTCTCTACTCTGTCTGTCTGTCTGTCTCTCTCTCTTTCTCTCTCTCTCTCTATTTCTCTTTCTCTCTCTCTTTTATCTATCTCTTTCGCTTTCTCTTCTCTCTCTCTCTCTCTGTTTCTCTTTCTCTCTTTTATCTATCTCTTTGGCAAAATTTCACTAAATAATGATCACCCCATTCCCCCGCCACGCCTCTCGCATCCTGTGTTTGACTACTTTTGATTTTTTTTTAAAAACATACATTTCTAACTGATCCATTTATAACATTGCAGTCATCTGATTAACACATTGTGTCTTTCCTTTGACATGCTATGAATTGCTCATTGGATTATATTGCTGAGGTTTTCTGTGTAGCTGATTGCCACTGACTTTATGAGTTACTTGCTTGTCCTTACATGAATGGTGTACTATTTCATGGAAGTGAATGTTGGAAAATCACCAAAACCATAGAAAACAAGCTGAATTCTTTCCAGACTAAATGTTGTCGAGGAATTAGAGAAAAAAATAGTTTGGCTAAACAGCGTTTGAAACAACATCTCGTTGGCAGACGTGCAGATGAAGCCACTGACAGCAATTGAGGACATGGTTGGGACATGTGCTCCGAATGACTGACAACTCACTATAAAAAAATAGCTCTAAGATGGACACCACAGGGAAACAGAAGTAAGGGTAGACCGAAGGAGTCATGGAGAAGAACAACAGAGAGGATGTTGAGCAATAGAGGGCTCACCTGAGTGGAAAAAAGTCACAGGACAGGCATTTGTGGAAAACCCTTGCGGAAGCCCCATGTGCCCTGGGCACTTAAGGTTCAGAGAGCTAGAGAGGTTATGAGTCGTCTGTCATAAGTGTGTATTAAACCTCATGTGATTTAACTGATAGTTCTTGACTGATGTTGTTTATGACATACGTTGGAGAGAGAGAGAGAGAGAGAGAGAGAGAGAGAGAGAGAGAGTGGAGAGATTGAATTGTTAGCCTCATCATAAATATTAATTATTAGATGACCATAAAGGGAGGAGACCTGGGTTACTATAGGTGGAAGTCAGATTTATGTTTTTTCTCAAGGTACTGTTGTTCATTGAAAAGAGAAGGTTGGTTTCTAACTCCCATAATTTTCCCTTCTTCCACACGTCTCCATTTCATCATCATCATCATCAGGTGCCGTGCCGACTGGCGTTGGCTATTATGCTTCTCCAGAGTATCCGATCCTTCATGCAGGCCATCAGTTCAGTTGGTGATCTCCTCTCACACCATCCCGTCAGACTGTCCAGTATCATTTCTCTTGGTCTTCCTCTTGATTTTCTTCCTTCTATTTTTCCTGTTGTTATAATATTTTCAATGCCCCCTCTTCTCATTGCATGTCCTATGAAAGTACATTGTCTCTCTCTTATCTTTCTGACAAGGTTTTTTGTCTCTCCAGCTCTTCTCATACATTCTTCATTAGTTATTTTTGCTGTCCAGGGGATTCGCAACATTCTTCTAATAAACCACATTTTTGCCGCTTCCAATGATTTTTGTGCAGACTTGCCTATTGTCAATGATTCACTTCCATATAACAAGATAGGTTCAATATAGCATTTTAGGACTCGTTTTCTAACATTCATTGATAAAAAGGCAATTTACCTTTAGTTAAAAACTTGCACCAACCACCAAGTTTTATATAGTTTTTTTACTTTTTTTTTTTTTTAGCAAATGCCAAAAGTATGCCTGGAAAGCTATAAATAGAAATACAACAACAAAATTTACTTTCATTTGTTGTAATTTGATTTTTAAAAAAACACGTATCAACTGAGGACTTCATACTGCCTACCTTTTTGGCAGCGAAGCAATAGAACTCATTGTTGTATGTCTAGACCTCGAAAAGCGCTCTACAACTCTTGTGTTCTGTTGTCTTACTGTGCGAAAGCCTTGCCTATTTCCTGCTTGTAAAAACTTGTTTCTAAAGCTGTTTTTTTTTCTTACACAACGCAGTCTATCCAGCAAAAGCAGACAAACTGTACTTTATATTGAAGTACTTTCTGTCTTTATTTCTGTGTCGGCGCTGAGTTTGTTCATACCTGCTGCTTGCAATGTGCACTTTCGTTCTCTTTTCATCATTTCGCTGATTTTTTTTTTTTCATTCAGTATTTTGATTCCCCACCCCACCCCTTAATACACTGACAGCAGGGAATACAATATACAATAAAAGTGCGTCTCACCTTGCAGGTAGTTATTTTCAGTTTTCAAATGCTCCATCTAGCTATCGACGAGATATGTAAAAGGTGTAATATCATTTGTTACTAGTACTACTATCACCACTATTGGTACCACTACTGCTGCTATTACTATTACTATTGTTACTACTATTACTATTACTACTACTGCTGCTACTACTACTTCTAATATTACTACCATTACTACTGTTGCTACTACTGCTACTATTATTACCACTATTACTAGTACTACTACTGCTACTGCTATTACTATTACTACTGCTGCTACTACTGCTACTGTTACTACTATTACTGCTACTACTATTACTACTATTACTAATTCTAGTACTACTGTTACTAGTGAAAGATAAAGGGGATGGCGACTGCAGTAAAACTGGTTCAAATAATAAAGGTAGATAGAGGTGTATGGTGTAGTTTTACAAAGTGGCAGAGGGAGTGAGTAAAGTGAGAAAAAAAAAACGAATAGAAAGTATGAGAATGTATAAATCAAAAACATACAACGTCCGATATTTCGGCATGAGCCCTTTTTTCAAGGATTATATAACAAACGAGACCAAATAACAAACGAGACCAAAAAAAAAAACGAATAACTAAACGGGAAACTTATCTTAATGTGGCATCCTCTGTGTTCCCTACTACTGCTGTTGCTGCTACTACTACTACTACTGCCACTGCCATTACTACTACTATTATTACTACTATTACCACTATTATGCTGCTGCTGCTGCTGCTGCTACTACTACTACTACTACTACTATTACTACTACTACTACTACTACTACTACAAGAACAATAATAATAACATAATAACAACAGCAATAACTTTAACGTATAATAGTCTCTGTGTTTACAGTTCCTGACTTCGATCATTTCTTTGAAGTCTCGAGGGATTTCTAATTCTTTCATACTGATCATTTATTTATAAAATCTCATGCTCCATATAAATGACTTGTTAGTGTTTTCTTGTTCAACCGACATGAATGACACCATGTTTCTAATCTATCGTCTTTTATTATCATTATTAATTTATGCAGCTATCAGCAGTTTTCATTCATCCACATTCCCTCAATTTTTGTCCTTTCTTCTGCTCTCCTTTCTTCCTACTTTGTTACACTTCTGTCAAGTCCGTTACTGATATCCCGTTTATAAATATTGCATGTCCACATTTTCTTTTACTTCCGTAAATAAAAAAGATAATCCGAAGAGAAAGTTTTGGAAAAACTTGGCGAGTTAAACAAATGTCGCAGTTTTTAACTGAACTATAATCAAATTCACAGAATTCACTTTCGGTTAGTTGGCACCTGCGTCCAGTTCTATGTAGCTATTTTCTTTTCTTATTTTGTTGTCCTGGTTCGCTCATTTCCAGTCTTTTCTTTATTTGTCAGTGAGACTTGTAGTCTTTCTGTATTTCTGATGCGGAAGTCCTAAGAGTGTCTTACTAAAATATTAATTAATTTTTCATCAAATGTTTGTTTTATGCAGTGCCGCGGTGGTGTAGTCATTAGCGCACTAGCCTGTGGGTCAGAAGATTTTCGCATTCGGGCAGAATTTTTTTTTTCCTCAGATATTCCGGCACTAGCATCAACCCAGCCTCCCCCCACCCCCACAAAAAAAAACCCCAACAAAAAATAGGTACCTGGGACTTCTCTAGGAAAAGAGGGGCAGCGAGGGCAGGTGGTGGCATCTCCACCTCAAATGCTGTAGTTTCTTAGAAATGTGAAGGCATTAACACTACACGTCAGCTCTACTCCATGCAGATGCCAGGAAACAGATTTCTGTTTTATCCAGCGTGACCGTGTTTTGGATTCTGTAGCTGATTCTGCGGCGAGGATCTTTCAACAGGTACCATATCGGCTCGTCTCCTTTATCCAGAAATAAGGGTAGATCCAAAGGAGACATGGAGAAGAACAACAGAGAGGATGTTGTGCAATAGAGCAAGAGCGGGAAAAAAAGTAAGAGGACAGGCGTTTATGGAAAACCATTGCGGAAGCCCTAAGAGAGAGAGAGAGAGAGAGATAGAGAGAGAGAGAAAGAGAGAGAGAAAGATATCGAATAGGGAGTAGATTGCCCTAGATTTCTTTAATTACCGGAGCGAACTTTTGCGGCAGGTCTTCCAAGTGTTAGGTACTCCACAGGCAAAACTGGCATAACACAGCCATCTCCTGAAGCATAGCTTAAAAGCTTGGTTATCAACGTCCTCAACCACGTCTCGCTGGTTCTAACAATTACGGCAGTCTTTCTAACAGTCCATTTCTCTACTCCCACGGCAGCGATTTTCAACCGATGTTCCACGGCACTGGTGGTGTGCCACGAAAGGGTCTGTCAGGGGATTGTCGGGAAAAGTTGTAGGAATAAATATAATTTTTTTTTTTTTTTTGGTCGTCTTGTTCAGTATATCATGAATTATGAAGAGTTTGAAAACTGCTACCTTTTACAAAGTGAAATACATATTTGCTCCTTAATGTCTCCAAAAAGGAATTTTGTAAGGTGGCGCTTAATTATTCCCCCCTCCCCCTACCCACATACCACCCCCTCCGCATTCGATTAACCATTATGTTTTCATTCACTACGATCTCCCCCTTAAAACAGGAGAAACCCTACGAACTCTCACCCCTCTTAAAACATGAGAAGCTTCCTTCCTCTCCTATTGAACGGCCGCTACTTTCATACAAGACAGCGCTGAAGTGAAATCAACAGAAGAACAGCCATTTACAATGAGCCAACACTTGACAATGTAATGTAATGTAGCGCTTAAAATGGATCTGCAAACACATAGGGTCCTTCTGGATGTGGACAAGTAATTACAAAGGTTATTCCTCTCACTAGAAGTGCTTGAAACAGTTTCCACAAAATCAAATTACTGAAGAAGCCGTGCTAGAACAAGTCGGACGTCACTCGGGGATATTATGGCTTCTCAGTAATTGCTTCAGTGCTGAATATGGCAGGGCGTAATGTAAGGCTTAGTCTTTCTCTTCTTCTTCTTAAGAAGAAAGAAGAAGGAAGAAGAAGAAAAGGAAGAAGAAAGAAGAAGTAGAAAGAAAAAGAAGGAAGAAAAAGAAGAAGAAGAAACAAGAAAGAAGAAGAAGAGGAAGAAGAAAGGAAAGAAGAAGCATAATAATAATAATAATAATAAGAAACAAGAAGAAGAAGAAGAAAAAGAAGGAGAAGAATTTGAGTTAGAGTTTAACGAAAATAGAATTATATGTTTTTTTTTTCCTCATCTAATTCACAAATCTGTAAAATCTGTATTCTTAACAGTTATTCCCTTCTGAGAAACCTTGAATTGAAATTTCCAAACTATGGAGGGATGTTGCCTCCTTAAGGACATGAAATACGGGTGGAAAAAAAAATGAACGACTGATAAGCGACAGGTGTCATCAAGTTCAGTCGGTCAGTCAGTCATTTGCATGTCCATTGCGGAACTTTGTCTCCCTAACAGCTCTCCTGTAGGCCTCTCGGTTGTAAAGAAGATGCCCTGCTGCTGATGCATCCATTTGCAGATTATCAATGATGTCTTGCAGCCATCTTTGTCTTGGTCTTCCTCTCTTTCTTTTTTCCAATTACGTACCCTTCCAAGACGGTCTTCTCTAGTCATCAGTCATCTTCTCTAGTCATCTTCTCCAGTCATCTTCTCTATACCTCCCTAAGCATAGTCCAGTTTAAAGTATGACTTGATTGTTGCTTTTTTATAAATTTGTTAGCTTTGAATGAATGTAAGAATGCAAGTTTATTTCATGCTCTTGCATAAATCAGAGTGTAGAGTGTATGGACAAGAGATAAGTCTATTATTTATTTATGTAATCACCTGATTGCTTCTTCGTGATTATTATGCTCATCAAGAAATGCTGAATGACTGAGACTGAGTGAAAGCTGTATGATGAAGGGCAGAGTGTTAGATGGACCTGCCCGCCCAATTCTTAACACTTTGAAAATAAAGTATGTTCGTTCGTTCGTTCGTTCGTTCAGCTGCACCAAACAAAGAAACAGAAAGACAATGCCCAGGATTATGACTGTTTGTCTCTCAGGAGACGTCTTCCATAAACACGTGATCAGTGTTTTACATGTTTCCACAAACAGGTAGGAGCAGTAAAGGTACTAATGTGGAATCTTCAGGGAAACAGAAAACGAGGAAGACCTTAGACGTATTTGGAGAAGAGAACTTATGACGGTGCTCAGAGATAAGGGATGCGCATGGAAGGAAGCAGAGAATAATTCCAAGAACAGGGATGACTGGAGAGCCTTTAACCATGGTCTCAAGGGAGTGAAAGGTGAAGATTGATGATGATGATGATGATGATTAACACGTGATCAGTGTTTTACATATGTCCCCTTGTGTTTTTGATTCTTACTGGCTGAAGGCCAAGTCCTTTCAGGAGTGCATTAAGTTCATCTTGTAGCTTCGTTACTTGAGCACGTCCCCGATGATTTTCTTGCGAGATTTCTTTATTCCTGCAGCCACGATTCGCAGAGAAGGACAAGGACGATTGTGCTGGAGTGAGTGACAAGAAGGAGCCAGAGACAGAACTGGCCATGACCCTGTCCAACTCTCGCCCGCAGCCTCGACTTGGCTGACAGAGCAGGGTTCGCAATGATGGCGGGATATGATGAGAAACTTGCTGAATCATGTTTTGTTATATTGTTTATCAGGAATACAAGAACTGATAAACATATGAAAAAAAATAGTGCCAGGCGGATCAATACTCTGTTTACAAGGATGCGTTTCGGCGCCTAAACAGCTTCCATCTCCTAACATTTTAACAAAGATACTTTTTTTTTTAAACCAATTTTTTTTTCAAAATCGATTCAGAAATTAAGCCGATAAAGCTGCCATCCCGAATATCCTGTCTCCGAACTGCGACAGCTTTGTGTCTCAAAGGCAGCCTACGAGAGACCCCACCCCGCACCCCTCCACCACCGCAGCCACCACCAACATCACCGGAAGCGACTGAACTTTGTGGCAGAGATCAGCGGGCTGAGATATGGAATTATGGACGTTTCGAGATTTGCTGTAGAAATTGGCATTTTAACCCTTTCAAATCCGGTTCTTTTTGGTAAATGAAAGAGTGGATGCATGGGTTAAATCAGGGACTTACTTAAATACTCAGTTTCGTTCTATGTGGTATGAATATTGTGTGTTTGGGGTGTGTGCGTGAGTGGGTGGCTGTGTGTATGTATATATGTGTGTGGCTGTGTGTATGTATATGTGTGTGTGGCTGTGTGCATGTATATGTGTAAAGGAGAGAGAGAGGGGGGGGGGGAGTGAAGGACTTCTGAGAGTGGTAATTAAGTAATTAAAATTCTGCCAATGGCACAAACGTTCTGTGACCCCCCCCCCCCCAACCTCTTAATTTTGAAAAGAGAATCTAACCACAACCATCCCAGTTCTCCGATCCCTGTTAGCCAACAGTTCAACCTTTAGATATTACGTCTACTCTACTTTCTCATCATCTCTCATACCAAATACAAAACAAATATCTCAGTGTGTAAAGACAACCAACAAAATACGTTTATTACGACAACATCAAGACACTTATCATGAACATACACACAAAATCAATAGCGGTTTAGACCACATTCCACACATAAGGACCACAGAACATATAAATATGTATATATAACCTGGAAATGAGTGCCATAGCAACGCATCACTGAACCAAAATATGCCAGTCAGTAATCCTCAGACCTTCGTTGTCAAAAGAAAATTTCAGCAATCAATAAAACAATATATGCATAAATATATTCATCAATTCATTGAATATTAACATCTCACACACTAGTAAAACATTATCTTAAGAGTGAGGGCCCTCATAACACCTTTATCATAAACAACAGAACATAATAAGCCGTCCCGCCTTATTATGAACAGCTGTTAACAAGCATTATATCAAAACTCAATATTACATATATGCTATACGTGCATGACAACGACATCAAACTCATGTCAAAAGAATATGCATAAATGAACCATCCTTCAAGGTCTCTTACATAAATAAATCATGTCATAGACCAAAAGCATTATTGTATGTCAACCTAATTGAGGCCGGGGTGCTCGATGTGGCAACAACCACATATCACATATACATGCAACATAATCAACGCAGGGCGTAATAACACTGTACATTCTTCAACATCAAGAACCAACTACGTCCACAAAAACCACACGATGGCTCGCCCACCGAGACATATCCCGAACTAACTGGGAAAATATCTTTGCAACAACTTGTATAGCAGTGTTCACAGTCTAATGTCCCGGTCGTTGACAACAGGCTGTTTGCACTGTTTACGTATGTGCATGTATGTATGTATGTATGTATGTATGCATGCATGTATGTTTGTATGCATGTATGCATGCATATATGTATGTATGTATGTATGCACGCATGCATGCATGCATGTATGTATGTATATATATATGTATGTATGTATGTATGTATGTATGTATGTATGTATGTATGCATGTATGTATGTATGTATGTATGAATGTAAGCATGCATGCATGCATGTATGTATGTAATATGTATGTATGTATGTATGTATGTGTGTGTATGTATGTATGTATGTATGTATGTATGTATGTATATTTATCACAGTACCGTTTATCACGGCATCAGTTTATCAGTGTCCATTATTTAATGTTACTTTATCGCATAACTATTACTAGGATCCAAGTTAACTTTAACAAGTTATCCAAATATCGCCTTCTTAACTCCAGTTAAGATGACTTGATTTTCAAATATCTTTCTAAATTGTTTATCGCCATGAGTTTTTATAAGGTTTATGTTGCTGGTATATTTTCATTTACATTAAAAACGTTGTCACACAGTAAGAAACTTCACTGGTCTATGAAAGAAGAGAACACGCGGTCACGAGGACATCACGACTTACACAAACCAGTGATATGATGAAGTCACTTCGTCCAATGTTTTGTTTACACTTTTATGTCGATATCGTTGGTAGCATACTGTAGAAATTTCATCAAACATTTCACCAGGAATTTACATAACCAATCAAATTTCGTCCTTTGATAAGCATGCGAACCACTGTTGTCTATCCTTGACTTCTAAAACTCTAGTTCTCCTAGTTCGTAAGTTCATC
Organism: Achatina immaculata; assembly: GCA_009760885.1. Classification (NCBI taxonomy): domain Eukaryota; kingdom Metazoa; phylum Mollusca; class Gastropoda; order Stylommatophora; family Achatinidae; genus Lissachatina; species Lissachatina immaculata. The sequence continues at coordinate 60,956,641 of CM019720.1, forward strand.
ACTTGGGCACAACTATCTACGTCTCGGAGCCCAGTGCTCCCAGTCTCTAGTTATCTGCGTCTTCAGTCTGAGTGTCCAAGAATCGTAAATCTTGACTATTCTCGTCGTACAGCATGTTGTCTTCAATTACAGGATACTATTGAGTAAGGGTCCTCTTCGCTGACACTTGTCTCTGTCTCTTTTCTGATTTTTTTCTGACGGTTTTCCTCTGTCGTCTGGACCGGTCCCTGCTCACTGACCGTCCTGTTCAGACGATCCTACTCTCTTATCCTTTTCTCTGCCCTCCTTTCTGTCTCTCTGATGTTCTACTCCGTCTCTTCTATCTTCTGTCCTGACCGACTTTTTTTTATCTTGAAGTCCGGTCTGATGGCTGACAAATAGGTATTTTGGCTCCGCCCCTAGGTGTCCACTGGTTCATATGAGCGTCCTGATTGGTTCTCACTTCATAACCTGTCAGGTTAGCGTTGTCTAGTGTCCATCCCTTTTGCCTGTGGCAACCCTGTGCTGTATTTACTGATGGTTAGTCCGTTTATTTATTTGTCATGCCATTTCGTAGACTATCTGTCGCCAACAAGACCTAAATCCGTCTAGTTTCAATGTATGTTTTACTACCTTTATGTGTATTTGTGTGTCATTGGGTTGTTATCACTGGATCATCCTACTTTCTGGTGCCATTCCTTAGTATTTCTCTTATCTCAGTTTCACTGTATCTGCCTTTTCAGCTTGTCTGTCTCCTCTGCTTACCTTTGTCAGCGTCCTGTCGTGCTAGTGTCATGGAAGTTGGTTTTATACCTTTCTCTACATGTCCTACCTACTTTTTCTGTTGCTATTCGATGTTACTATTTTGCCTACAATATATTCATAATCACATTCACAATCATATTCATAATCATACTCGTAATCACATTCAAAATCAAATTCATAATCCTGGTTAGGAAGGACTGTATGTATGTATGTATGTATGTATGTATGTATGTATCCATGTATGTATGTATGGGCGGCTGCTATGTTAAGTTTAATTTTAAATTAACAATGCACACTGGAGACTAATTTGAACGAATGATCTTTTTTGTTTTTGTTTCGTTTCTTTTTTAAATTAATAGACAGATGTTTTTAATAGTTACTAACTAATAAATATTTCTACAATAAACCCTTTACAAAAGACAGAGCAGAATCTAAATAAGTTGGATAAATGGAGGAGATATTACTTTCTTCACCATCAGAATGATTTTCTTTTCGTTCCTGCTTCTTTTTTTTTCTTTGTTGACGTCTTCTTTCAAGACTACATACAGAGATTAGCTTAAATATAAAATGTCTTTTCATAATTAACCTTATTAATTTAAATACAGGTTTTCCCCCGCATAATGTTCATTCGGACAACGTCCAAATCACATAAAGTCGTATTTCACAGAATGGATCGTGGACGTTATGCGAGTGATAGAGCAAGGAAGAGACTACATCTCGCAACATAGATTTCGAAACTCCACTAAACCTAAGAACGAATGTATCACTTATCCACAAGTTTACTAAAAGGCATAAGAATATATCAACTGTCCACAGGTTCAACTTATTTCTTTTTATTATCAGAACTTTTAATCTATCTTTACCGAATTATTTCATCCAAAATACCAATGTCTTTACTGAATTATTTCACCCAAATACAGGCGTCTTTTACTGAATTATTTCACCCAAATACCGGCGTCTTTTACTGAATTATTTCACCCAAATACCGGCGTCTTTTACTGAATTATTTCATCCAAAATACCAATGTCTTTACTGAATTATTTCACCCAAATACCGGCGTCTTTTACTGAATTATTTCACCCAAATACCGGCGTCTTTTACTGAATTATTTCACCCAAATACCGGCGTCTTTTACTGAATTATTTCATCCAAATACCGGCGTCTTTTACTGAATTATTTCATCCAAATACCGGCGTCTTTTACTGAATTATTTCACCCAAATACCGGCGTCTTTTACTGAATTATTTCATCCACATCTTATATATCTTATATCTTATATCCTTCCCGTGCCGTTAGACGTCATATAGGGCTTGCAAAGTAGTTCGCCAATTTTTCCTGTCTTCGGCGAGTCTTTCAACCTCAACAAAGGATTTTATGCCTGTTAACTTGGCCTCTCTTAATAATGTCCTCTTCAGAGTTTCACGCGGTCTGCCCCTTTTTCTTCGGCCTGTTGTGTTCCACTTGATAGCTTGTTTTGGGATTCTCTGATCATTTCTTCTCATCACGTGACCAACATATGTCCATCTCCTTTTCCTGATCACCCGTGAGACTGGTTGTTGTTCAGTCATCTGTCTTATCTCTGCATTGTTCTTGAATTCATTCCACTTGATGCCGAGTATTTTCCTTAGGCATTTGTTTTCAAAAGAGTCTAATTTCTTGTCTATTTCTTTAGTTGTTTTCCAGCTTTCGCATGCATAAATGAGGGTGGATATTACATTTGAATTGAATAGTCTTAACTTGGTTTTTGTGCTTATAACTTTTGAATTCCATATGTTCTCAAGATTCTTGAAGATTGATGCATCATCCACATACCGGCGTCTTTTACTGAATTATTTCATCCACATACTTTTGCGTGTTTTCTCTGTCATATCCTTTGGACAAAGATCATCCATTAAGAAAAAAAAAACAACTTCAAATCAAGGGTCCAGCTCTTTGATGGATTATCTTTGGTAAAATCAAATAATTATTTTCCCCTTTGTTCAAAAACAGGTTGAGCGGTTTAACGTTCAACTCTAATCTCTTTGTTATAAAAGGAATTAATATCTACTTATTTTTTTGTTGGTACCGTGGCGACAGCATGTCTGGCGAAACAGCTCCTGCAGGCTAACAAAATGTCCGATTTTTATAACATTTTTTTTTATTAGGCAATGCAAGATATAAGTATTCGGAATATTACTGATCAAATTTTCCTCTGAATACGAAATGCAGTTCTTCATTATTCAGCCAAATAAGAATATGAATAAAACGTTTCATACATGCTACATCCTACATACACATACACATATGTGAACAAACGCAGGGCCCTAGAGAGAATTCTGTAAGAGGGTACAAATTCTTCACACCCCCCCCCCCCCCCATCGATTATCTTTTTCTATCCACTTTGGGCCTCTTGAAACCTTCCGGGCCCACCCGTAAAACAAAGAAAATCATGTGGACCCTGGAACAAAGCAGTAGCTTGACCCTCCTTTCAATGACGTACGCATATATATATATATATATATATATATATCGGAGAACAGCCGACAGATAATGTTGGTTATAGTCACCATTCTATGATGGTAGGCAGATGATCTCAGTGTAGGGACAATGGCTACGATCACTGACTAGTACAGTCACTACCCGGAAAGAAAGTAATGGTTTCTGATCGGTACTAATTGTGATGACGGACAAAATCCTGACTGTGTTACTAAGGAAAACCCCTGTATCAAACTAAAAAGAAAAATAAGAGTAGGAACATGGAATGTAAGAAGTATGTAAGAGGGAAAGTATCAATTAATAAGTGACGAGATAAAAAGAACGAGGATACACGTTTTGGGAATCTGCGAACATCGATAGAAAGGATCAGGACACTTCAAGAGCGAGAATGATAATATCTTTATATACTCTGGTGGAGAATTGGGACGAAAGAATGGAGTGGCTTTTTACTTGGATAGATCAACATCAAATACATTACTAGGTTACAGTCCAGTAAGTGATAGAATCCTCACAATCAGACTTAAGGGCACTCCTAGAAATATAACAATCATCCAGATATATGCACCTACATCAGCAGCAGAAGGAGAGGAATTAGAAGGCTTATATATATATGTGTGTGTGTGTGTGTATATAGATATATATGCTGATGACACAGTATTACTGATCACAACACAGAAAGGAATGAAAACACTTATTATGTGAGTCCTTAAGAACAGTGAAGAGCCAAACCTTTATCATAACGGAAATTGACGAAAATTGGCAAAACAATTAAGGCAGGTGAAATATATTACTGTTGAAAAAAAGAAACACAACAAACACGATGTTGAGATTTAAACTGGAGTGTGCTGATCAGACAAGGGCAAATTACCTGAAACGTTTATTTGGACATCAACTTCATTTGCTGATCTGAATTGTACTCAGCAGATGATTCGTGAGTGCAGAAAAGCGACACTAGTCAAAACAGCATTTTTGACAATAACTCATGACAGGTTCACGAGAATCCCGAGAAACTTACTGAAGATAAAACTCACTGACCATGTTATTGAATGCCTATAAAAGATTGACTCGCCTCGAATCAATTCATTTGAAAATTTAATGCGCAAGTATGGCTAATCTCATTACAGAACAACGACTCATCATCACTGGACGTTTACAGACTGGTCAGTCATAAAGTGTAGTGGGCAGATACTTTAAAGTGATTAGAAGCACCACTAGTCGCCTTTGGAGACGATTTCAAGAAATTGACTCAGTTGCAGACCGGCCGCGCAGTGAAAGACCCATAGTCACAACTCCAGAGGAAGACTGCTTCATACGGCTGCGTCATCTCAGGAATCGATTTGCATCTGTGTCCTCAACAGTCCAGACACTGACAGCAACTCGGCGAAATGCAGATCAAATGGTCAGGAACCGGCTGCACGACACTGGTCTTTGGGCTAGAAGACCCTTCACAGGTCCTGTCTTTACAGACCGGCATGGCCAGAACCGACTGCAGTGGGCGAACCAGCATCGTCAGTGGACTTTGCGAATGATTGGAGAAGGGTCTAGTTTAGTGATGAATCATTCTTTCTGCTCCAGCGACACGGTAGACGGAGAAGAGTTTACCGCAGAGTCCATGAGCGCTACATCCAGAACTGCGTGGATGAGGCTCCTCCACATGGTGGTGGAGGTGTACTGGCGTGGTGGAGATCAACTTCATGGGAAGAAGTGACCTGGTGCAAATTGAAGGATGTCTGAATGCCCTACGATACGTCTCTGAAATTCTTCGTCCTCACGTCCTTCCACTTCTGGCTGCACCAGGGTCGATTTTTCAGCAGGATAACGCTCGACCTCATGTGGCACAACTCACCACCCAGTTCCTCGCTGACAACAACGTCCAGACCATTCCGTGGCCATCCATGTCATTAGACATGAAGCCAATAGAACACTTATGGGATGAACTCAACAGACAAGTCCGCCTGCGAGACGTGAAGCCAACCAGTCTCCAGCAGTTGTCTCTTGCACTGCGGGAAGAGTGAGCAGCCATCCCACAACAACAGATCCAACGTCTAATCGGATCCATGTTAAGGAGATGTTGTTCTCTGATACAGGCCAGAGGAGGCCGTACACCTTCCTGAAACTGGGGCATCAGTCGCAAAGAATAAAAGTCCAAACCATATTTAATGAACATCATTTCACTGTTAAAGTCTTAAAGTTTCTTCATGCCATGATTGAAACATTAATTCCGTAAAATAAAATTTTGATACAAGTTTGAAATTTTGTGTCTATTACGACTACAGTACTGTTGCGTTTCTTTTTTTTTTTTTTAACAGTGTATATGAATGAAGAAAAATTGGAAGAGATGGAGAGTTTTGAATATCTTGGATCATCACTAACTAATAATGGAGATCTTATATCTTATATCCTTCCCATGCTGCTAAATGTCACATAGGGCCCGCATGGTAGTTCTCCAAGATTTCCTGTCCCCGGCGAGTTTTTCAATCTCATCAAGGGATCTTATGCCCACTGAATTGGCTTCTCTGAACAATGTCCACTTTAGAGTTTCACGTGATCGACCTCTTCTTCTTTGGCATGTTGTGTTCCACTTAATAGCTTGCCTGGGGATCCTCTGATTGTTTCTTCTCATCACATGACTGACACTTCTTTTTCCATGAGACAGGTTGTTGTTTGCTCAACTGCCTTATCTCTGCGTTCTTCTTGAATTCGTTCCACTTTATACTGAGTATTTTCCTAAGGCATTTATTTTCGAAAGGGTCTAATTTGTTGTCTGTTTCTTTAGTTGTTTTCCAGCTTTCACATGCATAAATGAGGGTGGATATCACATTTGAATTGAATAATCTTAACTTGGTTTTTGTGCTTATAACTTTTGAACTCCACATGTTCTCAAGATTCTTGAAGGTTAATTCGAATTCTAACTTCCTTTCTGGTGTCACCATCCTGGTCTATGTAGCTGCTGAGATAAGCAAAATGGTTTACTTCTTCACCAGCTGTTCCTTCTACGTATATTTGTCAATCATGGTTAATGTGAAGTTTCATTATTTTTGTTTTATCCTTGTTAATTTCAAGTCCTATTTTACTAGCCATTAAAGAGAGGGCATCTGTTTTTACTTGCATTGATTTCACATTGTCAGTGATAAGAATTATGTCATCTGCAAAATCAAGATCTTCCAGCTTGGTCTCGTGTATCCAATCAATGCGCGTTTTACTTGCGCAACATTTTTTCAATATGAAGTCTATGACAATTTAAAAAAAAAACAAGGGAGACAATATACATCCTTGTTTCACGCCTGTTTCAGTCTGGAGCCATTCACTCATTTCTTCTTCTTCGTTGACTGCACAAACATATTCATTGTAGAGGTCTCTAATGATGTTGACAATCTTAGATGGTATTCTATATATTCTTAAAATTTTACACAATGATTATTTGTGTATGCTATCAAATGCCTTTTTAAAGTCTATGAAGCTCAGGATTAATGGTCTTTGCTCTTCAGTATATTCTTCACGTATTATTCTTAGAGTAAAGATCTGGTCGAGACAACTTCTCCTTTTCGAAATTCCGCTTGTTCTCTCATTGCATCATCATCTATATCTTGAATTCTATTCAGAATAACTTTGCAAAAATACTTTTGACACAACTGATAGTAAGGTTACTCCTCTCCAGTTATTGCAATCGCTAAGGTTGCATTTTTTTCGGTATTTTAACAATGATTCCTTTTTTCCATTTAGAATGGACCTTTTCTTCTTTCCAAACTTTATTAAACATTGTCTGTAGTTGGTTCATGTCGTCAGTGTTAATGGCTTTTAACATTTCGGCTGTTATTTCATCTTCACCTGCAGCTTTGTTGTTAGCCGTTAGATTCACTGCTGTTTCAGTTTCATGCAATGTAATTTCATCAGGTTGACATTTAGTTGTGGGAATGATAAGTCCGTTTCAAGGTCTATTAATTCATATGGGTGTGGTCGATTAAGTATTTCTTGGAAGTGTTTGACCTATCTTTGCTTTTGGCCTTTACTTGATGCTAATAGTGTGCCAGTTTTGCTAAGGATAGGTCTTTCTTTGGATGTAATAGTACCTGTTAGCCTCTTTTGTATTTTATATAGAGTTTTGCTGTCTCCTGTTTTTGCTGCTTTCTCTGCCTCTTTCCCCATATTGTCTATGTATTATTTTTTTATCTCTTCTAGCTGTACTTTTTACTTTAGTGTCTATTTCTTTGTATGTTGCTTTAGCCAAATCTCTTCTAAGATCTGTATTTTCATTCAACAAGTTAATTTCGCTGCTCGTCCTTTACGTATGGATTTCCGTGTGTTATCTGATATCCATGCTTTTCTACTTGTTTTTTTAGTCCAGTGCTTGTTTTAGCTGCTGTAATTATGGCTGTGCTGTAAGAATGCCATAATTCATCTATATCTGCCTCCTCTACCTCACTGAATGCAGCAAACTGTTTGGTAAGTTCCAGATTAAAATTACTCTTCGTATTTCCATCCTGCAGACTATGACTGTTTATCTCTATGAGTATTGATTTCTTGTGTTGGCTTTTCAGTTTTAGACTTATTTTCCCTGTACATAGATAATACTGCCGATACAATGAGGAAAGTTAAAAGAAGGACATCTATCGCTCTTAAAAAAGTAAAAAAAAACTAAAGACGCTGTGGAGAGGATCAGACAGAACTATAAAAAGAAGATTTTAAAGGACATGCATCTTTTCCATTACAACATCCATGTGACTGTGATGGCGATACGGAATGGATGCATCAGCAGCAGGATATCTTGCTTACAACTTATAGGTTATAGGAGAGCTGTTAGCGAGGCAAAGTTCCGCAAAGGACATATAAACGACTGACTTACATATATATATATATCTGTGTGTGTGAGTGAGTGAGTGAGTGAGTGAGTGAGAGAGAGATATAAGATTTGGAAAGAAGAAAAGATCCATTCTAATTGGAAAAAAGGAATCATTGTTAAAATAAAGAAAAAAGGCAACCTTAGTGACTGTAACAATTGGAGAGGAGTAACTTTAATATCAGTTGTGTCAAAAGTATTTTGCAAGGTCATTTTGAATAGACTTAAAGATATAGTGGATACTGCAATGAGAGAAGAACAAGCAGGATTTCAAAAAGGGAGAAGTTGTCTCGACCAGATCTTTACTCTAAGAATAATACTTGAAGAACATATTGAAAAGCAGAAACCATTAATACTGAACTTCATAGATTTTAAAAAGGCATTTGATAGCATACACAGAGATTCATTATGTCTATATGGAATACCATCTAAAATTGTAAACATTATTAAGGACTTATACAATGGATATGTTTGTGCAGTCAAGACAGAAGAAGGGATGAGTGAATGGTTCCAGATTAATACAGGCATGAAACAAGGATGTATACTGTCTCCTTTGTTTTTTGGAATTGCAGTAGACTTCATAATGAAAAAATGCTTCACAGGTAACACAGGTATTAACTGGGTACATGGGACCCGAATAGAAGATCTTGATTTTGTTGACGACATAACTCTTATCAGTAACAATGTGAATTCATTGCAAGAAAAAACAGATATCCTGTCTTCACTGGTTAGCAAAATAGGACTTGAAATTAACAAGGACAAAACAGAAATAATGAAAATTCCCATTAATCAAAATGGAAAAATACACATAGAAGGGACATGTTGAAGAAGTCAATCAATTGCATACCTTGGCAGCTTACATAGACCAGGATGGTGATACTAGAAAGGAAGTTAGAATTGCAAAAGCAGCATCGGTCTTCAAGATTCTTCAGAACATATGGAATTCAAAAGTTATAAGCACAAAAATCAAGTTAAGACTATTTAATTCAATATAATATCCACCTCATTTATGTATGCGAAAGCTGGAAAACAACTAAAGAAATAGAAAAAAATAAGCTCTTTTGAAAACAAATGCCTAAGGAAAATACTCGGCATCAAGTGACCGAATTCAAGAACAATGCAGAGATAAGACAAATGATTGAACAACAACCAGTCTCATGGGTGATCAGGAAAAGGAGATGGACATATATTGGTCACGTGATGAGAACAAACCGTCAGAGAACCAAAAACAAGCTATAAAGTGGAACACAAAAGTCCAAAGAAAAAGAGGCAGACCGAGTGAAACTCTGAAGAGGACATTGTTAAGAGAGGCCAAATTAATAGGCATAAAATCTCTTGATAAGGTTCAAAGGCTCATCGAAGACAGGAAAAATTGGCGAACTACTTTGCGAGCCCTATATGACGTTTAACGGCACGGGAAGGATATAAGATATATATCTTAAGGAACAGTTGTTGATGAAGTAAACCAATTTGCATACCTTGGCAGCTACATAGACCAGGATGGTGACACCAGAAAGGAAGTTAGAATTAGAATTGCAAAAGTAGCATTGACCTTCAAGAATCTTGAGAACATATGGAATCCAAAAGTTATAAGCACAAAAACCAAGTTAAGATTATTTAATTCAAATGTGATATCCACCTTCATTTATGCATATTAAGCTGGAAATCAACTAAAGAAAGAGACAAGAAATTAGATTCTTTTGAAAACAAATACCTAAGGAAAATACTTGTTATAAAGTGGAACGAATTCAAGAACAATGCAGAGATAAGACAGATGAACGAACAATAACCTGTCTCATGGATGATCAGAAAAAAAGGAGATGGACATATATCAGTCACGTGATGAGGAGAAACAGAGAATCCCAAAACAAGCTATCAAATGGAACACAACAGGCCGAAGGAAAAGAGGTCGACCATGTGAAACTCTAAAGAGGGCATTACTAAGAGAGACCAAATTAGTAGGCATAAAATCCTTTGATGATGTTGAAAAGCTCACTGAAAACAGGAACATTTGGCGACCTACAATTAGAGCCCTATGTGACGTTTAACGGCACAAGAAGGATGTGAGATGTAAGATATATATATAGTACTTGTACCTGAACGAACTCACTGTAACTGCGAGCTGTTGCTCTTCGCAGCCGAGGAGGTGTTGAGGTACAGCATTGTATCTGCGTGGGAGCGGGTTATGGCAGCTACTTTTTCAGTCCAGGAGTACAGCTAAAAAGCAAGGTGATGTGCAATGCTTCTTTAGCAGACTCCACCACCAACGGGGTTATGGCGTTCCCTGCCCCGTTAGCAAGGCTAGGCCTGTTACTGGGGGTACCACGGAGAGGTGGGACAGGGTCTTGGTCAGCTATGATTCGCTAACCCACACCCTGGCATATCAGTTATGGGTCGCTGATTGTCTCATCTGACAGCATTTCCATTCCCATATATATATATATGAGAGAGAGGGAGAGAGAGAGAGAAACAGATAAAAGAGTTTTGTAACATGCCAGGATACCTTGTTTTCAAAACAAGATCTTGTAAAAGTTTCAATTGTCCTATGGTTTATTTTTCCATCTTTGGACAGCCTGTACCGACGTGAGACCTTACATCGGCCGCCCCGTCATCACTTTCACCAGATTTGTGCGCCCCACGGAATACTCCTTCTATTTGTACACGAGAAAATAATGCAGGGGAGGACACGAAACTTGACCTATCTCTTCAGATATGAAATATTGACTTGTGATTTTTGTTTTTTTAGTTTTTTTTTTACTTCTAGGTCAATAAATACGACCTCTCACGTGCGTGCCCTCCCATCGCTCCCCCCCCCCCCGCACAGAGATTTAAGAGCCTCATGATTTGGCGTGCGCGATCGCAGCAGATGTTTTGTGTGCCACCAGCCGCTGGCTTTGTTGGAAGACACAAGGTTTCGTCACTTACCAGCCAGGGAATGTAGATGCTACATCGGAAAGCTTTGCTACTGTAAGGGAAAAAAAGACGGTATCTAGAGCTTTTGTGTGACTGTTTGGAAGTGAGTACTTTACAAGTACATCCGCTTAGCCATTGTACTGCCAAGTTTGGAATATACATATTTTTTTTTCTCTACATATTCCCAATATTTTTTAAAAAATTGGATTATGGATAATGGATTCTTGGAATTCTAACTTTATTTTTGCGGTAAGTTGGAAGTTTGTCTCATGTGACTGTAGTTTATAATTTGTGCTATATGTGAGTTTATATGTTTATATGTGTTTTGAAATAGCAATATCATCATCATCATCATGTTCTATGCTAACATGTGTCGATCACGCTTTCTGCGTTTTGTACAATTCTTGGCACTTCTAAGTCAGATTAGTTGCCTCCCTTTTCATATGCTTATCTGATCACGTGAGAAGACATTTACCTGGTCTTCCAAATATGGTATTAAGTTTTCCCAGTGAATGTCTTTGTCTTATCGGATATAAGCTTTTTCTTGTGTATGTCGGGGGGGGGGGGAGTTGGAGGAGGCGGAGTTAGTTAAGAAGCCATGACCGCTTTTCTAGATGGAACACAAGCACAACTGTCAACTAGCAATGTCTAATGAGATTCTAAGTGGTGCAGGAGTTAGTGCTTTATCTGTCTTTCCGAGAGTGGGCGGATCTAGTCACCGCCAGCCTTAGAAGGAGATTACCCGGCTCCTTCTGGAGTTGGGTAAGGAAAGGCGGGCCAGGCGTGGCATTGACCACATCATGTTCTTAGAAGTGTTCTGACAGGTCAAGGAAAATGTCACTAGCACTACAACATCCTCCCCCCCCCCCCAATCCCTAGATGTCTGCTAGACAAGTAAGGGGTATGTCTAATAACGGCTGATGAAGACAGTTTCTCATTCCCAGATGATCATGTCAAAAGACACACAACTGGAGCCCTCACATTTGTGTGTGTGCGTGTGTGGAAAAGTGGGGTGGGTGTCTGAAGGTAATCTAGGACCAGCTGTGGATGAAATCTACGCCACAAAGGACCAAAGCTTATAACTTCTCAAAATACGAAAGTTCGGAAGAAAAGATCTACTTTGTGAAAGAAAAGCTCCTACTTTGTGAAAGAAAAGCTCTACCTTGTGAAAGAAAAAGTTCTGCTTTGTGAAATAAAACGCGCTACTTTGTGAAAGAAAAGATCTGCTTTGTGAAAGAAAAAGATTTACTTTGTGGAAGAAAAAAGATCTGCTTTGTTATTCTAAAGCCTCTTTCTAGTTATGTACATTAAGATTTTTTTTTTAAATTGAAATGTCAGATGCTCTTAGCAGAGAGCCGGAAAGCGGGATGGGAGGGTATTACTGTTGTTTTGAAGGTCCTGCCGCTTGAAAAATGTTGAGAACCACCCTGTTACTGTATCCCTTCAGTCTAGTCAAGGATGCAGAGATCAGCCGGACGTGTGTGGAGGCCTCATTATCTCCCCTTAGGAACAATTCCAGCGTCTTTATTTGTTGCAGTTATAAACAAGCAGTTTGTTGAGTATAACTCGCCAATACACGTCTGAGATCTACATCATCAACGGAAAATACATGCAGAAAAAGAGGAGGTAAAAGGGGGTTGGGGGGGGGGGGAATAATCTGATTTCGGCTTATCGACTTGATGAAAAAAGAGCACCTCATCTGATTAGAGTTACCAGTTTATACACATGCAAAACAAGCAAACATGGTAGCTGACGTCTGTCGGCAACTAGAATTTAATTACTGGTTTTCTCTCTCTCTCTCTCTCTTTCTTTCTTTCTTTCTCTCTCTTTCTCTCTCTTTCCTTCTCTTTCTTTCTTTCTTCCTCTCTTTCTTTCTCTCTTTCTTTCTCCCTCTCTTTCTTTCTCTTTCGCTCTCTCTTTCTTTCTCTTTCGCTCTCTCTTTCTTTCTCTCTTTCTTTTTCTTTCTCTCTCTCTTTCTTTCTTTCTCTCTCTCTCTTTCTTTCTCTTTCTTTCTTTCTTTAACTCCCTCTCTTTCTTTCTTTAATGTTTGTTTAAAAAAACATATGTTAGAAGATCTGTATTTACAATGTATTTTTATTTATGTATATGTCTGCGGGTGTATGTGTGCGTGAGTGCTATTTTATTAGGTTAATTACTTCTTCTCTTTTACCTTGAATGTAGTAGTTAAATCTTACACTCTTTTGATATGTTTTTACTAATTTAATTTGTATTTTTGTACTAAATCAAGTGTGTGGGAAGAATGAAAGATGGAGTGATGAAGGGCAGAATGTAAGACGGGCCTGCGTGCCCAATTCTTTACCTTTGAAAAATAAAGATTATTCATTCATTCATTCATTCTCTTTCTCTCTCTTTCTTTCTCTCTTTCTTTCTTTGTTTCTTTAAACTCCCTCTCTTTCTTTGTTTCTCTCTCTCTCTCTTTCTTTCTCTCTCTCTCTCTCTCTTTGTTTCTCTTTCTCTCTGTCTTTCTTTCTTTCTTTATCTCCCTCTCTTTCTCTCTCTTCCTTTCTCTCTCTTTCTTTCTCTCTCTTTCTTTCTCTTTATCTCTTTATCTCTCTCTTCTCTCTGTCTCTCTCTATATATTTCTCTCTCTCTCTCTCTCTCTTATTTTTTTCCTACGATTTCATAGTTTTTGTTAGTGATTTCCCTTCTATAGTTGCCTCATAAAAATTCTTATAAATAACCTTTACTTACAAATTTATGTTTGTGTGTATATGTGTGTATGTATGTAAATGTATATATGCATGTGTGTATATATGTATGTATGTGTGTATGTATGTATGTATGTATGTATGTATGTGCATGTATGTATGTATGTATGTATGTATGTATGTGTGTGTGTGCATTATGTATGTATGTATGTGTGTGCATGTATGTATGTATGTATGTATGTATTTATGTATATATGTATCATGAAACATTGATCTAGAAAGATATTTACGTGCCGAGTTAGTACGCTGAAAGTACTTAGGTAGCCAGATCCGTACATGAAAAGGACGTCCGGACAAGAAAGGATATTCAGAAACAGAACTAATGCAGACTGGGCATTAAGAAACAAGATTAAAGCAGGTGTGACACTAAAGATCAAGACTAATGCACACTTAGGATATTTAGAGCGAGGTATAGTTCACAGCCAGGTATAGTTCATATTAGGTATAGTTCAATCAAGTATAGTTCACAGCCAGCTATCATCATCATCATCATCATCATCATCATCATCACCATCGCCTTTCACTCCATTGAGACCATATGCCAAGGATAACGGCTCTCCAGTCGTCCTTGTTCTTGGATTTATTCCCTGCTTCCTTCCATATGTATCCCTTGTCTCTGAGCACTGTCATATAACTTCTCTTCTCCAGGTAAGTCTCGGCCTTTCTCGTTTTCTATTTCCAGGCAGGTATAGTTAAAGGATTGTATTTACAAGCTGCTACCTGTATAATACTTTTAATAAAAGATTTCGTGTTCAGAGCAAGAGAGGAAGAAGATAGACGGACCTACGTAAGCAACTGAGTACAAAGGGACAAACAAGAGCAAGAGAATTGAAAAAGCCCTTTCAGAAACAGCAGAAAAGGCCTCTTGCTGGCTATGGAGCACGTGAAACAAGGATTGAGAACATAAATAGTTTTAGTTCAGCACAACTAATATCAGTCCTCCTTTGGGCGTCTGAGTAGCGAAGTGGTTAGTGCACTGGTCTCTCGTGGTGAAGGTCGAGGGGGGGGGGGGGTTCGAATCCGGCCGGAGGCGCCCAGTCACCCAGCTGTAGAAATGGGTACCCAACTTCTTCTGGAGCTGGGGAAGGGAAGACGGCCAGGCGTGATACTGACCATATCACCCTCTAGTGTGCTGACAGGTCAAAGAAAATATGGGCACTAACACCATATCCCTATGTGCCTCTAAGGCATGACAGGGTTACCTTTACCTTTAGCTAAATTGCTAAGACGAACTTCTAAGTGCAGTTCCAGCTGGAGAAATAGCCGGTTCTGTTCTTGGACAGGACAAAAAAAAAAAAAACAACTCACAAGACCTCTGTGACCGTGGGAGTCATGATCCAGAGAGGCACCCCCCTTAGAGTTCAGGAGTTTAATAGGTCCGAAACACTTGTTTTTGGGGCACGAGGGGAATTGGGGAAAAGGGGGGATGGGGTACTTTGAAGGAGTTGTGTTGTTGTTCCTCTCTCTACAGTTGAGAATTTCCTGCATGAAGAGGAGAAATAAAGAATGTGAATGTAGTTGCCAGAATCTCCTTCCAGAATGAAATATATAAGAGAAAAGTAAGAAGTCACGTGTCTTACTCGAACCTTTAGTTCACGCGTACGCACAAGTACATGAAGGGCCTCTGTTTTATTTTGCTTGCCTATATTTATCCACCATGGGCCCTCTGAAGCCCTCTGAGCTCGTCCTGAAAATAGCACCCCCCCTCCCTCCCTCCCTCTCTCTCTCTCTCTCTCTCTCTCTCTCAAAGATTTGCACATGTGCATACATAGAGCACATGAAATGACATTACAAAAGTATTTCTTTTTTTTCTTATACATTCTGTGTACACCACAGGCAGAGCGCGCGTGTGGGTGTGCAGCGTAGGCAGAGCTTGCGTGTGAGTGTACAGCCTAGGTAGAGCGCGCGTGTGAGTGTGCAGCGTAGGCAGAGCTTGCGTGTGGGTGTACAGCCTAGGTAGAGCGCGCGTGTGAGTGTACAACGCAAGCGGTGTGCGCGTGTTGGTGTACAGCACAGACAGTGCGCGCGTGTGGGTGTACAGCGCAGGCGTAGTTCTGGTGTGAGTGTACAGCGCAGGCGGAGCTCGCTTGTGGGTGTACAGCGCAGGCGGAGCTCGCGTGTGGGTGTACATCGCAGATAGAGAGCGAGTGTGGGTGTAAGCCCAGGTAGAACGTGCGTGTGGGTGTAAGCCCAGGTAGAGCGCGGGTGTGGTTGAACAACACAGGCAAAGCGAGCGTGTGAGTGTACGGGGAATAAAGTGAAGGCTTCCAGTGACATACACGATGACCATAAAGCCCTTCTCTTACGTAGAAAAGCAAATTAACATCGTAAGAACCATGCTAGATAGAAACCATGCTAGATAGAAACCATGCTAGATAGAAACCACGAAAGCTAAGCCATTACATAACCAGTACAAGTAGCGCTGCACTCACTAGAACCAAAATGGCGTCTACGAGAGACAAAATGACACCACGAAATAAATTTGCCAGTTTACATTTTAACCATGCTTCAGAAAAGAGTATGGACGAGATCTGCCGGAAGTAAAAAAAAAAATATCAAAAGTTCCACCAGAGTTAAGAAGACTTTCAGCCACAAGATGGCGCACCGTCCACACCGTGGGTTTATCTGCTGGTCACTTCTTGAATGCAAAATTTCCAAACCGATTGACTAGTAGGGGTAGTCCACCACCATCTATGACCACCATGTTTACCAGACATTAACCCCTTTGACTGCTTTTAATTGTGGCTTGTAACTGGGGGAAAGGGGGGGGGAGTACTAAGAATAACGTGTTAGGTCACGAGTTGCTGATGTTCAAACCCTGGAAGGCAAGGGTAGTGGATGCTTTAGCGACAGTGACAAAACGGGGATGTTGGGGAACACATGAGAAGAAATCGAGGGTGGCTTATACGTTCTCCGGGCAACAACGGAGCACATGCTGAAGCGCAGTAATAAGGCAAAAAGAAAACTTTCTGAGCCGAGCAGAAGTTGTACCAAAAAAAAAAAACAAACCATATGTTTCTACTCAGTCACAGTTTCTGTGTAATAAATGTTTGAAATCAGAGACAGACTTTATCTACACACCCTACAGAACCGCCAACCAACAAAAAGTACATCACGTCTTGGGAAAAGTATGCATAGTTTGACCAAAAAAAAATTACGGGAAAAGTATATCAGTAACTTGATACAAATACTTATATATCAGTAGCGTGGAGAAAGGAGTATGAGTAACCTGGACAATGTGAATCGATATTGAGGGAAAGGTATATCAATAACTAGATAAATGTGTAAGAGTATTAGTAACCTGGAAAAATATTTATCAATGTTTTGGCATACGTGCATAAATATCTTAGGAAAAATATATAAATATCTTGAAAAAAACATATATCAGTAACTTGGAAAAAAATACATCAGTTATCAAGAACTTGTAAAATATATTAAGGAAAAAGTACATAAATGTACTGGAAAACGTGCTAAATATCATAGGAAAAGTGTATCATTTCCTTGGAAAACATGTATAAATGTCCTAGGAAAACTGTAATACTTACTTGGAAAACGTGTCTCAATATCTTGATAAAGGTGTATCAATATATTGGAAAACGTTCACAAATACGGTGCTATCTTGAGAAAAGTATCCCAGCAACATGGAAAGCGTGCATATTATCCCGGGAGACGACGTCTGTCAACAGCTTTAAGAAAAATGCAAATCATGACCCTTGTTACAGATCAACCAGTGCTCAATTCTCGAAGCGTCACACCAGCTGGCAAGCATACCATGTGACAGCTTTACATCCCTGGCGTTGCACGTTAGATTATTGTTGATGTCTTCGTATCTGTACATAACTTACAACCATAAGCCTATAAGTTCCTGCTTGTTAACATTTTCTCCTTATTTCGTTGTTTCGCATGTTCAGTGTGGCTTCGTTTCCAGAGAGTGTTTAATGACATCTATACCAAGCCACGGACTTCTTTTTCTACTCCCCCCCCCCCCCCCATGATTTAAGGTCTCGAGTGATGTAACGTTACGGACTGGTATTAACGACAACGATAATGATTGTGGCGATAGAAACAGTGTCAAGGATTCACCACTTTCCTAATTTTGGCCATAAATAAAAGAAACAAAAAGCCCACTCATGTTCATCCAGAAAAAAGCTGCGGTGCGAAGCTTCTTAGAAGGCTCCACCGCGATAGGATGAAGTCAATCCTCATCTCATTTGTTATTCTCTTGTGACATGTGACAGTATCCTGAAGACAGGAATATGGTTCAGGGATTACAGTGAAAGTGCAGATGCGCATCCCCCCCCCATATATTAAGGACAAGGGATTGTGGTAGGACATGATCGACCACACTTGAAGAGTAAGTGGCCCTCGCTTAGATCTGTGGAAACGCACGAACGCTGAATTGAATCATCTCTCTGCTACTTGCCTGTCGGTCAGTCCAGCGAGATGGACGGCTGCAGTAGCGTATGTGAGGCAGTTTACATTAGCAAGTACCGTATCTTTCAACATCTGCACGATATCCTCTATCCGCAATCTGTGACTTGCATCTTCACTGCAACAAATCCTGCTGCACATTCTCCGAACCTTGAACACGAACCTCAGAGATGTCGCCAATTTAAGAAACAAAAGAATATTGTTAACAGCAAACTACGACAAACAAAGCATACACACACATACTGTTAGCGCTGTACATAAGCATAGCTTTTGTTTACCTAAAAGTCTCCATTTCGGCCCGAAACTGTGACATGAATTTCAGCACGAAGTAACCAGGTGTGTGTGAATCATGCTGACCCACAAATGTGAGTGTACAAATGTATCTATTGATCATTTTCTTGACTGCTTCTACACGCCCCGGGCTCAGATGATGGGCAACAAGTTACTGTCGGGGCTAGTTTATGCAAGTTACTGTTAGGGAAAATTTATATAATTTACTGGGAAGGAAAGTTTATGTAAGTTACTGTTAGGGAAAGTTTATATAAGTTGCTGTTAGGGAAAGTTTATGTAAGTTACTGGTAGGGAAAGTTTATGTAGGCTCATGTTAAGGAAACTTTATGTAAGCTCATGCTAGGAAAAGTTTAAGTAAGTTCTTGTTAGAGAATGTTTGTGTAAGTTACTGGTAGGGAAAGTTTATGTACGTTACTGGTAGGGAAAGTTTATGTAAGTTACTGTTAGGGAAAGTTTATGTACGTTATTGGTAGGGAAAGCTTATGTAAGTTACTGGTAGGGAAAGTTTATGTACGTTACTGGTAGGAAAAGTTTATGTAAGTTACTGGTAGGGAAAGTTTATGTAAGTTACTGGTAGGGAACGTTTATGTAGGCTCATGTTAATGAAACTTTATGTAAGCTCATGCTAGGGAAAGTTTAAGTAAATTCATGTTAGGGAAAATTTGTGTAAGTTACCGGCAGGGAAGGTTTATGTACGTTACTTGTTGGGAAAATTTATGTAAGTTACTGGTAGGGAAAGTTTATGTAAGTTACTGTTAGGGAAAGTTTATGTACGTTACTGGTAGAGAAAGTTTATGTAAGTTACTGTTAGGGAAAGTTTATGTACGTTACTGGTAGGGAAATTTTATGTAAGTTACTGGTAGGGAAAGTTTATGTAAATTACTGTTAGGGAAAGTTTATGTACGTTACTGGTGGGGAAAGTTTATGTAAGTTACTGGTAGGGAAAGTTTATATAAATTACTGGTAGGGAAAGTTTATGTACGTTACTGGTGGGGAAAGTTTATGTACGTTACTGGTGGGGAAAGTTTATGTAAGTTACTGGTAGGGAAAGTTTATATAAATTACTGGTAGGGAAAGTTTATGTACGTTACTGGTAGGAAAAGTTTATGTAAGTTACTGGTAGGGAAAGTTTATGTAAGTTACTGTTAGTGAAAGTTTCACGATCGCTGAAGTGGAGCTGCTTTTGTGGAGGCAGAAGAAAGGTAATGTTCTTTTCTGTTAAGAAATGACAACAACAAAAAAATACATCAGACAAAAAGCTAACAATATTTCGGCAAAAAGCCTTATTTGAACACCGCCTATTGAAAAATAAATATATAAATAACTGAAGCACACGAAGAGGATAAGTAAAGGAAAATCTTTTTCATATGTTGATGTTAAGACTTATATCGTGGTGAATATCTCAGGCTCCAAGCCAAGGGCACTAGAGTTTGCTAAATCCGACACTGTTACAACGTTCACCTGTAATATATGAGCAAGCAGCCTCCCTCGGAGCTTTATATAACTAGTAAAACTGTCTGTGCTTTCTTTCTGCTGCTTCGTAGCAGTGGTTATCAAACCTTTTCAGACTGCGACACGCTTGACAAAGCACATTTCTGTCGCAGAACTCATGTGTTCTTAATGCTGGATTTTCATGCAGTTAATAACATATTTTGAACTTTTTAGAACTTTAAAAAAAATTGCACATTACACAGACCACAGGTATATCATACACTGAGAAATGAAAAAAAAAAATGTGAGGGCCATTTTAAGTTTTATTATGCGTGGCATTCTTGTCAATGTGGGCCTCTTTGAAGCACATATCTCTGGTCAGCCCTGGCTAGACTGGCACAAATAACTAAATTGCTGTGGTCCCTCTACTAGTTATCATATAAATTGCCGTGGTCCCTCTTTTAGTTGTCATATAAATTGTTGTGGTCCCTTTACTAGTTATCATATAAATTGTTGTGATCCCTCTATTAGTTATCATATAAATTGGTGTGCACTCTCTACTAGTTATCATATAAATTACTGTACGCTCTCTACTAATTATTATATAAATTGCTGTGCACTCTCTACTAATTATTATATAAATTACTGTGCACTCTCTCCTCATTATTATGTTAACTGCTGTGCGTTTTCTACTAATTATTATATAAATGAGTGTGCGTTTCCTATTAATTATATAAACTGCTGTGCACTCTCTACTAATTATTGTATCAGTTGCTGTGCGCTCTTTATTAATTATTATATCAATTGCTGTGCGCTCTCTACTAATTATTATATAAACTGCTGTGCTCTCTCTACTACTCATTATATAAATTGCTGTTCGCTCTCTATATTAATTATTATATAAATTGCTGTGCTCCCTATATTAATTATTATATAAATTGCTGTGCTCTCTATATTAATTTTTATATAAACTGCTGTGCGCTCTCTACTAATTATTATATAAACTGCTGTGCTCTCTCTACTAATTATTATATAAACTGCTGTGCTCTCTCTACTAATTATTATATGAACTGCTGTGCTCTCTCTACTAATTATCATATAAACTGCTGTGCTCTCTCTACTAATTATTATATGAACTGCTGTGCTCTCTCTACTAATTATCATATAAACTGCTGTGCTCTCTCTACTAATTATTATATGAACTGCTGTGCTCTCTCTACTAATTATTATATAAATTGCTGTGCTCTCTATATTAATTATTATATAAACTGCTGTGCGCTCTCTACTAATTATTACATAAATTGCTGTTCGCTCTCTACCCTGACGTTTAGCTCGCATATAAATGATCAATAATTCGCTGTAATTTGGCCTAAATGATTTTTGTTAATGCTAAAAAATGTGGCAGCATGCTCTCTCGCGGAACACTACAGAGCCTCGGCACACTACAGAGCCTCGGCACACTACTGTGCCTCGGCACACTACAGAGCCTCGGCACACTACAGAGCCTCGGCACACTGTTAGAGAAAATATCCTTTATAGGACCTAGGACTGCGACCAGTTTAATAAGACACTAGTAGTTTCGCTACATCAGCGTCTTTAGCGCTTTGAATCATTAGCTCACGTACAGTTTTTTTTCATTATCTTTTCTTGCCACTGTCTTGAGTTTCATTAATTTGTCAATGACGTCACCAAAGAATTACTAATGAGCAAATCAAGAACCCTGTTTGCTTTCAGTCTTTGCTTCTTTAAACACAAGCTAGAAAAAAATGTCCACAAACTCCTATATTTATATATAATGATAAGACATGAAATATGAACCTACTTTTTATACTTAATACTTTACAAGTTTTATCTCACCGCAGAAAAGCTAAAATTAATTTCTTTATTCAGTGATTGAACTTGGGATATTTTTCTCGCCTTGCACACACTTTACCACTGCACCGTGTCATGCACGTGGATAATTCGTTACAAACGACAGTCGAAACGAGATATTTATTAAGAAAAACCGAATCACTTTAAAATAGACACCAGTGAAGGGGATGTAAGCACGAACCCATCATTCATAAATAAATATCTCCAGCGACGTGAAAGGCATTTATTGTAGTCAAGAAAATTTCTAGCTCAGGTTTTCGATAGTTATCTCTCTTTTACCGTAAAGTACTTCACGTAAATGTGCGCCTACCTGCCCATCTACTGTTCTGCTAGATTATTTACTTAACTGATATTTTGTCTAAGGCCTGATCCACCATTCATTCATTCATTTGCATGTCCCTTGCGGAACTTTGCCTCCCAAACAGCACTCCTGTAGGCCTCTCGGTTGTGAGCAAGATGGCCTGCTGCTGTTGCATCCATTTCCAGATCGTCAACGACGTCTTGCAGCCATCTTCGTCTTGGTCTTCCTCTTTTTCTTTTTCCCATTATGTATCCTTCCAATACGGTCTTCTCTAAATTATCATGACGTTTAATGTGTCCAAAATATTTCAGTTTTCTCTCTTTAATCCTCTTCACTAGCCAGCCTTCTTCAATATTAAGCTCTTATAGTATAGATATATTTGTTCTTTTTTGTGTCCACGATATTTGGAGAACTCTTCTGTAGCATTTAAATTCAAAAGCATTTATGTGTTTCTCAGCTGTTTTGTTAAGTGTCCAGGTCTCACAGGCATATGTTGCTATGGGAAAGATGCATGCCCTTAAAAATCTTATTTTTGTGGTTCTGATCCACCATGTCTAACAAATATCTAACAGTCAACCTGCTTCGTTCATCTATTACAAACGACCAATCGAGGCCAAGAAACTGGGCAAAGATTACAGATAAAGAATAATTGTTTCATTGCAATGTTACACATTTCGCCACAGCCTCACGGCTTTGAAAAGTAATAATCCCTAAGATCAAAGTGTAGTCTTTTGGCTAAGATCAAAATGTAGTCTTTTGGCTAAGATCAAAGTGTAGTCTTTTGGCTAAAATCAAAGCGTATTTCTGCGCTCTGTAGTATCTACACTTTGATCGTTATTTTGGAACAAACGAGATGCCTGAGGCCCGCCCTGCACATTGAATGCCGGGGGTATGGTCCACATCTCGTTACGGGTGGACCCCGGTTAGCAGTACCACCAGGTCACGGCCTGTTGTTTTCGTCGTTTAAAAAAAAGATAAGACCTCACCCCTGTTGCACGGACTAACTCTAGAGCCACTCCTGGAGAGAGTCAGACAGGATACACTAGTCAAAGGAACCTTTATTCCTGGGGTAGGAGAGAGAAAAGTGTTGCCCTACGCTGACGACACAGTCTTCTTCCCCTCCATCATATCCTCTATCAGGAATATACTAGACACTTTTACGGAATTCGGACAAAGTAGCGGGGCTAAAATAGACATTCACAAATCACACATAATGGGTTTAGGCAAATGGGTCAACAAAACAGACTTCCCATTCACATTAAAACAAGTCACCGAAATCAAAATATACCCGAATTTTATTGACTGATACGCCGTCAAATAACAGCAAAGCAAGATGGCGAAATATAATTGAGAAAATAAAAAACTTTAATAAAATAAAAGACTTGAAATATACAAATATAACATCACCACTATATTCGGCAGAAATGTCGCAGTCAACACCTGCGTCATCCCACAACTCATATACACAGCAAACACCTTCCCGCTACCTAAACAGCCACTTAAAGAAATAAACTCAATGATTAGCGACTTAGTTTTCCGACACAGCATCCAACGAAAAACTGTGATGCAAGACAAGAAAAGAAGAGGATCTCTTTACAAGACATAACAACAAAGATCCAGGCACTCGCGATTAAATATGTGGGACAAATCATCCAACAGCCACACAAACACACACTAGCCAACTATTATATGGGGCTGAGACTAACTAAAATTAGCAAATTAAACAACACACATCCCCATCACTTTGATACTATACCTCACTTCTACAGACAATACATACACAGTGTAACTGGATATGATCATTTAATACATATGAAAATATCAGGCATTTACAAATATCTGGTCAGGAAGCAGGAGCCACCATTACAGGGCAGAATAAAAAGGGGATACAAATACTTCATCACTGACTACACACAATCATTTCACGACCTACGCAAGAAAGGAATCACGCCAAGTGCACGAGAGATAACATACAGACACATAACACCGATCACACAAGGCGTCGCCCGCAGATCCAACAGACTTATCAGATGTAGACTATGTAGAACAAACACATAAGAAACAGAAGAACACATCTTTTTTGAGTGCAAAACTTTTTCTTTAGCTTTAAACTGTTGACTCAAGAGATAGCAACAAGAACAACAGAGAAAATAGACATGTATAGAGCAATCATGTTAAACGCCATCCCTCGAACAGAAACAGACAACCATACACAGTCCATCATCCTCCTTGCAGAATTTAGATATCTTGTTTGGTTATGCAGGAACAAGGCCAAATTTGAAAACAGATTTTTTTTTAACAAAAGAAAATTTGTTGTACATCTTCCAACAAAAATTCATACCGATTTCAACTGGTATTTAGTTTTGATGTTTGCTGTTATAAGACTACAGTTGTATGTTGCAGGTATAGACCTGAATAAACTTCCATCCTAGGAAATCTCTCACTCTGATAAGTAGTCACTATCTAATCTCCTTCTAATCTTAAACCGAAGACTACCAATAGAAGCCACACCTATAATCAACTTCCACGTCAGCTTGCGTCATCCACTCAGGCGTGTCACCTGATGAGTAACAACCCCCCCGGGCTACTACCAGTCCTTGTCTTATCAACTTTTTCTGTGTAAATTACACTTAGAAACAACCTCTGTTACATCGTGTCTTCACTCCAACACTTCCATAATGGCATTGTAAAACACATCGCAGACCACATTCATATTCATAACACATTGTCGGATCATAATTATTAGGTCCAATTTATGTAGAAAACTGTCATGCACTAATTTTTGGAGAAAATCATGATCATCATGATTTTTCACCAACACTTCCACCATGGCATTGTAAAACTCATCGCAGATCACCTTCATCTTCATAACACTTTTACTGATCCCTAGAGCACTGACAGCCCGGGTTTATCATAGCATTACCCCACAATGAAAACAAAACTATGGCATGACACGCGTCTTTATCGCCACGTGTCTCCTTTGTGGCCATCCTCGGGCTAATCCTAATCCTATGGGGGCTGTTCAAACTCACCCATGTTTTTCTTATCTTGTCTAAATAAGATGCGAAAAAAACATTATCTCACTCGTATCTATTTTCCCCTAAAATTCTCTTTATGTACCTTCCTCTTACTCTCCCACCAGACGACGCCCGCCTCTGAAAGGAGTGACGATGGCCGTCGGGCAGACTGAGTCCAAAATTTCAGCTAAAACTTTGAACACATATTTGAAACATTGGCGTCATTTGTTGTTGTGGTTTTTTGTTTGACAACGTCATGAAATTTATGTAACCCCCTCCCCTCCTTTTGTAGTCAAATGTCAGATTCAGATGTACTTATCATACGAATCACTATCATCTCATGTTTTGTAAAAGCCTACCATTTCATTATTTTATTTCACGGGCAATCATCCCCAAATCACATCATTTTCACATTTTTTAACTGTTACTTTGAATGCAAATAAACCTAATTTTAAAAAAAGATAAGACCTTACTGTGTACATGATATTCTAAACAATAAAAGAAACAAGAAAACTATACGGTGGTATACTATATAAAACTGTACTGTGGTGTACCAT
Organism: Achatina immaculata; assembly: GCA_009760885.1. Lineage (NCBI taxonomy): Eukaryota > Metazoa > Mollusca > Gastropoda > Stylommatophora > Achatinidae > Lissachatina > Lissachatina immaculata. The sequence goes on from CM019720.1 coordinate 60,982,239, forward strand.
ATACAACTATAAAGTAGTATACTGTATACAAATATAGTGTGGTATATTGTATAAAACTATACTGTGTACTATATAAAACTATTCCGTGGTATACTATATAAAACTATGCTGTGGTATACCATATAAAATTATAATGTGGTATACTATATAAAACTATACTGTGGTGTATCATATAAAACTATAAAGTGGTGTACTATATAAAAATTTACTGTGGTATACTATATAAAACTATACTACAAAATAAGAACACAAACTACTACTTTAAGAAGTATTAATGAAGGCGCAAGCTTTTTTTTTAGAGCGATTCTTAAACTGGTGGCAGGTCTGGTTTGGAAAAGTTCTTTTGCGATGTGTTATAGAAAAAGGCTCCGTTAATTTTTAGAGCAGGGGTCGGCAAACTGTGTCAAGCGAGCCTCGTCTCACTGTTTATGGTGTCATAATTATATAATTTAATGTAAGTGAAATGTTTCGAAGTTTTATAATATTTTATTTTTGTTGCCTTCATTTGTTAGCAAAGGCTATGAATGTTTCCCCGCCAACCTCTCATACAATGGGCGTTCTGCCTTTTTGTAGAAAAGGACTGCTGACCGAGTCACTTGGATAGAAAGAAAGCTATAGTTATATTCCTTGTGATTTTCATGCTTTTGATAAAAAGATTGTCGAGCTCTGTTGTAGACAATGAAGAGAACGATAATAAAGAAGGCGATAATTACATGAAGGAGAATTGTTTAAAGAATGTTGACCTATCTTACATATTACATCCTTCCAATGCCGCTAAACGTCACATAGGGCCCGCATGGTAGTTCCCCAAGTTTTCCTATTCTCGGCGAGTTTTTCAGTCTCATCAAGGGATTATATGCGCACTGAACTGGCCTCTCTTAACAATGTCGTCTTTAGAGTTTCACGTGGTCGACCTCTTTTTCTTCGGTCTGTTGTGTTCCACTTGATAGCTTGTTTTCTGAAGAAATCGCCCAAAATAATCAGATAGTGAAACTCGTTTGAGGGGAGCCTATCACAGAATTTTACTATCTAAAAGTTTTTAAATTTTCAGACCTCGACGCCCTGTTAATTACAAGGTCAGACAATTAAGTAATGAGACTGATTTTATTACGGCCAAGACAAAAATGCCATCTATGAAGCAACGCATGAAATCAGGAGAGGCAAACTTCATCTATGATCTGGTAAATTTTTATCGCCGCTTGATAAGCAGACGACAAACAAGCCGCCATTTTGTTGGCCTAGTTAGTAGAGGTGCATTGTCATGTAATCAGCATTGTGCAGAAAGCTAACATTAAATTCTGTTTAAAACTTGGAAAGAGTGCCATTGAGACAGCTGAATTGATGCGACAAGTTTATAGGAATAATTGTTTATCTGGTGCACAGATATTCAGGTGGTATCTACGATTCAAAAGTGGTGTATAAACGATTACAAATGCAACTACACATGGACACCCAATTTCCATTCCTAATGAGGAATTCATTGCAAAAGTCAGAGAACGTATACAAGAAGATCGTTGTTTGACTGTGAGGATGATGGCAGATGATTTTGGTGCTATCTGAGAGACTAATCGTAAAATTTTAGTCAAAGATTTTGGCAGGAAAAAAGTTGCTTGCCGGTTTGTACCACATGCGTTGTCTGATAACCAAATACATCAGCGTGTTTAGTACGCAAAAGACATCGCCAAAACGTGTCGCATAAATAAAAATTTATTAAATTTGATTGTTGCAGAAGATGAAACATGGATTTTCCACAATGATCACACAACTAAACACCAAAGTAGTCAGTGGAAGTCATCATCATCACCAAAAGGAAAAAAAAATTGCGTCTTCAAAATTCGAAAGTGAAGACAATGTTGGTGTGCTTCTACGATAACAAAGGAGTTATTCACAAAGAATTTATTCCAGAGGGATAGACTGTCACTGCCAAAGTCTATTTAAGTATTTTGAAAAGCCCATTGAAAAGGATTCTCCCAGTCTGACCCGAGTATTCAACACCTGGCAGTTTTTTCCTTCTTCATGATAATGCACTGACTCACCGGGCGGTAGTTGTACAGGGATTTTTGGCCCAAAAACAAGTGTGTATTCTCAACAATCCACCCTATTCACCAGATTTGTCTCCCTGCGATTATTTTCTATTCTCAAAATTAAAGTTATCATTGAAAGGACTCTTCTTTAACGATACTGATGACATCCAAAGGGCCGTAACATCGAGTTTAAAGGGTATACCAACAGAAGAACTGCAGAGGTCGTTCCAGTGTTTTTGTTAGATCGTGCCACATGCTGTATCAATGCACATTGGCCTTAGTTTGAATAAAATACAGGTTATATATTCAACTGTTGTTTATTTTTTATGTAATTGGTCTCATTACTTAATTGTATGACATTGTAAAACAATGCTATTGAAACTGTTTCAAAGCAATCTATTTATTACAGCAACCCGCATTACACTTTGAGGCTGGACTCTTTATTTTTATCTGTTTGTTTCTTTGTTATTCTGTTCCACAGGTCCATGCAAAAGCGTGGTTAGCACAGGAACTTGAAAGAGAAAATAGTTAAAGCGTGATTAGCACAGGGACTTGAAAGAGAAAGTAGAAAGTGTGGTTAGCACAGGAATTTGAAAGAGAAAGTAGAAAGTGTGGTTAGCACAGGAACTTGAAAGAGAAAGTAGAAAGTGTGGTTAGCACAGGAACTTGAAAGATAAAGTAGTTAAAGCGTGGTTAGCACAGGAACTTGAAAGAGAAAGTAGCTAAAGTGTGGTGAGCACAGGAACTTGAAAGAGAAAGTAGCTAAAGTGTGGTGAGCACAGGAACTTGAAAGAGAAAGTAGCTAAAGTGTGGTGAGCACAGGAACTTGAAAGAGAAAGTAGCTAAAGCTTTCGTATTTTCAGCCGACGCCCGCTCTTGTGTCTGCCCGGTAGAGTTAGGAACCCTCCAAGCGCCTTCATTCAGTCGGCGTGATCAGATGTGACCACGATAGAAAACGGTTAATGCTGGGAGATGTTTAATATAATCTGAGGTCGATGATTGGCTTCTGAGGGTAATGTGACGAGCCAGACGCCATCGATCCCCTAGCAAAAACTGGAAGCAATAAACTGGTTCGCGCGTTCACACGATTTTCACATATTTGGAACATCGGATCCACCCGCTGGGTCGCGATCCAACGTGGACATCATCAAGAGATCCTGTGATATTATTAAATAATTTCAACACCCCCCCCCCAAAAAAAAAAAAAAGAAGCAAAGACTGGTGGATATGAGAGTAGGTCAGCGGCATGCACCCAAGTGCAGGAAACACCAGATGGGAGATAAAGAGTGAGATATCCCAGGTCGTGTAAGACGGAAGGGCTTTATCTCAGTCTTGTGCTCCCTTGGGCGCTTGTCGAAACCTCATGACAGTAAAAGCTAAAAGTGGACGGGAATTGATTTTCTTTTGAAGTGAATTTGGGGGATAATTAATATCTCAGTGATCGATTATTGTAAGACGAAATATTAACACTTGTGTTGAAGAATGAGTTTCTTAAAAAACTGAGCATAAACTTATGGCATTGACATATATATATATATATATATATATATATATATATATATATATATATATATATATATATACATAATGTTTTTAATATTAAATGGCAGGACAAGATCAGGAACGAGGAGGTCTGGGAAATGGCAGGACAAGAACCTATGAACCTACAAATCATGTCTAGGAAATGTAGATGGATTGGCCACACACTGAGGAAACCCGGCACCAGGCATTGACATGGAATATATACTGTCCAAAAAAAAAAAAAAAGAAACGAATAACTACTGATGACCCTATTTTAGCCATGACTTTGATATTCTATAGCTTTTTAAATTGAATGAATACAATTTTCAAATTGCACACAATAATACCTAAAGGTTTAAACACTGACTTGACAGTTTCTTGCATCTGTATAACGAGAATTTGTTAGTCCCAGGCGTTCTCAAGTTAGTGTGGTGTGTGGCCTCCGCTTGCATCGATCAGCTACTGGCATCTCCTGGGCATAGATGCGATCAGATGTTTGATGTGCGCCTGTGGGATGGCTGCCCACTCTTCCTGGAGTGCCTGCCATAGATCACGACGATTGGCTGGAGAAACGTTTCGGCGACAGACACGTCTTTGCAGCTCATCCCATAGTTTCTCGATCGGATTCATGTCTGGAGACAGGGATGGTCAGGGAAGGATGAGAATGTTGTTGGCAGTCGGGAACTGTGTGGTGAACCGTGAAGAATAGGGTCTGGCGCTGTTCTGTTGAAACACAGACCTTGCGCAGCCAAAAATGGAAGGACATGGGGTCGAAAAATTTCATTGACGTATCATTACGCATTCTAGCCTCCTTCAATCTGCATCAATGGACTCCTTCCGTTGAAACTGATAATTCCCCGTACCATTACACCTCCACCACCGTGCAGCGGAGCTTCATCAACGCATTTTTGGCAAAACGTTCATTTGGCCTACGGGAGACCCTTCTCCGTATGTCATGGCGGTGCAACAAAAAGGAAGATTCGTCACTAAACCAGACACATTTCCATTGATTGTCAGTTGTCAAGGGCCGATGCTGGTTGGCCTAAACAAGTCGATTTTAGCGATAGCGTCTCTTTAAAACAGGACCTCGATGAGGTCGTCATGCCACCAGTCCAGCTTCATGCAGTCTATTCCGGACAGTTTGATCAGACACACGACATCCTGCAAGCAATGACTGGGCACTTGAGGAAGCTGTTGTAAACCTGTTTCTGAGGTGATGAACCAGAATAAAGCTATCATCAGCTGCTGTTGTCACCATGGGTCGTCCACCGCGATGCCGGTCTTCAACTGAACCAGTGGCTTGGAAACAGTGCCAAAGTCGACTGATGGTACTCTGCTGCACGTTTAAATGCTTGGCAACCTGACTTGGACTTTTGCCTGCTTGCAGCGACCAATAGCAATGTTTCGTATATTTTGCGATAGACGCGCCATATTTGTCTGCTTAAAAATTAGCTGAATTTGTTTGTGTAACCTCATCCTTTTATAGGGTTACATTAGCGTGGGAAGTGAGTTGTCGTCACCAAAAAAATCACGACTTTTCCATAAACGCAGCATGAGTTATGGTAAAAAAATACGTGATTAGCAAGGGCAGGTACTGCGTTATGACTATACACAAGAAAAGCAAAATTCACACTAAATCATGGACCTGATATCTTGATAACAATTTTTGGTTTGGTTTGAGATATCTGGGAAAAATTTTTGCCATAACATATAAAATCTCTCTCTCTCTCTCTGAACCTTAAGTGCCCAGGGCACATGGGGCTTCCGCAAGGGTTTTCCACAAATGCCTGTCTTTCGCCTTTTTTTCTGCTCTTGCCCAGGTGAGCCCTCTATTGCTCAACATCCTTTCTGTTGTTCTTCTCCATGTCTCTTTTGGTCTACCCTTACTTCTGTTCCCCTGTGGTGTCCATCTTAGTGCTATTTTTGGTAGTGAGTTGTCAGTCATTCGGAGCACATGTCCCAACCATCGCCAGCGTCTTTCCTCAATAATTGTTGTCAGTGGTTTCATCTGCATTTCTGCCAATAAGATGTTATTTCTTATGGTGTTTGGCCAAAATATTTTTTTAATTTTACGTAAACATTTAGTCTGGAAAGAATTCAATTTGTTTTCTATGGTTTTGGTGATTTTCCAGCATTCACTTCCATAGAGTAGTACACTTAGAACATTACTCTTAAATATCCTGATTTTCATATTTATGCTTAGTTTATTTGATTTCCATATATTCTGTAGCATTGCAAAAGCCTGGTTTGCTCTAGTAAGTCTGCTGTTGATGTCCTCTGTGCTGTCTCCATTTTCTACTACTCTGCTGCCAAGGTATACAAATTCGTTGACCTCCTCCACTAACTTGTTATTTACTCTGAGTACATTTCTGTTGTTCACATTTTGCTTCATTAACTTTGTCTTTCCTACGTTGATCTTTAGTCCTATGTTGTTTGCATTCTGGGTTAACTTGTTTATTTTATCTTGCATATCTTTGTGACTGCTTGATAATAGACAAATGTCGTCCGCAAAGTCAAGGTCCTCCAGCACTGTGTCAAGGGTCCATTGTAATCCTCTGCGTTTGTCTGATGTTGCCTCCTTCATTAACCAGTCTACTGCCAAGATAAATAATGTTGGTGATAGTACACATCCCTGTTTCACTCCTGTTTGTACCCTAAAGCTGCTGGAGGTATGTTCTCCACAGATAACTTTGCACTGAAAACCCTCGTATAGGGCTTTGATTACATTAACTATTTTATGGGGGAGGCCATGCCATCTTAGGATTTTCCACAGTGCATCTCTGTTGACACTGTCAAAGGCTTTCTCTAAATCTATGAATAATGCATATGTTGTGCTATGCCACTCATTTGCCTGTTCTAATATTTGTCTAAGTACAAATATATGGTCTATGCATGATCTTCCTTTCCTAAATCCTGCCTGCTCTTTCCGAAGTTTTTCCTCAAGTGTTGGTACAATTCTGTTGATGATTATTCTGCAAAATACTTTACTAGTGAGTGGCAGTAGGGTAATGCCTCTCCAGTTCCCGCAATCTCTGAGGTCACCCTTCTTTGGTAGTTTTACTATAAGACCAGTTTTCCACTCCTCTGGGGCTTTTTCTAAATCCCAAATTTGTTGTAATATCCGGCAAAGTTGTTTTGGTGTTTCTGTTTCTTCTGCTTTCAACATCTAACATATAAAATAATGAAGCTTATATAAGCTGTGCGTTTCTTTTTTTCGGACTATATATATATATATATATATATATATATATATCATCAACGGGTGCCGTGCCGACTGGTGTTGGCTATTACTCTTCTTCAGAGTACACGATCCTTCATGCAGGCCATCAGCTAAGTTGATGACCTCCTCTCACACCATCATGTCAGACTGTCCAGTATCATTTCTCTTGGTCCTCCTCTTGATCTTCTTCCTTCTATTTTTCCTGTTGTTATAATATTTTCAATGCCCCCTCTTCTCATTGTATGTCCTATGAAAGTACATTGTCTCTCTCTTATTTTTTGTTTTACAAGATTTTTTTGTCTCTCCAGCTCTTCTCATACATTCTTCATTAGTTATTTTTGCTGTCCAGAGGATTCGCAACATTCTTCTAATAAACCACATTTCTGCTGCTTCCAATGATTTTTGTGCAGACTTGCCTATTGTCCATGATTCACTTCCATATAACAAGATAGGTTCAATATAGCATTTTAGGACTCGTTTTCTAACATTCATTGATAAGGATGTGTTGGATAATATGTTTCTAATTCTCTGAAATGCAATCTTTGCTTGGCCTATTCTGTTCCTAATTTCTGTTCTGCACTTCCCATCTGAAGTTATTACTGCTCTAAGGTATTTGAATTTCTTCACCTACTTTAGAATAATTCCGTTTAATTTTGTACTGCATGCTGGTGGATTCTGTTTTTTAGATATAACCATAGTCTCTGTCTTTTGTGATGTTTAAATTAAGGTCTTTCTTTTCACTTTCTTTGCCGATTTTATCCAAGAGATTTTGCAGGTCTTGTTGGTTCTCAGCTGTCAGTACTGTGTCGTCAGTATACCGAAGGTTGTTGATATTGTATCCTCCAATTGTCATACTTGGTTCTGTGATGATCGTTCTTCGAATATTCTCTCTGTGTGTAGACACACATACACACGCACGCACTCACGCACAACACACACACACACACATTTTGCAATATTTAGATCGTGGGTCTGTTCTGATTGCTAAAAGTGAAAGGGAGATACAGCATCTTCTGGACATCGTGGTTCGTGAAAGTAAAAGTAAAGGTCTCAGTCTGAATAAAAACAAGACCGAAATGATGGTCATCTCAAGGAAAAGAATACCACCAAAATGTAGCATTACCACCGTTGGCACAAAACTGAAACAAGTTGATAGATTCAAGTACTTAGTACCAATTATAACAGCTGATGGGAAATTTCACAACGAAATAAAAAGCAGACGTGCTCAGGCCAAGTCATCATTCCAGAAAATGAGAAACATCTTGTGCAACAGATCTATATCAATGGAAACAAGATTCCAAGTACTTAAATGTTACATTGAGGCAATTTTGTTTTATGGATGTGAAGCATGGTCCATGAGTAAGAGAGTACAGCGAGAAATGGAGGCCATGGAAATGTGGTTCATGAGAAAGATGTTGAAGGTACCATGGACAGGTAAGAAAACCAACGAAGAAGTCTTAAGAGAGGCTGGAGTTAAAAGGCAAATTACAACAAAGATCAGAGGCAGACAAGCGAGATTTGTAGAACACACTGTGGCGACTGGAAAAATTGAGGGAAAAAGAGACAGAGGAAGACAGAGAGAGTAGCTACTGGATGGGCTGTCAGTGTGGCTAAGAAGAAAGTCATTGGCGGATCTCATAATCAAGTCTAAAGACAGGGCATTGTGGAGAGAAATGATCGCCTACGCCACACTGCACGGCACTTGATTGATTGATTGAGATCGTAAGTCAAAACCTGAGTTACAAGAAGCATCGTCTTCTACCACGTTATCAAACTGGTATTAAGTTTCACCTATTGAAAAAAAAACAATCAACTCTTTTATTCCTGAATTAATTCCCATACTCTTCCTCAATGAATTTTGATGAGAAATTTGGTAGAAAAAAAACTAGAAGGAAGTTACTCTAAGATTTCAGCCAGTTTTGATTTTGGTTCAGCATGCAAGCACTTCATAAGAAGTCCCACCATACATGAGGTCAGTCAGTCAGTCAGTCACTTGCATGTCCCTTTCGGAACTTTGCCTCTCTAACAGCTCTCTTGTAGGCCTATTTAAAAATAGGCGCTGGGTTAGAAGTGTGCTGCTTTTCAGTTTATTTATACTTTGCTTAAATTGCCCTCTAAGTATTGATTCGTGAAGGAGTGCAAGATCTGCCAACCTTACCAGTGTTGCTTTAGAGTCAAAGAGTTAAGGGTTTTTTATGGCATCGGAGCAGAAAATAAAAGATTGTAAAAAAAAAACTATAATAAAATATATCCATACTACAAGAACTTGATACTGAAGAAGGCTGGCTAGTAAAGAGGATTAAACAGAAAAAGATTAAATATTTTGGACACATTAAACGTCATGAGAATTTAGAGAAGACCGTCTGGAACAGGTACGTAACGGGAAAAAAAGAAAGAGAGGAAGACCAAGGCGAAGATGGCTGCAAGACATCGTTGATAATCTGCAAATGGATTCATCAGCAGCAGGGCATCTTGCTTACAACCGAGAGTCCTACAGAAGAGTTGTTAGAGAGGTAAAGTTTATCAAGGGACATGCAAATGACTGACTGACTGGAAAAACGGTCTTTGTACATATACCAAAATGTTGGGAGACATTGTTCATTTATGAAAGCGAAAAACATACTACGCAATAAAATTCTGTCGATGAATACCAAAAAGAGAGCTGTTCAGTGCTACGCCGAGTGTTGTGTGGATGCAAAGCATGGACAGTAGCCAAGAGCTCTCAATATCTACTTGAAGCAGCAGAGTTGTGGTTCCTGAGAAGAATGATGAGCATACCATGGACAGCCAAGGAAACACATGAAGAGGTTCTAAGCGAGGCTGGGTAAAAGAGAGGAATTATGGTAAAATTCAGAACAGGACAGTCCAGATTTGTGGGACATGTTGTAAGAGAAGGCAAACTGGAAAACTTGGCGGCAACGGGGAATAATGGAGCGACAAAGGGACAGAGGAAGACAAAGAAACAAGATACTTGGCCGACTAAAAGAGTAGCACAGAGCGCAGTTCCTCACACATCTTATAGAAAGAGCAACGGATAGATGGTTGTGGAGGTCAGTGACAACCAACTCATGACTGATATGGAGCAGAGAATGAATGAATGAATGAACGAATGAATAATCTTTATTTTTAAATGGTAAAGAATTGGGCACGCAGGCCCGTTTTACATTCTGCCCTTCAGAGAGAGAGCAAGAGGGGGAGAGAGAGAGGAGAGAGAGAGGAAGGAAGAGAGAGGGAGGGAGAGAGAAGAGACAGTAGAGAGGAGAGGGAGGGAGAAGAGAGAGGGAGGGAGAGGAGAGAGAGGGAGGGAGGGAGTGAGAGGAAGGGAGGGAGATGAGAGAGAGGGAGAGAGAAGAGAAGGAGGGAGAGGAGAGAGTAGAGAGAGAGGAGAGGGAGGGAGGGAAAGGAGAGAGAGAGAGGAGAGAGATGGAGGGAGAGAGAAGGAGGGAAGGGATATTGATTGATCTTTATTTCCAAAGGGTTAAGAATTGGGCACGCAGGACCGTCTGACATTCTGCCCTTTATCATTCAACTTTCCAGACATTCTACAAATATGCTGTTCATATAACAAACATAATTGACAATAGAGTAACTATATATACATAAAATGACTGACTACATACACATACAAATGACTATCTACTAAACAAAAATTTCGAGACTATTCAGAATAATAATGAGTTCGGTGTCTGTAAGAGCAGTCTAAAATAACTTTTTAAAGTTTTACAATTCATAGAGGCATGTAATCGACATCAAATAGATATTGGAAAATTCTGTAGTTGTAGGAAGGAGTATAGTTTATATTTTTTATATACAGGATGGGAGGGTATTCCAAAGATGAGCAGCAGAATAAGTGAAGCGTTTCTTGTGAAGGTCAAGTCTAGATTTTGGAAGACTTATGTTGTTAAAGCTTTGGCTGCACTTTGGGCTAAATTTAAACAGGTTCCACAGATAAGGCAGAGCATGCCGTGAAGGAATTTGATGTACTAACTTGGCTTTGTTGAAGAGCAACCTGTTCTTAAGAGGCAGTATTTTGATACGTTTGTGCTGGTTAGTTGTTTGTGTGAGAAGAGAGGGAGGGAGGGAGAGGAGAGAGAGAGGAGAGAGAGAGAAGATGAGAGAGATACGTCATTTGCTTTAGTCTATACTTTTCTTTTCAAGAATGTTGTAATATAACTACACTTTTTTTCTCACCGTTATTAAATCTAGAGGTCACGTGATCATTGTCGTTGAAATAGCACGACATTTTTTTTTCTTATCTCGTGAAATAACTAGGTACAGAGCTACCTACTTCCACTGATAAGGATTATTTGTTCTGGCTTGATTGGTTCACATCTTTTGTTTGTTTGTTGTTTTGTTAATGGTTATTTCCAATATTAAACGACCTGCAAGTTTACGCTGGCACGAGCATTGATTTCCTTGTGTAAGTGGCTCTATTTGAGATGTTCTTCGTGGAGAAGAAAGCATGAAACATTAGCCTGGACTTTGCTGTTTTCATTCCGTAGAGCAGAGATAGGGAGCTGAAACAGAGGGCAGAGATAGAGGGCAGAGATAGAGAGCTGAGATAGAGAGCAGAGATAGAGAGCAGAGATAGAGAGCAGAGATAGAGAGCAGAGATAGAAGGCAGAGATAGAGAGCTGAGATAGAGGGCAGAGATAGAGAGCAGATATAGAGAGCAGAGATAGAGAGCAGAGATAGAGAGCAGAGGTAGAGGGCAGAGATAGAGAGCAGATAGAGAGAGCAGAGATAAGAGAGCAGAGATGTATGGTGCAGTTTTACAAAAAAAAAAGAAGAATAAAACAGAAGACAGAAGGAAGTAAAGGAATGTCAAAAGAAGCAATGAGATGAGCACGGAGAAATGGGAAGCAAATAATAACAAACTAATACTTAGGCCATACGTCTTTATCAAGGACGACGATAATAAAGAAACAACAAATAGACTTATTTGACGTAAATGACGTATTTATAGCCATAAATAACAAAACAACAGATAGACACAGTTGACAGAAGTCTTCTTTTGGTTAGGCTAGTAAGGCGTTATTGTTAGAAAGGCTCGACGACCTAACTAAAGATTATCTCTGCCAGCTAAGTGTCATTTCTATGTTTAATTGTTATTTCATTATTCTCGCCATCCTTGATGAAGGCATATGGCCGAAATATTGGTTTTGTATTACTCTGCTTTTAACATTTAAACATGCGACAGTTATAAGTACATGAAACCCCTCAGGGGAAATAGGAATTAGGGAAGGCACAGAACTACTTGGATAAGGGAAATTATGAAAGTGCTCAGAGACAAGGGATAATACGTGGAGGGAAATAGAGAACATATCTAAGAACGGGGATGACTTGGAGAAACTTTATCCGTGGCCTATATTCCCAAAAGAGTAATACAGCCAATGAAGAAGGTGAAGAAATAAACAGAACATTGTCCTCCAGGGCTTTTGTTCAGCCTTTGTGTTTTAAAAAAAATATCTCGAAATTTCATCCATATGTCTACAGAACAAAATTTCAAAAAGTGTTAACTCTTTCGTTTCCCAGTAAAGATTTTTGGTCCAACGAACGGGGATGTTGATCTCACTGCTTGAAGCGACCACCCCAGCAATTAAACTTGAGACTAGTACTTACTTCACCTCAATAACAGCCCACGACAGAAAAGCACAACCTGTTTGGCACGTGACAAGTGTGCCTGGAATAAAGCTAATTGCGTATCAAACGATCTTTATTGACTGCCAGTTTTCTCTTTCTTTTCGCTTCCCAGTAAAAACCACGTGAAGGCCACGTGACTAACTCAGTCAGGGCTCCTGTGTTAGAACTGTAGAAAGGTTCACTCTAAATGTCACACGTAATCCATATCCCAGATGCAATTTAGAGAGAACAGTAAATGCGAAAGCAGGATATCTAATCTATGAGGGGCATTAAAAAAGACCCCAAAAAATGGTAGTTGATTGTTTTTTTCTTTACGCTGTGTACTTTCAACAATTTTTTAAAATATATATAATGGTAGACTGATCGATCATAAACGTTTTAAAACAGAGTTTAGACAGTTTTACAAGGCATGCTGAGAGGTGAATATATGCAAGGAAGCCTACAATTACAGCGAGATGTTTTATTAAATACTAACAATTGTCCTTCCATAGTTTTTGACTGCAGACTCACGTGCATGGAGAAAAGCAGTCTCTCAGTGTGGTTTTGCCAGGTGATGCTCACTTTCTGTCTTTCTCACCTGGGTCATTTGCAGGGATTTGTCTTCATTTCATCTGGGGGCAGTGTCTGTACCTCCCCAGGATGTTGGATGTATAGTCCACCCAAAGTGTTGGATTATAATGCTCCCAAGTTGTTTGATGTATAATCTTCTCAGGATGGTGGATGTATTGTTCTCCTAGGATGTTGGATGTATAGTCCTTCCAAAGTGTTGGATTATAATCCTTCTAGGCTGTTTGATGTATACTCCTCTCGGGATTTTGGATATATGTTTCTCCTAGGATGTTGGATGTGTAGTCCTTCCAAGTTGTTCGATTATAATTCTCCCAGGCTATTTGATGTATAGTCCTTTGAAGATGTTGGATATAAAGATCCTCGAGGACGACGGAAGTGAAGTCCTCCTACAAGTGTTGGATTTTAGTCCTCAGAGGATGTTTGAAGTATAGTCCCGACAAGATGGTGGATATTTAATCCTCCTAAGATGTTGCATCTATAGTTCTTCCAGAACCTTAGATGTATAATCAATTGGTCAGTTTGAATCAACGTTTTAGGAAATTATTATGACTCGGACAATGGTTAATTTTACGTTACTGACGGGCAGTCGAGGTTGGGGGGGGGGGGGGGGGGGGGGGGGGAATGGGACAGGCAAATAGACTAGTAATACACAATAATTAGTGTATAGGCGTACAACTATACACAAAGCACGGCAGTAAAGCTGTGATACCAAAATGTATAAACTAAGGAAAAAAAGTAGGAACAGCTTTATTATTTAACGATAACACACTGTGACGTTTCGGCGCGAGCCTTCTTCATACAAAAACAAACAGGACGAAGAATCAGAGAGAGAGAGAGAGAGAGAGAGAGAGGAGACAAAGTATAGATTCACATCAAGATTACGTAAACGAAATTTTAAAAAAAATGGGCATAGTTTAGCACCCTCACACGTCATCACATTGCTACTCCTCTACCACAACCATAATCATTCGTTTCACCTTCTCTTAAATACCATACCATCCCTTCCCTATCATCATTTACTATCAAACATCACAATTCCTTATCCATTCTCTACTATCATCTACTATGAAACATCACTTTCCAATCCCTTAAGAGCATCGTCTACGGATATTGACTCTCCAGTCATCCCTGTTCTTTTGGATAATTCTCTGCTCCTTCTATGCGCATCCCTTGTTTCTTAACATTTTCTACACTCAACCATGCACTATTTTGCACCTTTCAGTACGAACGCGTTATAACCATGGTAACGGACGCTTATTGTTCATGTTCCTGAATACACTTAGACAAATAGCCTGTGCAGTCGGAGTCACGAGATATTTATCTCAGATCTGAGGCATAGAGAAAGAACAACAGAAAAAAGAATTAATTTATATACAGCGACGCTGTAATTAATCCGTGTAAAAAAGACAAGCAGAAAAGTTTTGGAAAATTGAGTGATCGTCAGTAAATGTGAAATGGAAATTACCTAAAAGCAATTTCCTGAGTTCTGAAGACCTTTCTGGAGCCATTCTGTCACAAATTGACTACTGGATTCTGATCACGTTTTCCGGCTTTCTGAAAGTGAAAGACCTGGAAGCTAAGGTTGTCCTGGACTTGCGTGTTGTTAAGTAGCAGATAACGTAGAAACCTAACGCAAAAAAATGAGAAGTCTGATGGTGCCAACATGAGTACTTCTTTTAGTTGTGGTATCTTCATTATGGACACCAAAAGAAGAGATACTGCTTTAGAAAGAATGGGGAGGTGTTACAATTTGGAAACGAGTCCCGGGTGATAAATGAAAATCAAGTATTTTATTGGTTCCGACTTCCGCTTGCGTTAAAAAAAAAAGTTTCCTCTACCCGTACAGCCACAGCAGCTCTGTTCGGTGTCAGTGCGACACTACAAGTAAATATTCTCGTTTTACGTTGTTCGCTGTTGATAGGATTGATATTTTACGTGAATATGTTGTAATATTCCACAATACTCGTAAATGTGTACGCCAGTGTGTCCAGCCGTGCATTCTGATCTTCTCTGTTTCCAGAAACAGAGACTGGCACTGAATCTCAGTAGTGAAGGCACGGGGTTTATAGCGTGAGGTTTTTTACCTTCCTAGTATACCTGGTGGGATGTGAATTCCAGGTCATATGAGGCTTTCAAAACGTCCCAGTATCTGGTGGGACGTAAATTCCTGGTCATATGAGGCTTTCTAAACGTCCCAGTATCTGGTGGGATGTGAATTCTTGGTCATATGAGGCTTTCTAAACATCCCAGTATCTGGTGGGATGTGAATTCTTGGTCATATGAGGCTTTCTAAACGTCCTAGTATCTGGTGGGATGTGAATTCTTGGTCATATGAGGCTTTCTAAACGTCCCAGTATCTGGTGGGATGTGAATTCTTGGTCATATGAGGCTTTCTAAACGTCCTAGTATCTGGTGGGATGTGAATTCTTGGTCATATGAGGCTTTCTAAACGTCCTAGTATCTGGTGGGATGTGAATTCCTGGTTACATGCTCACTAAGTAGACGCTTACCCATGAAAATAACCTCCGTGAATGTTATGTTTAATTCAGAGTTCACCTTCATTTTAGGGTGCCTAATTGGGTTCACCGCTGTATAACACTACCAGTACTTGTCACACCCACCGCATTATGGGTGGCTTGGGAGAGTCAAAAGCTACTGGAGTCAACCTCGAGAAAAGAGAATCCGGAGGGATGGGCCCTAATGCAGTGTGTGACAAAGTTCTTTAGTCTACCCCTTCTCCGGCCTGGTTAGCCGAGTGGTTAGCCTCTCAGTTGACTAATCCGGTGGTACTTGATTTAAGGTCCCTGTAATGCGTTTTTCTTTCTGGTATCTCTATACCAAAAAAAAAAGGCCCCAGGGATCCAACCAACCCTTAAAAATGGGCACAAGGAGGGTGAACGCGGCCACATCAATGCTGACCACATCATACTGTCATGTGCCGATGGTCTTGAAAATGCAGACCCAACACCATATTCCCCCTCCCCCCCCCCCCCATATGCCCTAATGGCATGGAAACGGGGATTCTTTATTTTTCCTATTTAATCTTTCCAGAATGGCTCACAATTTTTCTAGATTGCCTACCTTTCTTCTGGAGCTGCCTGACAAAGTCTAGAAAGGGGAAAGTGCAAAATAGCACACAGTTTCATTATACCGATTGCCTGGACGGAGTAGGATATTTGATAATAATGTTCTGCAGACTCCATAACCGCTTTCTAAGTCGAGTAATGCCAGCATATTATTAGAATAGTATTCACTTTAGCTAGAATTCTCTCTCTCATATAAAACTGTCATACATGTTGTAATGTGTAATTTCCTGCTCTATAATTATGCCCTGCTGTATTAGCTGCAACATGTAATACTGTGGAAATGTTGTGTTGACACATTGGATACTGCTTCTGCTTTTCTCAAGATATATGATCTTCTCTTCTGTTACTAGTTAATACTAACTTTACTTCACTTACAGTCGAGATTTAACTCTTTCAACTACAGTCGAGCTCAGTCTCTTTCTGTTTAACTACTCGCTTCACAGAATTACTTTCACAGGAACGATCATGCTCTCAGTGGCAAACAGCAGCAATATTAAGTTATGAAGACTTTATTGGTGCACGGGGCGACGATGACGATGGACAGGTATAACACGGGCATTATACAACTTAAAACAACATAGAAATAGTTCCAGGCGATTACTGTCGTCCACAGACTTCGTCGCCAACAGAAATTCTGCTACATTTCTATTTTACCAATCTGTCACACTACACAACTACATATTTTCACAGACAATGTAACCTACGGACTGCCCTATCCGAAACTCAAACTTAAACTTTTCTAAATCATCTGGTTTCTATCTCACAACTTTTATTTCTCATACGTTGTACGTGATGCATGTCCGGGCACGAGACATGCAAGAGTCTTATTTAAAGGGGAGTAAATCTAAGTACAAAGCTATTGATTTCCATGGGACTTAACCCTTTTTTATTCCAACTTTCAAATTCTATAATGAGTTGTCTAACATTCATTCCATAAACCTATATTCTATTACATTATATTGACATTCATTTGACACTTTTCTTTCCCGTTCTTCCAGCCATGGCCCACTCAAGTTATTTCATGTTCCAAGTTGGCATTTTCAAATACTTCACACAACCTTTTTATGTCTTCTTTTTTCATTCCGTCTGCTTACATGGAAGACTTTGAACAAAATTGCAGATAAAATAACGGCGTTTAAACGATTTTCCTAGCTGAAAAAAAGTGTTCAAATGTCAAATCACTGCATTGACTAAATCTAGACCTCTCGTCATTTCCTGCCCTACCAACGCAATGTTTATTATCAATTTTTTGTGTGGTCTCGGAATTCTGTTAAAACAATAATTTTAAAAATCTGATAGTCCAAATGACGAGACGCAAAACATGTTTAAAAGATGAGACACAAATCGGTCAAATTTATTTAACATGTTAGAAGGTTAAAAAAGGCAGTCTGCTCTCTCTCTCTCTCTCACACACACACACTCTCTTTCTCTCTCTCTCTCTTTCCCTCTCTCTCTTTATCTCTCTTTCTCTTTCTCTCTTTCTTTCTCTTTCTCTCTTTCTCTTTCTCTCTCTTTCCCTCTCTCTTTCTCTCTCTCTTTCACACACTCTCTCTTTCTCTCTCTCTTTATCTCTCTCTCTCTTCCACACACTTTCTCTTTCTCTCTCTCTCACGCTCTCTCTCTCTTTCTCTCTCTCTCTCTCTCTCTTTCTCTGAGATCCCGCCGTTGTCTTTGATCGATGCGCTTCCGCATGCTCATAATTCTTCATATACTGATAAGCCACGTGCATGTTTTGCCTTTCTCATCATCATCATCATCATCATCATCATCATCATCATCATCATCATCAAGTACCTTCGTATTTCGATGTTTTCCATGTTTCTATGCCTCAGGCCCGTAACTTCGAGCTGCTTTTCATTAATCACGTCTCTGTTTATAACGTCTTCACACGTCCTCGCCTTCTTGTGTTTATTCATTCATTTGCATGTCCCTTGCGGAGATTTGCATCCCTAACAGCTCTCCTGTGGGCCTCTCAGTTGTAAGCAAGATACCCTGCTGCTGATGCGTCCATTTGTAGATCATCAACGATGTCTTGCAACCATCTTCGCATTGGTCTTCCTCTCTTTCTTTTTCCCATTATGTATCCTTCCAAGAATGTCTTCTCTAGATTATCATGACGTTTAATGTGTCCAAAATATTTAAGTTTTCTCTGTTTAATCCTCTTTACTAGCCAGCCTTCTTCAATATTACGTTCTTGTAGTATGTATATATTTGTTCTTTTTTGTGTCCATGATATTTGAAGAACTCTTCTGTAGCATTTACATTCAAAGGCATTTATGTGTTTCTCAGCTGTTTTGTTAATTGTCCAGGTCTCACAGACATATGTTGCGATGGGAAAGATGCATGCCCTTAAGAATCTTATTTTTGTAGTTCTGTCTGTTCCTCTCCTCAGATTCTTTAGTTGTTTTACTTTCTGAAGAGCGGTAGATGTCCTCTTTTTAATTTCCCTCATTTTATCTTTATTATAAGTTAGTATTGATCCAAGATATTCAAAACTCTCCACTTCAATTTTTTCCTCATTGATACATATTTCAGCTGCCTTGTTTGTTTTGTCAGTTGTCATCAATTTACTTTTCTTTGCATTAAAATAGAGGTTTTGCTCTTCGCTGTTGTTACGGACTGACATAATTAGTTTTTCCATTCCTTTTTGTGTTGTGGACAGTAATACTGTGTCATCAGCATATCTAATCTCTGGTATTTCATAACCTCCAATCATTATGGCATCGTAATATTCTGTGTTTACATCTTCTCTAACATTCTTCACTATATTTTCAGCATTCAAGTTAAATAAGTAAGGCGACAATATGCACCCCTGACGGACCCCTTGTTTTATATCAAATCAAGTTGTCGTTTCACCACTTATTCTTATTGCTGCCTGTTGGTTTATACACAGCAGTGATGTTAATTGTATCATATGAGTTGGAAATCCCATTTTTTCCATTATTTCCCAAATTTTCTGGTGTTGTACACAATCAAATGCTTTTGAGTAATCTATAAAAGATAAAAATAGATTCACATTAAACTCTTTGTATTTCTCTTTTATTAATCTTATATTGAATATATGATCTCTTGATCCACTTCCTTGCCTGAAACTAGCTTGGACCATATTGACTTCTTCTTCTAATTTCTTACCAAGTCTACCCATTATGATTTTTAACTGAATTTTACTGGCATGACTAATCAGGGCAACAGTTCTGTAGTTTGTGCATAATTTCAGGTTACCCTTTTTTTGGCAGTGGTATAAATACAGTTCTTTTCCATTCTTTTGACCAAATACATGAATGCCATATCTTTTTACACAGTGCATGATAGATTGTTGCACATTCCTTTCCTCCTGCTTTAATAAATTTGGCTGTTATCTCATCACATCCTGGTGCTGTTATCTCATCACATCCTTGTGCTGTTATCTTATCACATCCTAGTGATTTACCATTTTTCAGATTCTTTATTGCCGACAGAACTTCATGTATTGTCGGTTCGGTTTCTTTCTCCTCCAATAATAATTCACACTGTTGATTTCTGCTTTCACAGTCGGTTGTTTCATACATTCCTCTGGAATATTCCTTCTATCTTTCTAGAATTTCCTCAGTCTCTGTCAAGGTATTCCCCATCTTGTCACAAATTACATTTAGCTTAGATGTGACATTTCTCGTGAAAGTCTTCATTTCTTTTAACATTTCACTTTCTCTTCCACACTTCTGATGTCCTTCTATTCTTTCACAACAATCCTATATGTATTGTTTTTTTTGTGTCTTTTCTTATGTTTCTTCGTACTTCTTTTGTTAACTGTTTATATTCCTCTTTGTTGCTGTTTGTCACTTTCCATTGGGTCTTCATTTCTCTACGCTGCTTTATCAGTTCTAGTGTGCCTGCTGTAATCCATCCATTTTTAAAAATGGAACCAGGTCTTTAACTGTTGTTATTAAGATATCTCTGGCCTGCGTAGCCAATTCATCTGGTGTCATCTTCTCCTGTACAGCCATCAGGATTTCGAAACGGTTCTTCACTTCTATACCGTATTGTTCTGGTATTTTTGTAAGATCAAAGCGGAGTGGTCTTGATCCCATAACTGTCTTTTTTATCTTTATCTTCATGTCTGCTATTAATAACTCATGGTCTGTGTCACAATCAGCACCTGGTGAAGTTTTTGCTGATGTTATGCTGATGTTATACTTGATCTCCACCTTCTTTGCTCTAAAATGTAATCTATTTAATTCTTGCTTTTCCCATCAGGTGATGTCCATGTGTAAAGTCTTCTTTGATGTTGTTTATAAAGTGTATTAGCGATCATTAGCTCATTTTCCATGCAAAAAGTCATTAGACTGTCACCTGCCTCATTTCTATGTGCTATGCTAAATTTCCCTACAACATATCCTTTGTCTTCTGCTCTCTCTGTACCAATCTGTGTATTAAAATCCCCTATTATTAATACAATATCATTTTTCAGTACCTGGTCTATCGTCGTTTGCAGTGTGTTATAAAAGTCTTCTACTTCCTCTTCTTCTGCTGCTGATGTAGGTGCATATATCTGGATGACAGTTACATTTCTAGGAGTGCCATTAAGTCTGATTGTGAGGATTCTATCACTTACTGGATTGTAACCTAGTAATGCTTTTGATATTGATTTGTCCAAGTAAAAAGCCATTTCATTCTTTCCTCCTAATTCTCCACCAGAGTATATAAAGATATTATCATTCTTGCTCTTGAAGTGTCCTGATCCTTTTCATCGATGTTCACAGATTCCCAAAATGTGTATCATCTCGTCACTTATTATTTGATACTTCCCCTCATACATACTTCTTACATTCCATGTTCCTACTCTTATTATTTTTTTTTTTTAGTTTGATACAAGGGTTTTCCTTAGCAACACCGTCAGGATTTTGTCTGTCATAGCCGACCTCTGTGTCACACTCTTCCCCAGTGTTAAAATTAGATCTATCTGGCCTGAGAGACTCGCCACCAGATCTTTTTCCTATCTGACCTTCCATGTTGCTGTTTGGGTTTCCTGGTATATTTCCAGAAGATAGTTTACCATTGCTTTCCTTCCGGGCAGTGACTGTACTAGCCAGTAATCGTAGCCATTGTCCCTACATTGAGATCATTTGCCTACCATCATAGAATGGTGACTATAACCAGCATTATCTGTCGGCTGGTCTCCTATTCCATCCACCACCTGCTCCCATGACTTCACGTCACCCTGATCGGAGGGGAGGGGTGAAGGGGCGTGCTATACGAGTACTCCACCTCGCTCAAGGGTGTCCCGTAGACTTCTGTTACACCCATTAAAATCTGAGTTCCATTTTTTTTTTTTAGGTTTGTCATTAAAATCATCCCTTTCTGCTCTCTTTTCTTGGAGGTCGTAAAGAGCTATATAAACTGGTCAAACGATTATTCTCCCGAGAAACCAAGTATGTGCTGATTCTTAAGTATAGTGTTAGTTCAGGTGGGTGTAATGATGGCAGCGCTGGAGCAATGGCTCAGGTAATTATCAGCCTGTGAGATAAAGCTGATTTTAAAAAAATTCTCAGCTTCTTCTGTCACTCTCATCGAGATCAGGACTATAGAGTTGGAGTAGTGGAGTTAAGAGCTGGTGTAGTGGAGTTAAGAGTCGGTGTAGTGAAGCTGAGAGTTGGAGTAGTGGAGTTAAGAGGCAGAGTAGTGGAGTTAAGAGTCGGTGTAGTGAAATCACAGTCGGAATAGTCGAGTCAGATTCGGAGTAGTAAAGTTAAGAGTCGGTTTAGTGGAGTCAGATTCGGAGTAGTAGAGTTAAGAGTCGGTGTAGTGGAGTCAGATTCGGAGTAGAGGATTTAAGAGTTGGTGTAGTGGAGTCAGATTCGGAATAGTGGAGTTAAGAGGCGGATTAGTGGAGTTAAGAGTCGGTGTAGTGGAGTTAAGAGGAGAAATGATGGAATTAAGAGTCGGTGTAGTGGAGTCAGATTCGGAGTATTGGAGGTAAGAGGCGGAGTAATGGAGTAAAGATTCGGTGTAATGAGTCAGATTCGGAGTAGTGGAGTTGGGAGGTGGAGTAGTGGAGTTAAGAGTCTGAGTAGTGGAGTTAAGAGTCGGTGAATTGGAGTCATATTCGGAGTAGTGGAGTTAAGTGTCGGTGTATTGGAGTCAGATTCGGAGTAATGGAGTTAATAGGCAGAGTAGTGGAGTTAAAAGCGTAATAGTGGAGTCAAGAGTCGGTGTAGTGGAAGCAGATTCGGAATAGTGGTGTTAAGAGGCGGATTAGTGGAGTTAAGAGTCGGTGTAGTGGAGTTAAAAATCGGTGTAGTGGACATAGAATCAGTTTAGAGGAAATGGTGTAGTGAAGTCAGATTCGCAGTAGTGTAGTTAAGAGTCAGCGTAGTGGAGCCAGTATAGAGCAATTAAGAGTCGGTGTAAGGGAATTAAGAGTTGGTGTAATGGAGTCGGAGTACTGGAGTCACAGCTGGAATAGTGGAGTTAGAGCAGGAGTAGTGAAGTCAAATCAGGGGTGACAGACTCAGGTTGTAGAGTCAGAGTCAGACTAGTGGAGTCAGAGTGGTAGAGTCAGAGTAGTATAGTCAGAGTAGTAGAGTCAGAATCAGAGTAGTAGAGTCAGAGTAGTAGAGTAGTATAGACTGTCAGAGTAGCGGAGTCAGAGTACCTGAGTCACATCTCTAATAGTGGAGTTAGAGCCGGAGTAGTGAAGTCAAACCAGTAGTGACGGAGTCAGGCTGTGGAGTCAGAGTCAGAGTAGTAGAGTCAGGGAGGTAGAGTCAGAGTCATAATAGTGGAGTCAGAGTACTGTAGTTACAGCTCTAATAATGGAGTTAGAGCCGGAGTAGTGAAGTCAAACCAGGAGTGACGGAGTCAGGTTCTGGAGTCAAAGTAGTGGAGTCAAAGTCAGAGTAGTGGAGTCAGAGTCAGAGTAGTGGAGTCAGAGTGATAGAGTAGTAGAATCAATCAGAGTAGTGGAGTCAGAGTCAGAGTAGTGGAGTCTGAGTCAGAGTAGTGGAGTCAAGTCAGAGCAGTAGAATAGTAGAGTCAGAGTGGTGGAGTAGTAGAGTCAGAGTGGTAGAGTAGTACAATCAATCAGAGTAGTAGAGTCAGAGAAGTGGAGTCAAAGTCAGAGTAGTAGAGTCAGAGAAGTGGAGTCAAAGTCAGAGTAGTAGAGTCTGAGTGGTATAGTAGTAGAGTCAGTCAGAGCAATAGAGTCAGAGTGGTAGAGTAGTAGAGTCAGTCAGAGCAGTAGAGTCAGAGTGGTAGAGTAGTAGAGTCAGTCAGAGTAGTAGAGTCAGAATAATAGAGTCAAAGAGTCAGAATAGTCGAGTCAAAGTAGAGACACAGTTGGGAGTCAGGAACAGTTTCAGGTAGGGTATAAATATACTATCTTTATGGACCTTTAGCGAGAGTTGGTCAGAAGAAAAATAGAAACATCTGATTAGAAAGTTTTGTGAACCTTATTTTGAGCAGCCTTTAGAGACACAACCGCTCTAATTTTAACGGAGGGTGGTGGAGTCTGAGTAGAAGACTGCTTTCTGAGTTCACGCAGAAAATATAAGCACGACAATCAAAGATCCCATTCAAACAAATAAACATGGCAGTAAGTAGTCACACACATACAAACAACTCAGCAGTTCAAGCTGAAAACGTTAACGTTACAAATATCTCTACATGTTATAAAATCTTTCTATTTTATCTTATATCCTTCCCGTGCCGTTAAACGTCACATAGGGCTCGCAAGGTAGCTCGCCAATTTTTCCTGTTTTCGGCGAGCTTTTCAACCTCATAAAGGGATTTTATGCATACTAATTTGGCCTCTTTTAACAATGTCCCCTTTAGAGTTTCACATGGTCAGCCTCTTTTTCTTTGGCCTGTTGTGTTTCACTTGATAGATTGTTTTGGGATTCTCTGATCGTTTCCTTCTCATCACGTGACCAACATATGTCCATCTCTTTTTCCTAATCACCTATGAGACTGGTTGTTGTTCAGTCATCTGTCTTATCTCTGCATTGTTTTTTAATTCATTCCACTTGATGCCGAGTATTTTCCTTAGGCAATTGTTTTCAAAAGAGTCTAATTTTTTTGTCTATTTCTTTAGTTGTTTTCCAGCTTTCGCATACATAAATGAGGGTGGATATTACATTTGAATTGAATAGTCTTAACTATCAAATGCCTTTTTAAAGTCTATGAAGTTCAGGATTAATGGTTTCTGCTTTTAAATATGTTCTTCAAGTATTATTCTTAGAGTATAGATCTGGTCGAGACAACTTCTCCCTTTTCGAAATCCTGCTTGTTCTTCTCTCATTGCGTATCCACTATATCTTTAAGTCTATTCAAAATGACATTGCAAAATACTTTTGACACAACTGATACTAAGGTTACTCCTTTCCAATTGTTACAGTCACTAAAGCTGCCTTTTTCTGGTATTTTAATAATGCTTCGTTTTTTTCAATTTAGAAGGGACCGTTTCTTCTTTCCAAATCTTATTAAACATTCTCTGTAGTTGTCTCATGTTGTCAGTATTGATGGGTTTTAATATTTAGGGTGTTATTTCATCTTCACCTGCAGCTTTGTTGTTAGTCATTAAATTCACTGCTGTTTCAGTTTCATGCAATGTAATTTCATCTAGATTGACATTTAGTTGTGGAGTTGGTAAGTCGATTTCAAGGTTTAACAATTCTTTGGGTGTGGTCGATTAAGTATTTCTTGGAAGTGTTCAGCTCTTTTTTACTTTTGGTCTTTAACTGATGTTAATAGGATTCCAGTTTTGGTAAGGATTGGTTTTTCTTTAGATGTAATAGTACCTGTTAGCCTCTTTTGTATGTTATATAAAGTTTTGCTGTCTCCTGTTTCTGCTGCTTTTTCTGCCTCTTTCGCCATATTGTCTGTGTATTCTCTTTTATCCCTTCTAGTTGAACTTTTTACTTTCTTGTCTATTTCTTTGTATGTTGCTTTCGGCAGATGTTTTCCAAGATCTGTCTTTACATTCAACATGTCTAATTTGGCTGCTCGTCTTTCATGTATATACTTCCATGTGTTTTCTGATATCCATGCTTTACTATTTGTTTTGTTTTTTTCAGTCCAGCGCATGCTTTTGCTGCTGTGATTATGGCTATGCTGTAAGAATTCCATAATTCATCTATATCAACCTCTTCTACTTCAATGAGTGCTGTGGAATGATTGGCAAGTTCCTGACTAAAATTAATGTTATTATTTTCTCCTTGTAGGTTGTGGCTATTTATCTTTCTGTGTACTGATTTCTTGTATTGGCTTTTCAGTTTTAGTTTTATTTTCCCTATACACAGATTGTGATCACTGTTGACATCTGCCCCCTATATGCCCTTACATCTATCAGAGATGTTCTGTTTTCTTTCTAATACAAAAATGATCTGTCTGGTTTCTAATTCTATCATCTGGAGATATCCAGGTTGTTTTATGTATCTCTTTGTGTGGAAATATTGTGCCTCCAATGGCCATGCCCTCTGATAGGCATATTTCAATTAATCTTTCTCCGTTCTGATTTACCATGTTTAGAAGT